>JAJHZJ010000035.1:5709280-6328573 GCA_023548195.1 Bettongia penicillata ogilbyi | reverse complement strand
AGTCCTGGGGTGTGGTTGAGCTGAAGGCGGTTGTGCAGTGGGAATATACAGGACTTCCAAGCATTTTTCACAAAAAAAAAAAACAGAACTGAGTAGAAAATTTGACTTTCAAACACAAGAATCAAGAGAAGTATTAAAAGGTAAAGAGAGAAATCGTAAGGACTTTCTAAGTTGAACTGATTATATTCCTACATGGAAAGATAATATTTGCAACTCTTTAGACTTTTCTCAGTATTTGGGTAGTTGGAGGCATTACAATGCAGGAAAATTATGAAAAATGAATTAACAGTTTGCTAAAGGATACACAAAAATGTTGTACAAAATAACACCTTAAAAATAGATTAACCCAAATACCAAAAGAAGTCCACAAAGCCAATGAAGAGAAAAGTGTCTTTTTAAAAATTTAATTATTTTATTTCTTTTCCATTTCAACAATCACTTTCATATGTCTTAAATTTTCTCCCCCTCCCTCTCTCTTCCTCTCTGAGATGGTTTGCATCTTATACAGGATCTATACATACATTCTTATTAAACACATTTTACATTAGTCATGTTGTATAGAAAAATTAAAATGAATGGGAGAAACCATGAAAAAAGCCAAACCAAAACAGAACATAAAACAAGAGAAAATAGTCTGTTTCATTCTCCAGTTTTATAGATCTTTCTCTGGATGGCACTTTGTTTCAAGAGTCCTTTGGGAATATTTAGGTCCTTGCATTGACATGAAGGGCTTAGTGTAGCAGAAACAGCCCTCACACACCATGACCATTGCATGTTCTCCTGTTTCTGCTCATTTCATTCAGCATCAGTTCATATAAGTCTTTTCAGGTTTTTCTGATTTCTTATAGCCCGATAGTATTCCATTATATTCATATACCACAAATTTTTCAGTCATTCCGCAACTGATGGGCATTAACTCGATTTATAATTCTATGTCACCACAAAAAGTGATGCTATAAATATTTTTGTACATTTGGAATCTTTTCCTATTTTTGTGATCTCTTTCGGATACAACCCTTGAGGTGATATTGCTAGGTCAAAGGGTATGCACACTTTTGTAACCCTTTAGACATTGTGCCAAATTGCTCCTCAGAATGGTGGTGTCAGCTCACAGCTCCACCATCAGTGAATTACTGTTTCAACTTTCCCACATAATTTCCAACACTTAGCCTCTTCCTGTTATTTCAGGTTAACCAATATGATAGGTGCAATATGTTTTGATTTGCATCTCTCTAATCAACAATGATTTAGAGCATTTTTTCATATGACTATAGATATTTTTAATTTCTTCCTCTGAAAACTGCCTGTTAATATACTTTAACCATTTATCAATTGTGAATAGCTTGTATTCTTCTACATTTTACTCAGTTCTCTCTACATATTTAAAAATGAGGCCTTTATCACCCAATATTGGTTGCGTTGGGTTTGTTTGTGCAAAAAGTTTTCAATATACTGTAATCAAAATTATTCATTTTGCAGTTCATAATGTTCTCTATCTCTTGTTTGGCCTTAAGAACAATGTCTTAAAAAGCAGAACTGATCAAATGAAAAAGTAGGTAAAAAAATTCACTGAAGAAAATAATTGCTTAAAAACTACAATGGAGCAAATGAAAGCTAATGATTTTATGAGAATTCATGAAATTATAAAAAAAAAAGAAATAATGTTTAAAAAATAGAAGACAATGTGAAAAATCTCACTGGAAAAACAACTTACCTTGGAAATATACCCAGGAGAGATAATTTTAAAACTTCTTGATCTACCTGAAAATCATGATAAAAAAAGTGCCCAGATATCATCTTTCAAAAAATTATAAAGGAAAACTGCCCCGATATTCTGGAGCCAGAGGGTAAAATAGAAATTGAAATACACACTGACCACCTCCTGAAAGAGATCCCACAAGGAAAACTCTTGGGAATACTGTAGCCAAATTCCAAAGTTACTAGGTCAAGGAGAAAGTATTACAAAAAACCAGAAATAAACAATTCAAGTATTGTGGAAACACGATCAGGGTAACACAGAATGGCAATTTTTACAGTTAGGGATCAGAGGGCTTGAAATATGATATTCCAGAGGTAAAAGGAGCTAGGATTAAAACCAAGAATCATCTACCCAGTAAAACTGAGCATAGTATTTCAGGGAAAATGGAATTTTTATGAACTAGAGAACTTCCAAGCATTCTTGTTGAAAACAGCAGAGTTGAATAGAAAATTTGCATTTGAAATACAAGAATCAAGAGACACATGAAAACGTAAAGAGGAAAGACAAATCTTAAGGGACTCATTAAACTTGAACTATTTGTATTCCTACATGGGAAGATGATATTTGCAAGATAGGTCATAAGGTCTTTCTCAGTATTAGGGTAGTTAGAGGGAATATATATATATATGTGTGTGTGTGTGCATGTGTGTGTGCGTATGTGTATGTATATATATAATATATGTGCATGTGTACATATGTATATGCATATATGTGTGCATTATATATGCAGGTATATGTGTATGCATGAATATCTATGTATCTGCGTATATGTAAAATATGTATATATGTATATATGTAAAATGTGTGTGTATATATACATGCATGTATATATGGCGAGAGAGAAAGAGAGAGAGGGGAGAGAGAGAGAGAGAGAGAGGGCAAAAATGAGTTAAATACGAAGGGAAGACACCTAAAAAATAAAATCAAGTGTTCTTTTTTTTATTAACTTATTTATTTAACTTTTCAACATTCATTTCCACAAAATTTTGTGTTCTAAATTTTCTCCCCATTTCTCCCCTCCCCCACCCCAAAACGCTAAGCATTCTAATTGTCCCTATTACCAATCTGCCCTCTCTGCTAACATCCCTCCCTTCCCTTATCCACATCTCCTCTTTTGTCCTGTAGGGCAAGATAACTTTTTATACCCATTACCTGTATTTCTTATTTCCTAGTTGCAAGAACAATACTCAACAGTTGTTCCTAAAACTTTGAGTTCCAAATTCTCCCCATCTCTCCCTCCCCACTCATTCCCTTTAGGAAGGCAGGTAATTCAATATAGGCCATATCTGTGTAATTTTGTAAATGACTTCCATAATAGTCCTGTTGTGTAACACTAACTATAATTCCTTCCATCCTATCCTGCCCCCCATTTCTCCTGTCCTCTCTTTTGATCCTGTCCCTCCCCAAGTGTTGACTTCAAATTGCTCCCTTCTCCCATTGCCCTCCCTTCCATCATTACCCCTACCCTGCTTATCCCCTTCTCCCCCACTTTCCTGTATTGTAAGATAGGTTTTCATACCAAAATGAGTGTGCGTTTTATTCCTTCCTTTAGTTGAATGTGATGAGAGTAAGCTTCATGTTTTTTCTCTCATCTCCCCTCTTTTTCCCTCCACTAAAAAGTCTTTTACTTGACTCTTTTATGAGAGATAATTTGCCCCATTCCATGTCTCCCTTTCTCCTCACAATATATTTCTGTCTCACTGCTTAATTTCATTTTTTAAAATACAATTCCATCCTACTCAATTCACCCTGTGCTCTATATCTCTCTGTGTGCATGTGTGTGTGAATGTGTGTGTGCGTGTATGTGTGTGTGCGTGTATGTGTGTGTGTTTGTGCATGTGTGTGTAATCCCACCCACTACTCAGATACTGAAAAATGCTTCAAGAGTTACGAATATTGTCTTTCCATGTAGGAATGTAAATAGTTCAATTTTAGTAAGTCTCTTACGGTTTCTCTTTACTGTTTACCTTTTCATACTTCTCTTGATTCTGTGGTTGAAGGTCAAATTTTCTTTTCAGCTTTGGTCTTTTCATCAAGAATGCTTGAAAGTCCTCAATTTCATTGAAAGATCATTTTTCCCCCTGAAGTATTACACTCAGTTTTGTTGGTAGGTAATTCCTGGTTTTAGTCCTAGTTCCTTTGACTTCTGGAACATCATATTCCACACCCTTTGATCCCTTGATGTAGAAGCTGCTAGATCTTGTGTTATCCTCATTGCATTTCCACAATACTTGAATTGTTTCTTTCTAGCTACTTACGATATGTTCTCCCTGATCTGAGAACTCTGAAATTTGGCCACAATGTTCCTAGGAGTTTCTCTTTTTGGATCTCTTTTAGGAAGTGGTAGGTGGATTCTTTCAATATTTATTTTGCCCTCTGGTTCTAGAATATTGGGGCAGTTTCCCTTGATAATTTCATGAAAGATGGTGTCTAGACTTTTGGTTTTTTTTGATCATGGCTTTCAGTTAGTCCCATAATTTTTAAATTGTCTCTCCTGGATCTATTTTCAAGGTCGCTTGTTTTTCCAGTGAGATATTTCACATTATCTTCCATTTTTTCATTCTTTTGGTTTTGTTTTGTGATTTCTTGGTTTTTCAGAAAGTCATTAGCCTCCATCTGTTCCATTCTAATTTGTAAAGAACCATTTTCTTCAGTGAGCTTTTGAATTTCCTTTTCCATCTGGCTAATTCTGCTTTTGAATGCATTCTTCTCCTCATTGAGTTTTTGAATCTCTTTTGCCAATTGAGTTAGCTTATTTTTCAAGGTGTTATTTTCTTCAGCATTTTTAGGATCTCCTTTAGCAAGATGTTGACCCACTTTTCATGCTTTTCTTGCATCGCTCTCATTTCTCTTCCCAGTTCCTCCTCCACCTGTCTAACTTGATTTTCAAAATCCTTTTTGAGCTCTTCCATGGCCTGATTCCACTGAATATTTATTTTGGATGTTTGGGATACAGAAGCTTTGACTTTTATGTCTTTCCCTGATGGTAAGCATTGTTCTTCCTCATCTAAAAGGAAGGGAGGAGATATCTGTTCACCAAGAAAGTAACCTTCTATGGTCTTATTTTTCCCCCTTTTTTTGGAGTTTTCCCAACCAGTTACTTGACTTTTGTGTCATTTGTCAAGAGTAGGGCATACTCTGGGGACCTGTAAGATCTCAGTTCCTCCAAGATGGTACAATCAAGTATGTTCTGGTCTGGATGCAGGGAAGGATTTTGTGCCCAGAATCTTAGCAGAGTTTCCTCTCCACAGGCACCTGACCTCCAGTTCCACAAAGCAATAACTGGGGGTGGGGGTTGGAATTCAGTCAAGCTGTGGGGGCCATCATTCAGTGCGAGACAAAGACCAGTTCCCTCTGTACCCCCAGGGGTTTTGGCGATCCAGCAATGATTTCGGGCTGCTGTACGGGCTGCTGTGAGAACTCTTGCCGCCTGCCTCATGTGACCTCTGCAGGCTGCTGCCTGAGGCTGAAGCTATGGGAAGGCCCTTCTCCCTTCCTGGCCAGCTGAAAAAACCCCTGTCCCTTACCTTTGGGGCTTGTCGGCTGAGAGATCTGCGAAATCCCTGCTGCTGAAACTGAGGATTCTGAGACAAGATGCAGCCCCTGATGACTTTTCATGAGCCAAGAGGCCAAGCCTGGGTTGGGTTCTGTGCTCGGCTCAGCGTCTGGTGCAACTGACCTTTCCTGTGGGCCTTTCAGGTCACCCTGGGCTGGAAATCAACTCCACTCTGTTTTTCTCCACTTCCGCTGCTCCAAAATTTGTTGAAAGTCCCTCTCTACAGGTATTTTAAGGGTTATGTGGGGAGACCCTAGGTGTCTTTCTACTTCACCATCTTGGCTCTGCCCCCCCTAAAATCAAGGGTTGAGAGAAAGTGTAGGAGAAATAGAAATGGAGAGGTAGAATGGAGTAAATTATCCCACATAAAAGAGGCAAGAAATAACTTTTACAATGTAGGAGAAAAGGGGGAATATGGGTGGGAATGAGTGAACCTCACTCTCATTGGTTTTGGCTTAAGGAGAAATTTATAAATATACATTCAATTGAGTATGGAAATCTATGTTAACCTGCAGAATGGTAGAGAGGAAAGGGGATAGGAAGGGATGGCAGATTCACTGAAGGAGTAATCAGAAGTAAACTCATTTTTGAGGGAACAGGTCAAGAAAGAGAATTGAATAAATGGAGGGCAGGACAGGATAGAAGGAAATTGGTTCAGTCTTTCATAACATGACTGTTATAGAAGGGTTTTGCATGGCTGCACCTGTATGGCTTTCTTTCTCAATGAGGTTGGATGGGGACGGAAGAAGGGAGAGTATGGACCTCAAAGCTTTAAAAATTGATGTTAAAAATTGTTTTTGCATGCAACTGGGATATAAATTGCACAGGCAATGGATTATAGAAATCTATCTTGCACTACAGTAAAATAGAGGGGAGGGGGATGGAGAGGGGTGTAACAGAAGGGATGGCAGATTGAGGAAAGGGGTAGTTGGAGTGCACACTGTCCTGGAGTGGGGGGAGGGGAGAGATGAGGAGAAAACTTGGAATTCAGAATTTTGTGGGAATAAATGTTGGAAATTGAAAATAAATTATATTAAAAAAAACCTAAAAAAATAATTCCTATACATGACACTTATATATTAAGAGAGATTGGGTTGAGTGGATAAAATAAAATCATAACATCACGTTAAGGATGGTACAAGCCATTTCATGTGAAGAACAGTTAAATAAAATGTAGCAGACATACTCTATGAAAGAGAAAAATGGGGAAGGGGATAAAAAGAGAAAAAAAAAACCTCTAGGTTCCTAAATATAGGGATATGTTATTTTTTTTGTGTGTGTAGTGAGAGCTGTGTTGAGCCTCTCTCCATTTTTAGTTATGACCTCTTTCTATATTCCTATTTTAGAATAGGAAATACTCAGTATTTTTGACTTGGTTGTTCAATAATATTTACAACTTTATTATATATGTATAAATATAATATGTTATATAGCATGTATATGTATATACATATGTATATGTAATATATGTAATACATATATTATTTACACACATATACATACATATACATAGATATAGATAAATATATGCATATGCTTACCATAGTAAAATCATGGGTAAAAGAACTGTTCAACCTGGGAAACTGAACTGAGCATCAGTCAACTGAAGCTAAATAAGCTACACTTTCTTCTTTAGATTTGGATTGAGTCTAAGAGCTTGCTGCTTTTTTCAATAAAATCTATTGTTAAAGGAAGACTTTAAAGATCACCTAATCCAACTCCCTCATTTTGTAGATGAGGAATCTGAGGACCTGCAAGGTCAAATAACTTGTTTAAGTGCATATAAATAATAAACACCAGAGACAGGTTTTGAACTAAGGCTTTCTGCCTTCAAAGTCAGTGCTCTCTACTCTGTATCATGTCGCCCCCTTTAATAAAAGGAAGACATTTAGAGGAATGGAGTGATATCGTAATAGCCAATGCTTAAAATTACATTACTAAGATCAACTTTGTCATACACTTACCTGGCCGTGCTCAAGACTTGCTTGTTTTCCCCTTCCTCTTGGTCTCCTACACTGACTGTTCTTCTATCCCATTCATAGTTCTACCCTCACCTCCTAACTAGGACAAAGCAGAGTAAATTATTGCTCTTGGAGGCAAAAGGAGGCAAGAGTTTGCTGCAAGTATAGAAAATCCAAAATTATTTATTTTTGTATCCAGACTATGATCAGTCACTTTTCTCTACACATGCTCTTAGATTTGCCACTTTGATCATACAAAAATGCATGGAAAGGGAAAAGCAAAAGTTTATTGACAAACAGTCAATAAAAATGTTTCTTTGAAAACCAACTTCTGTTCTACAATCAGGAAAAAAATAGGAAGAGAAAATATCCTGTATTACATACAGCTAAAATTATCTGAAAAGCATTTTTACTGAATTATTTTTCTTCTTGATTACTTCCTTTCATGCATTAAAAATGATTTATACTTTAATACCCAAATTCCCCAGAGGCAAGAAGGAGCCACTGAGTTAAAAGCCAATATGCAAAATGACTTGGAGTTGCTTGGCACATTTCTCATTCCTTCTGTATTTTGTTCTCACACAGTTAGTTTCCTTTCAAATCTCTGATCTATAGCTGCATGGAGTAAGTGGATCTTCTGATTAGTATGCACTTGGGCACCACATGGCTACCCATCTGTGTAGGTCAGTTTCAAATCACAGTACTCAAATTGAGTTGAAGTTTAGCCAAATAGTCAGCAACAGTGACCTTCAAACCTGCACTGACTATTTGAGGGGGAGCTCTGGGGAATTCCCATTCCTTTGGAGTTCATGTCTCATTCTTACCCTCCTCCCTCTTTTTTTCTTATTGAAAAGTTGTACTCTGTGACTTTGCCTATTCCAATATTCCACTTTTAAAATTTCTTCTTGGTCTCAATGTGTAAGTGGACAAACCCTATAGCCCAGGATAACCGTTTTGAGGAAAGCCATAAAAATGAATATACATTGGGAAAGGTGTTAGTTCTATCATTCTCTTTTTCCTCTTACTGAAAATAATGAATCTACCACTTTTCCCTTTTGTGAATAGGAGTAGGTTACATGCCTTACTGAATAACTTTAAACTTTCATCACAAAGACTAAAGCAAATATACATGGTAGAGCTTTCTATTGAACATCAAAATATGTAACTTTTACCAATTTAATTAAATTTGGTTGAAATGTGAGCATTAGTGAAAGCCATCTAAGAGCTAACAGTTTCATTGCTTTTGGTTTGCCTCTAATCTTCCATACCTAAAGATTAAATGCCTATAATTCCAAAGGCATAACAGAACTAATTGTCTTTTAATTTGCCCTTAAAATACATGTTCTCCCTTTCTACAAAAATGATGAATATTTTTATCATTGGGCTTTTATTATTTAAAATGGGAAAGAATTTTGCTCTGTAGAGCAGTGTGAGGTTATCTGAAGTTAGAGGAGGATGATTAACGAAAACTATCTTGTAATGATAAACAATGAAATTGGGAAGAAACTTTCTGTTAAAAAATGAGAATGAATTTGTAGATATTTATTTAAGAGTTAACCTATATCCTTCATTGTATAATGCACAGGGAATTCAAAGAAAAAAATGAAACAATGCTCTCCCTCGAGAAGGTAAAATTCTATCTGTGAAGAAAACATAAATATATGGAAGTGACTACCCTGACCTCCATTGCCGAAAGGTCAGGTATATTATATTATATTATCCCACTCCTCAAGGAGTTATTCTTAACAATTTTATGCATTTCATTAAGCGTAATTTTTGCTCTCTTTCTCTTACTTTCTCTGCATTTTATAAAAGTCATCATGTTTTCTCTCATATATCATATATGACCTGGACACATATGTTTGTCTGTTTATATATTGATATGAATGTATACATATATAATGTGTATAAACATATTATGTGTAAATGTAATATATATAAAATATATTTTATAGAAAAATTAAGAAATAATGAAGTATCTATATGTGTTTATATGTATATTACAAAATGTCAAAAATTAACATCTAAGGATCAATTCATCTAGATCGAGAGATAGGGAAAGTCAATCAGTGAGCCACTAAAAATTTATTAAACTCCTACTATGTTCTATGAATTGTGCTAAAGGTTGGATAGAACTTAGAACCCATCTAATCCAATCTTCTCTTTAACAAGTAAGGAAACCAACTTCTGGGAGCCCAGACAGCAGAATAAACAGTAAATCATTTTCACTCTCCCTTACTGACCTCTAAAAACCTAGAAAACATTGCTCCAGGAATAATCCTGGAATAGCAGAGCTAGCAGGAAAAACAGGGTAGAACATTTTATTAGCCTGGTAGGTTTGAGGGATCATCAGGAATAGTCTCTGTTGCTCTGGTGCAATGGAGCTCTGTCCAGGATTGAAAGTGTCATAGAAAGCCATAGCTCAGTGAACTAGTGGGAGATCCTGATTCCCAGGATGGCTAAATAGGCAAATGTCAACAATAGGACTCCTGAGGGCCTTGGTAGCCAAGGGAATTGGCAGGTTCTAAATCAAAGAATCACTACCTGTGCCTGTGGGGAAGTATCCCCTAGCAGCCAATCTCTGCGTGATTCACCATAGCTCCAGGAGGGCAATCATCCTCCAGCAGCTGAGCTCTCACATGATTCAGTGTATACTCAGTCCTCTAGCAGCCAGACCTCTGTGTGCAATCCCAGGTAAGCAGACATCCTCCGGGGTCCAGACCCCCATCCCTTATCCTGTGAGCTTCAGTGTAACCATGGAGTAATGCAGAAAAACACCATGTGACCTCAACACATAGCAGGAGAAAATGTAAAAAAACAAACAAACAAAACTAAAACCTCGTTGTAAAAATAATTGACCTGGGAAATATTTCCAGGAGAGATATATTATTAATTTTTGGTCTGCCTGAAGGGTATGATCACAAAAAAGAAAAAAAAGAACCTGGAGAGCATCTTTCAAGAAATCTTTAAGAAAAAGTGCCTTGGAAGAAATTCAAGCTATCTACAGTCACATGAAAAAAAAAAAGTTCTAGATCACTATTGATTAGAGATGTGCAAATCAAAACAGCTCTGAGATAGCACATCACATCTATCAGATTGGCTAACATGACAAAACAGCAAGATGATAAGTGTTGGAGAAGATATGGGAGAGTTGAAACACTAATTCATTGTTGCTGGAGCTGTGAGCTGATTCAGCTACTCTGGAGAGCAATTTGGAACTATGCCCAAAGGGCTACAATATCACTTCAAGGATTGTATCTCAAAGAGATCATAAAAAAGAGAAAGGGTCCCACATGTACAAAAATATTTACAGCAACTCTCTTTATAGTGTCTCAAAATTGGAAATCAAGGGAAAGCCCATCAACTGAACAAGTTGTGGTATATGAATGCAGTGGAATACTATTTTGCTGTAAGAAATGAGAAACAGGAAGTCTTCAGAGAGGCCTGGAAAGATTTATATGAACTGATGCTGAGTGAAAGGAACAGAAACAGGATAACTTTGTACATAGCAACAACCACAGTTTCTGAGGAATTTTTCTGGTATACTTAGTCTTTCATAGCAATTCAAGGACCTAAAAAATTCCCAATGGACTTTTGAGGCAAAGTGTCTTCCATACTCAGAAAATGAACTATGGAATTGGATTGCAGAATGAAACAGATCATTTTCTTTTGTTTAAAAAAGTATGCCTTGGGGTCCTAGAACCAGAGGATAATAGTCATCAAAAGAATCCACCAATCATCTATTAAAAGAGATCCCAAAATAAAAACGGCAAGGTATATTATAGTAAAATTCCAGAATTGTCAGGTCAAAAAGAAAATATTGCAAGCAGCCAGAAAGAAACAATTTAAGTATCATGGAACCACAGTCAGAATTAGGCAGAACCTTGCAGTTTGTCATTATAATATCAGAAGTATTGTGATAAGATATTCCAGAAGGCAGAGGAGCATGGATTACAATAAAAAATCAACTACCCCTCAATATTGAACATAATCTATCATGGGGTGAAATAGGTATTCAATGAAATAGTGAGCTTCCAAATTTTCCTGATGAAAAATCTACAACTGAACAAAAATTGTAATCTTCAAATACAAGACTCAAGAGAAGCATGAAGGTAAACAGAAAAAGAAAGCAAAAAACATGTTATCCAATAAGGTTAAACTATTTATGTCCCTATATGGAAATATGATACCTGTAAGTCTTGAGGGCTATATTTTTATTATTACATTTAGAAGGAGTATATATAGATAGGAAGTGTGAATACAAATTGAATTTTATGTTATAATAAAAAATTTAAGGGATGAAAAAAAGATTTTACTGGAAAAAGAAGAAAGGAGGAGACAGCAAAGGGGAAATTATATCACATGAAATTAGTCAAAGACATGTTACCTTAGAGAGAAAGAAGGGAGGGAGGCAAGTATTGTTTGAACCTTATTCTCATTAGCTAGGGGTCAAAGAGGCAATATCATACATGCACACACACACACACTCTCACACACACACAGAATTGGGTGTAGAAAACTATCTTAACTTATAGGAAGTAGATGGAGAAAGAGGAAAGATAAGGTAGAGGTCAGTAGAAGGGAGGGCAAATAGAGAGGGGTCAGAGTCAGAAGAAAAATGCAGGTGAAAAGGAAAAGGGAGAAAGAAGAGAGAAAAATATAAACGGGGTGGGGGGAGAAAGAATAGGATGGAAAGAAGGACACAGTAATCATAACTATGAATGTGAATGGGATGAACTCTCCTTAAGACAGAAGTGCTTAAGAAAGTGAAATATAAACCATAATCCTGCAAAATGTTGTTTACAAGAAATATTTGAAGCATAGAGATACACAAAGAATAAAGGTGAAAGGCTAGATCAGAATATATTATGCTTCACCTAAAGTAAAAAATAAAACACAGGAGTAGTAATCCTGATCTCAGACAAAGGAAAAGCAAAAATAGATCTAATGAACAGAGATAAGGAAGAAAACCACATCCTGCTGAAAAGTACCATAGATAATAAAGTAATATCAATACATATATGTAAACATATATGCACCAAGTGGTATAGCATCCAAATCTTTGGAGAAGAATTAAGGGAATTACAGAAAGAAATAGACAACATAACTATACTAGCAGGGGACCTCAGACTTCCCTTCTCAGAATTAGACAAATCTAACCACAAACCAAAACAAGAAAGAAATCAAGAAGATAAATAGAATCTTGGAGAAGTTAGATATGATAGACCTCTGGAGAAAACTACATGATGATAGAAATAAATATCTTTTTTCTCAATAGTATATGACACCTACTAAAAAATCGACCATTTATTAGGGCATAAAACTTCACAATTCAATGAAAAGAGGCAGAAATATTAAAGAAATCCTTTTCAGACCATGATGCAATAAAAATTGCATGTAATAATGGGTCATGAAAACATAGACTAAATATCAAGTGGAAACTAAGTAATCAAATGCTAAAGAATGAGTGAGTCAAACAATAAATCACAGAAACAAGCAAATACTTCTCTAAGAGAATGACAATAATGAAACAACATACCAAACCTTGTGGGATCCAACCAAAGTAGTTTTGAGGGGCATTTTATCTTTCTTAATGCTTACATGAATAAAACAGAGAAAGACAAGATCAATGAATTTGGTGTTTAACTAAAAAATCTAGAAAAAGAACAAATTTAAAATTCTATTAAATATCCAATTAGAAACACTGGAAACAAAATGGGACATTAATAAAATTGAAATTAAGGAAACTATTTAGCTAATAAAGAAAATGAAGAGCTGGTTTTATGAAAAAAAAACAATAAATTAGATAAACCTTTGGTTACTTAGATTTAATTAAAAAAGAAAAAAAAACAAATTGCCATTATCAAAAATGAAATGTATGAATTCACCACCAGAAAAAGGGAATTACAACAATACTTAGGAGCTATTTTGCCCAACTGCATGCCAATAAATTTGACAATCATAGTGAAATGAACGAATTTTAACAAAAATATAATTTGCCATGATTAACAGAAGAGGGAATAAGATTCTTAAATAACCTCATTTCTGAAAGAAATTGAACAAGCCACCAATTAACTCTCCAGGAAAAAATCTCCAGGGCCAGATGGAATCACAAGTGAATTCCATGAAACATTTAAAGAAAAAATTAATTCCAATACTATATAAACTATTTGGGAAAATAGGCAAAGGAGTCCTACCAAATTCTTTAATGATGCAAATATGGTTCTGATACCTAAACTGGGAAGAGCTCAAATAGAGAAAGGGGATGATAGACCAATTTCCCTAATGAATATTAATGCAAAAATTTAAAGTAAAATATTAGTAAAGAGATTGCAGTAATTTATCACCAGGAAAATATGCCACAACAGCATTGGATGTAAACTAGGAATGTAGGACTAGTTCAATATTAAAAAAAAAAAAAACTGTCAGAATAATTGACCATATCAACAACAACAACAACAAAAAACTAACACAAACAGTATGATTATCTCAATAAATGCAGAGAAAAGCTTTTGATAAAATATAGCACACATTCTCATTAAAAAATTTTAAAAAGATAGCAAAGAAATAATTAGAGTCTTCCTTAACAGTGTAAATAACATCTATCTAAAAACATCAGCAAGTATTATATGTAATGGAGAAAAGCTTGATGAAGTTCCAATAAGGTAAGTGGTGAAACAAGGATATTCGTTATCATCACTGTTATTCAATAGGTACTAGAAATTTTGGCTTTAGCAAAAAATAGAAGAAAAAGAAATTTAGGGGGTGAGAACAGGCAAAGAATAAGCAAAACTATCACTTTTTCCAGATGATATGATTGTATGCTTAAAGAATCCTAGAAAATCAAATAAAAAGATGTTTGAAATAATTAACAACTTTAGCAAAGTTGCAGAATATAAAATAAACCCACATAAATCATCACCATTTCTATATACTATCTGTCTTTTCATCCTACTCCCTCCCCTCCATTTATATTTTTCTTTCTTCTTTCTCCCAACAGCAAAGGATAAAAATTTCATTTAAAGTTCCTGTAGACATTCTAAACTATTTGGGAATCTACTTGCCAAAAATCAAAAATTACATGAACACAATTACAAAATACTTTTCACACAAATAAAGTGAGATCTAAATAACTGGGAAAAAAGCAGTTGCTCATGGATAGGCCAAGCTAACATAATAAAAATGACAATTCTACTCAAATTAACTTATTTACTCAGTGCCTTAACGAAGTACCAAAAAATATTTTATAGAGCTAGGAAAAATAATAAAACTCACCTGAAAGAACAAAAGGCCTATAATATCAGGAAAATTAATGAAAAAAAAATGCAAGTGAAGGTGGCCTAGCCTTACCAGATCTTAAATTGTATTATAAACCAGAAATTATCAAAACTACTTGGTACTGGCTAAGAAACAGAGCGATGGATTGGTGGAATAAGTTAAGTATACAAGACACAGTAGTCAAGGAGTATAATAATCTCCTGTTTGATAAACCCAAAGGCTGCAGTTTCTGAGATAAGAACTCACTATTCAACAAAACTTTTTGAGAAAACTGGAAAACAGCATGGCAGAAACTAGACACAGACCAACATCTTACACTGCATATCAAGATAAATTCATAATGGGTAAAAAAATTAAACATAAGCACTGATATTTTAAGCAAATTAGGAGAGCAAGAAATGGTTTACCTGGAAGATTTATAGAGAATGGAAGAATTTATTACCAAACAAGAAATGGAGAACAGTATGAAACAGAAAATGAATGATTTTGATTGCATTAAATTGAAAAGATTTTGCATAACCAAAGGTAATACAGCTAATATTAGAGAAAAAAAAAAAGCACAAAGTTGGGAAAGAATTTTGCCAAGCACTCTCTCTGATAAAGGCCTCATTCTAAAATATGTAGAGAACTGAGTCAAATTTATAAGAAGACAAGTCAATTCCCAATTCATAAATGGTAAAATGTTATGAATAGGAAGTATTCAGATGTCTAAATAAAGTATCTTTAGTCTTATCAAAAAAAATCCTCTATATCAGTTGTTTTTTTTTTTTTATCATCAATTTTTGGAGAGAGAAAGGCAAGACAATTGATATTAATACAGATAGTAAATGTCAAGCATCTGAGGCCAAGTTTGAACTCAAGTCTTCCTGACTCTAGTGGTCCATTGACTGGACCATGTAGCAGTAACTCTAAATCATTTTTCATCAGAGAAATGTGAATCAAAACAATGCTTAGGAACTACATCATGCATATCATATTGGCTAACATGATAAAACAGGAAAATGATAAATGTTGGAGATGTGGGAAAATTGGAACACTAATTCATTGCTGGTGGAGTTGTGAACTCATCCAACCATTCTGGAAAGCAATTTGGAACTATACCCAAAGGGTTAGAAAATTATGCATACCCCTTGACCCAGCAATACTACTTCTAGGTCTATATACAAAAAGAATGATAAAAATTGCGAAATGACCCACATGCACAAAAATATTGATAGCAGCCCTTTGTGTGGTAGCCAAGAATGAAAAACTGAGGGGATGCCCATCAATTGGGCAATAACTGAACAAGTTGTGGTATATGAATATAATGAAATACTACTTTTTTAAAAAATTATTTATTTATTTAACTTTTTACATTCATTTTCACAAAATTTTGCATTCCAAATTTTCTCACATTTATCCCCTCCCCCACCCCAATACACCAAGCATTCTAATTTGCCCTATCACCAATCTGCCCTCTCTTCTATCATCCCTCCATTCTCTTGTCCCCATCTTCTCTTATGTCCTGTAGGGCCAGATGAGTTTCTATTCCCCATTGACTGTATTTCTTATTTCCTAGTAGTAAGAACAATACTCAACAGTTGTTCCTAAAACTTTGAGTTCCAAATTCTCCCCATCCCTACCTCCCCACCCATTTCCTTTGGGAAGACAGGCAATTCAATATAGGCCATATCTGTGTAGTTTTGCAAATGACTTCGATAACAGTCGTGTTGTGTAAGACTAACTGTATTTCCCTCCATCCTATTCTGCCCCCCATTGTTTCTATTCTGTCTTTTGATTCTGTCCCTCCCCAAGAGTGATGACCTCAAATTGCTCCCTTTTTCCATTGCCCTCCCTTCCATCATCCCTCCCTCCCTGCTTATCTCCTTCCCCATTTTTCTGTACTGTAAGATAGGTTTTCATACCAAAATGAGTGTGCATTTTACTCCTTCCTTCAGTCGAATGTGATGAGGGTAAACTTCATGTTTTTTTCTCAGTTCTCCTCTTTTCCCCTCCACTAAAAAGTTTCCTGCTTGCCTCTTGAATGAGATATAATTAACCCCATTCCATTTCAGCCTATTTCCTCCCACTACATTTCTCTCTCACCCTTTACCTTAGTTTCTTTTAAGATATGGTCCCATCCTATTCAATTCACTCTGTGCTCTCTGTGTGTGCATGCACGCATGTACATGTGTGCGTGTGCGTGTGTGTATGTGTGTGTGTGTATACGTCTGTGTGTGGTCCTACTAACTACCCAGATACTGAAAAGTTTTAAGAGTTACAAATATTGTCTTTCCATGTAGGAATGTAAACAGTTCACCTTTGATAATTCCTTTATGACTTCCCTTTGCTGTTTACTTTTTCATGCTTCTTCTCATTCTTGTGTTTGAAATTCAAATTTTCTTTTCAGCTCTGGTCTTTTCATCAAGAATACTTGAAATTCCTCAATTTCATTGAAAGACCTTATTTCCCCTGAAGTATTATACTCAGTTTTGCTGGGTAGGTGATTCTTGGTTTGAGTCCTAGTTCCTTTGACTTCTGGAATATCCTATTCCACACCCTTTGATCCCTTAATGTAGATGCTGCTAGATCTTGAGTTATCCTGATTGTATTTCTACAATACTGGAATTGTCTGTTTTTAGCTGCTTGCAATATTTTCTCCTTGACCTGGGAACTCTGGAATTTGGCCACAATGTTCCTAGGAGTTTCTCTTTTTGGATCTCTTTCAGGCAGTGATCAATGGATTCCTTCAGTACTTATTTTGCTGTCTGGTTGTAGAATCTCAGGGCAATTTTCCTTGATAATTTCATGGAAGATGATGTCTAGGCTCTTTTTTTGATCATGGCTTTCAGGTAGTCCCATAATTTTTAAATTGTCTCTCCTGGATCTATTTTCCAGGTCAGTTGTTTTTCCCATGAGATATTTCACATTCTCTTCCATTTTTTCATTCTTTTGGTTTTGTTTTGTGATTTCTTGGTTTCTCAGAAAGTCATTAGACTCCATCTATTCCATTCTAATCTTGAGAGAACTATTTTCGTCAGTGAGCTTTTGAACCTCTTTTTCCATTTGGATAATTTTGCTTTTAAAAGCATTCTTCTCCTCATTGGCTTTTTGAACCTCTTTTGCCAATTGAGTGAGCCTATTTTTCAAGGTGTTATTTTCTTCAGCATTTTTTGGGTCTCCTGTACCAAGTTATTGACCCGTTTTTCATGCTTTTCTTGCATCTCTCTCTCATTTTTCTTCCCAGTTTTTCCTCCACCTGTCTAATTTGATTTTCAAAATCCTTTTTGAGCTCTTCCATCGCCTGAGCCCACCGGACATCCACCTCAGATGTCTGGGATAGAGAGGCCCTGACCTCCACATCTTTCTCTGATGGCAAGCATTGTCCTTCATCAGAAATGAAAGGAGGAAGGAACATCTCATCCCCAATAAAGTAGCTCTCTATGGTCTTATTTTGCTTCCTTTTTCTGGGCATTTTCCCAACCCGTTACTTGACTTCTGAGATTCCTGTCCACTCCCGCCTAGATCTGCCCAGCTAGTGCTTGGGGTCTGAGATTCAAATGCTGCTTCCCAGTCTCAGGGCTATCCATGGTGGGAGTGGCTGCTATTCAATGTGAGCTTAAGTTCTGGTGCTGGAGTGGGGGCAGGGTCACGTCCCAGGCTCAGTTACTTCAGGGACTTTATGCATAGACCTTCAGTAATGGAGCGGGTGGGGGCAGGGCTGCCTCCCAGGCTCAGCTCCCTCAGGGGTTTATGCAGAGACCTTCGGTAATGGAGCTCCTGTCTGCTTGGCGAGTCCCGGGCCACAACCGCTGCCTCTGCCGCTGCCTCCCGAGGAGGACCAAGCCACGGAGACACCCCACTCCCTTCTCGGCCAGCTCAGACGTCTCTCTCACTGACCTGTAGCATCTGTTGGCGGAGGGACCTTCCCGGCTGCCGGAGATTCTGTCCCTGAAGCCTGCTCGGATCTGTTGCTCTGGGGCCGCCAGGCCAGGGCAGCACAGGAGTGGATTCCACTGTCTGCAGCACGACAGACCCCTGGGGACAGCTTTCCAGGGCTCTCTGGAACGGAAATCTCTTCCACTGCGTTGGTGAGCACTTGCTCTGCTCCAGAATTTGTGGGGAGTTCTCTTTACAGGAAATTTATGGGCTGTGGATTCGAAGCTAGCATACATGAGTCTTTCTACTCCTGTAATGGAATACTATTGCCTCGTAAGAAATGATGAGCAAGCAGACATAAGAAAAACATGGAAAAACTTACATCAGGTGATGCTGAGTGAAGTGAGTAGAAGCAGGAGAACACTGTACATGGTAACAGCCACATTGTGCAATGTCTAACTTTGATTGACTTAGCTCTTCTCAGCAATGCAAGAATCTAAGACAATTTAAAAGGACTCATGGTGGAAAATACTTTCCACTTTCAGAGAAAGAATTATGGGGTCTGAAAGCAGATCAAATCATAATACTTGCTCTCTGTTTCTTCTTTCTCATGGCTTCTCGCACTGGTTCAAATTCTTCTTTACAATATGACTTTATAACATGAAAACATGTTTAATATAAATGTGTATGTATAAGTTACATCAGTTTACACATTGTCTTGGGGAGTGGGAAGAGAAGGGAGGGGGAGAAAGTTTAAGAGGAAAAATTTTATGAAAGTGAATGCTGGAAACTGAAAAATAATTAATTAATTTAACAAAGAGAAAAGTGAGGAAACCAAAACATAGGGAGATTGTGATTTAATGGAAGTTACTGTTAGTAAGCATGAAATAAAGAGTTCAAACCTAGGACTTCTATATTTCAGAAGTAATATTTCTACTGTATCAAAAGAATAGGTTTCAGTGTTGTGTTGCTGAAAAATTCTATAAAATACTTTGCAGAATTCAGGATATATACCTGAAGACACGTTAGAATTCATGTATGTCAATGCTCATATCTTACGGATGCAGTAACATAGCCCCAGATTTGTTCTAGGTAACACAAATAATTTAGTACCTGTTGCAGGATTCAAATATTTGGTCAAATTCCCAACTTTTTTCACTTAATCATTTTGCCTTTTTATTCCCTGTACTTGAAATCCTTTTAAGACTTTTATTTAGCCAGGAATGAAACATTAAGGTGAATACACTTCTGAAAAAAATACAAATAATTAATAGATATGTGATGATAATTGTAGAAAACCTACTTTCCTGTGGCCAAGCTGAGAGTGTCTATAATTCTCAACTGCAAGACGCCTTGGTCAAGCTTGTTTCCTTGACCATTTCTCTTTGCTGTCACATAAATCTCTCTCAGGGCTACTGCTCCAGTTTCTTCATACCATTCTTCTCCATTGTTAATAATTTATCTTTCAAATTAGTACTAAGCCCTCCTCCTAGAAATCATTTTGTGTATATGTCATCCGTATTCATATATCTACATGCTACCATCACACACCCCATAGAATGTATGTCCCTTGAGGTCAGGGACTATTACATTTCTCTCATTTGTATTCTCAGTGTCTAACATAGCATCTGCTACATAGTAGGCAGGCACTTGATAAATGCTTGTTGAATTAAATTACATTGAATGAAAATATGCATACATTTAAGGCATTTAACAGTTCCATATGTCATTATGAAAAGAACACCTGTTTTTAGTTATCAGGAGACCAGTTTTCTAGCCAGGAAAAAAAAAATATTAACTAGAAATTTTCACACTTGATTTAAGTGGCAAGAAATTTGTCCTGAATTCCACTGAGGCGAGGTGGAAAAAAAACATGGGAACCCCAGGAGGCCAACTATAGAAGATCTAGTAGTATGTACTCCTTGAGATCATGAACTGTTCCTTTTTTGTAGTTTTTATCTCCACTAGCACATATTTAGGTATTTAATAAATGCTTGTTGAATGAATGAATGAATGAATGAATGAATGAATGAATGAATGAATGAATGAATGAATGAAGTGCTGGAAGTGTGGGTTAGAGTGGGACTGGTTCTTTGGCTGCCTTTTTATAGGCAAGGGTTGGAGTCAGCCTGTCATGTGGTAGATTCTTATTTAAATTATTTTTACTAACTAGGTGGGGTATTTTTCTGCTACTGGAGGCTTATAATTCTTTCATTGTCTTTTAAATTTCACTGCTTTCAGGAAAAGTTCTGGTCACCTATCCCTAATTATGGTAATGATCCTAGGACTTTTTCAATCAAGTTTGCTTTCTAGGTCTCTGATATTTGTTGATCAATAAAAAGAGTGGGTAAGATTGATATTTAACAACACTTTTAGTTTATGTAAAAAAAATGTCCATCTTACCCCATATAAGTTAGGCAAGTCTATATTACTATTTTCCATGATATATTTCTCATCAGTTGTTCTACATAGACCACATATGAATAGATACTCAAAAATTATCACTGAGTGATGTGTTTTATTCATCTTATCTTTTGCACCTGTTTAATGAATATTAAATAATTCATAACTTTTAGAATTAAATACCATAGTTTAATGTTCATAAACTCTCAGATAACACTTCATTCTTGATAGTATTCTAAAAGAAAACACAGCTGCTTTTTTGGAGTAGAGAGCCAAAAATATTCTAGTGATGTAATATATTTTTTTCCCTTAGGTTAACAGAACAAATTCCCTATTCTCTCTGCATTTATCATTCCTATCTTTCTAGGGTGTAACCAAATCAACATTAACTTTTGGAATTGTAGTTTTCAAATGCAAAGAAATTTAATATTTCTTAATTGGTTGATGTACTCTTCCCCCTTCATACACTTCTCTAGGTAATTCATCTAATTACATCCTTCAGACAACCTACATGTGAAAAATGAACCAAGTCTTTGAGGTATATTGATTTCTCATTCTCATTCGTTCCACATCTTTGACTATTTGGATATCCAACAAATATGAACCTTGACTTACTGAGAACTAAAATTTCTAGTCTTACTTTACTTGTGTCAATAGAATTATCAACTTAATAGTCATTCAATCAAACTTAGTTGCTTTTGACAAATTTGCATCATATTTAACATCTAATTCTGTACACATATGTCACCCTGACTTCATCATGGCAGTCATAAGAGACTAACTTCATTTCCTTTTCTAATAGTGTAATTGAACTGAAAGAACAGGGGGATTGTTTAAGATGCAGTTTACCCTAAAGAATTTCAAAAGCTCCTTCATGCTATTTCTTTTGTCAAGATGGAGAATTATTAGTTATACTACAGTTAAGAAAGATACACTGAGGATTGTAAAATGATCAGACTGAAGGAGTAGTCACTGATTTCAACCCAAAGCAGTCAGTAAATTATAAAACAATTACTATGCGCCTACTACCATACTAAGCACTGCGAACACAAATACAAAAAGAAATACAGTCCATGTTCTCAAGGAACATGTATTGGAAGAATATAACACAAAGAAACAAAATGAAAATAGGGTGGGATGAAGGTACCCATAGATTTATGATAGAAAAAGTTTGTGAATAAAAGCTGGAGAGAAATTCAGACATGGTTGACCAGAGTACTTTCATTCTGGCTGCTTGTAATATTTTCTCCTTCACTTGATAGCTCTGGAATTTGGCAACTATATTTCTCGGGGTTTTGCGTTTGGGATCCCTTTCAGGAGGGTAACAGTGGATTCTTTCGATGACTATTTTGCCCTCCGAATCTAGTACTTCTGGACAGTTTTCCTTGAGGATTTCCTAGAAGATATTGTACAGGCTCTTTTCTCCATCATGGGTTTCTAGCAGGCCAATAATTCATTTTTTTCTTTTTTTAATAAAAATTTATTTATTTAACTTTTTACATTCATTTTCACAAAATTTTGGGTTCCAAATTTTCTCCCCTTTTATCCCCTCCCCCCACCCAATACACCGAGCAATCTAATTTTCCCTATCACCAATCTGCCCTCTCTTCTATCAACCTTCCCTTCTCTTCTCCCAATCTTCCCTTTTGTCCTGTAGGTCCAGATGACTTTCTATTCCCCATTAACTGTATTTCTTATTTCCTAGTAGCAAGAACAATACTAAACAGTTGTTCCTAAAACTTTGAGTTCCAACTTCTCCCCATCTCTCCCTCCCCACCCATTCCTTTTGGAAAGGCAGGCAATTCAATATAGGCCCTATCTGTGTAGTTTTGCAAATGACTTCCATAATAGTCGTGTTGTGTAAAACTAACTGTATTTCCCTCCATCCTATTCTGCCCCCCCATTGTTTCTATTCTGTCTTTTGATCCTGTCCCTCCCCAAGTGTTGACTTCAAATTGCTCCCTCCTCCCATTGCCCTTCCTTCCATCATCCCACCCCCCTTGCCTATCTCCTTCTCCCCCACCTTCCTGTATTGTAAGATAGGTTTTCATACCAACATGAGTGTGCATTTTATTCCTTCCTTTAGTCGAATATGATGACGGTAAACTTATTGTTTTTTTCTCAGCTCTCCTCTTTTTCCCTCCACTAAAAAGTCTCCTGCTAGCCTCTTGAATGAGATATAATTTACACCATTCCATTTCAGCCTCTTTCCTCCCACTGCATTTCTCTCTTACCATTTACCTTAATTTCTTTTAAGCTATGATGCCATGCTATTCAATTCACTCTGTGCTCTCTGTCTCTGTATGTGCATGCATGTGTGTATCTGTGTGTGCATGCATGCATGTACATGTGTGTCTGTGTGTGTGTGTAGTCCCACCAACTACCCAGATACTGAAAAGTTTTAAGAGTTACTAATATTGTCTTTCCATGTAGGAACGTAAACAGTTCACTTTTGGTAAGTCCCTTATGACTTCTCTTTGCTGTTTACATTTTCATGCTTCTTCTCATTCTTGTGTTTGAAAGTCAAATTTTCTTTTCAGCTGTATTCTTTTCATCAAGAATGCTTGAAAGTCCTCTGTTTCATTGAAAGACCATATTTTCCCCTGAAGTATTATACTCAGGTTTGCTGGGTAGGTGATTCTTGGTTTGAGTCCTAGTTCCTTGGACTTCTGGAATTTTCTATTCCACGCCCTTCAATCCCTTAATGTAGAATCTGCTAGATCTTGTGTTATCCTGATTGTATTTCCACAATACTGGAATTGGCTCCTTTTAGCTGCTTGCAATATTTTCTCCTTGACCTGGGAATTCTGGAATTTGGCCACAATGTTCCTAGGAGTTTCTCTTTTTAGATCTCTTTCAGGCGGTGATCAATGGATTCTTTCAATACTTATTTTGCCCTCTGGTTATGGAATCTCAGGGCAGTTTTCCTCAATAATTTCATGGAAGATGATGTCTAGGCTCTTTTTTGATCATGACTTTCAGGTAGTCCCATGATTTTTAAATTGAATCCCCTGGATCTATTTTCCAGGTCAGTTGTTTTTCCCATGAGATATTTCACATTCTCTTCCATTTTTTCATTCTTTGGTTTTTGGTGATTTCTTGGTTTCTCAGAAAGTCATTAGACTCCATGTGTTCCATTCTAATTTTGAGAGAACTATTTTCTTCAGTGAGCTTTTGAACCTCTTTTTCTATTTGGCTAATTCTGCTTTTGAAAGCATTCTTCTCCTCATTGGCTTTTTGACCCTCTTTTGCCAACTGAGTGAACCTATTTTTCAAGGTGTTATTTTCTTCAGCATTTTTTTGGGTCTCCTTTACCAAGTTATTGACCTGTTTTTCATGCTTTTCTTGCATCTCTCTCATTTCTCTTCCCAGTTTTTCCTCCACCTGTCTAACTTGATTTTCAAAATCCTTTTTGAGCTCTTCCATGGCCTGAGCCCACTGGACATCCACCTGGGATGTCTCGGATACAGAGGCCCTGACCTCCACGTCTTTCCCTGATGGTAAGAATAATTCCTCGTCATCATAATTGAAAGGCGGGAACATCTGTACCCCATCAAAGTAGCTCTCTATGGTCTTATTTTGCTTCCTTTTTCTCGGTATTTTCCCAGCCAGTTACTTGACTTCTGAGAATCCTCTGCACCCCTGCCTAGATCTGCCCAGCTAGTGCTTGGGGTCTGAGATTCAAATGGGCCTTCTGTGGCAGGCGGGGCTGCTATTCAATGTGAGCTTAAGTTCTGGTGCTTGGGTGGGGGCAGGGCCGCCTCCCAGGCTCAGTTCCCTCAGGGGGTTTGTGCAGAGACCTGAACTTCTGCCTGTCTGCTCAGGGAGTCCTGGGCTGCTGCTGCCTCTGACGCTGCCTCCCGAGGGGCCTGAGCCATTGAGACATCCCGCTCCCCTCTCGGACAGCCCAGACATCTCTCTCACTGATCTGTAGCGCCTGTGGGTGGAGGGACCTTCCTGGCTGCCGGAGGTTCTGTCCCTGAAGCCTGCTCCGATCTGCTACTATGGGGCCGCCCAGCCAGGGAAGCGCAGGGGTGAGCTCTGCTTTCCAGGGCACGAGGGACCCTGGGGACAGCTCTCCAGGGCTCTCTGGAATTGAGATCTTTTCCACCATGTTTCTGCGTGCCTTGTAGTGATCCAGAATTTGTGGGGAATTTTTCTTGCTGGAAATATATGGGCTGTGGGTTTGGCGCTAGCATACGTGAGTCTTTCTACTCCACCATCTTGGCTCCACCCCCAGGCCAATAATTCTTAAGTTTTCTCTCCTCAATCTATTTTCCATGTCAGTTGTTTTTCCAATTAGATATTTTACATTTTCTTCTATCTTTTCATTCTTTAGATTTTGTTTGACTGATTCTTCCTATCTCATTGAATCATTAGTTTCTACTTGTCCAATTCTAATCTTTATCAGATTGTTTTCTTCCATTGACTTTTGCATCTCCTTTTCCACCTGCCAATTTTTTCCTTTTAAGGAGCTATTTTCTCCAGTTAATTTTTGTACTTTCTTTTCCATTAGACCAATTTTCTCAGTTAGATTTTGGGTTTCCTTTTCCATTTGACCTTTTAGGGAGTTATTTTCCTTTTCTATTTGTTCAGTTTTCCTTTTCAAAGAGATGTTCTCATCAGTGAATTCTTTCTTAATAATTTTAAACTCATTGACCAGTTTATCTTCTATTTCCTTCTTCAGCTGTTCCAGGATAGCTGCTTGTGCTTGTGAGCAGTTCATAGTCCCTTCTGAAGTTTCAGATGGAAGCACAGTCTCAACTCTGACCTCTTTGGTGTTTGTGTTTTCGTCCTTATCCCCATAGAAAGATTCTATGATTCTTTTGGCCCTCTGCTTTTTCCTGTTCATGATGTTGATTGAGTGTTGTGGCTTCTGGTTCTTTCAGTCAGAAGCTAAGAACTTTTTGCTGAGTTGTTGTGGGAAAAAGCTAAAAGCAGGTTTTTGTTTGGTGTTTCCCTGATCAGTCCTGGGGTTAGCTTGTTAAGTGTGGGGTAGGAGTGGTCTTGTCACAGGAGATCTCCTCAGGTGAACTTAGGCAAAGGCAAGCTCAGGTGCTGGTAATCCCAGCTGCCCTATTGTCTTTCTGATTCCCCTGGACAGCTGAGGCACACCTAGATGCTAATGCATGCTCCCACCCCTCCTGGGGCTCCTCTCCTGGCACTGAGGCTTCCCTGGGTCCAAGTGTGAGTTTTCTCTGCCCTGGGTCCTCTCTCCTTCTGGTTTGCCTCTGCCACAGTAGGAGGAATCCCCCTTAGTTATTTTCCTGGACTCAGGTGTTATGAGACTCTTGGCCTCCTTCTGCTATTCCTTCTGATCTAGCATTTTTCTGGGGAAATACTTTGTGGTTCTTTCATGGTCATCAAGCGGGGAGGAGAGAGCATTTACTGATCACTCTGCCATCCTGGCTCCCAGAAGTTCAAGCAGGTGACTTACCAAAGTTTGACCTTTGGGCTGAAGGTCTCAGGAACTACTGTGCTGATATCTGGCACTCAGCGGCTCTCACTGACTCGGTTTGGCTTGTCTCCTGACCTCAGTGCCGCAACTCTGGTTCCAACCGCCGCTCAGGTTTCTCGGGTTCCTTCTGCTCTGCTGCGCTGGCCACACTGTGCTGTGCCCTGTGGGCTCACCCTTGCAGAACAGATCCTTCCCATGGACCTTCCAGTCCAACCGGAGCTCCGAATCTGTCACAATCTGTCTCCCACTGGTTACCGCACCTCCAAAATTTGGTCAGATTCTCCTTTCAGAGATACCTGAAGGAGTTTGTCTGAGAGCTTAGGTGAGTCATTGCTCTCACCCTGCCATCTTGGCTCTGCCCCCCCAGAACACTTTCATTAGTTGAAGAGTCTGGGAGGAATGAGAAAAGCTGAGGAAGTGGTTAATAGAGGTCAGTGAGCGTTGTGCATGAAAAATCTAGGGTGGAGTGAACTTGTAGCTTGAGGAAAGTTTTTATTCTTGTTGCTCAGTCATTCAGTCATGTTTGACACTTCATGATCACAGTCTCCATGGAGTTTTCTTGGCAAAGATACTGAAGTGGTTTTCCACTTCCTTCTCCAGAGGATCAAGGCAAACAAAAGTTAAGGCAACTTGCCTTAGTAAGTGTCTGAGGCTGGATTGTATTTCCAATCTTCCTAACTCCAAGCCTACAAACTTAGGTGCCTCCTAGGCAAACAGAATTTAAAGGACTTGCCCAAAATTACATGACTAATTTGTGTCTGAGGTTGGATTAGAACTCAGATTTTTATTACTCAAGGCTCAGGCCCCTATCCAGTGAAATATCTAGCTGCCAGCAGGAAGCTTCTATGGGATGGTAAAAAAAAAAAATCCAGGCAGTTGAGAGATGGAGTTGAGATGGTGAATTGGAGAACCACTCAACAGATCTTTCCCATGTTTCCCTTCAAATAACTCCAAAATAATGCCTCATAAGGAATTATGGAGTGTTATAACCAACAGAACATTAAGTGAAACAATTTTCTAGTGCAAGACAACTTAGGAGTTTGGCAGGAAAGGGCAGTATGAGACTAAAAGACAGGCCACATCTTGGAGGTAACTGCATTGGAAGAAGCAGCTTCTAAAGCTCTCAGCCCATATATAATGGGAAGAGGTGGGTCAGACAATTGGTCAGAAGAGGATTGAAAGGGATACTTTGCTAGCACTATGTTCAGGACCCTATTGCATATCCCAAATGAGATTCTGGATCACAGTCACAGGGTCATAAGGAGCAATAGCACTAGCCAACCCAAGGGAGTAAAGGGCTCAGGTAAAGGTGGTAGGGCAAAGAGTGACTTGTGGTCACTCCTGAGAAAGTAGGAAACCAGGTCTCAATCCCAAAGTAGAGGGGAGCATTAGCAAAGTAAGTTGGTGACAAGCCCAAAAAGAAGAGCTTAAGAAAGGTTTTTTTTAAAAAATCAAATGAGTGAAGAAGAGGAAAAATTCGGGGACAATGTCAGTGATGCAAGACAATTATGAAAAAAAGAGTCAATAACTTTGTAAAGGAAATATTCAAAAATATTGCAGGAAATAGTACTTTAAGAACAAAATTGACCAAATGGTAGAAGAGGTACAAAAATCCACCGAAGAAAATAATGCCTTAAAAAATAAATTGGTGGATCTTTTTCTGGGAGCCCAGAGGGCCGAGTAAGTAGTAAATAATTATAATTCTCCCATATTCATCTCTCAAAACCATAAAATAGAGTCCCCAAAACAAATCCTGGAATACCAGAACCACCCAAAAGATGGAGTGAAGCAATTTTTTAGCTAAAAAATCTTGGAATATCTCTAAGAAAGGTCTATCTCATTCAGGTAATAGGGGAGTGCAATTCAGGACAGGAAGTGCCCCAGCACACCAGCAAGAAGCTTCTCCCTCAGTAAACCAGTAGGAAATCCTGAGCTCAGTGTGGTGGAGAAAGCAAGCACCAATAACAAGAACTTCCCATACACAAGCCTTAGCATGCTCAAGTGAACTGGCAGACTCCATCTCCAAAAACCTCTAAATGCTTCAGTCCAGCCCTGAGGAAACAGTTATCCTCCAGTGACAAGACATTCATGTGCTTCATTGTAGCCTGGAGAAATCCAACACTAGGTAAGCTGCCAGAATCCTATGGCCTCAAGCAGTGCTGGACACACCTCACACTACCCAATCAGAACACCACAACACATGAGGGTCCCCTGGGGCCTCAGGGCAACAACAGCGGGACAACAGGTAAATAGTCAGAGCCTGCAACTACTGGCACAAGAAGCCTTAGACAGTGCCCCTTCCACAATGAATGAAGAGCTCAAATTTAAAAGAACTAACAAGGCAAAAAAAGAAATGATGAGCAGCAGCAACAACAACAACAGCAACAAAAGAATCTGACCATAGAAAGATACTATAGTGACAAGGAAAACAAGACACAAATTCAACAGAAGATAACAATGTCAAAACACCTATTAGCAAAATGCCAAAGGAAAATGGGAAGTGGTCTCAAACTCAGAAAAAAAATCCATGGAAGAGCTCAAAAAGGAATTGTGAAATCACATTAAAGAGGTAGCAGACCTAATGAGAAAAGAAAGGAGAGAGAAAGAGGATAATTATGAAAACAGGGTTAACAGAGAGTTGCAGGAAGAAGTAGACGGCAAAATTATACTACCGAGGGAACTAAACCTCCTCCTCTCTAAACTTGATAAATCTAACATCAAAATAAAGCAGAAAGAAGTTAAGGAAGTGAATAGAAGTCTGCATAAGGTAGGTATACTAGATCTCTGGAGAAAACTGAATGGGAATAAAAACGAATATATTTTTTTCCAGCAGTACAATGGCACATATACAAAAATTGATTGTGTACTAGGCCATGAAAACCATACAATCCAGAGAAGAAAGGCAGAAATAGTCAATGCATCCTTTTCAGATCATAATGCAATAAAACTTAGATGTAATCAAGACCATGGGATTAAAAACCAAAAACTCAATGGAAACTGAACAATCTAATCCTAAAGAATGAGTGGGTTAAACAACAAATTATAGAAATAACCGACAATTTCATTCAGGAGAATGACAATGATGACACAACCTACCGAATTTTATGGGATACTGCAAAGCAGTTCTTAGGAGAAATTTTATATCTTTGAATTCGTACATGAATAAAATAGACAAAGAGAAGATCAATGAACTGGGCATGAAGCTGAAAAAGCTCGAAAAAGAACAAATTGAAAATTCCCAAGTAAATACTAAATTAGAAATACTGAAAACCAAAGGAGAGATTAATGAAATTGAAATTAAGAAAACTATTTATGAGGTCATAAATAAAACTAAGAGTTGTTTTTATTAAAAAGTCAATAAAATTGACAAACTTTTGGTCAATTTGATTGAAAAAAAAGAAGAAAACTAAATTATCAATATCAAAAATGAAAAGGGTCAACTCCCTCCAATGAGGAGGAAATTAAAACAATAGTTAGAAATTATTTTGCCCAATTGTATGCCCATAAATTCAACAATCTAAATGAGATAATTATTTTAAAAGATATACAATTGTAGAGACTAACAGAAGAGGAAGTTGAATACTTAAATAACCCCATCTCAGAAAAAGAAATTTTTTAATTTAATTAATTTAAGAAAAGATTTTTTTTTATTGAGATGGATTGCTTCTGAAATTTTTATTGTTTTTGTTGCCATTTTCATTTTTCCTCTAGTCAGCTTCCACTTGTCCTGAGTAGATGCATCTGGTTTTTCTATAGTACCTTTATTGCAAATGCACTTCTTGCTAACATCTCTTTCCCTCTGTGGGCTGGAGACTAATTGAACCTTATCTTAGTCCCTACTGCCTATTATCCATTCTTTTCAATCACTATAACTGAACAAAATATGTGTCCCTCAAGGACTGGGATGACATTGTGATACTACTTCATGAAGACTCTGAGAGGTCACTATAGCTGTATCTATTCTACACCCTTCATGGTCTCACACTTCTGGACTCTACTTTTTTCTTCTTAATTATCTTTTAATATCTTTTAATAGTCCCTAGACTGACCAATGAGTTGTTTGGATTCAAGGGCCCCAAACTGCAAAGCAAATATTTGGAGTAGAGGTCTATATGAGAATTACTGAGGAGAAATTCTGAGAAACTTTTTCAGTTGAATTTCTTCTTCCTTTCATTATTTCTTTTTGTTGTCTTCTTCTTCCTGTGCTACATTAAGTATGTAAAGGGCCCCATTAGCCAGCCCAACTATAGTTATGACCATCAGTGCACACTTGAGTTTTTCCTTCCTCCATAGTCTTCTCCTGAACTTTACACTTTTATGACCTCTCCCTGTTCTTTCCTCTTTCAACTTGCAGTGGGATTGATTCACAGCAGTGAAGCCACCTTAAAAGAGAATTCCCTCCAGAACATTGTAAAAAGAATAACTAATGAATCATGGCTTAAAGCTGCCGATGCAAATACACCTTTGGCTGACATAATCATGTGCCTGTGTGATATTTTCTTATGTGAGTCTGCATCCTATTGTTAAAAAGATATGTTTTTTCTCTAAGATTTATCTGATGAAGAGTTGTTCTCTGTCATTCAGTGTGACTAGACTGACTTATAGGAAATTTTCATTATTTACCTCAAATATTTATGTGAGAACTGAGCTCTAGGTAACCTCTCACTCTGCCCATCTTCTCATATTTCCAAAATAACTGCTTAAACAAAAGCTATATGACTATCTTCTAGGTTTTTGAAAGATAAGTTGAATTAGGTATGCTCTTATCTAGAACCTCTAATGTATTAGTAAGAAAAGGAATCATAGAAGAATGGCTTTGTTATGTGTGAATGGCTATCAAAGCCACACAACAATTATCTCAAAAGTTATGAATTAAAGATATAAACCTTTTCAGAAAAAATATCATTTTAGCTGTTTATAAACACACAAATATGGGTAAATGTTAGACTTACGACTTCACTGATATTGAGAACTCCCTACCTAAGATCTTTGATGCACTGGCTATGCTACTCTAAACAAGTCACTTAATCTCTCAGTGTTCTAGAAGCCTTCTAAGACTATAAATTGCAAAAATGTTGCCAAGCTATGGTTTTCTCATACAAGTAATTGTCAGTGAAATTTCAGATCAAATATTGACCCACATACATATGCGTATAAACACATAGGAATTTTAGTCTTTTTTAAAGAGAAGAGAGGTCTTCTTGTCCCCAAGGTCAACTCTCTATCTAATATACCATATTGCTTCTCAAAATCATCAGAATATTATTTATTTTATTTATTTTACATTTCTTCAATTTAGGAGACATTTATTATTTGTTCATGTTTTTTTTTTTTATTTTGAAGAGCACCAATGACATAACAGGAGATGTCTTGCTTCATGTGCAAATTGGACTTAGTGAGGCAGAGTTGCTCAAAGTCTTCAGTCTTAATTTCTCTTCCAGAGTCATTAAAGTCTAGTAGCAAGGTGAATATCAAGGTGATTATTTATAGCTTGAGATCCAGTGGATGACCTTGGCTTCTTGGGTGTCTGACATAGCTCTAAATACTTGGAAATACCTGCTTTAGATGCTTTCATGGTCATTGGAACAAATTGTTCCCCCATTATACTGGAAGAAGTCTTTATATGTTTGGGGTAGACACCACTCTAAGTAAATCATGGATTTGAAGCCTGTCAGTTACCCTCAATTTGGTTGAGCTTGTCTACTGAAATTGTTTTACAGGGATGTGGTTGTTGTTTTTGGAGTCACATGTGGGAGTGAAGGATGAAATGGATGAGAAGCAATGGAAAAGGCTCAGCAAGCTCATACACCAGAGGTGCTATTCTTTCCTATGAAAGGAAGGAAAGTTAGAACCTCAAATACCAAAATCATGTTCCTCTCCTCTCCTCCACTTCTCTAATAACCTCTTCTCCTCTCCTCTGCTCTCCTCTCTTCACTTTTCCTCTTCTCTTCTCTACCCTGCTCTCTTCTCCAACTCAGGAAGATCTGGACTGTGTGACTGTGAACAAGTCATTTAACCTGGGCCATAATTCATCTCTAAAATGAGTACACAAAATAAGTACTATCTAGGGTTCTTGAGATGTTCAAATGAGGCAAACTGTGTCAAATGATTTGCAAATCTTAAAGTACTGCAAAAATGTCTGCAGTTCTTATTGGCCAGCATAAATAAAACATAATGAATAAAATAGAGTAAACAAGTTTCTTAGAATATTATCTCTAGATCTGCTAGTTATGGTGCTTGACTTAGTATGTTTGGACAACCAATCAATAAGTGGTTAAAATACACACATATACATACATACATACATACATCAGTTCCAGTGCCTTTATGAACCCTTTTGATTATATCAACTTAGTCAATCTGGAAGACCCACTGAGGTATACTATCAGCACAAGTTATTAGGTATGTTTTTATATTCTCAATCAACAAGTCAAGTCAGCAATATTTATTAAGCATCCATTCTGCACCAGGCACTGTACTAAGTGCTGAAGGTAAAACAAAAAGATAAAATTGCCTCCGACCTCAAAAAGCTTAAAATTTAATGATAAAAAATAGTTATTTATGCATAAACAAGGTATGTATAGCTAAATTGAAGATAATCTCAAGGAAGGCAGTAGCAATAGCTGAAAATGTTTCTTGCAGAAGGTAGCATTTTAACTGAGACTCTCAGAGGTAGGCCAAAGCCACAAAATATTTTTCCTCTATTAAGGCTATACTTTGGGGATACAGGGAGAGAATAAGAATGCTACTCATTTGATTAGAAAGGTGTTTGTCTCTGTGTATGTCTCTGTGCACATACATACACATATGCACATAGAAACGTTGATGTAGTTATGTATGAGAATAAACTCAGATAATGATCACTTGTATTGCTAATAATGAAATTTTAAAATTTAATAAATAGTTGTTCTGAGGCAAAGAAAAATATATTATTCATTTGCAAATGCACCTCACCCATTAACATGAATATACTAAGACTGGGGTTCTTAAATATGTCTCCTTAGGGACAAATCCTGTAAAGTCTAGCAAGAAAGGGCTAAAGGCATAAAAAAAATGTAAATTTCTATGTTTAGTCTGAGTTACAACATTAAGGGAATAAAGAATCTGAAGATTTAGTTTTCCTCAAATATTCCAAGGTTTAGTGTATGGGGATAATTATTCCATTAAACTGAAAGCTTCAGGGGCAGTTCAAAGTAGGAGACTGATTTATTTTTTAAAGGCCCTGACACTCAAAATTTTGCTGACACTGCCAAGCAGGGCATGCTTTAGTTCTCTGTATAATAATGGCTCATGCGACTATGTTTGCTTAGTGAAAGAAAATTGATAGAGTGCAAGTTCTTATTGGATTAATAGCACAAGGATACAATGAAGTTCCCTTAAAAAAGTAACAGTTGAGCACTTTCATCATGGCTCAATGCCATCTGATCATTGAATGCCTTTCTGGACTTCTAGGTGGCCAATCCCATTGCTATTTCCCATTAGCCTTCATCATCTAGATAATGGATCTTGTCTTATGTATCTACTTTGTAAAATGGAAGTTTAGAGAGTGATTTAGAATCATCTACTCTGATCATTTTAGGTCACAGTCATATCATATATTACGTATTATTGGCCTACTTTCTATATGACCTACATGAAAGGATACATAAGTATGATTATATATAATATTAAGTATTCTCTCAGGATGTGGAAATTTATTGTGAATGGAATAATATACAATTTTAAGACACTTCATAATAAAGTAATTTCTTGTTTCAAGAGAATGACCTTAAGACTCATATTATTAAATATGATCATGTAGCAAACTTTGTAGATTAAATAATTAGTATAATTATAATCATAATGATGGTGTTGATGTTGATAAAAAGAAGGAGGAGGAAGAGGAGAATTGAAACAATTCTATGAGATAGGTACCAGAGCCATTATAATCCTTTCATAGATTAGGAAACTGAGGCTCAGAGAAATGTAATGACATGCTCATGGTCATACAGCTATTTAGTGCCAAAAGTGGGATATGAAAACAAGTATTCATAATTCCAAATTCTTTGCTCTAGTTTTTATGTGGTCCTCCCAAGTTACACAAATAGATAGCACTTATAGAATGTTTTAAGGTTTTCAAAACATTTCACAGATAATATCTCATTCAGTTCCCACAAGAACAACCCTATAAGTTGACTATCATTATAATTTCTATTTTACAGGCAAGAAAACTGAGGTTGAAAGTTTAGTTCCTTGATCATTGTCATGAAACTAAAAGGTGCAATTTGAACTTGACTTCATAATTACAAGTATATCACTGTCCATTTCACAATGCTACTAAGCTGTACATAATATGTATGTATGTCTGGGTATGTTGTAGCTCTAACCACAGAACCTTCTTACTGCCCCTTCAATTCTGGGATGAAATGAAGCACGCATGAATCATTGAACAAAGGTTTACTTTGCCCAAAAATCAAACATACACTAACATATAGCAGCTTCCCTTTTCCATCTGGATATGTATCTGGTCAGTACATGATCGAGGTAGGATAATCATGTGATCTCAGCCACCCACAAAGTCTCAGAGGCAGCTGTGCCAAAAATCTAGGGCCAATCAGGTTGCATGAGAGAAGAGGGTTAGGGACGTCAAAGAAGCTGCATCAGGAAAACACTGATCCCAACATAACACATTTATGTGTACATAAATCTCTACACACATGCACATGTGTACATATACATACACATATACCTATATACACACATTCAAAATACATATGAAAAAGCATGTTCTTATATGATAATATAATAATACAACTTTAAATAAATAAGTGATAATTATTCATATGTAAATATGTAGAAATGTAAGTATGTGACTTTCTAGTGATATACACACGTAAATATTTCATGTAACTGAGTCTGAAGAACTGATTTCTGAAAAGTCATCTTTATTAATATTTTGAGAAATGAACAAAAGTTGACGTCATCCACAGAAATGAAAGTAGAAAGCAATTAAACCCTTCCAACCAAGTTTCTTAAAGACTAACATTAACACAATGAACTAATGGACTAATATTCACAGAACCATTATGTAAAGTGATATCCCTGTATTATTTAACTGAAGGATTGCAATGTGATTCAAAGCCATATAATAAGGTGTTCAGAACTTCGATCCACACTTTCTACTAGGGATTTGTTTTTACCACTCTTTTGTTTCTTCAGTACTTAAATGTTCTCGGCACATAAAACTTGGAGTTCTCTGATATGCAGTATCCTTGTCCCCTTTGATTCCTTTTAAAGAACATAAACAAATTAATTGACAAGTGAATGGATGAATAAGCAGAGAAATGAGTAAATAAAGGAATGAATGTGTAAATAAATAAGCAAACAGATAAATGAACACACAAATAAATATTGTTTAACAAAAACTTACTTTTTCAAAAAGAATTATTGTTGGATTGGATCTTATATTTAGAATAGAAATGGACATCATAGAGATAAAGAAACTAAGTCAGAGTGATATTAAAGTGATTTGCCCAAACTCATAGTAAATAAGTGACCAAAGTCAGAATATGAACATTGATTCTCTCACTTGTGATCTTTTTCTCTTTACTGTAAATTGTGAGTTGTGGGTTTGTGTGATTCTGCACATCACAAATATGTTTTGGCTTAGAATGTCCAATATCATTACTAAACTTCAACTTTAGATTTTACATGGGTTCAGAGTCATAACTAGAAATATTTCCAGCTTTGCAAAGGTAGTTTAGAGACAGAAGCAGCTGTAACCAAGAACACAGTTCAACCTCAGTTATGGTTGTGCCAGGAGGAGAGATGGTCCAACCATTTTTTCTTAGAGGATTAAAAAGAAAATTAGGCCTTGCCAGAGGAACACCATAACAAGGGCACCCTAGAGAGGAGGTGACTTAGTGAAGACTATGTTAGCAGAAGGGAGGACCTTGAAGTCAAGTACAAAGAACAAATTGTCACTTTGGTAAGAAACTGTCACAAGTCAGTGAAGGAATTATGGCCCCTGGGTAGCAAAGACAATATTTAACATGTTGGAACCTTAGACCAATGCCTCTTTACTCTGTGCTAAACTAGCACATGACTCTGTATGGGATTCGGTCTAATATCAAATAATCTGAACTATCTCTCAGTCTTTTATGAAATCATCTTATACTCTTTTATATAACTAGATGTCATCAATATCAACATATATAGATGATATAGCACTTACTAAAATGTGAAATCTTTCCTTTTTAAGCCATTGTAACTTGGCACACATGCCTTTGAAAAATGGTGCAACCATTTCATGAGTGGGAATTTTGCCACTCAGACAGATGGCTACTGTTGCAGTCCAGAGTCCATGTTTGGACCTAAAATGTGGGTGTTGACAGCATTCTGAGACATAAAAAGTAGATATGTCAGTTCTAAGCTTCTGTCACTCAGAGGATAATATATCATTGCTAATATAATATTTATGGGAAGCACAATTACAATATAAAATTATTTTTCCCTAACAAGGAAGATGCTGAGCAGTGAGAAAGCAAGAAGTATTTTAATGAAAGTTTCAGAATTTAACTATTTCATACTCAAAGGAAAGAGCTAAATCTTCAAAGGAAATATAATTCAAACATAAAAGAAGAAATAATTTCCATAACTTTTTTATGATTCTGCCAAAGCAGACCATGACATATAAATTATGGCAGTTTAGTATCTTAGAAATAAGAATTTTATGATAGTCTTAATTTTAATTCACTGCAATTTCATCTGTACTGAATGAAATTTAAGTATTAATTTTTTTTAAACTTTCTTTAGTGTTTTCTTTAGTGAACTCACATTGGTATTTAATACAAACAATTCAAAAACACTTACACATTTGAATTTCTATTCCTTTATTTATGAAATGTTAAAACATACTCTAAGACAAAAATGGATGGAATTTGATGAATCTGTTCTTTGACATTTCCCCTCATTAGAAGTTAAAGTACTGAAAACACCAACTAAAGCACCAACATAAATAGAAGCCAGAGTTTTCAAGCTTTAAGCATCTAACTCAGTTACTGGCAAATGAATCTCAAATATCTTATTTGACTTCATAGCCTGAGCACCAATAGACCTATTCGTTTGTGATGGATATGACACCTAAAAATTGTTGTATACTTAATCACTTTGACAATGTAGGCATATATGTCTTCAAATCAGTTTTCCCAAAATTGGAAATTCCTTCTGGAAGAGATAGCATTCTTAGTAGAATAGCTATGGGTAGTCATGGGACACATCTAACCTGTAAATCCCTAGTTTGGAATCAAACTATGTATTGATACATGAATTGTTTTCCAGATATATTAATTCTATTGTTGTAGCTGAGAAAAGTGACCATGAACAGGTTAGGTGAACTTTCTTGTGGAGAGGCCTAATTGAAAGAATGTTTGTGATGTTGGCACTCTGTCTATTGGTCTGTGTTAATTCCTCAGACAGAAGCCCTGTCTGTTGACTTTATGAAAAAATTGAAATGATGGTGGTGGTAATATGTATAAATATTGTTATAACCCTATTAAGTCATGTTTTCCTACAAACAAAAGCTGTGGGTGGGAACCCATGGAGCTTTTTGCCATCAGGTAAATGCAGGAAGAGTTTGGAGTGGAACAGTTCTTATGAGCTGAGACAAGGAGCAACCGCAGAGAGCTGCCTGCATATAAACCCAGGCAAGAAGTGGGAGCAGGTGGCCCACGGAGGAGGAGCCAGGGGCTTTAGAAGTCAGCCTCAAGTCAAGATGAGAGAGAACTTTACTTAGACAATACATATTGATTAAGAAAGTTGTTCTGACTGTGACCTAGGGGTGAAGGGTGTGGTATTTTGTAAAGGACTTTACTCAAATACTTTGGATTGATAAAGCATGTTGCTATTGTTATGATACATACATACATAAACATATATTATATAGAGAGATATGGATTATACATATATATAATGATATGTTTTACTTAAGGAGGTTGCTATGAATACTATGCTTTACTTTATTGGACAATGTTTAGTTTATTGCTGAATAAATAGAGCATTCATTATACTTTGTGATTAGACCCTTAAAATTATTCACAGCAGCACTCCTCAGGTGCGCTGCCATGAGTGAGTGGCTTTACGATTCATCAAAAAGAACTTCCATTAGTTTGAAGAACTAATTCCAAACAGTATCCCATTCCTGCAACATTTCTTTAAAGAGAATAGAACTAGACTATCAATCAATATTTGTCTTAGGCCATCATGCTTTCCATGCAGACACCAGATTAGAACCAAAAGAGAGGGCTGAAATATGCTGCTACCAGGTCCTGCTTTGTTGCACAGGAAAGAGGAATAAAAGAATTAAAAAAAAAAAAAAGGAGAGGAGAATGTTCAGAAAACCTTAATGTCTTTCAAAATCCTCCCTAGTACATTTGGTCTGGTCCAATCTTGCTACAATCTCTATACATATTCCTCAGATCCACCGAAGTTTAGAGAAAACATTGTTTGCTCTGTATTTCGAGCTGTATATCAGACCTGAGTTCCAGCAAAGATGTTCCCCACAACACTTTTAAACATCAAGTCTGTTTAGAATCAAGGTAACTATCCTGCTAATAACAGGAAACCAATTTATTATTTCCCAGTAGAGGATATGTGCATATCTATGTGGGCTGTTTGAATGCAGCTTTTGGGATATATGAATATATATATATATATATATATAAATACAAATATGTATATATATACTTATATATATAAATACATATATATGTATGTGCATATATATGTATGCGTGTATATATATATATATATATGTATATATGGAATTTTGTCTATTCTTCTTCAAAAGATTGTTTGACTCCTCCTAATGAAGACCAAAAGAAAGGACCACAATGTCAAACTTTTCTCCTCTGAGACTAGAAATAGTATCTGCTCCCATTAATATTACTAATGTTACTAATAGAAATAATTTCTTGGTGGCTCAGTCAAAAGGTAGTCAAAAACACATTTTTTTCTTAATATATTTTATGTTTTTTCTTAGTTTTTTAATATTTTTCAAAGCTTTGATTTCCAAATTCAATCCCTCTCTCCTTCCTCTACTCTTCGCTGAGACTGTAAGTTATATATGTGTGATTATGTAAAACATTTCCGTATTAGTCATTTTGAACAAGTCTCAAATAAAAGAACAAAAAAAGAAAGAAAATGTGAAAAATAACACACCAGTCTGTATTGAATCAATATCAGTTCCTTCTCTGGAAGTGGATTTTGTGCTTCATTTTTAGACCTTTGGGACTGTCTTACATCGTTATATTGCTGAGAATACCTAAGTCATTCACAATTCTTCATTGAACAATATTGCTATAACTGTGTAAAACATTCTGGTTCTCTTCACTTCATTTTGAATCAATTCATGTAAGTCTCTTGAGGTTTTTCCTGCAATCGTCGTGCTTGTCATTTCTAATAGTATAATTATATTCCATTACACTTATATGCTATGTCTTGTTTAGTTATTTCCCAGAGGCCTTCAATTTCCAATTCTGAGCCACCACAAAAAGACCTGTAATAAATATTTTTGTAAAAATAGGTACTTTTCCTTTTTTTGGTATATTTTTGGGATATGGACCTAGCATTGGTATTACTGTATCAAAGGATATGCATAATTTTGTAGTCTTTTGGACATAGATCCAAATTGCTTTCTAGGATGGTTGGATCAGTTAGCAAGTCCACGAACCGTGCATTAGTGTCCCAGTTTTCCCATATCTCTTCCAAAATCCAATATTTTCTTTTTTGTTATATAAGCCAATCTGTTAGGTATGAGGTGCTACCTTGGAGTTCTTTAATTTGCATTTCTCTGATCAATAATGATTTAGAATATAGATAGCTGTGATTTCCTTGAATGAAAAATGTTTGTTCATATCCTTTGAACATTGATAAATTAGGGAACAACTTGTATTATTTATAAATTTGACTGAGTTCTCTATATTTTTGAGAAATGAGGCCTTTGTCAGATATTTGCTGCAAAAAGTTTTCCCCAGTTTTTTTTTTTTTGCTTTTGTTATAATTTTCATTGCATTGGTTTTATTTGTGCAGAAATTTTTTAATTTGATATAATCAAAATTACAGAATTTACATATTATAATCATCTCTTTACCTTCTTTGTGCCTAAATTTGTCCCTTTGCCATAATTCTGACAGAAAAACTATTCCATGTTCTCTTAATTTGCTTATGGTATCACCCTTTAGGTATAAATCCTGTACTCATTTTGACATTATCTTGGTGTACGGTGTAAGAACTAGTCATAGCTAGTTTCTGCCATACTGTTTTCCAGTTTTCCCAGCAATTTTTGGCAAATAATGATGTTTGTTTCAAAAGCTTGGATCTTCGACTTTATCATATACTGGATTATTATAGTCATCTACCATAATGTAATGTGCACCTAATCTATTTCATGGATTCACCACTCTATTTTTTAGGCAGTACCAGATTATTTTAATAATTGCCACTTGGTAAAAGAGTTTGAGATCTTTGATTCCTTTGATATCCTTGACCTATTGTTCTTTCAGGTGAATTTTCTAATGATTTTTTCCTAGTTCTATAAAATATTTTTGATAGCTTGATTGGGATGACACAGAGTAATGGATTAATTTAGATGGAATTTTCAGTTTCATTATACTGGCTCAGTGTATGTGTGAACAGTTATCATTTTCCAAATGTCTAAATCTGATATTATTTGTATGAGAATTGTTCTATTGATGTTCTCATAAACTTGACAGTAGCCTCCCAAGTATTTTGTATTACCTACAGTTATTTTAAATAGAACTTATCTATCTTTTACTGCTGGATTTTTGGGTAATATATAGAAATACTGATGATTTAAGTGGGTTTATTAAGTATCCTGCAGCTTTGTTAACATTATCAATGGATTCAAGTAGTTTTTGGTTGATTCTCTAGGATTTTCTTCTTTTTTCCCCTATCATTTTTTATTATTATAAAGTTAACAAATATCAATAAACTTTTCCATAAACAAAGAAGAACCAAAAAAATTAAGACTATATATTAAACTATGAATGCACTACATATAGTTTATAGGGTTTTTTTTTGTTAACCTTTCAAATTATGCATGGTAGTTCCAACCCCCCCTTGGCTCATTGGTTCCTCTTCTGAAATTTCTTGTCTCTTTTGCTTATTTTTAATAGTTCATTGTTGTTCTTTTCTTCGTTTTTAAAATGTTATCACTTTTAATTTTAAATATGGATTTTTTAAAAAATTTATTGATTTTTAGATTTCCACATTCATTCCCACAAAATTTTGATTTCCAATATTTCTCCCCATCACTCCCCTCCCCACACCCCATAATACCTTACATTCTGCTTACCCTTTCCCTCAATGTGTACCCTCCCTTCTAACATACCCTACCTTTCCCTTATCCCCATCTTCTCTCTTTTCTTGTAGGGCAAGATAAACTTTTATACCCCATTACCTGTATTTCTTATTTCACAGTTATATGCAATAATAATTCTCAACATTCATTTCAGCTTTAGAAAATCCTTTTTGTTTTCTCTTTCCTGTTTGCCTTTTCATGCTTCTCTTGATTCTTGTGTTTGAAAGTCAAATTTTCTATTCAGTTTTTGTCTTTTTACCATGAATTCTTGAAAGTTCTCTATATTTTTGAATGACTATTACCTTGAAGGATTATACTCAATTTTGCTGGGTAGTTGATTCTTGGTTTTAATTCTAGTCCTTTGATTTCCGGAATATCCTATTCCAGCCTTTCAATCCCTTAATGTAGAAACTGTCGGATCTTGTGTTATCCTGATTGTATTTCCACAACACTGAAATTGTTTCTTTATAGCTACTTGCAATATCTTCTCCTTGACCTGGGAACTCTGAAATTTGGCCACAATATTCCTAGAAGTTTTTCTTTTTGGTCTCTTTCAGGAGGTGATCTGTGGTTCTTTCAGTATTTATTTTGCCCTCTGGTTCTAGAATATCAGGACAGTTAATGTCTAAGTTCTTTTTTTGATCATGACTTTCAGGTAGACCCATAATTTTTAAATTGTCTCTCCTGGATCTATTTTCCAGGTCAATTGTTTTTCCAATAAGTTGTTTCACATTGTCTTCTATTTTTCCAGTGTTTTGGTTTTGTTTTGTAACTTCTTTGGCTATCATATAGTCATTAGCTTCCCTGAACTTCCCTCTCTCTTTTAAAGAACGTTCTTTTCCATTTGGCTAATTCTGCTTTGTAAAACCTCCTTCTTCTCATGGGCTTTTTGGACCTCTTTTTTCAATTGAGTTATCCTCTTTTTAAAGGTGTTATTTTCCCCAGCATTTTTTTGGTTCACCTTTTTCATGCTGCTGACTCACTTTTCAAGCTCTTCTATGGCATGGGCCCATTTCATATTCATTTTAGAGGTACTGGAGGCAGGAGTCTTGATTTCCTCTGACAGTATGCCTTGTTCTTCCTGATCTGAAAGTATGGAAGGAGACACCTATTCTCCAAGAATAGGTCCTATTTTTTTCCCTGTTTTTGGGTAAAATCCCAGCCAGTTACTTGACTTCTGAATCCTTTGTCAAGAGGAGGATCCTAGTGCTCCTCCTCCCCCCAGTACTGTGCTGAAGGCTGAGATTCAGATCACTTGCTCAATTCTCCCAGGGGCCTTGGTGGGGTGGGGGGACAACACTCAGGGCTAACATTCAGATCAGCTGCTCAATTCCCCCAGAGATTTTAAGCTGAGCTGCCTGGACAACAGACCCAGGCTGCTTCCATGGCCACTGTTGCTGCCTGCTGCCCACTGCTGCTGCTGCCACTGCCTCCTCTGTTCCTGCCTGGGGCCAGTGCTAAGGATACCCTGCTACCTTCTCGCCCACCTGGGAAAGCCCTCCCACTTTGACCTCGGGAACTTTCTTTGTAGCTTGTGGGTTGAGGGATCTGGGACCCTCCCTGCTGGGAATTCTGCCTGGCAAGTCTGTTCAGGTCCTATTCCTCCCAGTGCCATGCTAACAGGGATGGACTCTGACTTGCTCAGTTTCCCATGAGATAGACCTTTCCTGTCAACCTTCCAGTTTACCTTTGGTTGGTAACCTCTTTTATTCTGTTGTTTTGTGGCTTCTGCTGCTGTAGAATTTGTTGGGAATCATTTTTATAGGCCTTCTGTGGGTTGTGGGGGGAGTGCTAGAGTGTACGTCTTTCTACTCTGTCATCTTGGCTCTGTCCCCGCCCTAGGATTTTCTAAATATAACAACATATCTTCTGCAAAGAGTGATTGTTTTGCTTTCTCTTTTCCTATTCTAATTCTTTTAATTTCTTTTTCTTATTTTATTGCTAAAGCCAAATAATAGATGTGATGGGCATCCTTATTTCACCCCTGATTGCACTGGGAAGAGTTCTAGTTTTTCCCCATTACAGATAATGCTTGCTGAAGGTTTTAGATAAATTTTACTTGTCAGTTTAAGGTAAGATCCATTTATTCCTACACTGTCTACTGTTCTGAATAGGAATAGATGCTATATTTTGTCAAATATTTTTTCTGTACTTATTGAGACAATCATTTTATTTCTCTTGGTTGTTATTGATTTGGTCAATTAGTTTTCCTAATACTGAACCAGACTTGCATTCCTGATATAAATCTTACCTAGACACAGTGTATTATCCTTATGATATATTGCTGCAATCTCTTGCTAGTATTTTATTTAAAGAGTTCACATCAGTATTAATTAGAAAAATTGGTCTGTAATTTTCTTTCTCTGTTTTGGCTCTTCCTGGTTTCAGTGTCAGCATCGTACCTGTATTGTAAAAGGAGTTTAATAGGATTCCACTTTTTTTTTCAAATACTTTACATAGTATGGGGATTAACAGTTCTTTAAGTGTTCTGTGGAATTCACTTGTAAATCAATATTGTCCTGGGGATTTGTTGTTAGAAAGTTCATTCATGGTTTGTTCAATTTCTTTTTTCTAAGATTGAATTATTTAAATATTTTATTTTACCTTTTTTCTAATTTGGATAATTTATATTTTTTGTAGGTATCCACCTATTCCATTTAGATTATCAAATACAGTGGTGTATAATTGGTCAGAATAACTTCTAAAAGTTGCCTTAATTTCTCTTTCATTTTTGGCAAATTAACCCCTTTCATTTTTGGCACTACTAATTTGGTTTTCTCTCCATTTTTAAAAATCAAATTAACCAATAGTTTATCTATTTTATTTGTTCATGAAATCAGCTTCTGATTTTACTTATTAGCTCCATGGCTTTCTTACTTGGAATTTTATTAACTCTTTGATTTTCAGGATTTCTAACTTGGTGTTTAATTTGAGTTGCTAAATTCTTTTTTTTTTCCTAGTTTTTTAGTTGGATGCAGGATTCATTGATATGTTTTCTTTCTATTTTATTGATGAAAGCAAACTGAGATATAAATTTTCTCCTAAGTACTGCTTTGACTGAATCCCATAAATTTTGGTATGTTGTCTCATTGTTGTCCTTTCCTTTAATGAAATTATTGATTGTTTCTATGATTTATTCTTTCACTTACTTGTTTTATTTAGGATTAGATTATTTAATTTCCAATTAATTTTAATCTCTCTTTACATTGTTCATTATCGAATGTAATTCTTATTGCATTATGGTCTGATAAAGGATGCAATTACTATTTCTGTTCTTCTAAATATGGTTATGAGATTTGTATGTACTAATATATGGTCAGTTTTTGTGTAGGTGCGATTTGCAACTGAGAAAAAAAGTATATTCCTTTCTATTACCATTTAATTTTCTCCAGAGACCTAGAATATCTAACTTTTCCAAAATTAATTCACCTGTTTATATTCTTTCTTGTTATTTTTTGGTTAGATTTATCTAGTTCTGAGAGGGGAAAGTTGAGGTGCACTGCTAGTATAATTTTATTATCTATTTCTTCCTGTAGCTCATTCAATTTCTCATTCAAAAATGTATGTGCTTTCTCGAGAGAGTTTCATTTTTTACTACTTTTAATTAGATCTATTTTTATTTTTGTTTGTCTGAGACCATTATTGCTACCCATGCTTTCTTTCTTTCAGTTGAAGTGTTATAGATTCTGTTCCACCTCTGTACCTTTACCTGTGTGTATCTCTCCATTTAAAATGTGTTTTTTGTAAACAACACATAGAATTCTAGTTTCTAATCCATTCTACTACATACTTACATTTTATGGTTGAGTTCATCCCATTAAAATTTAAATAATTTTGTGTTTCCTTCCATGCTCTTTTCTCTTATTCATCTCCCTATTTTTCTTACACCCATCTTTTCCATCCTCACAAGTGTTTTACTTCTAATCACTGCTTTCTCCAATATACCCTTCCTTTTATCAACCCCTTCTCCACCTTATATTATCCCTGTCCATTTTTACTTCCTCAAAGGGTAGGATAGTTTTCTGTATCCAACTGAGCATGTTATTCCCTCTTTGAGCCAATTTTGACTATAGTAAGGTTTTAACTTTGTCCCCCTTCATTTCCCCCGCCATTACAATAGAACTTCCATGCCTCTTTTATGTGGGGTAATTTATCCCATTCAATCTTCACCCTCCCAGTGCAATTTTATTTCTCATTCCTTTATTTTTTTGGGGGGTGTGCTATCATTCCATGAATCACTTTATATCCATGCCCTCTGTCTTCATATACTCCTAATTGTTTTTTTTTTATTTTTAAGAGTTAAAATATTATCTTGCCACATATAAATATGAATTTTTGCCTTATTGAATTTCTTATATTTTCTCTTTCTTCTTTCTTTTTTACATTTTTATGTTTTCCTTGAGTGTTGTATTTAGAGGTCAAAATTTTATTTAGCTCTGCTCTTTCAATTAGTAATTCTTTTTTTAAATTTTTTAAATTTTTATTTATTTAACTTTTTACATTCATTTTCACAAAATTTTGGGTTCCAATATTTTTTCCCCTTTTTATCCCCTCCCCCCAGCCCAATCCACCTAGCAATCTAATTTTCCCTATCTCCAATCTGCCCTCTCTTCTGTCATCCCTCCCTTCCCTGGTCCCCATCTTCTCTTTTGTCCTGTAGGGCCAGATAACTTTCTATTCCTCATTAACTGTATGTCTTATTTCCTAGTAGCAACAACAAAACTAAACAGTTGTTCCTAAAACTTGAGTTACAAATTGTCCCCATTCCACCCTCCCCACCCATTCCCTTTGGGAAGGCAGGCAATTCAATATAGGCCCTATCTGTGTAGTTTTGCAAATGACTTCCATAACAGCCGTGTTGTGTAAGACTAACTGAATTACCCTCCATCCTATCCTGCCCCTCATTGTTTCTATTCTGTCTTTTGATCCTGTCCCTCCCTGAGTGTTGACTTCAAATTGCTCCCTTCTCCCATTGCCCTCCCTTCCATCATCCCCCCCCTTGCTTATCTCCTTCTCCCCCACCTTCCTGTACTGTAAGATAGGTTTTCATACCAAAATGAGTGTGCATTTTATTCCTTCCTTTAGTCAAATGTGATGAGGGTAAACTTCTTGTTTTGTTTTTTTTTTTCTCAGCTCTCCTCTTTTTCCCTCCACTAAAAGGTCTCCTGCTTGCCTCTTAAATGACATATAATTTATCCCATTCCATTTCACCCTCTTTCCTCCCCCTACCTTTCTCTCTCACCATTGACCTTAATTTCTTTTAAGATATGGTCCCATCCTATTCAATTCACTCTGTGCTGTCTGGCTCTGTATGTGCATGCATGTGTGTATGTGTGTGTGCATGCATGCGTGTACATGTGTGTGTGTGATCCCACCAACTACCCAGATACTGAAAAGTTTTAAGAGTTACAAATACTGTCTTTCCATGTAGAAATGTAAACAGTTCACCTTTGGTAAGTCCCTTATGACTTCTCTTTGCTGTTTACTTTTTCATGCGTCTTCTCATTCTTGTGTTTAAAAGTCAAATTTTCTTTTCAGCCCTGGTCTATTCATCAAGAATGCTTGAAAGTCCTCAATTTCATTGAAAGACCATATTTTCCCCTGAAGTATTATACTCAGTTTTGCTGGGTAGGTGATTCTTGGTTTGAGTCCTAGTTCCTTGGACTTCTGGAATTTCCTATTCCATGCCCTTCGATCCCTTAGTGTAGAAGCTGCTAGATCTTGAGTTACATGATTGTATTTCCATAGTAATGGAATTGTTTCTTTCTAGCTGCTTGCAAGATTTTCTCCTTGAGCTGGGAATTCTGGAATTTGGCCACAATGTTGCTAGGAGTTTCTCTTTTTAGATCTCTTTCAGGTGGTGATCGATGGATTCTTTCAATACTTATTTTGCCCTCTGGTTGTAGAATGTCAGGGCAGTTTTCCTCAATAATTTCATGGAAGATGATGTCCAGGCTCTTTTTTTGATCATGACTTTCAGGTAGTCCCATAATTTTTAAATTGTCTCTCCTGGATCTATTTTCCAGGTCAGTTGTTTTTCCCATGAGATATTTCACATTCTCTTCCATTTCTTCATTCTTTTCATTTTGTTTTGTGATTTTTTGGTTTCTCAGAAAGTCATTAGACTCCATCTGTTCCATTCTAATTTTGAGAGAACTATTTTCTTCAGCGAGCTTTTGAACCTCTTTTTACATTTGGCTAATTCTGCTTTTAAAAGCATTCTTCTCCTCATTGGCTTTTTGAACCTCTTTTGCCAATTGAGTGAGCCTATTTTTTATGGTGTTATTTTCTTCAGCATTTTTTTGCATCTCCTTGAGCAAGTTATTGACCCATTTTTCATTCTTTTCTTGCTTCTCTCTCATTTCTCTTCCCAGTTTTCCTCCACCTGTCTAACTTGCTTTTCAAAATCCTTTTTGAGCTCTTTCAAGGCCTGAGCCCACCCAACATCCCCCTGGGATGTCTGGGGTACTGAGGCCCCACCCTCCACATCTTTCCCTGATGGCAAGAATATGCCCTCGTCATCAGATACGAAAGTCGGGATCATTTGCATCTGTTCAAAAAAACTCTCTATAGTCTTATTTTTCTTCCCTTTTCTAGGCATTTTCCCAGCCAGTTACTTGACTTCTGAGATTCCTGTCCACCCCCGCCTAGATCCGCCCAGCTAGTGCTTGGAGTCTGAGATTCAAATGGGCTTTCCGTGGCAGGTGTGGCTGCTATTCAATGTGAGCTTTAATTCTGGTGCTGGGGTGGGGTCAGGGCCGCCTCCCAGGCTCAGTTCCCTCAGGGGCTTTATGAAGAGACCTTCAGTAATGGAGTGGGTCGGGCAGGGCCAGCTCCCAGGCTCAGCTCCTTCAAGTGGTTTATGCAGAGACTTTCAGTAATGAAGATCCTGCCTGCTCGGAGAGTCCCGGGGGCTGCTGCCTCTGCCTCCGCCACTTCCTGCCCCTGCCTCTGCCTCCGCCGCTTCCTCCCGAGGGGGCCCAAGCCACGGAGACACCCCACTTCCCTCTCGAGCAGCCCAGACGTCTCTCTCACTGACCTGTAGTGTCCATGGGAGGAGGGACTTTTCCGGCCGCCGGAGATTCCGTCCCTGAAGCCTGCTCGGATCTGCTCCTTTGGGGCTGTGGCCAGGGCAGCGTTGGGGTGGACTCCGCTTTCTGGGGCGCGACGGACCCTGGGGACCGCTCTCCAGGGCTCTCTGGAACGGAAATCTCTTCCACTGTGTTTCTGCACACCCTGCAGTGATCCAGAACTTGTTGGGAACTCTTCTTACATTAAATGCATGGGCTGTGGGTTCGGAGCTAGCATACAGTGCGTCTTTCTACTCCACCATCTTGACTCTGCCCCTCAATTAGTAATTCTTGCAAGTCCTCTATTTCATTAAATGTCCATTTTTTCCTTGAAAAAATAATTAAATTTTGCTGGGTAGGTGATTCTTAATTGTAATCCTAACTCCTTTGCTTTCTGTTATATCATATTCCAAGTCTTCTGGTTCTTTAATGACAAAGCTGCCAAATCACATGTAATCCTGATTGTTGCACCAAAATATTAAAATTGATTTTTTTGGCTCTTTGAAATATGTTCTCATTAATCTGTGAGCTCTAGACTTTTTCTGTAATGTAATGTTGTTGCTGATCTTTACAAAGAATGGGACTCTGTTTCTGGGTTGCTATGGAACAGGACCTCATTGTTGGCCAGTTCTGGAGTGGGGTTTCGCTACTATTTATCAGTGGGTACAAGGCCTAGCTGGTGACTTGTGCTAGCGATGGGGTTGTTGGGGTCAAGCCTTTCTTGTACTTCACAAATTACTCACTTGCTTGAAGAGCTGCAATTTGCAGGAGGACCAAAATGGATTGCCCCAAGCTTAGTGCTTTGTTGCAGGACCCTGAGGTGAGACTGGATGCTGCTGTTCTTGAACCACACTCCTTCTCACCTCAGTGAGACAAGACTTTCTGGTTATGCTGGTAAACTGCTTCCCTGATCCTAGATTAATTCCAAGGTAGTTTTTCCTAATTGTTCAGAGGGGAATTTGGAATAGTTCCAGAGAGATCCTTCTTCAATCCTCCTTCTTGGCACCTGAGGTCTCAAATAGTGGTTACTAAGTGCCTACTATGTGCTAAGCACAGGGATTATAAACGGAGTCATCAAAAGACAATTCCTTTTCTTAAGGAACTCACAGTCTAATGAACTATCCTTCACAGGGTAAAGGGTACCTGAAATTCCTAACTGCCTTCTTGATTTCTTCCCACTATAATCTAGTTACCCAAAAGGCCATTTCAAATAGTAAACATCAAACAAACCCCTTAATCCAAACTGAGAAGAAATTAAGGAATTTAAATTATTAAAATATATCAAACAATACAAAGAATGAATGACCACTTCCAGAAGAAGTGCTATCTTAGCTCATCTGAGAGATTAAAGAGAGTCCTCAATGCTATGAGAGGTAATATTCCTTAAAGTCTCTAGGATGGGAACTGACAATCATGGACATGCTGAAGAGCCAATTTTTCCCTGCATGTATACCTTTCAGAGTCTGTTCTCTCCACAGGTGTCTCTTTCCAAAGAGAATCTGAACCATGTGTCCTCTCTAGATTCAGGACGGAGGAAAAATGTCTCTCCTAAGTTCTTGTGTCAATACTGCCATTTATGAACACTGATATAATGTAGCCTAAAACAATATGAAATTGAGACTATAAGCTGGTAGCTTTAGATACATTCTTGTAGCCTTTAGAATTTGTGAATGAGTCACTTGATTTGATCAAACTCAGATAGTTACCTAAATTAAGAAACTGTGACACCAATAAGAGCCAACCAGGAAGAGCTGCAAATAGGAAAACAGAATATAAAAGCTCAGTTTCCAGAAACAGTTCTCAGAGGCACTGAAATAGTAAATGTGAGGGGATTCAAAAGAAAGAAATAGAGGTTCATGGGGAATTGAAAGATCATGGATCTAGAGCTAGGAGGGAGCTCAAAGGCTGTCTAGTATAATCCCCTCATTCTACTTAGGGCCTTGTCCTTGAGAGGTTTACAATTCAGAAGCAGGGAAAAAATATTTTAAAGGATATAATGTAAGAACACTTCGAAAAGAAATTAAAAAGTATAATTCGGTAGACTTAAATATTTATACTTCAATATTTTTGGGTCCACTGTTCTCTTTAATGCAGTATTTTCTCTAACATTGAAGACTGCAGCCAACTGAAATTCAAACAAATCTCATAGAAGATTTATTACACTTTCTCATGTAAGTCATGAAAACGATAACCCTTTGGCAATGATAACTTGTTTTCCTAAACCTAAATGCTTTTTTTGTTTTTTTTGTGGTGTTGTAAGGTTTATAAAGAGTTTTGCATATGTTATCTCATTTGATGCTTGAAGTATCTCTGTGAGGTAGGTGCTATATTAGATTCATATTACAGAGGAGGAAACGGAAATGAACGGAAGTTACATGATTGGCCCAGGATCACAGCTAGTAAACATTTGAGGTAGGATTTGAATTCAGATATTGCTGACACCAAGTGTCCTCTGAGTCACCTGGTTTGCTGCCATATTCCCTGCAAGCCCTTTGGATGCTAACATTTTATGCTCTGAATTCAACAGTCTCCTTTAGCTCTGACATTCAATGTTTTAAAGTATTTTCTAACTTGTCATATAGCAGGAATATTTTTGGATTTGTGGTTAGAGAATTTTGATTTAAATGCCAGGTCTGTCACTTGGTCGCTGTGTCATCAGACAAACTACTCTCCTTTATTTTTTTTTTCCACAAAATTTTGGGTTCCAAATTTTCTCCCCATTTATCCCCTCCCCCACCCCAATACACCAAGCATTCTAATTTCCCCTATCACCAATCTGCTCTCTCTTCTATCATCCCTCCCTTCCCTGGTCCCCATCTTCTCTTTTGTCCTGTAGGGCCACATAATTTTCTATTCCCATTACTTGTATTTCTTATTTCCTAGTAGCAAGAACAATACTCAACAGTTGTTCCTAAAGTTTTAAGTTTCAACTTCTCCCCATCCCTCCCTCCCCACCCATTCTCTTTGGGAAGGCATGCAATTCAATATAGGCCATATCTGTGTAGTTTTGCAAATGACTTCGATAATAGTCATGTTGTGTATGACTAACTATATTTCCCTCCATCCTATCCTGGCCCTCATTGTTTCCCTTCTGTCTTTTGATCCTGTCCCTCCCTGAGTGTTGACTTCAAATTGCTCCCTCCTCCCATTGCCCTCCCTTCCATCATGCCCCCCCCACCCTGCTTATCTCCTTCTCCCCCACTTTCCTGTATTGTAAGATAGGTTTTCATACAAAAAAGAGTGTGCATTCTATGCCTTCCTTTAGTCGAATGCGATGAGAGTAAACTTCATGTTTTTCTCTCAGCTCCCCTCTTTTTCCCTCCACTAAAAAGTTTCGTGCTTGCCTCTTGAATGAGATATAATTAACCCCATTCCATTTTACCCTCTATCCTCCCAATACATTTCTCTTATACATTCACCTTCATTTTTTTAAGATATGATTCCATCCTATTCAATTCACTCTGTGCTCTCTGTCTCTGTGTGTGCATGCATGTGTGTATGTATGTGTGTGTGCGCATGTGTATACGTGTGTGTGTGTGTGTGTGTGTGTGTGTGTGTGTGTGTGTAGTCCCACCAACTACCCAGATACAGAAACGTTTTAAGAGTTACAAATATTGTCTTTCCATGTAGGAATGTAAACAGTTCACCTTTGGTAAGTCCCTTTTGACTTCTCTTTGCTGTTTGCTTTTTCATGCTTTATCTCATTCCTGTGCTTGAAGGTCAAATTTTCTTTTCAGCTCTGGTCTTTTCATCAAGAATGCTTGAAAGTCCTCTATTTCATTGAAAGACCATTTTTTCTCCTGAAGTATTGTACTCAGTTTTGCTGGGTAGGTGATTCTTGGTTTTAGTCCTAGTTCCTTGGACTTCTGGAATATCCTATTCCACATCCTCTGATCCCTTAATGTAGAAGCTGCTAGATCTTTTGTTATCCTGATTGTATTTATACAGTACTGGAATTGTTTCTTTCTAGCTGCTTGCAATATTTTCTCCTTGACCTGGGAATTCTGGAATTTGACCACAAAGTTCCTAGGAGTTTCTCTTTTTCGATCTCTTTCAGGCAGTGATCGATGGATTCCTTCAGTACTTATTTTGTCCTCTAGTTCTAGAATATCAGGGCAGTTTTCCTTGATAATTTCAAGAAAGATGATGTCTAGGTTCTTTTTTTGATCATGGCTTTCAGGTAGTCCCATAATTTTTAAATTGTCTCTCCTGGATCTATTTTCCAGGTCAGTTGTTTTTCCAATGAAATATTTCACATTCTCTTCTATTTTTTCATTCTTTTGGTTTTGTTTGGTGATTTCTTGCTTTCTCAGAAAGTCATTAGTCTCCATGTGTTCCATTCTAATTTTGAGAGAACTATTTTCTTCGGTGAGCTTTTGAACCTCTTTTTCCATATGGCTAATTCTGCTTTTGAAAGCATTGTTCTCCTCATTAGCTTTTTGAACCTCTTTTGCCAATTGAGTGAGCCTATTTTTCAAGGTGTTATTTTCTTCAGCATTTTTTGGCGTCTCCTTTAGCAAGGTATTGACCTGCTTTTCATGCTTTTCTTGCATCTCTCTCATTTCTCTTCCCAGTTTTTCCTCCACCAGTCTAACTTGATTTTCAAAATCCTTTTTGAGCTCTTCCATGGCCTGAGCCCATTGGATATCTATTTTGGATGTTTGGGATGCAGAGGCCTTGACTGCTATGTCTTTCCCTGAGGGTAAGCATTGTTCTTCCTCATCAGAAAGGAAAGGAGGAAACATCTGTTAACCAAGAAAGTGACCTTCTATGGTCTTATTTTTTTTTCCCTTTTCTGGGCATTTTCCCAGTCAGTTACTTGACTTCTGAGATTCCTCTCCACCCCTGCCTCACGAGTGCTTGGGGTCTGAGATTCAAATGCTGCTTCCCAGCCTCAGGGCTTTCAGTGGGGGGGGCAGGGCTGCTATCCAGGGTAAGACTAAATTCAGGTTCTCAGGTGAGGGCAGGGCCACTTCCCAGACTCCGTTCCCTCAGGGGGTTTATGCAGAGACCTTCAGTAATGGATCTGAGGTCCTGTCTGCTCTGGGAGCCCCTGGTTGCTGCTGCCTCCTGAGAGGGCCCGAGTTATGGAGACACCCCACTCCCCTCTCGGCCAGCCCAGAAGTCTCTCTCACTGACCTGTGCGCCTGTGGGTGGAGGGACTGTCATGGCCACTGGAGATTCCATCCCTGAAGGATGTACTCCTCTCGGGACCATGCGGTCAAGGCAGGGCTTGGCTCTGCTAGGGCTCCGGTGCCTGACGGACCTTTGGGGTCAGTTTTTCAGGGCTCTCTGAAACAGAAATCTCCTCCACTCCGTTGCTTTGTGGCTTACACTGCTCCAGAATTTTTTGGGAGTTCTCTTTACAGGTAATTATGGGCTGTGGGTTCGGAGTTCACATATGTGAATCTTTCTATTCAGCCATCTTGGCTCCTCTCCAAAAACTAAATGTAAGTGGAAACTTACATAAAATTTAACTCATGGAATTTAGGAGATTATGGACACATATATTCTGTAAACCTCTTTTTCATGGTTTTCTGCAAATAGCTGTCCTACACTATGTATTGAGGGATTATATAGATACAAGTCGGAACCATGGGCTTTCCATAGGTTTTCATTCAGTTTTGTTATATGACTAGTCTCATGGCTCCTAGTCATACATTAGATAGATATATAGACAGACAGACAGACAGAGACAGATAGGTAGATAGTGAGAGAGAGAAAGAGATAGAGATCTTTCTCTTTTCTGTTCTTACAATTGTCATTTGTCACTCACCTCCCTCCCACCAAAGATAAATAAATCAACAATGACAACAACCTCCCCTGAAACACAGAAGTACAGTCAAACAAACCAATACATTGTCCATATCTATGAAATATTACGGCTACTATCTGCTGAGAAAAAAGAAGGTATACTTCAGTTTTACTTCTTTGTAGTCAAGATAGATCATATCCTAAACCAGAATTCTAATGCTTTTTTTTTTCCTCTCCTTACAGTATTACATGTGGAGATTCTTCTCCTGGTTCTGTTTACATAGCTCTGAATCAGATCATAGAAGGGTTCCCAAGTTTATTATTTTATTGTCATGCTCACTACAAATATAATGCCTTGATGATATTCCATTAGATTCATATAACAGAAGTTGTTCAGTCATTATTCAGTCAATAGGCACTATTTTGCTTCTAGCTTTTTGCTACCAGAAAAAGTGACACTATAAATTGACAGCTGGCTAGCTAGATATTCAATAAATATGCATATGAATATATACACATTACATATATTCAAATATTTAACGGGTATATATGAGATATATATATATATATATTACATAAGACAGACAGCATATATATGTGTAAATATGTGTATTATACATATATTAATATACATGCACATATATGTACATATATTTATACACACATACACCATTCATACACAAATGCAGACACATATTTATGCACACACGGCTCTTTTTTCCTATGAAGTTTCTTGTTTTAAATGTTTTCCTACTTATGCATGACTTTTCTGTATCTCTACTTTTGAAGTCTTTAGAATCTGTGGAACACCATGACTCACAGTTATACACAACCATGAAAAGAATATTGTTGTTTAAAAACAAAGGGCCTGTGTTTCAGGGAGAAGTTTGGGAATAATTAAGAGAACTACACTTCACCAGAAATGGTATAAACAAGGTATATAAGTGCTGAATGGGCTCAAAATAGTAGCATGATTCAAGGCAGAAAAAAGTCAGAATCGTGATCTAAATATTTATGATTACTTTCTTGGCAGACAACAGTTGTGTCGGCACAGTGTGTCGTTACATATTTCTAAATATACCTAAAATCTATGGATTGATTTTGGACTCTTCTTTGTTACTCATTTCTTACATCCAATCCGTCACTAATGTCTATTTTTCCTCCTTTCAGAATATCTCTTACATCATTTCTTTTCTCTTTCTTCAAACTGCCAACCACCAACCTAGTCCAAGGTTTTATCGTGTCACAGCTAAATTATGTAAACAGCCTTCATAATGCCTCTACAATTCCCAATCACTTATTATATAAATAAGTGCTCTTCTGCCTGATCACTCCCTACTCACATTTTTCAACATTCCTCTATTTATTCTGCTTAAGATAAAGTACAAAATCCTTCATCTAACATTATGTTTCTCTACAATTTGGTTCCTACTTATATTTCCACATTCATTTAATATCATTCTCTCCCTACCAACTGTTCTGTGTAAATGGCACCAAATCTCCCACCACTGAACCTTTGCACAGGTTGTTCACTCATTGTCTTGGAAGGTATCTCATTTAGACTTGTTAGCAAGCCTAACTTCCTTCAAGCAATGGTTCAGGTGCCACCTACTACAAGAGGTCTTTCTTTATGCTCCAGGTATTTATGTTTGTTCCTTCTTGAAATTACTTTGTATCGCTTTGAAAACAGGTTGCATTTACTAAGCTTTGCATACTTTGGTCATGGCAAAATGTAATTCCCATGAGCATAGGGACTCTATTTTGTTCATTGTTTATTTACATAACACAATGTGTTACACATGGTAGCCATTTTACAAATTCATGTAGGAGTGATTTGAATTTTTAGTACCCCTCCATAAACAAGCTCAATTTTACCTATCCAGATTTGTTTTCCGTTACTTTTCGAATTTGTTTTCACTTCAGTCAAGCAAGTCTCCTCTACACATTCTGTATTCATCCCATGCTCTGTGATTCAACTTATGCATTACTCTTATCTCAAAAGCTTTTTGTCACCCTACTCTCATTAACTAAATAAATTATAATCATCCTTCAATAACCAGGTCTTGTCCCAGCTTCTCCATAAAGTTTTCTTCTACTATTCCGATAAGGATGTCTTTCCTTTCTTTGTTTTCCTATTCTATTTATAAAAAAAATATATGAGTGACTTATATTGTTTCTTGATTTTTTTCCCCTAACTTCACAATCCTTTTGTATGCTTTACCATTTCTATTAAAGTGTTTACTATATAGTAAGTATTTTCAGAGTACTTGTTCATCAATTGATGTGGAAGCATGTTAAATCCCTTCCAACTGATGTACTTCGCATGGAAATTTTTCTGATATCTCTTCCTAAAAATACTTGCCATCTTTCCTTTTTCTGCTCAGAAGTCAGACACTCTTTTGTTGACATAATTATAGCAAGGCCCTATTCCCCAATCTCCACATGTCTCTATATTCCCTTCATGTACTTTAAAGTGTTTTTACTTTAAAGATGTGGCACATTGTTCTCACAGACCAATGAACTATTTCATAAGCCATCATCGCACTGTTTACTAAAACGTTTCTAGAGTTTTATTCCATCCATTCGTTCTTATATTTATTTTTTAAGTCATCTTTACTCAAAAGCTGTTAAAAGTTTTTAAAAAAATGTCTATCTCCTTGGGTACAGAGTTAAGGCAGGTCCTAATTTATAAAGAGTGAAGAAAACTGGTGGGTGGGGAAATGATGGTTCACACCACAGAATATGAAATAGAATTCACATTGTTAAATGGACTTTATATCCCCTACTCAGATTCTTAGAGTTGTGATATCTTCCAATCTGTACATTCACGAAGTAGAGGGAAAGGAAAACATTTTCTTCCTGATAATAATTTACTCATAATCCCATCAGGGGTGGCAGATAGCATAATAGGAATGCTGAGGCTGCATGCCAGAAGTTAAATACAAGTTAACAAGAAAGGGAAATAGCATATTATAACAGTCAGAGCTATAACCAAGAAGAAGCAACTAGAATATTGTCCATAAATATTGAAACATAGAAGATGTTGACAACCGAAGGAAAATATGGAGCAGGTGGATCAGTCATCACAGAAAACTGTAACCGTATCTGAATTAGGTAAAGGGGCAGAGGGGAAGAGGGACACAAACACAGGTAAAGAAAAACCACCAGGGATAGTGAGGGAAGAAAAAGTAAAGAGAGAATGTAGAGAAAGGCAATTTGTGAAAACTAGTCACAAATAAAACCTGTTTTGCAGTATGAATAATAATGAAATGTTTAAAATGAAAGAAAGTATATGAACAAATGGCTGAAATCTGGAACAGATGAAGAGAAGACTTTTAGAGGAGAATCAGAATACTTAAAAGGCTGATATTTTGATTCCATTTATTTTTGTGAGAAAGGGTACTGGTACGTTTAGTAGTAACATCCTGAGAGATGAAAAAAGTATATGAAACCCCTACTTTTAAGTTTAACTGCCACTATTATCATTCTCTCACTTTCTTAAGTCTATAAAACATAAATATATAATATTTAATAAATATATAATAAGTCTATAAAACATGAAAATAATAAAACAGGTGGGAGCGTTGAAATAATTCCTTGTTTCCCATTAGCTCTTTGATGTTGTCCTCTTATGTCCATTACTCAGTGACCTTTCTTCCCGTGGGGTTCAAGAAAAAGTGAGGCTGGTGCCTTTGCACTGCCCTCCCTCACTCAAATCAAATTCAATTGCAAGTCTTGTCGTCATCTTTCTGATGTCATGGTACTCCTTGAGAAGGATGGACAAATCACACACACACACACACACACACACACACACACAAACACGAACACATACACAGTATTCATTACTACCTCCCTAGCAACTGTTGTCTACAGACATCAAGGTCACTCTCTTTCCTTCCTCAGTAAGTTTAGTAAATAGTTTATAATTTTTCTCTCCTCTTGAATCCCTGCCAACTTCAAGATATATACTGATTCTTCCTCAAAAACCCTAATCCCTCAGTTCCTTAACCAGTTTATTTCCCATGAGCTACTCTTCCACTCCATCTCAGCCACATACAAAAAATGCTATAACCTTGATCTTACCATCACCCTTTGAAAATGGACCACCTCTGTATTCAAGAATTCCAAAATCCCTACATCAGACAATAATCAGTTATATTTTTTAAGTTCTTCTTCTACTTTTCTTTAGAAAATTCTACTCCATCCATTACATGGCCTTGTGAACACAACCTCTATAATGCTTATAATTTTTTTTTATTAAATGTACTAGATCTTCCATTTTTCACTGGGGAATGAGACAATGGACCAGGATAAGTACTGAAACCCAGGGCTGCTTGACATAACAGTGTTCCTTTGCAAATAAATATTAGCTGAACACATAGATACCTGTAACTGCTGAAACTGCAAAAAAAAGTCCTGATCAGCTCAGGGAGGGCAGCAGATATCTTGGTTCCTATATTACTTAAAGAACAGCAGACATCTTGGTTTCTGACTTATCTAAAGAGTAGTAAATATCCTGCTTCCTGATTTGTTGTGTTTGCAAATGGTATCTCCCCTTTCTGACTCCATGTTGAGCAACTGAGAACATTATTTCACTGTAGGCTTCTTTTCAGGCCACAAGTGCAGTTAAAATCTTTATAAACTGTGATAGACATTGACCTAGAGTTTCTTCCATTTTAGCAATTCATAGGAATTTTTAACAACCTCTAATCCATTGATGCCTCAATTCTCTTCCATTTTGACTCTTTGTGGAACCAATTCAACTTTACACCATCTATATCAACAGATGCAGAATAAAACTTTTGATAAAATATAGCCCTGAATATTTTTAATTAAAAGCAAAGAAATAAATAGGCTTTTCTTGATTAAGGTAAAGGGCATGTATCTAGCACTAGGAGGTAGTCATATCTACGATGGAGAAGTGATAGAAAACATTCTAATAAATTAAGGTGTGAGGCTCAATCAGTCAATCAGTTAACATGTATTAAGCCTTTATTACGTGCAATACATTAGGCTAAGCACTGGAATATTGATTATTCACATGATTAAATGTTATTGTTTCAGCCAGTCTAGCTATAACAACAAACCAGAAAAAGAAGAGATAAAAATAATACACAAATAAGATATAAAATTTCCTCTTTTTACAACTGATTGATATGTGGGTTTTCCTATTATATCTGAGCTAACTTTTATAGATACAACAGCTAATAAACTCAATAAAGTAGCAAGATGTAAATTAAACACCCAAGATCATAGGTCTCGCGAATATCACTAACATAAATCTAATAGGAAGACATAGAAAAATGAATTTCATTCAGAATAACTGCAGAATATATATAATATCTGGAAGGACTCTACCTACCAAGATAAACATAGGAATTGTATAAGTACAACTGCAAGACAGTTTTAGCAGAAATAAGAAAAGAAAGAACTCTTGAGCTATTAGTTGTATTGCCATTTTTGCTGTTAATAAAAGAGATCCATGAACAATTAATTAAAAATATTCAGGGCTATATTTTCTCAAAAATTTTATTCTGCATCTATTGATACAGACAGTGTAGAGTTGAATTGGTTCCACAAGGAGTCAAGATGGAAGAGAATTGAGGCATCAACGAATTAGAGGTTGTTAAAAATCCTTATGAATTCCTAAAATGGAAGAAACTTTAGGTCAAAAAAGAGGGATCTGGAATGAGTTAGAGTCTATCACAGTTTACAATATTAATAAATAGATAAGTAGAGAGATAGATTGAATTAGTATCCCATCAATCAAATTTCACTAAATATTCCCCAATTAAATATAAAAAAATTAACAGTCACTTTCAAAAATTTTGAATTCCAAATTTGTTCCCTTCCTCCTGTCTCTGCCCCCTCCTTGAAAGTTTGAGCAATTTGACATTGAATATATATGTGAGGTCATGCAAACTATATTTCCATATTTGCCACGTTATAAAAGAATACAAACAATAAAAAGAAAAAAGAAAGTGTTAACAAAAGCATACTTCAATTTGCATTCATCAGTTCTCTTTCTGGAGATGGATTGCATGTTTAAACATGTATTTTTCATAATTGTCTTGCTCATATTAGGTAAGTCTTACAAAATTGACCATTCTTAAAATATTGATGCTTCCTTCTCATCTTATTTTCTTCTGTTTATCCTTCTCTCTTCCATTTTATCCTCTCCCTTCTCTCAAGTCTGATTTGCTTCTGACTATTGCCTTCTTTTTTCACTCCTCCCTTTTCACTACCACTTTCTTTATCCCCTTCTCCTCCTACTTTCTTGCTGGGTAAAATGGATATCTATTAGCAATTGAGTATATGTGTGTGTGTGTGTATGTGTGTGTGTGTATGTATATTTATATATATGCACACACATATGTATGTATATATATATATACATATATGTATATATGTGTATATATTCCCTCTTTGAACCCATTTGAATCTGAGTGAGATTCAAGTGTTATCCACCTTCTCCCTATTCCATCATTTTCCCATCCATTGTAAAATTTCTTCTTGGGCTCTTCTTTTATGTGAGATCATTTCCCCTATTTTTTTCCTCTCCCTTCTCCCTTCTTCCAGGCTGTCCCTCTTTCTTGCCTACCCACTTTTTTTTACATTATGCCAACATAGTTTACTCACTTCTGCATTTTCTTTATAGATGGAATATTTCTAACAGCTCTAATAATAATAAAGTTCTTACAAGGTACATGTATAACCTTCCCATATAGAAATCTTAATAGTAAACTATTAAAACCTTACTGAGTCCCATATGATAGCTCTTTCTTATTCTTATTTTTATGCTTTTCTTCTGTTTTATATTTGAAAGTCAGATCTGCAATTCATTTCTAACCTTTTCATCAGGAATGCTTGAAACACATTTATTTTATTAAATATCCACTGTTTTTCCCTTGAGAATTATGCTCTCTTTTGCTGGGTAGGTTATCCATAGTTTTAATTCTATTTCTTTTGCATTTCCAAATCACATATTCCAACCCTTCCGATTTAATGTGGCAACTGCTAAATAATGTGTGATCCTGACTGTGACTCCATGTTGTTGGAATGACTTTTTTTTCTGACTACTTGAAGTGTTTTGTCTTTGATCTGTGAGTTCAGGAACTTCACTATAATATGCCTGGGAATTTTTATTTTGGTATATCTTTCAGGTGGTAATCAGGATATTCTTTCAGTTTCTATTTTAACCTCGAATTCTAGGATATCAAGGCAATTTTCCTTGATAATTTTTTGAAACATAATATCTGGGCTCTTTCTTTTATCTTGTCTTTTAGGTTGTCCAATAATTCTTAAATTACCTCTTTTCACTCTATTTAGCAGGTTAGTTGTTTTTCATTTCACATGAAAGTTCCTTTTATGTGGTATTACAACTACTAGGCATATATCCAAGAATTCGAATAGAAATGTGCAGGATCATATGGACAAAAAGATGTGCAGCAGCATTTTAGTTATAGCAAAAGAGTGGAAATTAAGTGAGTGACCATCACTTGGGTAAGGTCTAAACAAATTGTGGCATATGAATTATACAGAATATTATTATAATATAAGAAATGATTGAAAGGGATGAATTCATAGAAAGACTTCTAAATGGCATATGGGATGCCTTGCTTTAAAAAGAGGTTATTGACTAAAAGAGAAGAATGAGACAAATATTTTCAAAAAAGTTCAATGTGTGAATAGGTTTTCCTTGATTGTACTTATGCATAAAGAGTGTTTTTGATGTTGTTGTTAATATTTTTGTAGAAGGAAAGTTATAAAGGAGGGAGTGGGACATAGTAGTATCAAATAAAAGAAGGAAAAGGGGTCAAAAAACATTTATTAAAATTCATAGTAGAAAACACAAAGAAATTCAGAATGAGAGAAAGACAAGAAAGGCAAAGTTGGTATAACATAAAATTTAACATATAATTACAAAAAAAGTTAAATTGTGTGTAATAGAAGTCCTTGGTTGCACATACAATCCTTCCCCCTCCCATGTTCTTTGTATAGGGAAATGCTCATAGTAGTTTAATTAATAAATACTCAAGTGTCCCAAATACCTTACTACTGAGATATATTGACACTGAATACTTGTCCTTGACTAAATTTAAAATAGCTATTCTCTTAAAGTCTAGAGGGAGAAAGATAGAAATAGTGAGATTTTTAAAACATTTATTAAATCACTCTCCATGTCAGAAACTATACTAAGTGCTTTACAAATCCATCATTTGATATACTACAAATGTAGTATAGTTGAAAAGTAATTACTTGATTTGGAATCAGATAATTGGTCTATTTACCATATTTGTGAACTATATAACCTTTCTAGGAATTTGGTTCCTTCTCTGTAAATTTAGGTTAATCTCAAACACTTTTAAGTTTTTTTCTAGCCTTAAACCAAGGACCTACTGTTTGTTTGTTCATTTTATCTCTTTCATAACCATTTCACTATTCTGTTCCTTTCTTTCTGGCCCTCTCTTCTGCTGTTCACAGTAACAGATGCCTAGGATCACTCAGCCTGGCATGTGACCCTGAGTTTACTTCATACCATGCATGTACTGTTTCCTCCATCCCCTCAACACTTCAAAATTAATTGTCCAGTGTTCTTCACCTTGGAGACCTGCTTTCTGCTATCTAATCTGCTAAACTAATTAGCACTAAGGTTCTAAGACTTAATTTGTTTCTTTCTCAAGGTTATATATTTTAATTATAACCTAGACCTTCAATGATTTCACCAAAAAAGTTGGTTAATGCTTGGGTTATCCTATAAAGCAGTGAGAGATAAATATTTGGTTAAGTGCTCTTTACACATTGCCCAAATTATGTCAAACACCAAATTTACCACTTACAAACTATGTGAACTGGGACAAGTTTCTCATCCTTTCTGATTTCTAGGGTCACTTCTTCATGTAAATCCTACAACCATCTAGTCAGTGACACACTTTGCCTATGCTAGGGACTTTGTTGAAAGTCTTTGAATTCCTAGCATTCTTCAGTTAATGCTTTGAGCTCCTCAGGCACTTGTCTTCATTCTCAAACAAACAAACAAAAAAATTGAAGTGAAAGTTAAGGGGAAAAAAAAACTATAACGTTAGGCTTTGGACTCCCATATTCATCTTTCTTTTGGTTAGGATATGGGATAAAATCAAGAAAGGAAAATATCCTTTAGCATTTAATAGCATCTTTGAAAGGAAAACTTCTGAATGTTTTGGGTTTTCTCTGAAATCTCTGGAGTAATACATGCTGTTTGCCTAATAAAACTCACAATAACTATTACAAATTAAAAGGAAAGCAATAAAATTTAGGTAGAAAACACAATATTATAAATGGTTCTGTCACAGGCTCACTAGGAGAGTGGAATAATCATTAAAAAACATTTTGTTCTCTGGCCCTATTACTTTTTGAAGACTCCTCTAGCAACAGCCTCATCAAGTGGTAAAGAAGATGATTAACAAAAATCCCCTAGGCTCTGATCTCAGCTAACCACTCAATCAGGAATCCACAAGACGATTGCTCCCCTCCTAAAGTCGCTGGCCTGTTTTCTATCTTCCAGGTGTCTGTCTTAGAATTTCATTGTGCTATAGTACACATATTCCAAACCATAAGTGTTTTACTCTCGAAAGTTTAAGAGCACAATTTCCACAACAAAGGAAGAAAAGAAGATAAACAGCTGTTTCTTCAAAGAGGTAAGTACTCATAATTATCATCAGTAGTATGATTTTCTTATTTAAATTATATATAATTTATATAAATTCTTATAATATATAAATTCCTTCTTAATTCTGGGTTTCCTTGAAAAGACAGGCAGCATGAATAGAGGCATGAATCAATCAGTCAAGAAGTATTTATAAGACAAAAATTAAACAAAAATAACCCCCTCAAAAAAACCCCACAAAATAGCCTCTGTACTCCAGAAATTTAGTGTTCCTGATTACTTCAAGAAAAAACAAAGAAAACAGCACTTCTATTTATAGTTCATAGAATCCTGATGTTATCTGATGTCAGAAAACGTAATACTAATTATTTGGCTTCCACATATTACATTTCTACTCATCCCCCACATTCTCCAGTACGTTTAAGGGGCATTTGAGGTATCAACCTCTGCCAGTGACTAAAGCTCCTACCAATTATACTCCCTCAATTCTCAAAGGTTCATGGAACTCTAGTTCTGTTTTACCATTTAATAACAAAAAATAATTTTTACAAAGGAACATTTTCTTCCATAGCAAGAACAAGTATACAAATATTCCTTTTATCCCCAGCACCTGATGGAAAACAGATAATCTCCCTTTATGCTAATGCATTCTCTGGAGGAAAAGAGGATTAGGTTGGCCATTTTAATTTATTTCCCTTAAAGCATTCCACCTGCATGTCTTTGTTAGGGCTTCCCAGCTGGGCTAGCCACAAATCTGGCCTGGAATCCAGGTTCCAAGCTATCCATGGCTTCCTTTCCAAGGTGTGGGATTCCACCCCTTGCATTTAGAACTGAAAAGAGCAAAGGCAACAGACCAAAACCTGGAGCCTGATTTCTTAGGGTGACAGGGGCTAAAAGCAGAAGGGGAAGGTAATTACCTTTCTCCCTCTCAACTAGCTTAATGCTTGGGATGAACTAGACCTGTACTCCCAGATAGCACTGGAAAGAGAGATAGTAATTGCACCAGTCTGATGCACACAGTCTGTTCCAGCAGGTAATGGTAATAGGCTCCTTTCACGGACATAGTAGAACCCAGAATGTCTTCTCCCAGAAGTAGGTCTCTGATGCCTGTCTCATGGGTACCTTTATTTTAGGCAAGTAGGTGGTATAGTGAATAGTAGATTGTGCCTGGAGTAAGGAATATCCGACTTTATAATGTGGTCTCAGATGTGTATGACCCTGGGCAAGTCACTAAACTGCTGCATGCCCTATTTATTCATTTGTAAAATGAATGCGATAACAGTACTTAACCCACTCGTTTATTGTGAGGATGAATCAAATGAGATAATATCTGTAAAGCATAATACCTACCACATAGTAAACAACTGAGAAATGTTTTTGTTTTTGTTGCTTCCCTTCCCCCTTCAGGGATCTCGGCTTTATAACACAGTTATACTATCCCACTTAAGAAAAATAAGTTTTATTGTTTTAAAATTATTTTTTCTCCCCAAAATAGCAAATATGTAAGAATATTTTATTTAGAACATTTAATGTATAAAAAAATAAAGTACTCATCCAGGAATTTCTACTTTGAGTCTCAGGATTACACATTTAATGTTGAAAGAGACCTCTAAATCCATGTAGTCCAATGTTATTAATTATTTTTCTGTTGTTATTCAGTCATGTCCAACTCTTCATGACCCTATTTAAAGTTTTCTTGACAAAGATACTGTAAGGGTTTGCCACTTTCTTCTCTAGATCATTTTACATAAGAGGAAAGTAAGGCAAATAGGGTTAAGTGATTTGCCCAGGATCACCTAGGTAGTAAATATTTGAAGCCAGAATTGAACACAGGTCTTCCTGAGTCCAGGTATTCTATCCACTGAGCCACCTAGCTGCATGTCATTTTATAGTTGAGTAAACTGAGGCCCAGAAAAGTTATGGCATAGGCAGGATTACTTAGTCAATGTATCTAAGGAAGAATTTGAACTGAGGTCTTCCAGACTTTAGGTTCAGTACCTTATTTGCTATATCATGCCATCCATGATGTGCTTTAATTTTAGGCTGAACATTTTTTTTTAATATATCATTTATTTATTTTCAGTTCTTAACATTCACTTCCACGAGAATATGAATTCAGACTTTTCTCCCCATCTCTCCCCACCCTCTGCCCCAAGTTAGCATGCATCGCATCCATTCCATCCTCTAGTCTGTCTTCCCTTCTATGACCCACACTTCTCCTGTCCCCCTTCCATTCTATTTTTCTGTAGGGCAAAATAGATCTCTGTACTCCATTCCCTGTATAGCTTAATTTCCAGTTACATGTTAAAACAATTTTTAACTTTCATTCTTAAAGCTTTGAGTTCAATGTTCTCTCCCTACCTCCCCACTCACCCTTACCGAGAAAATAAGCAGTTCAATATAGGCCATATATGTGTAATAATGCAAAGCACTTCCATAATAGTAATGTTGAAAAAGACTAACTGCATCTCCCTTTGTTCTATCTTTCCCTTCATTCATTCCATTCTCTCCCTAGACCTGTCCTCCCACAATAGTGTTTGCTTCTGATTTTCACCTTCCCCAATTTTCTGTCCCCTCTATTATCTTCCCTTTCCTATCCCCTTCTCCCTTGCCTTCCTGCAGGATAAAATAGATTTCCATATCCAATTGAGTGTGTATTATTCCCTCCTTAAACCAAATTCCATGAGAGTAAGGATCAATCATTTCCTTTCACCTCCCCCCTCTTCCCCTCCATTGTTAAAGCTGTTTCTTCCCTCTTTCCTGTGATAAGGTTTGCTACATTCTGCCTCTCCCTTTCTCTCACTCCTAGTACATTCCATTCAACAGTAAATTTGATTTTTTTTCTATTCTCCCTTATTATTCAGCTCACCCTTTGCCTATGTATGTATGTATATATAGACACACAAACATACATACATATACATACCTATGCACATATAATATGAACATACATATAAACATATCTATACACACCTATATACATATATGTATGTATGTGTGTGTGTGTGTATTTCTATTTCATGAAAATTCCATTTTTCCCCTGACGTATTTTTCTCAGTCTTGCAGATTATTCTTGATTTTATTACTATCTCCTTTGATATCTGGGATATCATATTACAAACCCTTTGATGCCTTAGTGTAGAACCTGCTAAATCCTCAGTTATCCTTATTTTATTTCTACAATACTTGAATTGTTTATTTCTGGCTGTTTGTGATATTTTCTTCTTCATCTGGGAACTCTGGAATGTAACTATAATATTACTGGGTGTTTTCACCTTGGGATCTCTTTCAGGAGGTAATTGGTGGAGTCTTTCCATTTCTATTTTGCCCCCTGGTTCTAGACTATCAACTATCAAGGAAGTTTTCCTTGATGATTTCTTGGAAGATGATGTCTATGCTGTTTTTTGGGGTCTTTGTTGTTTGTTGTTGTTGTTGTTTTGATCATGGGTTTCAGGTAGACCAATAGTTTTTAAATTTCTCTCCTGGATCTATTTTCTAGGTCAGTTGTTTTTTCAATGAGATATTTCACATTGTCTTCTATTTTTCATTCTTTTGGTTTTATTTTATAATTTCTTGATTCCTCATAAAGCTAGGGTAGACACTGTAAAATATTTGGGAGTTTACCTGCCAAAACAAACCCAGGGACTATATAAAACAATTACAAGACACTTTTTGCACAAATAAAGTAAGATCTAAGTAAGTAGAAAAACATCAGTTGCTCATGGGTAGGCCAAGCCAATATAATGAAAATGACAATTCTAAATAAATTAATTTACTTATTTAGTGCCATATCAATTAAACTATCAGATAATTATTTTCTAGAGTTGGATAAAATAATACCAAAATTCATCTGGAAGAAAATAAAGGTTCAGAATATCAAAAGTACTAATGAAAAGAAATGCTAGGGAAGGTAGCCTAGAGCTACCGGATCTCAAATTGTATTATAAAGCAGCAATACTAAGAAACAGAAGGGTAGACAATTGAAATATACTAGATACACAAGACACAATGGGCAATGAATGCAGCAATCAACTGTTTGATAAACCCAAGGACCTCTGTGTCTGAATTAAGAACTCACTGTTCGACAAAAATTGCTGGGAAAACTGAATAACAGTGTGGTGGAAATTAGACATAGACCAAGGCCTGACACCATGTACAAGAAAAAAAGTCCAAATGGGTACATGATCTAGGTATAAAGACTGATACAATGGACAAACTGGAGGAGCAAGGAATAGTGTATTTATCAGATTGATGGAGAAAGGAAGAATTTTTGACTAAAGAAGACATAGAAGGCATTATGAAGTGCAAGATGGATAATTTTGATTACATTAAAATGAAAAGTTTTTGCACAACCAAACCCAATGCAAGCAAAATTCAGTATTGTGAATATGTAGTATATTGGGAAAGAATTTTTACAGCTAATCTCGGGGATAAAGGTCTCATTTCTAGAATACATGGAGAACTGAGTCAAATGTACAACAATACAAGTCATTCCCCAATTGATAAATGGTCAAAGGATATGAACAGACAATTTTCACAGGAAGAAATTAAAGATATATATAGTCCTATGAAAAAATTCTCTCAATCACTTTTGATTAGAGAAATGCAAATCACAGCAGCTCTGAGGTATCACATCACACCTGTTAGATTGGCAAACATGATAGAACAGGAAAATGATAAATGTTAGAACGGATGTGGGAGAGATGGAACACTAAATCATTGTTGGTAAAGATGTGAGCTCATCCAGCAATTCTGGAGAGCAGTTTGGAACCATGACCAAAGGACTACAAAGATGTGCATACCCCTTGACCCAGCAATATCACTTCTAGGACTGTATCTCCAAGAGATCATAAAAATGGGAAAGGGTCCCACATGTACAAAAATACTCTTTGTAGTTGCCAAAAACTGAAAATCAAGGGGATGCCCATCAATTGAGGAATGGTTGAATAAATTGTGGTATATGAATGTAATGGAATATTATTGCACCATAAGAAATGATGAACAAGACTTCATAGAGGCCTGGAAAGACTAATATGATTGATGCTAAGTGAAAGGAGTGGAACCAGGATAACTTTGTGCACATTAACAACCACAGTGTGTGAGAGTTTTTTCTGGTAGACTTGGATCTATATAGCAATGCAAGGACATTAAAAAAAAAATTCCAAATGGTCTTCTAAGGCAAAATGCTTTCCACATTTAGAGAAAGAACTATGTAATTCAATCACAGAATGTAACAGATAATTCTGTGTGTGTGTGTATTGTGTTTTGATTTGTTATATGATTTCTCCCATTTATTTTAGTTCTTCTACACAGCATGGCTATAGTGAAAATATATTCAATAGGAATGTATAGGAATGTATGTGTAGGTCCTGTATAGAACTATATACTGTCTTGGGGAGGAAAGGGATTGATGGGAGCAGGTAGGGGGAAAAAATCTGTTTTATGGTAGTGATTTTGCAACATTGCAAATAAATGAAATGAATATATTGAAAATGATGCAATCATAGCATCACAAAAAAATAAATAAAGTCATTAGATTCTATCTGCTCCATTCAAATTTTTTAAAAGAACTAGTTTCTTCAGTGAGTTTTTCAACTTCCTTTTCTCTTTGGTCAGTTCTGCTTCTTAAATCATTCTTCTCCTCATTGGCTTTTTGGACCTCTTTTCCACTTGGCTTAATACATTTTTAAAGGTGTTATTTTCTTCATCATTTGTTTTTGAGGGGGAATCTCCCTTAGTAAGTTGTTGACTTGTTTTTCATGATTTTCTTGCATAACTCTCATTTCTCTTCCTAATTTTTCCTCCACCTCTCTTACTTGTTTTTCAAAATCCTTTTTGAGCTCTTCAATGGCCTGAGACCATTGCATATTTTTTTCGAGGTTTTGGATGTAGAAGCATTGACTTTGATATCTTCCTCTGATGGCATGCTTTGTTTTTTCGTCATCTGAAAGAATGGAAGAAAATACCTTTTCACCAAAAAAAGTAACTTTCAATAGTTTATTTTTTCTCCTTTTTTGAGCATTTCCCAGTCAATTACTTGACTTTTGAGTCCTTGGTCAAGTGGAGAGTATATTATAGGGACCTGTAACTTCTCAGTTCGTCCAAAGTGGCACAATCAAGGGAGAGGAATTTTCTCCTGTCTTGGCCTACATTCTTGTCTGTGAGTAGCTACAAACACTCTATTCTGCCCAGGATCTGTGAGTAGGGTTTCCTCTCCACCATCACCACCAGTTCCACCACTCCAGCACCCTCTTCACCCCAGGACTGCCATTCAGGGCTGAGATCCAGATCAGCTGCTGAATTCCCCCAGGATCTTTAGACTGAGGGCTCCTAAAGTGGTGGCTGCTGGTGCAGTGACTTCTGCCAACATGGGGCCGGGGTTTGGGCCAGAATCTCTCCCAGGTGAAAAAACTTTCTTACTTAGCTTTGAAGCTGTCTTTGGTGCTTGTGGGTTGAGAAATCTGGGAACTGCAGAACTGCAGTCTGTCATTCCATGCCCTGAAGCCTGTTCCAGTCCTGTCCCTGTCCAAATGCAAAGCCAAGGCTGGGCTGTGCTCTGCTCAGAGCCTGCTGCAATAGACCTTTTCTGTTGGCCTTCCAGGGTATCTTGAGCTTTAATTCTCTTTTGCTCCATCATTTTGTGGCTTATGCTCCTCTATAATTTGTTTAGAGTCATTTTTACAGGTATTTTATGGGCTATGGGGGGAGAGCTAGAGTAGGTCCATCCTGCTACTCTGCTGTCTTGACTCTGCCCCCTCAGCTAAACTTTTAAAAATTATACATTTCATTTTTAATTTATGGAATGAAACAAGTATTTCCAACTTAAAAAAAAAAAAAAAACAAACATGATTGCACATAAAACTTCAAATCTACCATGGTCTGAGCAGTTATGACTCCTTTTCTTACCTGAGGAGTAGCAGCAAGGAGTATTACACTCTCTGTGTAAGAGGAAGTCCTTTTAGGCTGATAAGACTTTGGTTCTGGTTCCTTGCAGCCTTCCCTCTGGACACAAAATGCACCCAGCATGAAATAGATGGCACAAGGATTTCCTTGGTCTGAGGTCTTCTCACCAGAAAAGTATCCCATGAGGAAATCAGGAGTTTTATTGGCCTCACTTTTTTATTTATATCTTTAACATTTCAGTGTTAATGAGATTTATGTTAGTGAAAGATCTTCCCTGGCCATTAATGAACCCACTGTGGAAAGCTGGATTAGGGGAGGCTTGTTGTGTAGGAAGGCTGACACTTTTTGTAATTCCTAATGAGGCATTGAGTCACTCGGGTTGTGGTGCCCTCCGGCTCTGAAAAAAAAAAAAAAAATATATATATATATATATATATATATATATATATATATATATATATATATATATATATATATATATATGAGGTGACGTTTTGCTTTAGGGATTTAGTCTTTGGAAGAAGGTTCATGGGCCATATGAGACCCTGGGTAGTCATTAAGGTGTACCCCCATCCCACCCCACCCCTGCTTTTGAAAACACAGATGTCAACATGCTTCTCTCTCTGGTAAATATGTATGTATGTAATGGTCAGACAGTTGAATCTATCTGTTGCTCTCTGATACATATATTGCTTGTGGTCAGACAGTTAGAATCCCTATTTCTAAGTCTTAATTTCTCTACTTATACTTTTTCTGTTGGTATATGTGATTGTATGTGGTATATGTGAAGACTGTCCACCCCTCAAACACTGCTTCCTTTTTAGAAAATCATATTTAAGAAGCTGCGCTAGCAGGCCCTCCTGTGTACGCTGGGGTGCTTGCTGCTACAAGCACTAATCATAGTGCCTAGCACATAATATTATTTTGTTGAAAGTTTTACATCTCTCTTATTAGCACTTCCTAATGTAACCTAGCTTCTTCCTACCTTTCTAGTCTTCTCATAACTTACATCCTTTCATGTGCTCTTCCATCCAGTAACACTGACCTGACTGTTCCAGAAGCAGAATACTACATTTCTTGGCTCCAAGCATTTTCTCTGACTCTCCTTCCTGTCTGGAACTCTCTCCCTTCTCTACTGCTCTAACCTCCTATGGGTCCCAAATCAAATCTGTTATTTTACTGGAAGCATCCCCTAATACTGCTTAATTCTAGTACTTTCTCTTTGTTAATTATTTCCTCTTTATCCTTTATACAGCTTGCTTTTGTAAAAAATAAAAAAAATAAAAAAAATTTGCGTGCTGTCCCCATTACATTGTAAGTTTCTTAAGGATGAGGACTATCTTTTGATTCTATGTATCCCTTAAGTCCAGCACTAAGTCAGGTACATAGTAAATACTTAATAAATTGCATGACTGGGATAGTTCCTGCTCTCAGTTTTCGTTCTAATGGAAGCAAATGGCACACATAAAGAAGTAATAGACAGGAAAATGTGTTTTAGTCTGGGATATCATCAACTGACAGAGTTTTTTTTCTAGAAAGACAGAAGTGTGGTAGTATTTCATACTGGTTAAGAGATAATGGGCTCTTACCAGTCAGGAAAGGATGGCTGTAAGACAGAAAGTTCCAAGTCTAAATTGTTTAAATATTGGAGTACATAAGTGGATAAGGCACTGAACTTGGAATCAGGAAGACTCATCTCCCTGAGTTCTAATACAGCCTCAGACACTTACTAGCTACATGATCCAGTGAAAGTCACTTAACCTGTTTGCCTCAGTTTTCTCATCTGTGAAATGAGCTGAAGAAGGAAATGGCAAACTATTCAAGTATCTTTACCAAGAAAACCGCACATGAGGTCATAAGAGTCAGACATGCCTGAAAACTATCAAATCACAACAACAAAACGACATGAGGAAATCCTATCTGCAGGGTGCAATAGTAATATGGAAGATGGAAGGAAGATGGTTATCTTTTTTGATATAAAAAAGTAAGCAAAATATTTTGAATATAAAAATTTCATTAAAAAATATTTTATTATGTGAAAAGTTATTTTAAGAATATGATTGTATTTTCTACGAAAGTAGATTAGAATCATCTCTGTATCTTAGATGATTTCATGAGCAGCTTTTGTAAATATTTACATACACATTATCAAATATAATTTATAATATTTCTACAGATAGATAGACAGATAGATGAATAGATAGAAAGATTAATGTAACAGATATATACACATCCAACCCTGGATTGCCAAACCTCAGATAATGAATTTTCTTTGTTCTCAGCTAAACTGGACTTTGGATGAAAGAATCAAGCCCCTTTTCTGGGCATACAATAATCTCTTTCCAGCTTGATAGGACTTGTCACATATGGACTTCAACTGTGATAAAAACCCAAGACAATCATCATTAGTACAGAATTTTGTTGAAAGATACAAGGAAACTTTTCATTAACACCTTCCTTCAACTGTATTGTAGAGTTCACTTTCTTCATGCCCATAGTTTCTTGTATTTGGATTATAATTGAGATTGGTGCAATATAGTTGAAGAATGAACGCACATCAATGTCTTTAACTAGTATACATTTTCAAATGGTAAATTTACCAGACCTAAATACTACAATTTACAAATTAAATTGAGACCACATTTTCTTTATTTTAGAAAAGTGTGATTCAAATTTGCATCTGAGTAGGATAACTGAACCTCATTTGTGTGTAGCAATTTTATGTTTGAGAAGCATTAATTAACAGCTCTATAATGCACTGCTTATTTGATGAAATAAAACATCTTCTTATGAAATATAACAATTAGTACAAGATGAGTTTAAACATGAAATTAGTTGGCTGGAAGTAATTCCCCAAATGCCTTTCTTGGATCTTAAGAAAATAGTGTTGGTCTAATGGTAGCATTTCATTGTACTATCAAATTAATTTATGATCCATACACATTAGAACTTCAAAAAGAAATTGATGAATAGCTGATTTACATGACAGGTAAGCAGATGTCTTGTTTATATGCAAATTTTTTCACAAACCAGATGGTTTTATTTTGGTTGACATGCCTTTCCGAATTTGAAATGTACCTGAAAAACCCAGATCGTTCCCCAGAGTAAGAAGTGTTACCATGAGAAACAGAGACTATGAATGAAAGTATGAAGAAGTTCAAAAGATAATGGTTATGAACAATGTAAGGAAAATCTTGTTAAATTTGACATTTAAAATTTCTGTTCAAAATATTCTTCTATTAAGCAAAGGATATAGTCCTTCTATAAACTCGGGCAGTTTGTATTTGAAGCTGTTACTAATAGCAACTGGTTTATAGATAAGCATTAAAAGAGGAAAGACTCCCAAATAAAATTTACAGGAGGGGGAGAAACAAAAAGAACGAAGGCAGAAAAATAAGGTTTTCTTTTTAAGAAAAAAAAAGATATCCTATGTAGTTTTTCTTCCCTCTAGATTCCTTCTCTGTGTTGCATGAAGGAAGAGGCTAGAAATCCGAGACACCCACTGTAAGCATATCTAAAATTATAAAATTGAAGTGATTGTGAACAGAAAGTGTTACAGAATTAAACCAAGCATTAGAAGGAATAGGAGATTCAGCAGCCAAGGTAAAAAGAAAGCTGAGTGTATGCTGTCCTTGAAAAGAAACCTGAAAACATATGAAAAATAGTTTAATGTTAGATCAGATATCCACAATGTTTCCCTTCACACCACTATTACTTTAGTCTGGGGTATAAGACGTTTTGAGAATTGATAAATGCAGAGATTCTCAGGACCGTGATTTGGTACCATACATAACACACTGAAGTTCCATTGTAGAGCCATGTAAACAAATTACTTACCGAGTGTTTATTTTTTTTTTTTAAGAAGGAATAAAACCATATTTTTCTAGTCCCTCTGTTAAACTGCCAAACTTCCAATGTCTGAAAGTATATTTATTTGAAGAGATAATATATGGCAAACCTGTAAATAATATAGAAATGCTAGCTATTATTACTATCAAAAGGGGGTACATTTAAATAAGATGGTCATTCCCCCAAAATATTTTTTTTCATTAAAATTTCAATTTGGTAGATTCAGCTATTAACACATTAATGTAATTTAGCCTTGCATTATGCGTGATATAAATGGTTTTAGTTTCATGGTCATATTACTTAGCAAGTACCTCCTAGTAAAAAGTATCACGTATTTCCTTTTCCCACTTTTTAACTAGTAAAAAAGAGTTTGGGGATAAAAATATACACAACTGTAAATTTGACTGATTGCAACGAAGTGCTGAAGAGTATTCAAATAGTATTTGTAATGGCAAGCAAAATAGAATCTTTTGCTGTATGCTTTAGTATAACCAAGTGCCTCTGACTGAATCTTGTCTTTATCAACCAAGAGTCTTTACTAGGAGTAAAATACAGAAACATGAGTTTCTTTAACTAGAAACAGTATAGATATTTGTATTGTTAATCATTTTAATGTGATTAAAAATCTTCCCCACCCATTAATGGGCTTGCCCATTAAGGGGAGTTTCATTAGGGAAGATCTGTAGGAAGGTCCACACCTTTTGTTAATGAGGCACTGGGTCTCATGGATTGGCATGGCTCTGAAAAAGGTAAAAATACTCTGAGTTAAGGTTTTACTTTGGGGCTTACTGACTGAAAGTACTTGGCCAGATGAGACTCTGGAAAGCTGATAAAGACCCCCCGGCTTTGAAAACCCACGTGTTGGTGCTTGCCTCTCTGGTACCTATGGTCAGACAGTTGGACTTGTCTGTTGATTTGTGATATATGTAATGATTTCTATCAGACAGTTGGAAGTCACATCTGTTAATTTCTGATTTCTCTGAATTTTCTCTGAAGTTCAGAGTGCTGACTTTTTTCCCTGAACTAGGTGAATGATATATGTGTTTGATTGATCAAAAGGGATTGTTAACCCCCAAAAGTTGCCTCTTCTTTTATAAATGCAGATCTAAGAACATGATAGCAAGCCCCCCCCCATGTATATCAGGTTGCTTACTGACACAATATTCTATAGAATATTATTCTGCTAAATGACAAAATAAACAGAGAAAGCTACACACAATGCAAATCTACTACGTGGTTGCAAAAGGAAGAATCTCACTTGGTTGAATTATGGTCTCTCATTTCAAAAGATCTACATTTGTTTCCTTCTTAAAACAAGGCTCCAGAACCAGAGAGCTACATGAAATACCAATATTCCTTAGGTAGATTTCTCTGGGAATAAAATATGTACTAATAGATCTGCAAATGATGACATTCTGGAAATATCATGTGACTACCTATATTGGCTCTTAAATAGTTTAATGTTACAGATCTTAACAGAAAAATTTCAAGGCTCTAAGCAACATGCTTGATATTTTTTTTTAAATATCTCAAATTGACTAGAGTCTTAATCAGAAAGGCATTATAATTCAATTACTTGTAAAGGAAGAGGCTACATTTGTATAATCTTACTATGAAATGAAACATTGGTGCAGCAAGGTAGCTAGCACAGTAGATAGAGTGCCAGACCTGAAATCAGGAAGACATCTTCCTGAATTCAAATGTAGTCTCAGACACTTACTGGCTTTGTGACTCTGGCAAGTCAATTAACTTTGTTAATATCCTCACAAGTAAAATGAGCTAGAGAAGGAAATGACAACCCACTCCAGTCTCTTTGCCAAAAAAAAGACAAAAAGCCCAAATGGAGTCATGAAGAGTCAGACTTGACTGAACAACAACTGTGAAAAATTATACAAAAGACAGTAAAATTCTATCATATTGAATAGTATAAAATAGATTATGATGAAAATGTGAATGTACTTCCACATTTAAAATTCTACCTTACTATTTAAAAATATTGTTGTTGCTATTCATCTTTCTTTCTGGAGGAGGACCAATGGCTTCATGGGTGATGTTTTGACTTGCAAGTGAATTGGATTTAAATGAGTCAGAATCAACCTCACTCTCTTTCTTGGTGGTCAGTCATAAAGTTCTGTGGCATAATAAAAGTCAAGATGACTATCAATGGCCCAGGATACAGTGGATAATTTGCAAAGATTTTTATCATTTAAAGGAAATCTTTCTTTCACTGGCACCGTGAGGGATCCATCCACAAAAGATGTTGCAGAGGGTGAAGAAAGAAAATAAAATCAACAAAAGCCTTGTCAAAATCTGCCAAATGGAGTTAACATTGTTTTTTCTTTGTTTTTGTTTTGTATAGTTTCACTTAGTAATTTTAAAGTAAAGTGAGGACAAGGTAATCTGATGAAAAATATGTTGTAAATACAGTTCAGGAATGAGAAAGTAAAGGAGCTAAAATCTGTATACTTACGTAGTTTCATGCCTATGGCATCATAAGTGCTTCAAACAGAGCCAAAAGGCAATGGATGTGATGAACACTGAATAACATCCCATGGGGAAAAAAAAAAGTGAACTTGACTATATCTTTCTGGTGAAGAAACAATTGATGAATTATGTGCAAGTCATTACACAATCAGTTATCTTAGTATGCAGTCAGAAAATTCAAATCAAGCAAATGCCACAAATATATGTTAATAGCTACATAGTGTAAGACTGGAAGTAAGAATATAGCAAACAAAACAAAATAAAACTAAGGAGGCAGGGGCTTAAAACATAATATTTAAACAGACAAGAAAATGCAAAGTAATTTGAAGGAAGTAATTTCAGAGATCACTGATAACTGAAAGATAATGGACAGCTTAGAGCAAAGGTCAAAATCAATATCAAATTAAGAGAAAGAAGAGAGAAGACATTGCATGCAATTGTATCAGTTTTAACCTGGTTTATTGAAAAAAGTAGCCAACTCTTAATAAATGGGAAATATATAGAAGAGAAGACTGACTCCAGTAATCACCATATGTGGAAGATGTTTAACTGATGTGCAACAATCATCTGAAAAAGGAGAGTGAAAATGCCGAGAAACTACCTTAGTCCATAAATACTTCATATTTGTGCAAAGGTGAGAGAAAAATCAGTCTAAGGCACAATGGTTTTGCATATAAGCTCTTTTGTAAAACATTGAAGAAGAAGATGATGGAAGATCATGAATACCACTTTTAAACATAGCAATAAAGTGCAGTGGAAAGGAAACCAAGCTCATATAAAGTTTTCTGTGTGACTCAACTGAGCCAAATCATCTCAACAATATTTATAAATGAAACTAGAAAGAAGAAAAAAGATATTAGAGAAATGCCAGTTTTCTATAATAATTTATCATAATTGATGAGAATGGAAAAATTACATTGCTTAGGATCAAATATGTAGAATTAAAAGAAACTTAGAAGCTATCTAGTCCAATCTTCTTGTTTTACAGATTAACTTCAGAGAAGCTAATTGACTTGCCCAAAGCTACATGTGTAGTAAATAGAATAGGCAGGCTTTGAATCCAAATCCTCTGACTCCAGAGCCATTGTTCTTTCCATGAGTCCACGTATAATTCATTTGAAGTTAGTATCAGTTATGGACATGGTATATAAAAAATGTAGAAAGACAAAAAGAATTAAATTAAATCACCTATGCCCTCAAGGGGTTTATGACCTTCATAAATGTCATGGATGGATCCCTCATTATGCCAGTGAATAAGGAATTTCCTTTAAATGATAAAAATCCTCCAGATTCTCTGGTTTTAAATGATATCTTTATTGTTTGAACCCTAAAACATTGCAAGACTTTCTTAATGAGAATCTTGGTCACTTAAAAAAAATTTGCTTAGGCATTTACACTGGACAGGTAGAGAGGATGAGAAATTCATCTCCCCTAGATTATGGTATGCATTTGGATGAGTAGCCAACTGAGGTAATTCTGTAGTGTCCATATTTTGAGCAGCCACTACGTAGATGGGAAATAAATTTACCCTGGAATTGAATAGGATATGAAAGAGAAAGATGAATTGTATTTGATAAATTATTTATCACATTCTAAGACCTCATTCTGCTCCTGCTGCCAAAGTCAAACTTTTTTTTACAAGCACCATTTATTTTCGTTATTCCCCATTTAATAGTATTTAATAGTATTTTTACAATTATGTGAAAAGATAGTTTTTAATATTCACTTTTATAAGATTTTGAGTTCCATTTTTTCCCTCCCTCCCTAGCTGCTCCCCAGGACAGCAAGCAAACAGATATAGGTTATACATGCATAATCATGTTAAATATAGTTATTTCCACATCAGTCATGTTGTGAAGGAAGAATCAGAACAAATGAAAAAAAAAAAACTGTGAGAAAGAAAAAAGAAAAAGAGAAAATAGTATGCTTTGATCTGCATTCAGACTCCACAGTTCTTTTTCTATCTGTGAATAGCATTTTCCTTCATGAGTCCTTTGGAATTGTCTTAGATCATTATACTACTGAGAAGAGCTAAGTCTATCAAAGCTGTTCATCACACAATATTGCTTTTACTGTGTACAATGGTCTGGTTCTGCTCACTTCACTCAGCATGAGTTCATGTAGGTCTTTCCAAGTTTATCTGAAATCCACCTGCTCATTATTTCTTATTGAGAAATAGTATCCCATTACATATATATATATATATATATATATATATATATATATATATATATATATATATATATATATATATATATATATACCACAACTTGTTTAAACATTCCCAAATTGATGGGCTTCCCCTCACTTTACCATTCTTTGGAAAGAATAAAAAGAGCTGGGAGTAGAAAGATGCACGTTTATGAGCTCCGAACCCCACATCCCATAGAATTAATGTAAAAAGAGATCCCCATAAATTCTGGATCACTGAAAGGTGTGCAGAAACAGAGTGGAAGAGATTTCCGTTCCAGAGAGCCCTGGAGAGCCGTCTCCAGGGTCTGTCACACCCCGGAAAGCGGACCCCACTCCAGTGCTGCCCTGGCCGCGGCCCCAGAGAAGCTGACCCGAGCAAGCTTCAGGGACGGAACCTCTGGCAGCCAGGAAAGTCCCTCCGCCCACAGAAGCTACAGGTCAGTGAGAGAGATGGCTGGGCTGGAGGAGGGGAGCGGAGTGTCTCCGTGACTCGGGCACCCTTGGGAGGAAGCGGCAGTGGCAGAGGCGGTGGCGGAGGCAGAGGCGGGGACGGAGGCAGCAGCTGCGGCGGCCCGGGACTCCCCCAGCAGCAGGCAGGATCTTCATTACTGAAAGTCTCTGTATAAACAACCTGAGGGAGCTGAGCCTGGGAGACGGCCCTGCCTGACCCAGCTCCATTACTGAAGGCCTCTGCATAAAGCCCCTGAGGGAGCTGAGCCTGGGAGGCGGCCCTGCCCCCACCCCAGCACCAGAACTAAAGCTCACATTGATTAGCAGCCGCGCCTGCCACGGAAAGCCCATTTGAATCTCAGACCCCAAACACTAGCTGGACGGATCTAGGCTGGGGTGGACAGGAATCTCAGAAGTCAAGTAACTGGCTAGGAAAATGCCTAGAAAAGGGAAGAAAAATAAGACTATAGAAAGTTTTTTCAAACAGATGCAAATGATCCTGACTTTCGGATCTGAGGAGGAGGAGGACATATTCTTGCCATCAGGGAAAGATGTGGTGGGCGGGGCCTCAGTACCCCAGACATCCCAGGGGGCTCAAGCTTTGGAAGAGCTCAGTTAGACAGGTGGAGGAAAAACTGGGAAGAGAAATGAGAGAGATGCAAGAAAAGTATGAAAAACGGGTCAATACCTTGGTAAAGGAGACCCAAAAAAATTCTGGATAAAATAACACCTTGAAGAATAGGCTCACTCAATTGGCAAAAGAGGTTCAAAAAGCCAATGAGGAGAAGAATGCTTTCAAAAGCAGAATTAGCCAAATGGAAAAAGAGGTTCAAAAGCTCACTGAATTTAATAATTCTCTCAAAATTAGAATGGAACAGATGGAGTCTAATGATTTTACAAGAAACCAAGAAATCACCAAACAAAACCAAAAGAATGAAAAAATGGAAGAGAATGTGAAATATCTCATGGGAAAAACAACTGACCTGGAAAATAGATCCAGGAGAGACAATTTAAAAATTATGGGACTACCTGAAAGTCATGATCAAAAAAAGAGCCTAGATATCATCTTCCATGAAATTATCGAGGAAAACTGCCCTGACATTCTACAACCAGAGGGCAAAATATGCATTGAAAAAATGCATCGATCACCACCTGAAAGAGATCCAAAAAGAGAAACTCCTAGGAACATTGTGGCCAAATTCCAGAACTCCCAGGTCAAGGAGAAAATCTTTCAGGCAGCTAGAAAGAAACAATTCCAGTATTGTGGAAATAAAATCAGGATAACTCAAGATCTAGCAGCTTCTACATTAAGGGATCGAAGGGCGTGGAATAGGATATTCCAGAAGTCAAAGGAACTAGGACTCAAACCAAGAATCACCTACCCAGCTAAACTGAGTATAATACTTCACGGGAAAATATAGTCTTTCAATGAAACAGAGGACTTTCAAGCATTCTTGATGAAAAGACCAGAGCTGAAAAGAAAATTTGACTTTCAAACACAAGAATGAGAAGAAGCATGAAAAAGTAAACAGCAAAGAGAAATCTTAAGGGACTTACCAGAAGTGAACTGTTTACATTCCTACATGGAAAGACAATATTTGTAACTCTGAAAACTTTTCAGTATCTGGGTAGTTGGTGGGACCACACACACACACACACACACACACACACACACGTACACTCATGCACACACACACACACATACACACATGCACACACATACAGAGACAGGGAGCACAGAGTGAATTGAATAGGATGGGACCATATCTTAAAAGAAATTAAGGTAAATGGTGAGAGAGAAATGTAGTGGGAGGAAAGAGGGTGAAATGGAATGGAGTAATTATATGTCATTTAAGAGGCAAGTGGGAGACTTTAGTCGAGGCAAAAAAAGGAGAGCTGAGAAAAAAAACAAGAAGTTTACTCTCATCACATTTGACTAAAGGAAGGAATAAAATACACACCCATTTAGGTATGAAAACCTATCTTAAAGTATAAGAAAGTGGGGGAGAAGGAGATAAGCAACGGGGGGGGGATGATGGTAGGGAGGGCAAAGGGAGGAGGGAGCAATTTGAAGTCAACACTTGGGGAGGGACAGGATCAAAAGACAGAAGAGAAACAATGAGGGGCAGGGTAGGATGGAGGGTAATTCTGTTAGTCTTACACAACATGACTATCAGGGAAGTCATTTGCAAAATTACACAGATATGTCCTATATTGAATTGCCTACCTTCCCAAAGGGAATGGGTGGGGAGGGAGGGATGGGGAGAATTTGGAACTCAAAGTTTTAGGAACAACTGTTTAGTATCGTTGTTGCTACTAGGAAAGAAGACATACAGTTAATGAGGAATAGAAAGTCATCTGGCCCTACAGGAGAAAAGAGAAAATGGAGACAAGAGAAGGGAGGGATGACAGAAGAGAGGGCAAATTGGAGATAGGGAAAATTAGATTCCTTGGGGTATTGGGGTGGGGGGAGGGGATAAAAGGGGAGAAAATTTGGAACCCAAAATTTTGTGAAAATGAATGTAAAAAGTTAAGTAAAAAAAAAAGAATAAAAAGAGCTGCTATAAATATTTTTGTACCTGTGGATTATTTTCTTTTTTTATGACCTCTTTGGGATACAGACCTAGTAGTGCTATTGTTGGATCAAAGGGCAGGGCATCATCTATTTTCTTTTGTTTTCCAATTTTTAAAGCATTTTTATTTAAAATTTTGAGTTCCAAATTCTATCCTTTCCTCCCTCCTCCCTGAAATAGTAAGCAATCAGATATAGTTTATACATGTGCAATTATGTAAAACATTTACACATTAGACATTTTGTACCAGAAAATTTGAAAAAAAGAAAGAAGAACGTGAAAATAGTATCCTTCAGTCTGTATTCAATTAATATCAGTTATTTTTCTGGAGGTGGATAGTATTTGTCATCATTAGTCTCTTGGGATTGTCTTGGACAATTGTATTGCAAAGTCAAACTTTTAAAACTGCAACCCTCTTGCAAACATTCTATGAATGTGAATGTTGGAACATCACAATCTTTGAAGAATCAAAATTCCAAATTACCCAAAAAATAGAAAGGTACATATACATGGCAGGGGCAAGGAGCTTCTAGCACATTACATAAAGTAACTTTCATAGAAGAAATGCTGGGCATGCATGGCTGAAAAATAAGATTGGGGTGTTCATGCCTTGTAAGTAAGGGATAACAGACAGAGAGCCTAGCTGTTTCCTTACCTATGAAATATTAAAAGACCTAGGAGGATTCCAGCATATCATATAGCTCTTCACTGGCTCATCATCACAAATCCTCAGGTATGAAAAAGCCAGGATTAATTCTGTCCATGTGTTCCCTTGGACAGAGTACCTATAACTGTGAAATCATAGATCTCTTGAAGCATGAAAGTCAAAGAATAAACTGACAAATTTTCTAAAGAAGTATCAGATACATAAAGTCATTTTATTCTTAAAACAACACTGTAAATGGATAGGAAAGATGCTGTTAAGTTACAGTTAGAGAAATTGAGAAATAGAAAATTGAACCTGTCCGGTTTCATAACAATGAGTTACTGGTATAGTCAGAACCAAAACTGAAAGGTATGTTTCTAATAAAACATATAACTTCTCATAAAAATAGGCTCATACATGTACTTCTTATCAGAAACAAACATGACTACCCAGGACATTTCCTCAAAGTGTACTCCTATTCATGATGAAAATTGGTATTATGCAACTGAGAAAGAAAGCGGCATACAATTTCCTCCTATGAGAAATTTTTCATATCTTTATTAAAATATCTGTAAGATAACTTCATATCCTCTAAGATCTTCTTGCCTCTAAAAACTAAGCTCTTCATGTCTTGGCCATAAATAGCTATTCACAGCTGCTTCAGATCACATCACTTGAAGTTATATGAAACTATTGACCAATATGCCAGAGAACAAGCATTTTAAGAAGATTGATGAATGTACTAATTTTAATCTAAGGGAAAGGGGAAAAAAACACATCAGAACATCTGCGCTTGCAAAACAGCTATGAAATATTATCAAGTAAACATATGTACACAAAGACAGCCACACAGTCAGGACACAGACTCCAAGACAGGCTGAGAACAGGGTGACCTTTTTTATTATTATCATCTTGGCTTCATGGATTCTTAACAAGATATTTCAGGATGGAGGGAAGAGCAGTGGTCCAGAACTGCAGTTTCTTTGGTGCAAACAACTCTCAGTATGAATTTTCACTAATAAAGGAGATCTATAACTAGTATGTGACTTATAGTCTTTGATAAGACCTTGAGAGTTTAAGTGACTTACCAAGTGTCACAATTAATATAGACCAAAAATAAGACTTGAATGGAGGTCTTCCCGATTCCAAGGCAGGCCCTCTATTATACCATACCAACCTGCCTCACTGGCAAGGCTTAAAGCAGATGAAGTATAGGATTTTAAGGGATTTAGGAAAAAGGCATAAAGTGTGCCCCAATCTCATGCTTGATAGAAAGCTTCTGTTATGATAACATGCTGTCCATTCATTAAAATAAGAAATGCTATTCACCTACTCTAAATGATGAAAGTGCTTTCAATTCAATTTTATTCTTCAGTAGTGAGCATGGATTTGTACTGAATTCTCCACTTTCTAATTTTTTTTTGATATAGTAACAAAAAGTAACTTCTGAGAGAGCTGACCAGAATTAAAAGCATGGCTTATATCCGTGGGGGTGGGAGGAGAGGTGTAAGGAAGCTAGCTGCTTATATCTAAAGTAAAATCTGTTTGTCACTGGTTACCATATTCTTAACAATGGCATCAAATGATCTCAGACATTACATAAAATTATTTTACATTAAATTTTATTTTTTTAGCTAAGAGAAATTTATTTTCTCACCCTTTCATCCTCCACTTAAGGGATTGGGGTGGGGGGGAAGAAAAACAAAACCCTCAAAACAAATATCCATAGTGAAGCAAAATAAATTCCTTTATTTGCAGCGTTCAAATGTGTAAGGTATATATACATATATATATATATATATATACACACACACACACACATTTATACATACATACATATGTGTGTATATATGTATGTATATATATACATATATATAGAATGTGTACATATACAAAATATTTATGTATATATGTAAACATCCTATTTTGCTCTCTAGGTCCATCATCTCTTTGTGAGGAAACATGAAGAGTTCACATATAGATTCCCAAAGCTAGTCCCATGATGTCATATCTTCCTGGTGATTGCTGTTTGAAACAGTGTAATGATCTGTGATTCAACTTACTAACAAGAATTCCCAGGCTCCTCCACCAATACAAAATACAGTAGACTTCCAGTTTATGAGTAACCAAGTTTATGAGTGCTTTGATGGACAAGGAAAACTTTCTCACAAAATTTGTCTTGCAACAAAAATTCACAGTATGAACATCAAAATTTTGTTGAAAAAAATCACCCAAATAAGGTTGTAGCAATGAGAGCCACAAATATTTTTTAATGATAATGCTATGTCACATTTCTGTGATGTTCTGAAAAAATGTTAAAAAGTGTCATTAGATAGATTCCTAGTCAGAAGTGAAGGTAAAGAAAAAAAAATCAGCAAGTTAAAATACAAAAGTGATTCTAAAAAAATGATTCTTTTTGAGCCCTTCCATGACCTGAGATCATTTCACGGTTTTCCTGGAGGTTTTAGATGTAGAAACCTTGACCTTGTGGTCTTCCTCCAGTTATATGCTTTCATCTTCCTCATTTAATAAAAGACATTTTCATCAAGAAAGTAACGTTCTATAGTCTTATTTTCCCCTTTTTGGTCACTTCTCCATGCAATTCCTTGACTTTTGAGCTCTTTGTTAAGTGGAGGATGTACTGCCCCAAGTTTCAGGGGTTTTGCACATCTATTCTCAGAGATATCTCTAGAGGCCTATAAATTTTCAGTTCCTCAAAGGAGAGGTGTTTTTTTTTTCCTCTCCTGGCCTGTACTCTGGACTGTAAGCAACAACAAGCACTATTTTCTGCCCTGAAACCATGGTAGGATTCCCTCTCCACAGCCACCACCAGCTCTGCCATGCCAGCATTCATCCTCAGCCCAGGACTACCACCAAGGACTGCAACCCAGATCATTCACTTGATTACCCCACTGTCTGTAGGCTGATAACTTCTGCAGCAGTGACTGCTGCCTCTCTGGGTCTGAGTCTGGGTCTCTGGCCAGATCACATTTCTCATTCATCCAGTTGAGAGAGTTTTCCCACTGACCTTTGAAGCTATCTTTGTTGTTTGTGGGTTGATAAGTCTGGAAACCAGTACAACTGTCAGTGATTCAGTCCTCGAGGTCTGCTTCAGTTCTCTTTGTGCTGGTGTGACCCACACTAGGGTGGGCTCTGCTCCTGGCCCAGTGCAATAGACCTTCCTGTCAGCTTCCTAGATTTTTTTGGGCTGGAAATCTGTCTCACTCTGTCATTTTGTGGCTTCTGCTGCTCCAGAATTTGTTTAGAGTCATTTTTTACAGGTATTTTGAGGAGTTTGCAGAGAGAGCTCAGACAGGTCTTTGCTTCTACTCTGCCATCTTGGCTCTGCCCCTCCAAGAGCCAAATTTTCTTAAGTAAGGCCCTAATACATATTATCTATGAAGGGCAGTATGAGTAGTTAGAATACTGACCCTGGAATCAGAAAAATTTGGGTTCAGATTCAACTTCTGAAATGTATTCATTTCGTACCTCCTCATCTATAAAGTGGAGAACTAAAAAAAAAAAAAAAAACAACTCTGAAACATTGGTAAACACAGTTGTCATGAAGCTCAAATGAGGCAATATATGAAAATTACTATGTAGTTTATCATTATTATTATTATGTTTCTTTGTTTCTATAAATAATGAATTCCTGGGAGTTGAAAGCTAGCCAGTCTACATAGAACACAATACCTGCCTAGCTTAGTGTCTCTTGATGACACCCAAATTTCTGTGCGTGTCTTAGATAGTATTATCAGTCAGATACTTGAAGGATTGTTGTCCTCTTCAGTCTCTCTGACTATGACAACTGATTTTGTGACTACTTCTGCAAAGTTCAGCTCAAATGTTAAATATTTCATGATGCTTTTCCTGCTTCAGAGTATGCTGGTATTCTCATTCTCTGACTTCCCGTGATATCTTTTGTCCTTTTTCACTATTTTTAACCTAATCATACTACCTCCCATTGTCAATCTTACTATTTCATGTGTGTATATCTCATCTTCCTAACTAAAGTACAGTAGACTCTAGGAGACTAGGAATTATGTGGGTTTTCCATTTCTTTCCATTTCCATTTCTTTTCCATTACATTTCCATTTCCATCTCTCTTCCTCCCTCCCTTCCCAATGCCCAGGCCTTCATAGGAGTTCACATCATATTTATTAATGAATGGCTTACTACCTTAACATAGTAACCTGATCTGAATAGCTGAATATTCCCTTTGCTGGACAGCTTGATTTGATATTCTTAATATTGAAAAAATATCCAAATGAGTTAATCTCACCAATGTTCCAGGGCTGTAAGTGTAAGGTTACATTTGAACAGTAAAAAGTTAACTTGAGTTAACTAGGTGACACAGTAAAGAGAGTACTTGTCCTGGAATCAGGGAGAACATATTTAAAGTTTGTCAGAAACTTATTGGCTGTGTTTCCCTGAGCAAGTCACTTAATCACTGTATGCCTCAGTTTCCTCATTCTTAAAATGATTAATAATTATAGTACCTACATAACAGGATTGTTTTGAGCATAAAATAAGATCATATGCATAAAACAAATTGTAAATCTTAAAATGCTATATAAATTTTAGCTAGCAATTATTATCAGGACATTCATACAATACACAATTTAAGCGTGAGCTGGTTGAGATTAGATTCTAAAAGAACGCAAATTCAACAGATAAATATATTCTATATTTAGCCTTACTCTTTCATAGATATGAGTTCATAGTAATGAGAAATATTTTCCTTTTTTTATATAAATTTATTTATTTAACTTTTAGCATTCATTTTCACAAAATTTGGGTTCCAAATTTTCTCCCCTTTTATCCCCTCCCCCTACCCCAATACACCAAGCATTCTAATTTTCCCTATCACCAATCTGCCCTCTCTTCTATCATCCCTCCCTTCTCTTATCCCCATGTGCTCTTTTGTCCTGTAGGGCCAGATAACTTTCTATTCCCCATTAACTGTATGTCTTATTTCCTAGTAGCAAGAACAATACTCAACAGTTATTTCTAAAACTTTGAGTTCCAAATTCTCCCCATTCCTCCCTCCCCACCGATTTCCTTTGGGAAGATAGGCAATTCAATATAGGCCATATCTGTGTAGTTTTGTAAATGACTTCGATAACAGTCATGTTGTGTAAGACTAACTGTATTTCCCTCCATCCTATCCTGCCCCCCATTGTTTCTATTGTCTTTTCATCCTGTCCCTCCCCAAGAGTGTTGACTTCAAATTGCTCCCTCCTCCCATTGCCCTCCCTTCCATCATCCCTCCCCACCCTGCTTATCTCCTTCTCCCCCACTTTCCTGTATTTTAAGATAGGTTTTCATACCAAAATGAGTGTGCATTTTATTCCTTCCTTTAGTCGAATGTGATGAGGGGTAAACATTATGTTTTTTTTTTTTTTTCTCAGCTTTCCTCTTTTTCCCTCCACTAAAAAGTCTCCTGCTTATGTCTTGAATGAGAGATAATTTACCCCATTCCATTTCATCCTCTCTCCTCCCACTACATTTTTCTCTCACCATTTACCTTAATTTCTTTTAAGATATGGTCCTATCCTATTCAATTCACTCTGTACTCTCTGTCTCTGTATGTGCGTGCATGTGTGTATGTGTGTGTGCATGCATGCATGTACATGTATGTATGTGTGTGTGTGGTCCCACCAACTACCCAGATACTGAAAAGTTTTAAGAGTTACCAATATTGTCTTTCCATGTAGGAATGTAAACAGTTCACTTTTGGTAAATCCCTTAAGATTTCTCTTTGCTGTTTACTTTTTCATGCTTCTCATTCTTGTGTTTGAAAGTCAAATTTTCTTTCAGCTCTGGTCTTTTCATCAAGAATGCTTGACAGTCCTCTATTTCATTGAAAGACCATATTTTACCCTGAAGTATTATACTCAGTTTTGCTGGGTAGGTGATTCTTGGTTTGAGTCCTAGTTCCTTTGACTTCTGGAATATCCTATTCCAGGCCCTTCGATTCCTTAAGGTAGAAGCTGCTAGATCTTGAGTTATCCTGATTTTATTTCCACAATACTGGAATTGTTTCTTTCTAGCTGCTTGTAAGATTTTCTCCTTGACCTGGGAATTCTGGAATTTGGCCTCAATGTTCCTAGGAGTTTCTCTTTTTGGATCTCTTTCAGGCAGTGATCGAAGGATTCCTTCAATACTTATTTTTCCCTCTGTTTCTAGAATATCAGGGCAGTTTTCCTTGATAATTTCATGAAATATGATGTCTAGGCTCTTTTTTTGATCATGACTTTCAGGTAGTCCCATAATTTTTAAATTGTCTCTCCTGGATCTATTTTCCAGGTCAGTTGTTTTTCCCATGAGATATTTCACATTCTCTTCCATTTTTTCATTCTCTTGGTTTTGTTTGGTGATGCCTTGGTTTCTCAGAAAGTCGTTAGCCTCCATCTGTTCCATTCTAATTTTGAGGGAACTATTTTCTTCAGTGAGCTTTTGAACCTCTTTTTCCATATGGCTAATTCTGCTTTTGAAAGCATTGTTCTCCTCATTGGCTTTTTGAACCTCTTTTGCCAATTGAGTGAGCCTATTTTTCAAGGTGTTATTTTCTTCAGCATTTTTTGGGGTCTCCTTTAGCAAGGTATTGACCTGCTTTTCATGCTTTCCTTGCATCTCTCTGATTTCTCTTCCCAGTTTTTCCTCCACCAGTCTAACTTGATTTTCAAAATCCTTTTTGAGCTCTTCCATGGCCTGAGCCCTTTGGATATCTATTTCGGATGTTTGGGGTACAGAGGCCTTGACTTCTATGTCTTTCCCTGATGGTAAGCATTGTTCCTTATCATCAGAAATGAAACGCAGGAACATCTGTTCCCCAAGGAAGTACCCTTCTATGGTCTTATTTTTTTCCCCTTTTCTGGGCATTTTCCCAGACAGTTACTTGACTTCTGAGATTCCTCTCTACCCCTGCCTAGATCTTCCCAGCTAGTGTTTGGGGTCTGAGATTCAAATGCTGCTCCCCAGACTCAGGACTTTCAGGGGCGGGCAGGCTGCTATTCAATGTGAGCTTAAGTTCTGGTGCTTGGGTGGGGTTAGGGCTGCCTCCCAGGCTCAGTTCCCTCAGAGGGTTTATGCAGAAACCTTCAGTAATTGTCCTGAGCTCCTGTCTGCTCTGGGAGCTCCCAGCTGCGTCTGCCGCTGCCTCTGCTGCTCCCTCCCGAGGAGGCCTGAATCACGGAGACACCCTGCTCCTCTCTCAGCCAGCCCAGAAGTCTCTCTCACTGACCTGTAGTGGCTGTGGGTGGAGGGACCTTCACGGCTGCCGGAGGTTCCATCCCTGAAGCCTGCTTGGATCTGCTCCTCTGGGGCCATGCGGCCAGGGCAGTGCAGGGGCTCCACTCTGCATCCAGTGCATGATGGACCTTTGGGGTTGGTTTTTCAGGGCTCTCTGGAATGGAAATCTCCTCCCCTCCATTGCTGCATTGGTTCCACTGCTCCAGAATTTCTGGGGAGTTCTTTTTACAGGAAATTTATGGACTGTGGGTTCCAGAGCTAGCATACATGAATCTTTCTACTCCGCCATCTTGGTTCCTCCCTACCAAGAAATATTTTCTAGTAAATTCTTCATGTATATCTCGAGACTCTTTCCGGGTGGGAAACTAGAGTCCTCTAAAGTTACAAAATCATAAGATTATATATTTAAAGCTAAAAATGACTTTAAAGGTCATTAAGTCCAACCTTGCCTTTTACTGATGAGGAAATGGAAGCTCGAAGAGTTTGATTTGCCCAGGATCAAAAGATAGTAAATCAACAAGTTTTGAATTCAAGTGTTCCTGACTCTAAGCCTCCACTGTGCTACCTACAATACCTCACAATTCTTATTGTGCAAATGAAACCTATAAAAGCAATAGCATCATTTCAGTGAAACAGAGAAGGAAATGAAAAGAAAAAAAAAAGAAAAAAAATTAGTTAGAAACAGTCTTAGCAACCATTCCTATTGCCCAAAAAGGGGAATCTCACTCCTACTATTCCCATTATAATTTACAGGGGAGGCTCTTCCCAGTAGATTTCTCTCTGCAAGTTATAAACAAACAAACAAACAAACAAGAAAACAGTACAAAGCCTGAGAATCTGTGAAACCCACCACTTGTGGCTTTCATTTGCCACTCAGACCCCTGGCTGCAACACTCTATGAAGCACTAGAATTTCCCAGCAGGCTCTGCAGCTTGGCTGCCACTACTCCTAGCCAAATGGCAGTCTGCCCAGAAGTCAATCTATGCCTCTGCTGCAGTTCAGTTCCCTGCTCTTGGCAGTCCAGGACTTCCCACATTTCATCTAGTACTCTTCTCCACATGACTTTGCCTGAATTCTCTCTTTCTCTTTCTTCTCACCAACATTTATGTTTCTGATTGATGACAGCATATTCTATATGCATAGTTTCCTGTTAAAATTAGTCATTCTGATGATTTGTGTCTGTTACACATAACATAGTAGTAACCTTGATATTAAGTCCTTCCTCCCACTACACAATTATATTATAATGTCACTTTACTACTGCATGTGACTTTTATAAATCAAAACAAATGATCATCTCCTTATAGAATCAAGATTAAGATCTTTAAGCATCCATCTGTCCCATTTGCGTACTCTAATTTGATACATCTTAATAAATGGTAAATATATACTCATATTTTTAATATTATATATAGTTTATATGTAATATATATAATATGATAGATTATATATTAATATATAATAAACTTGGTATAATACATAAATTTTATTTCAAATATGTTTAATATATTAGTTAAATATTATGTAATATATAATATAAATGATAATAAAATAGATTATATTAAAAACATATTAATCTTGTATGGCCTTTCTATCATTCTCTTTATCAGAGATTCATTTATCAGACAGTTAATCGTATCCTTAAAAGAGTTACTGGACATGTGTTAGAGGAAGAAGCAATACAATGGTACATTGCTTCAACTATCTACATTAACTCACTTTGATTTATTTTACTGTTATGCATATTTGTTTGCACTATATGGATGCATATGTACTTCTGAGGCATATAACATGATCTGCATGAAATTCAGAAGTGTAGCCATTGTGCTTTGAGAGACCAAAGGAACCAAAAAGTCCTTGGTTCAAATCTTGTCTCAAGCCCTTCCTGGCTGTATAACTCTGGGGAAGTCACTTAACTTGTCTTGGCCTCAATTTATTCATATCAAATGAAGGTGATAAACTGAATGACCTTAAAATTCTCTTCCAACTCTAAATCTATGATCCTATGGTCAGTAGCTTTCACTATGAGGGAACATGGAAATTGAAAGTTGTAAATAACAGAGAATAGAATAAAAAACATAGCATCACTAAAGATAGTTTTATGGGCCTAAAGCATCTTTTGGCAAAGTTGCTGAGATATGGTAGAGAACCAAGATGGAATTGTCACAGGGAGAGTGAAAATTAAATACCAACCATCTATTTCACAATTTTGTCCAGGACAAATGGAGATATATAATAATACAGTACATTAATGGAATTGTCTTTAAATTATTTATGCATGACATTAGGAAGGTATGGCATAAACATTTAAAAGCTTGCTTATCTATACTTCACAATGAAATTTCAGAAGAGATGAAGTACTTTTCTCTATTTTCATATATTTTGTATTCAGTAGACTGATTGTTGGAAATAAAGACTATAATATGAAGTGGATAATGTTATTAAATGATATTTCTAAGATACACAGTGTGTTGAAATCTTTTATTTGAGTAGAAAATGAAGGTTTATTGAAAATTTCCCAAAATCAAATGAGATTGAAGTCCAGCCTGGACTCTACTCTGGCCTGACAAATTTATCTCCACTTCTAGATTTCAAGAAAAGAAATTCAAATCCTGGTAGTTTCATTCCATTCTACCTCTTCCTCTAAGACAGATTGTGAGGGAAGCTATCCATGGCCCGTAGTGTCATTCTTGACATAGGTAATTTTAATGCTAAAATGAAGTAAATGTTGTATGTATCTACTGTGTGTACACACACATACACGTGTGTATCTAGAGGCATATTTGTATATGTATATATGTATATACACATGTATGTATGTGTGTATACCTACCAAATTTATATTATACTGAGTGCATCAAGGAAGAGGGTCACTGAAGTAATAAGCTATAACAAAGTACACACTAGGTGACAGAAAATTATAAGTATGTCAACATAAACTCTAAAGAGATATAACTTTGTATGTTAAGGTTGTAAATTAAAAAAACCCTCAGGGATCGTAATCCGGTTGTTTCATATAATTTTTCAGTATACACTGGAATAAAATGGAGTATTTTAATATTTTAATGTTAAGACTGTCTTGTTATATGGTTCAGGCAAGGACAAGCAAGTCTTCAGTTTGACTGAGTTGTCTTTGTTGAAACTACTCTGAGTCAAACATGGTCCTAGATAATAAATGTAAAGTAGCCTCACCACCTTACATAGCTGTGCCAGCTTCATGATCTGATTCAGAGCAGATAAAGAAATGTTCAGACATAAGAATTCTGTGCTACACCAATAACTTCCTATCACCTTTCTCACAATCTCACTTGTGTAAAATCAGTTTTTCCTTACTATAATCTCTCCAGTAGCTCAATACCACCCCTACTCCTAATTTATCTTCTCCATTTTTCCTCATGTGTTTTTTTTTAATTCCTCCAAGAGATTCAGTAGTCAACCTCTTAGAAACCCTCCTCATCTTCTCTTATCTAGCACTTTCCTTTTTTTTTTTAAACCTGCTAATCCTCAACCTCCATATTCCCACCAACTACTGCCCACCACTTGGTTTTTAAATTCTTATTCTTGGAATTTATGTGCGTTGAACAATACACTAAATGAAACCTAAAGAAAACAAAAGTAAACTCAATGCATCTTAGTATTTCGTGAATAATATCACATCCCTCTCCATTAACATGTTTTTTTAACCAGCAAGGGATTAACATTTTTTTTAATTTTTCTAAATTCCTTTACTGTGTCCATGGCAAGCAAAATAGAATCTTTTGCTGTTTTTATTTTAGTATAATCAAGTTACTCTGATTGAATCTTGCCTTTATCAATCAATCAATTACTAGGAGTAAAATACAGAAACAAAAGTTTCTTTAACTAGAAACAGTATATGTATTTATATTGTTAATTATTTTAATGTGATTAAACATCTTCCCCACCCATTATTGGGCCTGCCCATTAAGGGGAGCTTAATTAGGGAGGATTTGTGGGAAGGCCCATGTTTTTTATTAATGAGGCACTGAATCTCAAGGGTTGGGATGCCCTCTGGCTTAAAAAAGATATAAATATTCTGAGTTGAGATTTTACTTTGGGGTTTACTGACTAGAGGTGTTTGGTCAGAGAAGCTGTTAAGGAGCCCCCCAGCTTTGAAAACCCATATGTTAGTGCTTCCTTCTCTGGTTACTATGGTCAGACAGTTGGACCTGTCTTTTGAATTGCGATGGTCAGACAGAGGAAGTCATGTCTGTTGATCTTTGATTTCTCTGAATTGTCTTTGAAGTTCAGGGTTCTGGCTCCACTGAAGTAGGTGAATGATATATGTGCTTGATTAAAGTGATTGTTAACCCCTTGAAAGTTGCTTTCCTTTTATGAATGCAGATCCAAGAACCTATGGCAGCAGGCCCCACTGTGTATGTTGGGGTATTTACTGATATAGGAAGGTACTTGTTTTAACATTTTTACTTTTGAAAGTTGCACAGCTAGTAAAGGCAATAACATTTTAACAACAACACTTTTATTATATTAGTGGTTATATAAGTACTAGTTCTTCAAATTCAGCAGTTGTGTTGGTCAGAGAATAATTATTATTATCTTTTCTGCTTTTCTGAATCTTCTAGAGACAGTAACTCTGTTCCCAGCTTCTTCTTTTCTCCCTCTCTACTACTTAACTTGATGAACTAATGAGCTACTTTCAGTTAAATTATCATTTGCATGTAATTTATTTTCAGATCTTTTGAGCCCTTCAAAACCTATCATTTGATTTTTTGAATTTCTTTTGGGGCCAATTCCTCTACTCTCAACAAAAACAGGAGTTCATCTCAAACATGTATAATTTGATTATTTGAAGAGGGTGATCAGGGAAGTGCCCCAACTTAATCTGGATCATTAAGTGGCAGATGGCCTGACTTCTAGAAAATTATGTTGTCATAATCATTGAGCAAAGGATTCCAGAACAATATGTATGGTGAGCGATATATTTATAAATATAGGATCATCCTTAGTGGCCCACAGGAATCTGAGGAGTCATCCATACTACCCTAGACAGAGTTATGGAATTTCTTGGCTTGTCAAATTTGCATTATTCTATTTTGTAGGTCAAATTGTTCTTGAGTAATTGTTTTATTATTATTATCTGCCTTTTTAGGGGTGGATAGTATTAAATAAAGCTCTACCATTTAAGATAAAAGCTTTAGTGATTGTATTAAAAATAAATAAATCAAAAAGTGGTTGAATAACACAGACTCAGAATTCAGTAACTATGGTTAACGTTTTAGAAATATCATCATGCTGGTGAATTTGATTCCATACAATTAGGTTACTATCAATATGTCTTTATTATATTAGGGCAATTGAACAAGCTTTTATAAATCACTGTGTGCCAGTTAATTCCTAAGCATTGAGGAAACGAAGCCAAAAATAAAGTCATCCCCAAAACTCAAATTACTACCCACAGGGGGCTGACATTCTACTGGGGATAACTGTGGTTACCAATGACTAGACACAAAGGAACACAACTAGAGAAATCAGGAGAGACCTCCTTTAGGAGGAGGTAATTGAACTGAATCTTTAGGTACCTAAGGATTCCAATAGATGTCTCTAAGAAGGGAATGCATTCCTGGCATGAGAAGCATAGAGGCAGGAGCTGGAATATATCTTGTCTGGGAAATAGCAAGTAGAATGGTTTCTATGATACACTAAGTAGACTACTAAACTGAAAGCTTGGTTAAAGGAGGCAAAAAGGTGAGGTGAGTATAAATTCATAGTCTTTATTCCTTAAAGCTTGCAGATACATGCTGCATGGAGAGAAAACATAAGCTCTGACTGTCTGATAAAAGAATGGCCAGCTTTAAATATGTTTTAGAACAAGCTCAGCTCAGGGTCTCTATGTCACTCAAATTTATGATCTCCATATATGTTTAACCATATTATGAGAAAGGAATTTTTCTTAATTGAAATGGTGGCAAGCACAGTAAGATAAGAGAGTTGAAAAAGTGTCAGTTGAAATTAGGATCCAGGATATCTGTGTTCTTTACCATTAACCTGATACAACATACATAGTGTGTGTCCATAAAACATTAATAAAAGAAAAAATTCCATGATTCAAGATGCTGTTTCAGGTAAAGGGTCTCATCCTTAATGGCTATAAACAGAAGAAAATGCTCTTAAGTTAGCCCCATCTGGCGTTGTTGACATGCAGCGAGGTATTCTCTGAATTTACTCAGAGAAAGAAATATATGTTACTCCAAGGTGCTTCTTCTGGTTGATTAGTTCAGGCTCTGGCCCTTATTGAGGTTATGAAATGATTATCAACAGGAATTGAGAAAAAGTGAAAAAACTCAGAAAGCTGGATTGGAGTGATTGTTTAGACTTCAAATGCCAAACAGAAAAATTTCATCTTGGTGGTATATTTTATCCTAGGGAGTCACTTAAGCTTCTTGAGCAATGGAGCAAAATGTCCAGATGTACATTTTAGGAATATCAAACTGACAGTTATATGGAGGATACAACATAACTAATATGTCTCTAAAATGTACTCAGGTTCTAAGATGAAGGCCCTGTTGAGCTGCTTCCTAGTCATTTTTTATTAGTGGGTTTATAGCAGCTATTGCTGCTTTTCTTTAACAAAGAATTATCTGGAAAGTTTCCATAAATGGGTGACAAAAAGGAAATATGACTTCAGCATAACTGACATTTGATGATACAATAGTGCTGCTACGCAAAACCCTGTCCTAAAATTCATAGTAAATACATTGCCTTAAGGACTCAAAAAGTCCAAAACAAAACCGCAAAGCATTAAAGAGTTAAGGGAGAAAACATCTAGCATTTCACCACAGTGCCCCCTGGTGTAAACAGGTAGTATTTTGTTTAGGCGGTGAGGTGATAGTGGGGATTACCAAATCATTGGTTTTATTAATATGTGAAACTACTGTTAGAGAAATTATACTTTAGAGAAAGTATTTAGGTCTCTCTGATTCCAAGACCAGTTCCATATATTATAGAAAGTGCTGCCTTTCAGCACACACACACACACCCACACACACACCCACACACCCACACACACACACACACACACACACACACACACAACTGAAGATTATTTCAGAATTTTTCCCTAAGAGCCTCAAACAGCTTTAGAATCTCTGATATTTATGCATTCTTTAGTCCCAGTTATTCAGTATTATGCTAGGCATAGGCATTATAAAATAATTTACTTTTATTACATTTTTGAGACTTCTATAAATCACTGTTTTCATTTGTAAAGCATTTTTAGAAGAGTGATTTAACTAGGGGAATATTTCCTTGTGGCCTGAAGGAGTGAAAGGTTAATAACCTAATGAATTCCTATAAAACAAACAGTAGACTTTTACCATCCTTCAGTCAGCAGGTGGTAAATTAGTAGTTAATAACATGTGAAGGTAATCTGCATTCTCAGGCCAATAAATAATATTTGGACATTCATTTCACTTCAAAGAGCTGACGGTACACATTATTTGTATTGTAGTATTTCATTGTATTAGAGGAGCAGAGTAAATACATCTCAATTGATATTTCAAAAGCATGACTTAGAGCACCAAAATATGTTAAGTGAAGAGACTATATGGCTTAATAAACAGAGTGCTGGACTTGAAACTGGGCACCAAGGTTCAAATTCTACCTCTTAAACACTGACACATACTTACCATGGGTAAGTTATTTAACCCCTTTGGGCCCCATACAACTCTTTAAACACTGGTTCTCTCTGAATCATGTTTGAAATGCTAGTAGGTAAAATGATCTGGAATATGACAGCAATATCCATAATTTCAAGTGGTGTTAGAATAATTTCTTCATGTGGAAAATTTATATTCTTACTGTATCCTGACTTTGTGATATTTCATCTGCTAACCTGTTACCATTGTCTGATTTAGTGTTGGGAAATATAATGGTTGAAAAATGTTAATATTCAACAGTACTCCAACGGGTTTGGAAAAATACTAAAATAATAGGCTACTGCTTGCTGTGAAAGTTAAACATATCATCAAGATATTTTTACAAGCAGAGGTGTTAATTATCCATTGAATCTGTAAGAGCCACACAATTGAAAAATGTGTTGATTCTCTTCAGTGATATGAAATAATGTTGCATTTCAGTATAATTAAATCAAAATACTGTTAGAAAAAAACTTTTAATTATCATTCTTTTTATACGTTACTTGGAAAGAAACACTTCTCAAATTCCTAATATAAGTATTCATAGGATCTTAGACTTTATAAGCTTAGAATTCTCTGTAAATATGAACTGTAATTATCTAGCCCAAAATTCCCATTCAGTCCCTTCTGTGTTATCACTGATATACGGTCATGGGATCTTGCTCAGACACATCTAGTGACAAGGAGTTTCTTCCATTATTGGGAATCTCTAGTTGTCCCATGATTTTTCTTTACATAAATCAAAAATCTTCCTCCCTGTAAATTGTCAACAGCAGATCTTAGTCCTTTCTGTTAGATCTAGGCAGAATATCTAATTACTTCCAGATAATTTAAATCATCTTTAATCATTAAATTATCTACATAGTTCTGATCCAAAGAACAAGCAAAGGGGTAATCCTTGTTCTCTTGCACAGCAAAGGAAGGAGAAAGCGTTGGCTATTACTTGCCTATCTGCTGACACAAACTGCTTTAAAGAAATTGTGTTAATCACCTACATGCTGTGAAGACCAGAGTCTGTAGGAGTCAGGGATTAGCTGCAGATCTTTTGGGGTCCTCTCCAAAGCCAGCACCACGTCTAATATGTCCTTTAACGGAGGGATTGCCATAGCCATGAAGCAGAAGAACTATGTGGCCATTGCTATGAACAGATGCTTTGGTATCCAGGCCCAGAAGGTAACCACCAACTTCCAGGAGATCTTCCCCAAGAGTGACCATTTTTATATTGGCATGGCTAGATTCGCCACTGGTATGCAGACTGTAGCTCAGCACCTCAAATTCTAGAGAATTTATATGAACTGAAGGAAGGACAACAAATCAAGCCTTAGACCCTCATGAGTATGGTAGCCAACCTCCTCTTTGAGAAACAGTTTGGCCCCTACTACATTGAGTCAGTCATTGCTGATTTGCACCCTAAGACCTTTGAGTATTCTATCTGTTTTTTGGATCTCATTGACTGTCCTATGGTGATGAATGACTTTGTGGTCAGTGCCACCTACTCAGAACAGATGTATGGGATGTGTGAATCCCTCTGCTAACCTGAGATGGAACCTGAGCACCTCTCTGAAGTCATCTCCCAAGCCATGTTGAATACTGTGGATAGGGATGCTGTATCAGGAATGGAGGTGAATGTCCGTATCATTGAGAAAGACTAGATCACTACCTGGACACTGAAGGTGAGGATGGACTAATCTTTTCCCCTCACTTTTCTCCCCCAGAAGCCATCAATATTTTTTAAATAAATAATAAGATACCTCTTTAAAAAAATAAAAAGAAATTAGGTTAAGATACCATTAGGGTTCAGGATGATAAATGCTGCTGCTAGAAAAATGACTAGTATACAAGTAATGCCAAATAAAGACTGGAGGGAAGAAGCTGATAAATACAAGCTGAAAAGAATCATTGTAACTAAAGAAAATTCTGGTCTTCAGAGGAATTTTAGACAAAACAAAAACAACAATGAAAACCTTAACTCTAGTGGGGAAAAGAGAAAGAGTTGAGAAGACAAGTTGACAGAAATGCAAGCAAAATTTTCCAAGACCAAGATGAAACAAAAATAAACTACAAAGAAATTTAGAGGAATTTTTGCCTCATATTCATGTATAATACACGAATCAAATCCAATAGTCAATTGCTCAGTTTTCTTTTCTTTGTGTGGGCAGAAGAATAGATGAACTCCTAATATCAATATTCCAAAATTATTACAATTGACATTCTAAACTGTATATCTTATATAAAAATGACTTCATCATCTAGTCCAGGGGTGGGGAACCTGCATCCTTGAGGCCCACATGTGGCTCTCTAGGTCCTCAAGTGCAGCCCTTCAACTGAATCCAAACTTCACAGAATAAATCCCCTTCAGAAAAGCATTTGTTCTGTAAAACTTGAACTCAGTCTAAAGGCTGCACTCAAGGACCCAGAAGGCTGCATGTGGCCTTGAGGCCACTAGTTTCCCACCCTCATCTTTGTACCCAATCTCCCTCTTCCTAAATATCTCAGATAAAACATCATTTACTCTCTACTTGAATAGTTTCAATGACAGGAAGGTATTTAGAGCAACCTATGTTCTTTGCCTTATGTGTAGCTAAAATTCTTCCTCCCTGTAACAGACAACTGATGGTGTGAGTCCCTCTTTAGAGAGTTATGCAGAAAGAATCTTAACCTTTATGGATGACTCAAATCAAAATCTTCCATATGATTCTACTAAAAAGTATATATAAAAGAATAAAATTAACTTTCTTATACCATAGAGAAGCAGAGAAGATATTTTGTAAAATGTTACTGTTTGAAGTAAAAGATATTCTGGTTAGGAATTAGAAAGATATTGCATTTTATTCTCATCCATGGTTAACAATACATTTAAAAAGCACAAAAGCTTTAGTATTGTTGATGTAGTTTTACTTGTGCTGAATTACTTGCATATTGTTATTGTAATTCTGGAATATGCTACACAATCAGACAACTATACAACAAATAGAAGTTATCTTGGACCATACTACTACCATTCTTGTGGAGGAAACATTTTTGGGATTATTAAACCAAGATAGCATCTTACCCCTGAGGGTTGCTCTTCTAAGAATGAAATGTTGTCATCCTAGGCTCTGTGTTCCATTTCATCCCAGCTTCTATGAGAGACCCTAGAACAGACAAATATTCATTAAGTACATTTTTAAAGGTCAAACTCTATGTTAAATTCTGGGGATATAAACATAAGCAAGTAATAGAATACTCAAAGAACTTACATTCTAATAGATGAAGGTCATACATATAGGAAAGTGGTAGTCAAGAAACAGTGGTTTGGTAGTGTCAATTTGGTTCTTGTTCTTAGAAATACATAAATTAAGAATGGGCTGTCCTCAGCATAGCCAGTTTCAAAACGGCAAAAGCCTCTGAGAAATAAAGTTGTTATCCTATTGGAACAAAATAAAATTAATTGTTCTCTGTTTTTTCCCTTCCTAAGATTAAATTAGGCATATTAAGGGACCCTTTTGAAATGCTCCTGGTGTTTGCTAAATGTTGTGTATGGATTGAAACTACTATATGTAGAGTTCCTTGGAATAATAAATATACTTATTAGACTTCAATAAATTTCTGTTCCATCACTAATAGTCAATTCCCTATCTCAATTCTCTTTCTCTTTCTTTCTCTCTCTCTCTTTCTCTCTCTCTCTCTCTCTCTCTCTTCTCTCTCTCTTCTCTCTCTCTCTCTCTCTCTCTCTCTCTCTCTCTCTCTCTCTCTCTCCTCCTCTCTCTTCCTCTCTCTCTCTCTCTCTCTCTCTCTCTTCTCTTTCTCTCCCCTTCAAGAAAAGAAAAATGTCACTTGCTAAGGGAATTTTGAAAACCTATTTTAGAAGACATTTTAGGCCAAACTTGTCAACAAAATTCTTCATTCTTATCATTTTGATGTGGAATAGAGTCCTTCATTCCTAAGAGTTTCCATGGTATCCATCTACTGTGGTGTCTATCTAGCTCCACATTGACATTATTGTGCCTTTCAAATGAGACACTGGAACTCAAGACAGAAAGCAATTTCAGCATTTCTGGCCTGAAATACTGTTTTAAGACAGACACACTAGATGCTCATACATGGTCTCTTGGATGCCTATACTCAACTACCCATCTGTTAAACTGGTATAGTGCCAAATTCATGATCATGCCAAGCAAAATGAGTTTCAATGGGCAGGCTGTACAACATTGGGAAAACCATTTTTATTTTAGACACTCTGTCTTTTGTGACAGTTTGTAACATAGAAGCCAAATGTCTCTTTACACTTGATCACATCTGTCAATCCTTGTGTGCCAAGAAAGGAGGGCCTGTCTATTGGGAAAAAAGAAAAACACATGATTCGTAGGAATTCTTCATTGCTAAATAGCAGGTTATACTCTCACATAAACCCTTTATTATTACATGAGATGTCAAACTGTGTAGTGTATCAGATAAAAGAATAACCCAAGGTACAGGCTTTGACTTGAAATAGATATTAAAAGGAAGAAAAGAAAGAAGAAAAACAAGAAGACCCATTTGCTAAGACCAGGAGCAGTCAGTTTAGATGAAAGCACATTTTAAAGATTGAATAGTCTTAACTTTGTAAGATGCTAGAAGTTTAGCACTATACCCTAGAACTAGCTATCTTCCATAAGTTTGATGAGGGCAGGGAATATAATGTATCCCCCTTCCACATGCCCACCAGTTCCTGGCCTTCCATGAACAAAAAAAAAAAAACACTCAGTGAATGTATACTGACTGAGCAAATGAAGGTGGGCAGTCAGTTGGTTCAGCTGCTAGAGTTCTGAATTTCCAATCAGGAGAGATCTCAGATGTACTTAATAGCTGGATAACCCTGGAAAAGTCACTAAATAAATTACCACCTCAGTTTCCTTAACTATAAGATGAGAATAATAATGGCACCTATTTCCAAAGGTTTTTGTGAGGATCAAGTGAGATATTTGTAGAGCACTGCAATGTATAAAAATACTTTCATATTAAAAGAAACCCTTCATATTAATCTACAATTTATTTTAAAAATATAATCTATAGAGCATCACTCAAGCTTTTTTCACAAAAAACGATCAACAATTTGTCATAGAGACATAGTCATAGAGAACTACCTAGGCCATTAAGAGGTTAAGTGTCTTGTTCATGGTCATGCATTTGTTCATGTCAGAGGTAGGGCTTCAATTTAGTTCTTTTAGGCTCCAATTCAGGCTATCAATAATACCATACCACCTTCTGGCAACATTGCTATCATCATATTAATATTTAAATGGTATTTTAAGGTTTACACAGTACTTTCTTCATTACAATATTCTTAAGAAAGGAAGGCCAGGATCATCCTGTTCATTTTTGAGATAAGGAACATGATAATTAAAAAGTTAAAGTGACTTGTCGATGGACATAAAGCTGAAGTTTTCTAGCACATTTGCCAGTGGTCATGTGTGGTGAATTGATAGTTGAGGGAGAAGTCAGAAAATGTTGTGGGTCATTATATGATATTACTACACATACATTATGTCCACATGCCACTGCAACCAAGTACATAAATATTGATTGTGGTGAGATGACTGTTCCAAGGTTGGTAAGCAAAAATTACTAGTGTATACCAATGGTCTAGTGCTTGTAATAGGAAACAACCATATTGATGTCTTAGTTTCTTACACATGTGATTATGTAAAAAGTTAACTTTTCTTCCTGAGTTGGCCACTATGGGTTATATAAGTATTCAATCACTTCTATTTAAGTGATCTCAATTTTCCAGCTATGATTGCTCATGGTCAGGCTCCAATCACAAAATTTGTAATAGCCCCTCTTTTTAAAAATAATATTTCATATATTCCTTAAAAACTTTACGCCAGGTTTTCTGTCACCTTAGACCTGACTTACTTGAACAAACTTCTCCTAAGAGGCTGTAGGTGAAAAGGCTCATTCATTCATTCATTTGTACTAAAAATAGACAGCCTTAGTGTGCTGTTTAGTATCACTCGTCAAGGCTTTTAGTGACAATTTGGAGGTAGAATGAATAAAATGCTAGATTTGGAGCCAGAAAGATCTGAGTTCCAATTCTTCATCAGACTTTTATAAGTTATATGATCCTGGCAAATCATAGAACCTCTCTGATCTCAGTTTCCTTCTCTGTGAAGTGGGGACAGTAATATCACTTACCTCAAAGGCTGTTTTGATGATTATGGTGAGGATGATGATAATGATAATGGTGATGATGGCAATGCCTTCAGTAGCTATGCTAGGAGAGAATAATGCTCCAGGGCACACACATCTATGACAATTTTCAAATTTGAGAATCTATGCTGTGCTAATGGACAGGTAGGAGAGTTTTAAGTATAAAATTCCTTTTTTTCTGAACCATATTAATTATCTGAACTTTAAGGATGTGGAGAGATTAGTTCTATTAGTACAAATGGTTATAATTCCAATTTTTTTCTAATACTGTTGTATTTTTTAATTTTTTTCTTACTGAATTTACTCTTATCAACACACTTCTGTCCTTACATGAATTTATATACCTGCTTTTTTTCATCCAAATAGAATTCCTTCTTATTCCTTCCATTCCTGGTAGGATTATTCAGACCACAATCACAAAGTCAAATGTATAGAAAAATCAGAGGTTTCACCTTCTGCCCTCCTCTCTTGTATGAGCTGTGGAAACCTTTCTACACACCCTGATTTTAATTAGGCCACTGAGCAGATGCATCTGAGACAATTTGTTTCAGGTACATCCAGCAAATTGAGCACTCCAGCATCATTCTTCTGCCCTCATTTCCCATTCCACACATTCTATCATCATGAAATGTGCCTTTGTTGTTGTTCTCCAAACTAGCCCGACTAGTTCATTTCACACCTGGCAACACAGAAAACTCTGAAGTAATAGAGGGGAACTTCTTTGGCAAGTTGTATGACAACTGTAACTATACTGGTAATGGGTGTTCTTTTCCTCAGACAGCAGGAAGTAGTGCATAAATTTGTATAGGAGCTCCAAGTCAGTTGCTCTTTGCTTAAAATACTATTGTATGCTTGATTGCCATCCAATAATGTGATAATGATCATCACAGGTGCATTGCTTGGTGCAGATTGGCCATAGGCTAAAATGCTGTGATTAATTGAAGACTATCTCTGAGATTTCAATAAAGTGGATCCTGTCTTTCCAGTTCTCGTGTTAGTCAAAGGAAACATCTGAAATAGATATATTCTGGCAAATTAATGCAATGTTGAATTCTACTTTTTTCTTGTGCTAAAGAAAATCTCATATCTCTTAGTATTATTTGATATAAAAGTGAACTTGCATCCCCTCCGTCTCTGAAAGCAATAATATTGTCCCATACATGTATTCATTGACATTGAAGCACCAAGCACCAGGATAGTGACAGAAAGACCAAACATGATTTCTGAATTAATAATGAAAATACTTGTTGCCTTCAGTACCAGGATCAGGTCCTACAAACAATGATGTCATTCTACATTCATGACCTATGTCAGTGTCACTGCTACTCATGATTAACACTGTCTCCTCAATTACTGGACACTCGCAAGCCAGCTTTACCTAAAGTCATGGTAGACTTACATAGAGGCTGCCAATCTTTTGTGATTTTAAGAATTCTCAGACTTTGGATGGAAAATCCATGAGAGTTGTTTGTTTCATTATATACTGCTACATGGTGGGTTCTAAGCCATTAATCTGGTAGTCGACTTCATGCCTACATAACAGAAGAGAGATAAGCCCTAGTCTAAAAAAATTTTTTTTTAGTTAATACCTTTCGTACCAATTCTCTGACACATAAATGTCCTTTAATAGAGTAGTATCTTATTTCACAGGGGTTAAAATGCAGTAAAATATTTTTAGAGTAATTAATTTTATTTTAGCAATTTGAAAATTCATATAAAGGCATAATGATATCAGACACTTTCCTGCATAACATTTGGAATGGTATTTGTTGTTTTTGTTCTTGTTGCAATAGGCCCTCTGTCCCAACCCTAAAATCAAATTAATGACTATTCTTAATGGAGTAAAGAAAGAAGGGTACTCAAGTGAGGGAAACAGAAGAATATCATAGATTCAGAAAAAGGTCAAAAAAAGGAGTAATCAAGACTAGTTGTGAATCCTTGTTCTTCCATTTGGTTTCCAGTTAAGCTCTCTGTCCTTCATCAATAAAATAAAGGAGTTATACTGGTCTCCCAGAACTAAGGGTAGCTAGGCGGCACAGTAAGTAGAGTGCTAGATAGAGTCAGGAAGACTCATATTTTTCCATTCAAATCTGGCCTCAAACACTAACTAGCTTTGTGACCCTGGGCAAGTCACTAAACCCTGCTTGCCTCAGTTTCCTTATCTGCAAAATGAGCTAGAGAAGGAAATGGCAAACCGCTCTAGTATCTTTGCTTGTCAAGAAAACCTCACATGAGGTCATGAAGAGTTGGAAGTGATTGGAAAACAACTGAACAACAACCCAGAGCTAAATATGTGAAAAAAGGAACTAAAAAGCACAAACAACAAACTTAGGCTACTTGAGTCCAGCCTGGATTGTTGTAATTGCTGTTTTTATCTCCTAGACAGCCTTATCAGGCCAGCCTGGATTAAAGGTGGCCTCTGGTTTTGGTGCCAGGGTTTAGGGAAGGATGGTGGAAATGCCTCAGGAGAAGAAACCACTAATCTACAATCTGTAGTATTACTTTTTACTTTCTTCCTAAGGGAAGATCAAAATTTAACCATTAATTAATCATCTTTAATCCAATTTGGGTTTTTAAACCTTGATCACTTCCTTTCTATTCCTGGATGTCGATATTTCCCCAAATCTACCAATCTTGAACTACAAAGCTCCTTCAGGTTATCTATGATGACTCCATTGCATCCTATTTTCATGCAGTTTATCTGAAGGAAGTCTCTTCCTAATGTTGTTCAGTTGTATCCCACTTATCATGACCCAATCTGGGGTTTTCTTGGAGTGGTTTACCACTTTGTTCTCTCACTGATTTGACAGATGAGAAAACTGAGGTTAAATAGATTAACACAACACAACCAACTAGTGTCTGAGGCCCAATTTGAACGCAGATATTACTTATTCCAGAATAGGTACTCAATCCATTTCACCACTTGGCTTCTCCATAGTCCACTCTGAATGATTTAGCTGGAAGAAATTACAATGCAACCCTAACTGGCAACCAAAACTACACATGCTTTGAGAAATACAACATGTTTGTATGCCCCCAAATTTTTCCCATGCAGACATCAGCACTGTGGTTCTCTGAATCTATCAGTTCCCCAAAAAGAACTGTCAAAATGCTCATCCCTGAAAAAATAGTGGTAATCAAAATGTCAAGAGATGATTCAGAGGAGATTCACCTTTTGAGAGGATCTAAAACAGTGAAAGTGAGGTTTTCATCTATTGTTTTTATTATTGCTGTTGTTGTTTTGCTCCTGCTATAATCTTATAGTATTCTGCTTACGTAATCAAAATTAATACATCAATTTGTTACTTATTCAGTTGGAGGGATTCTTGGCATATGGAGTCAAAACCCCAAGGGAAAACAATTCTAGTCACCTGGAGAGCAATATGTGTGTTAATAGTGTCATCTGTAATTAAAAATTTTAAAATGCCCATTGAAGCTGCTCAGACATGAATTGCCAGCTTCTACATTTGAACAAAATTTTGAATACAATGCAATTAGTAACTTCCCTTTCCTCTGTCTCAGTTATTTCTTAGCACAATCAATTTGACAAGTATCCCTGGAGTCATCACAGCAACAGATGGTCCATAGACTATCCCAATCAGAAGTCCTGAGGCTGGCAGATATGAAGATAAAACAATTTCATGCTCATCCTTAAGATGGTAAGACACGGTGCTGTATTGAATTATTTTCAAACTTGGTTTATTATTTTTGGAAAGCAAGCAGACATTTTAAAAAATGTGATGGCAAGAGGTACAAAACTGTAATTTCTTCCATGCAAAAACTTCTATCTGGAATGTAGACAAACATCTTCTGTTACTTGTAGTCATAGAGACTTGGTCAGGACAGTAGAGGTTCAGTAACTTGCCTATGGTCATATACCTAATATGTATCAGAGGCAGTACTCAAACCTAGGTCTCTCTAATTTCAAGGGTGTCCTTCTATCAATTATTCTACACTGATTTTCAGAGAGGTGCTTCCAGGGTTCAAACGTTCAAGGATGTGGGTAGAATTTCTAGAACTCTCAAGCCTGAAATTAGTTAAAACAAACAACACAAAAAACCTAACTTTGTGAAAATTTGTCTCATAGGCTTTTATTGTATCCTTTTCATAACTTTAGTTTGGGATTTAAAGACAAAAAAGGTACAAACTGTTGAATAAGTAAGGTTGCACTAAATCTTTTCCTTTCTGAAAAAACAATTAATCAATAATTTCCTAGAGGAATAACTATAATGGCTATATTTTTATATCAAGTATCCTAAAATATGTTTGTCCTTTCTTGCTGAAGAAGACCATGCCATCAGAGAAATGATGACATGACTTGTACTTGATCTTGTTTTGAGTGAGATAGGGCTGTGAAAGGTCACCAGCCTCACTTCTCCAGAGCCATCTGAATCCAGTGACTAGATATTCATCAGGATGAATGACCTGCATGGAGATGACCCAGCATGCACTGGGAGACCTTGGCCCCTTTAGGCCAAGTTCTATTCAGGTACCCATTTAGGGTGCGGTAACACCCATTCATTGAATAGGTCTGTTTAAGAAGTAGCCAAGGAATGGCCCCTTTAATGAGGCAAATAAAAAGTAAGACATCAGGCTGGGAGGGAAACAGCAACAGTCACTACTGATAATAACTCTTAAGCCAGGAAGGTCCAGAAGAGAGACCTTAGGCAGGGGTCCAGTGTTGTCCAAGTTTCAGAGTGTCTAAAATATCTTAAGTTAGTATCACCAAAAGACTGTCACCTCCTAAACTGTAGTGCTCAACTGTCAGATCTTTACTTCCTCCACAATTATTGTGGGAGTCAAAGCTGCCCTGTAGTTCTGCCCCACCCCCAGGTATCACATGATAATCATAACTACAACTTGACACCAGACTTCATTCAAAGAGAACTTACAAGCAGAGATAATGATTATGTAGAAATAGTTTACAGTAAATTCTGACCACTTTCATGTAAATACCCTTCCTCTTACTCCTCACAGTAGATCTTTAGATGTCACAACTCATTTAGAACTTGGGTGGGCAGAGAGAGGGGGAACCACTGAATCATTGTCTGTTTAATCCCATTCACAAACCATTCATCTGACCTTTGAAAGAAAAGACAAAGAGTGGGGTCTGTTTTCTTTTTGCTATGTAGATAGGTAATAAAATAATTTTTGACCAAAATATGTAAATTTTTAAACAGAGAAACATTGTATTCACCTATCTTTTAAAAGAATGAATGTTATGTGCAATTTTAGGTCAAGACTGTTAACAATTAAGTGACAAACTGAATTATGAAAGGAGGTACATTTCCTATTAGTTGTAAAACAGCTGCTAATGTGCATTGGTGAGGAAATTCACTTTCAGGGAGTTCCCTACAGCAGGGATGCTAATATTCAGAGACACACACTTACTTGTATATTTATGTGTATTTATCTATGGGTTGTATTTTTTATATGTATATATATGTGTATCAAGTGCATGTGTATTTGTGGTATATTGCATGCATGCATGTGTATATATAGATACATATATGTATATATGTATATGTGTATGTGTATTTAAATACCTATGCATCGAACTGTTCCAATGATTTTATGGTTACAGAAAACAAGTGAGAAAATAAGAAAACTCTCTCTTCCAGTGAAGGCTGGCACCTTCTCTGAACTTAAAGTCTTAAATAGTTGACTAGAGCACAGAGAAAGTATATGTCAGAGTCTAGACCCAGACTTTGAAGCCAGCTCTATTCAGTACACCAGTGCTTGCCTCATTTTATGGTAAGACATATAGATGTCTTTTTATGGTAAGACATACACACATACATACATTTACAGGGTTTCCCAAAAGTCTTGGTACAGTTTAAATCTTAATAGCATGTATGTGTGTGTGTGTGTGTATCTGTGAGATATCAGATCTAACTTTTTATTTTCACAGATTTGTCTTATAAAGTGAAATAGAAGTTGTACTAGTATATTAATAAACCTGTAGTTTTCCCCAGCCCTCTTTGACACTGCAATATACTCTGAGTTTAGAGGAGCAGAAAAATGGCATCACTTATCAAATTTTAATTGCTAATAATGTTTTTAAGACTTTTAAAGCACCGTACAGATTTGCATGTATATATGCACATATACGCATGTATTCATGTATATACATACACATATGTGTGTATTCATACTTATCTATATACAGAGCCAATCAAATTTATGGTGGGCAAACATCTAAAACTTCCAATTCTATTACCTTACTTGAGGCAAAGTAGTCCATTTAACATATCCCTGATCTCATCTGACTCTACTTGTATACCGAAGGCTGCTTTAGCTCAAAGAAGCTTAAGGTAAAAATTCCCTCACTTTAAAATTCTGTTTCTTGTCAATCACTTGTGCTCATGTCTAACTCTTTACCTCATTTCTGATCCACTGTTTTTTCTATCCCTCTTGTATATTCATGTTATCTAATTCCTCTTCCCTGCTTTTGAACTTTCCATAGCTTTGTAGTGCCTGCATATTCTACTGTTCTTCAGTCTTCTCTAGTTTCTCAATGGGTCTCAATTATCCACTACCATGGAACAGTTCTGGCATAACAAAAGACTTGGTAGTCAGAGTTCTTAATCTTTCAGTCATAGGACTTGAAAGTACTAGAAAAGAATTTGGAGATATAATGTAATCCTGTCATTTTACAGGGGAGGAAACGGACTAACAGAGGTTAAGAGATTTACCCCAAATCATACCAGTAAATCTTTGATGAAAATTGGTGTTTTGATTTTAAATCCAATCTTTTATCATTCCACCATTCCACTATTTTATTCACACTCATCCCATCATCATCCCTTCAGTTTAGTCACTATAATTATAATTTGATTTATTTATTTATTTCAACAACCCAGTAATACTATTTAAAATCTTTAAAATATTCAAGTATCTAACATTACCAAAAGATTTTAAATATGTATATGTGTGTGTGTTGGGGGGCCATATGTATTAATAATTTGGAGGACAAAAGTTTTCGTTTGCTTCTAAATGAATATATTTAACATATTACAAAGACTGGAGGATTTAGCTAGTCTTGTTGAAGACAAGAAAACTATTTAGATTCTAGATAACTTTGATTGACAGAAATGGGGATACAGATGTAAACACTTGGTGAAATCAAATAAGCAACTATTATTGCTCACAATGAATATGTAAGTGATTCTATGAGCACAGTACTTGGAATCAGAAGATCTATCTTTGAATCTCAGCCCTTCTACATCTGCCTCTGTGTGTGACCTTGGCCAAGTCACTTTCTTTCCTTTGGTCTCAGTGCCTCCAGTAAACTGAAAGGGTTGAACAAAAATGATTGCCAGGGTTATATACCCAGCCCTAGGCTCTCTCCTGATCTCCAATCTGACACCATCAACTGCCATTTTGATATGTGAAATTAAGATTTCTCCTATGAATTATGATCTTTTTTGCAGTTAGTATATTTTTGTGTTAAAAAATCATCATCAGACTGCATACAACTCATAGCTACAAAATACACACAAATGTTTGCAGGGTTTATACCAGCATGGCAGGTATTCAATATATTATCTGAAAAATAACATAATCGACTTTTTTTATTGATTTGACTGAGTCACATTATTTATACAAATAAGCATTATCAATAGAGCTCTAAGTTCTCCAAATATACTTCCACAATCTAGAATTTATTTCAAACTTAGAACAGAAAAATAGAATCAATTAAGAATCATTATAGATACAGAAAGTTCCACAAACACATTGATTAACTTTGAACATCATATACTGCATAGAAGCACATAAGAATGTTTTTGACCAAAATGTGATATGGTGGCTGCCATTCGTATCTAGGTACTATACTTCCCCATATGTTGTTATCTTATTCTAAAATGTATCTTTAATCAGGGCCTCAGTAAGCCACATAACATAGAACTCTTCATGCTAAGTAATATCAAAAGTTTACCAGGAGTTAGATATCGGGATGAATGCTTCTCATTCCTGCTTATGGGGAAGGTTCAGGATTTCTGAGTTGCAGTATGATTAAAAATGTGTCCATACTATGTCTACCACCACTGTGATAAGCCTACACACTCCCTAAGAATGGCTGAACTAGCCCAGCTTGGAAATGAATCAGAGTGTCAGCACTTAGACTGGGCCTACAAGTGGTTTCTGCACTTTCAACCCAAAGAGAGGAGACTCAGTTTCAAAAACTAAGCCAAACCAATTCAAAACAAGACTACCAGAGAAAGTCAGCAAGCATAGCAAATTGAAATATATTTTTTGAAATACTCTAAAGTTCTGAACACTCTAAAACTCCTTATTATGTTGGTCTTGTGTTCAACATTTGATCACTGATGGAATTTCCAATTTCCACATTTGACATTTGACCCCTTACTTAAAACAAACACATAAAAAAGGAATATATATGAATTAGTATGGATTCATTTCAGGATTGTGAATACTAACCCTATGTTGTGGAACTCTTAACTATTCTATATTAGACACTGCAATGAGAAGATGAGAGGCTACATGGAGTAGTAGATAAAGGGCTAACTTGAGAGCCAGGAATATTTGTGTTCCTGCCTCTGAAATACAGATGTACAACTGCAGTCAAGTTACTTAACCTTTCTATGACCTATGCAACTCCAAGACTATAAGTGACAGATATCACAATCCTATTCTATATTCTTCTACTAATGAAAGAATAGGTAATAGCATATAATGGCCACTAAAAACACTAATTCACCATTGTCAAATGCCTCTCCCCCTACTATTTATAAATACCATTTTGAACTGAAGGAATAATATGTTGAAAAGTTGGTAGAGTAGGTAGGAAGTCAGATTCAGAATTAAGACCTTGGTTAAAGATATTTTCTGTTTGTGTAATCAACATTAATCATTGAATCTCTGCGTAACCCAGGCAACTATCTAGGACTACAAACTGCAGAATAATTATGGATCTGCATTGGTAGAGGCATATTCCTTACCGGGAGTTCCTTACACCAAAGAAATTATAAGTCTGTCATTCCTATTCCTTTCTTTCCTTTTACCCCTAAATTCCTAAGCTCCCAACAAATACATTGATCATGAACAGAAAGGAAAAAAAAATCACTCTTGAACTGTAATATATTCAGCAAAACAGATGGCTGTACATTTCTATGAAACTTGGTGGCAGTCAATAAATTCTTTTTACTTCATACTCAGTGTCTATAAACAACTCCCCACTGAATTTTCAGTCTGAGCAGCTCTACTGTTATGTTGAAATCAAAATCCTTTATTTTTAAAAAACAACATAGCTGACATGTATATACTGATTTCAGTTTTGTAAAGTACTTTAAGTAGAATATCTAATTTGAATCTGACAATGACACTCTGAGAAAAAGACTTTGTATATTATAATCTATATTTTATAGGTAAACAACTGAGATTAACTAAGGCTAATGGACTTACCCTGAGAAGAACAATGTCATATGGGAACTTCCTCTTGATTGGAAGTCTGACATATAATAAATTTATGAGTTTATAAATCTTCTGAAGTATTTTATTGATAGACTCTAATCAACTCGTATCTCCCTTGACCTCTCAAAGGACTTCATTAGTGTCCTCTCTCAGATCTCAAGTCCCTGGAAAATAAAATTTAGTGTTAGCTAGGGAGATGCTAGAACCAAGCTCAAAATTTACCTGCATTCCTCAAATGTTTCCAACATTTCTAACACAAAAAGTGACTAAATTGTTCATACACTTTAACTCAGTGGCCACATTACTGTATATAACCTATGCCAGTCATAAAGTCAAAGACATAAACAAAGTCCAATAGTTATTAAAATAGCAGCTCTATTTGTACTATCAAGGACCTGAAAATAAAGTGGATAACTACCACTTAGGGAATGACCAGAAAACAAATTATGGCATAACAATATTACAGGAAGAAGAAAAGGAAGGGAATAAGCATTTATATAGCAGCACACAGTGCTAAACATTTCTTACAAATGTTTTTTTCTTTTAATCCTCACAATAACTCTGAAAGACGGGCACTATTATCAGCTCTCCTTTTGTGTTGAGGAAGCTGAGGTGAAAAGAAATAAAGGAACTAGCTTCCCTAGGGTCATAGAATTAGAAAATATTTGAGGGCCACATTAGATCTCGGGTCTTCCTGATTCTAGGCTCAGTTCTTAAAAAAAGAACTGTACCACCAGTTTCCTCAAAACAGTAGAATATTTTATAGAGTAAGAAAAACATGAGCAATTCAAGAAAATATGGGAGGATTAAGCTAAATAAACAGAATCATAAAAGCAATATACACAGCAATGTAATGAAAATATCACTAACATAAATAAACTAAGTAACTAAAAATTTATTCAAAGACTACATAATGTAGCTTGTCTTCCGCTGACGGCAGAGAAGTGAGGCATCATGATTACAAAATGATGTATTCATAGCCAGATATATTCTTTATGTCCGATGCTTTTATTTGATCTTTTTCTTTTCTTTATCAGAATACAGGTCAAGGAGTGGACGTATAGTGGTGGAATAAAAGCAGGGACTTGCTAGATCTCTCCCCACCAAACCCAACTAAATAATTATAAAAAGTGACTCTAAACAAATTCTGGAGCTGCAGAACCCACAGAATGATGTAGTTAAGCAAATCTCCAGCCCAAGACAGCCTGGAAGGTCGACAGGAAATGTCTATCATGCTGTGCTGGGAGCAGAGTGCCTCACCAGCACAGATGAGACCTGAGCAGGCCTAGGGGGAACTGAGTTACTAGCACCTATGGCAGTTTTCAGACTTCACCATCCCACAATATTGAGGACAAATTGGAAGGTCAGTGGAAAAAAACCTGTCTGACCTGTGTGAGAAAGGAGAGTCGCCTAACCTCAGCTCCAGGATGGCGGAAGGGGTGAAGGGGTCCAAAGCAGTTGCAGTTGTAACAGCAGCAGGGACAGCAGCAGTAGCTGTTTCTGGACATCTAAACTCACAGATTATGACTGTCAGTACACCCTCTCATCCCCACTGGAAACAGAAAACTACCTTGACAAAAAGCTCAAAAGTCAATGACTGGAGAAAATGAGAAAAAAAAAAAAAACAACAACAACAACAGAAAAATAATCAGACTACAGAATTTTACTTTGGTGACAAGGGAGATTAAATTATACCAACAGAAGAAGACAACAAAGTCAAACTCCTACATCCAAAAGACTTCAAGAAAAATATGACTTTGCTTCAGGCCATGGAAGAGATCAAAAAGGGTTTTGAAAATCAAGTAAAAGAAGTAGAGCAAAAATTGGGAAGAGAAATGAGAGTGATGCAAAAAAAAAAAATATGAAAAATGAGTCAATTGCTAGCTAAAGGATACCCCTTCAAAAATGCTGAAGGAAATAACACTTTAAAAAATAGACTAACTGAAATGACAAAAGAGATCCAAAAAGTCAATGAGGAGAAGAATGCCCTAAAAAGCAGAAATGGCCACATGGAAAAGCAGGTCCAAAATTTCACTGAAGAAAATAATTCCTTAAAGATTTGAATGAAGCAGATGGAAGCTAATGACTATGACAAATCAAGAAAATACAAAATAAAACCAAAAGCATAAAAAATAGCAAACAATGTGAAATATCTCATTGGACAAACCAATCACCTGGAAATTAGATCTAGGAGAGACAATTTTAAAATTATTGAATGACCAGAAAGCCGTGATCAAAATAAGAGCCTAGGCATCACCTTTCAAGAAAATATCAAATAAAACTGCCCTGATATTCTAGAAACAGAATGTAAAACAGATATTGAAAGAATCCTCTACAGTCTCCTGCAAGACATCTGAAAGGAAAATTCCTAGGAGTATTGTAGCCAAATTCCAGAGCTCCCAAGACAAGTAGAAAATATAACAACCACTCAGAAAAAAAAAAAAAATTCAAGTATGGTGGAGCCACAATTAGGATAACACAAGATCTAGTGGCTTCGACATTAAGGGAGTGGAGGACTTGGAATATGATATTCCAGAGGCCAAAGGAGACAAGTTTGAAGAATCACCTACCCAGCAAAACTTAGTATAATCTTTTGGGGGAAGGGATGGTCATCCAATGAAATAGAGGACTTCCAATCATTCTTAATGGAAAAATCAAAACTGAATAGAAAATTTGACTTTTAAACACAAGAATCAAGAAAACCATGAAGAAGTAAACAGGAAAGAGAAGTCATAAGGGACTTACTAAAACTGAACTGTTTACATTCCTACATGGAAATATAATATTTGTGACTCTTGATACTTTTCTCAGTATTAAGGTAGTTGGGGGGATTATATATATTATATATGCTCTATATACATATAGATAGATAGACATAGATTTTTAGCTAGAGATATATAGATATATATCTATATTTATCTATGTGTGTGTGTGTGTATATATATATATATATATATATATATATATATATATATATGTAGACACAGGCAAAAGGGTTAGTTGAATGTGAATGGATAAGATCTAAATAAACAAAATTAAGGGGTGAGAGAGGAATATATTAGGAGGAGAAAGGGAGAAATAAAATTAGATAAATTATCTGTCACATAAAGGAGGCAAGAAAAAAAGCTTTTTCAATTGAGGGGAGAACAGGGGAGGTGAGAGGGAAAGAGCAAACCTTACTATCATAGGATTTGGCTTAAGGAGGGAATAATATGCATACTCAATTTGGTATGAAAATCTATCTTACACAACGGGAAGTAGGGGGGAAGTGATAAGCCAGAGGTGGGGAAATGGTAGAAAGGAGGGCAAATGGGAGAAGGGGTTATGAGAAGTAAGCACTTTGAGGAGGGACAGGGTTAAAAGAGAAAATGGAATAAATGGGTGGCAGGATAAAATGGAGGAAAATATAGTTAGTCCTTCATAACATGATTGTTATGGAAGTATTTTCCATGACTACACATGTATAACTTACATTGACTTGTTTGCTTTCTCAATAGGAGTGGGTGGGGAGGGAGGAAGGGAGAGAAGTTAGAACTCGAAATTTTCTAAATGAATATTAAAAATTGTTTTTATATACAACTGAGAAATAAGACATACAGGCAATGAGGTATAGACCTCTATTTTGCCCTACAAGAAAACAGAGGAGAAGGGGATAAGAGAAGGGAGGGGTGTGATATAAGGGGTGGAAGATTGACAGAAGGAGTAATCAGAGTGCATACTGTCCAGAAGCAAGCAGAGGGGAGAGATATAGAGAAAATGTGGAACTCAAATCTTGCTGAAATGAATGTTGAAAACTAAGAATAAATTAATTGTTTTAAAAAAGGAGAAGACACATCAGTGGGATAGAAGAGAAGAAGAGAATCAACAAAATTAAGATGTGAACATAAAATGAATTTTTAAAAAATCTTGTGACCTTTTCTTTTATCCAAATAGTGTTAGTCTGTTAGTAAACAAACATATATTAATCACTTACGATATGCCAGAAACTCTACTAAGTACAGAGAAAAGAAAAACAAAGTGTCTCCCTTCAAGAAGCTCACACACAGAATAGAGATGACCTGGAAGTAATGGGCATAAAAGAAGTACACAGTGGAAATGGAAGTTAAACTGAGAGGGAAGGCACTAGTGAGGAGGAATGAGCAGAAAAGTCTGATTGAGAAAGATGGGTTTGAACTGTCTTGAAGAATTCCTAACAGTTATCAAGTTTGAAATGTCTGAAAGGTGGTTAGTGATGAGAAAGAAGCTAAGAAGAAAGGTTAGGGCTGGCTATATAGTTAAGGGAATCATCTGCATTGAAAATCTATTAGAGCTAATGAGATCACCAAGAGAAAAAATGAGTATGACCTTGATAAAGATCCATAAAAGAAGTCACCTAATTGCCTGAATTATTGAGTGATGATGAATTAGCATCTTCAAGTACATCTAAAGGTTTTCTTTCTTTGTTAGTTTTTTTGTTTTAGTGGAGGGCTATAGCTCGATTTATTCCGTTTGTCTACAGAAGACCAACTAAAATGAAAATGGGCTGAAATTAAAGCACAAAAAATGTTGGTTAAGAATAAAGAGGATAATTACTGTTGAGTAGCAAATTTAATTTCCATTGCAATCCTATATCCTGAATAGGTATTGACTGAAGTGAGTGGAAACCTCTTGACCTTAAATGGAAGAAGAGGAGCAAAATATATAATTTGCTATTCTGAGGAAAGTTAAGCATCATTTGAGATTATGCCATAATGATTCTTCAGTAACAAATATTGTGACATGAAGAGCATTATTAAATAGAAGTAGTCATATCATCTTTGGTCTAGGAGAAATTACAGCCCTGTGCCTATTGCAGCATGACATCAAAGCTCTTAAACACAGATAGTTGATAAACCCAATCTCTAATCTCTGCTTTTCTTGTGAATGAAAGTTCAGTAAAAGGCATCAGTAATGGAAAATAAACTTTCTGCAAATAACTGGATGCTTCAGAAGAATCAGCAAAATTCTTCAACTAATCTTGACCACAAAGTAAAAAACAAAGCAAAACAACTTTGTTCAATTTTGTTCTCCCCAGTTCCAAGACCACTTACCCAAGCCCATAGCCACCACCCAGGACTCAGAATAACGAATTTTTTTTTGGTGTTATACCATAAGGAGGACATCAACTTGTAACCCAGTTCATGGGGAAAACTTGCCAGGACCCCCATACTTTAGGGTATCCCCAATAACTTAATGACTCCTTGACTTCAGTCGCATATACCTTGCATATAATGGACGAAACCAAAAATAAATTACATGAAACAATTAGAGAAATTTAGTCTTTAGAGTTAGGGATCCTTTGGGCTAGATTAGTAGAGGGGACTAAAACATAAGGGCCATCACTGAAAGTCTCAATCTTCAATGTCATGATTTTTTTTTTTTTCAATTTAGAACACTAAGACCCAAGGCGCCTAGTCAAGCATATATTATTCCAGTCAACAATGGGTTTTTAGATAATGAGGCCTGGTAGCTATTTACTGTCTCACCTTTTTGTGTGTCTACAAAGACCCACTGAGTCTGTTTTTTATGAATGGAGACCTCTAACAACATAAGCTTCACAGTATCAGAAAGGCTTAAGTAGAGAGGCTACTGGACAGCCCACTTTAAATCTTCTATAGCATGCTCCAATTCTCATTCAAAGGAGGCAGATTTTTGAGTAATTCAATAAATAGGAGCCATTAAATCAGCTAGAAGTGGAATCTCTGTCAAATCCCAAAGAGTCTGATAACTCTTTGAACTTTCTCAATAGTCTATGGGGCAATCTAACAATGAGTTTTCCAGTCTTTGCTTGAAGACCTCCAAACAAAAAGAACCTATTAATTCTTAAATATCCCATTCCACACTGGGCTAGTTCTAACTGTTAAGAAGCTTCCAGAGCAGAGCCAAGATGGCAGAGTAAAGGTAAGGACTTACCTGAACTCTCCCCTAAACCCTTCCAAATACTTTTAAAAAATGACTCTAAACAAATTCAAGAGCAGCAGAACCAAGAAAAAGTCAAAATGATACTAGTTTCCACCCTAAGACAACTTGGAAAGTCAGAATGGAAGGTCTGTCTCACCTGCAGGAGAGCAGAACACAGTCCAGTGTGGGCTGAACCAACACAACCATAGCCCTGGCAAACCAGGTGCAGGACTTGGGAGATGCTGAATCTGGAGTGGTAGTGGCAGCAGTTGCTTCCAGAGATCTCAACACACAGATGGTAAGAGAGATGAAAAAATGAGCAAAAAAATGATTACAGAGGTGTTTTTGCTAGTGCTGAGGTAGGCTCTTTGCTTTACCCATACTCAGATCTGAGTCCCACTAATGGGTAGTAGTCCTAGGGAGAGGAGGAGTACTAAGACACAATAGCTTGCAACCACAGTGGATCAGGGATCTTCCTCACAGTTCCAAAGTAGAAAAGAATGCTTGTGGGTCAATCACAGACCAGAGCACAGGCCAGGAGTTTAGTAAACACATCTCTTCAGATCATGCCACTTTTGAAAGAAGAGAAATATTATAGGTCCCTAGAAATATCTCAGAAAACAGTTGAAGCTTGAGACTGCATGCCCTTCACCATGAAAGCAGAACCTTAACAAAGGTTTTACCTTAACAAAGAATTGAAAAGTCAAGTTATAGCCTGGGAAAATGAGAAAGGAACAGAAAAAAACAAACTCTGACTATTGAAAGTTACCATGGTGACAAGATCAAAACACACACTCAGAAGGAGATTAACAGAATCAAAGCTCCTATATCCACATCTTCTAAGAACAATATGAATTGGACTCAGGCCATTGAAGAGCTCAAAAAGGATTTTGAAGTAAGTAGGAAGAGTAAAGTAAGAGAGGTAGAGTAAAAATTGGGAAGACAAATGAGAGTGATACAAGAAAACCATGAAAAATGAGTCAACAGTTGGGTGAAGGAGGCACACACACACACACACACACACACACACACACAACAAAGAAAATAACATCTTAAAAATAACAAACTGTGCCAAGTGGTAAAAGAGCTTCAAAAAGACAACGAAGAGGATGCCTTACAAAGCAGACTTGGCCAAATGGAAAAGGAGTTACAAAAGCTCACTGAAGAAAGTAATTCTTTAAAAATTAGAATAGAGCAAATGGAAGCTAATGACTTCATAAGAAATTAAGAAAAAATAAAAGAAAACCAAAAGAATGAAAAAATATTGAAGACAATGTGAAATATCTCATTGAAAAACATCTGAGCTAGAAAATAGATCCAGAAGAAATAGTTTTTAAATTAATATACTACCTGTAAGCCATGATCAAAAAGGAGCCTAGACATCAAGAAATTATTAAGGAAAATTTCCCTGGTAGGCTAGAAGTATAGGACAAAATAGAAATTGGAAGAATCCACCAATCACCTCCTCAAAGAGATCCCAAAATGAAAACTGCCAGAAATATACAAATTCTAGAGCTCCCAGGTCAAGAAGAAAGTATTGCAAGTAGCAAGAAAGAAACAATTAAAATATTGTGGAAACACAACAGAATAACACAGGATTTAGCAGCTTCTACCTTAAAGAATCAGAAGACTTGGAATATGATATTCTAGAGGGCAGAAGAGCAAGGATTACTAAGAATCACCTACCCAGTAAAACTGAGTGTAATACATGAGGAGAAAAATGGATATCTAAGGAAATAGAGGACCTTCAAGCTTTCTTGAGAAAAGACAAAAGCTGAATAGAAATTTGACTTTCAAATATAAGACTCAAGAGAAGCATAAAAAATAAACAGGAAAGGAAAATTATAAGGGACTTAATAAGATTATACTGTTTACATTCACACCTGCGAAGATGATACTTACAAGTGAGTTGAATATGAAGAGATCATAACTAAAAATGTATTATTAAGGGGTGAAAGAGGAATGTCCTGGTAGAGAGGGAAAGGGTAGATATAGAATGGAATAAGTTTTATCACACAAAAGAGACAAGAAAAAGCCTTTACACTGAAGGAGAAGAGGTAGACAGAGAGGGGAAAGGGCGAACCTTTTTCTCATCAAAATTTTGAAGAAGGAAAAATATACACACTCAGTTGTGTATATAGAAAATCTATCTTACTCTACAGGAAATTATAGGAGAAGAAGTCCAGAAAAATGGGGAAGGGTGATAGAAGGGAGAACAGATTAGAGGATGGGACAGTCAGAAGCAAAACACTTAAAGAGGAACATGGGAGAAGGAGAAAGAGAATAGAGTAAATTGTGGGAGGGAAATAGGATGTAGGGGAATACAGTTAGCAGTAGTAACTGTAAAAAAATTTGAAGCAAGTTTCTCTGATAAACACTTCATTTCTCAAACATATAGTGAGCTGACTCAAATTATAAAAAAATAAGAGCCATTCCCCAATTGATAAATGATCAAAAGATATGAACAGTTTTCAGAAGAAGTAATCAATTTTTTCTATAGTCATGTGAAAAAATGCTTCAACTCACTATTGATTAGAGAAATCCAAATTAAAACAATCATCAAGTACTACATCATATCTATTAAACTGACTAATAGGACAGAAAAGGAAAATGACAAATGTTGAAGGGGATGTGGGAAAAATAAGACATTAACGCATTATTGGTGGAGTTGTGAATTAATGTAACTGTTCTTGAGAGCGATTTGAAAATTGACTTAGAAATCCCACTATTAGGTCTGTATCTCAAAAGAGAGAAAAAAAGAAAATTATCTCTATTTACAAAAATATTTAAAGTAGCTCTCTTCTTGGGTCAAAGAAGTAGAAATTGAGGGGATAGCCATCAATTGGGCAATGGCTAAGCAAGCTATGGTATATGATTATGATGGAGTGCTATTGTACTGTAAGAAATTACAAGTGGGATGCTCTCAGAAAAACTTGAAAAAATGTGCATAGGCTGATGCAAAGTGACAAGTACTATATGCAAAGTAACAGCAATATTGTAAGATGCTTAGCTGTGAATGACTTAGCTATTTTCAGCAATAAAATGGTCCAAGACAATTTTGAAGGATTTATGATGAAAAGTTCTATCCATCCTACACACATATACCTAAATAAAATTGCTTGTCTTCTCAATGAGTGTGGGGGGAGTGGGACTCAAAGTTTCAGAAAATGAATGTTAAAAATTGTTTTTACATGTAACTTGGGAAGTATAAGATACTAAATATTGTTTTAAATAAAAAACTGCTTAAAACCAATAACAACAAAAAGTTTTCCCCTATATTAAACCTACATTTGACCTTTCACGAATTCTCTCATTGGTTCTTGGTTTTGTCTAAGCAGAAAGTCTGTTTTTTCCTCAACATGATAGCCTTTCAATTACATGAAGAAAATGAAAAAAAAAGTTCATAGATTTGGCATACAGTTCATAGTCCGTTGACAGCAAGTGTTAATAGATTGTTATGGACTATATCTATAATCTTCTTTTAGGTTCTTGCATCCATCCGAAGTACCATTAAAAGTTAACTGAATGAGATGGACTCTACATTTTATTTCGATTGATTTCCCACCTCTTTTAAATCACGTGGGCTAACATTTGATCAAATGAATGTTCTACTAGTTTTGGAGAAGGATGGTGAAAGCAAAGTAAATTCCTGCCCAAGGAAAAGCAAACTGGACCTTAATATGCTCAGCTGCAGGGATGGAAAAAAACAAGATCAATAATCCCTGAAGTCTGGGCTACCTTGACCTCTATGCTGACAAGATCAGCAATGGCTTGAGCAATTGTTATTATTATGTACTATTTTCTTGCTCTAAAATTCTTCACACAGGCCATGCATGGTTATTACAAGGGGGATTTGTTTGATAGAATATTCTAGTCTCCTGGTTTCCAGTATATAGCAATCCTTCACGTTTGGCATCTTCTTTCTACACCATAGGAACTCAGGCATTTGAACCTCTGGTTCTTCCAGGGACCCAAAGTTAAATTACCTTGAGATCTGGGGCAATTTAGGATTTGATTCTAGGTGGACTCATTATAATAATTCCCCCAAATCTGGACACAACAGTGCCATATATTGCTTTGAACAAGGTGGGATAGGGAACTGAATAAAATGGGTTAGTGTTTAAATGAGTTGAATGAAAACTTTCAAGTTTTGGTGGGGCTGCAGGACCTAAATATTCTGATGCTGAATGAACTGATATAATTATAATAAATTATAACAACAATATTTATATTTATATTCAAGGCTTAGAAAATACTTTAAAAATACTATCTCATTTTGTAATTATAACAGCACTGAAGGTAAGTACTACTAATTAACTTCATGTTAACAGATGAAGAAATTCGGTGAGACCGAGATCAAGTGACTATCCCAAGGTCACATATCTCAAAAGTGTCTGATGCCAAATTTGAATTCAAGTTTTCCTGATTCTGTGTCCATTTCTCTGTTCACTGTACCACCTAAAAGCCTCATCACAAAGAACTTCTTACTAGCCAAACTTTTAAAAGCCTAATGCTAATTTTATGAGTGTCATGGCTCTCTGTCCACTGTACCTAATAATGACCATCATGTTTATTCCCATTATTTCCAGAAGTCATGTGCTTTTGGACAGCCATGCTTGTCTGAAAGGCTGCTGGGACTACTCTAATCTCCACCTTCCACTTCACTCATAGTTCTGTTAAGGCTTATTTGACTGTCTGAAAATAAAGTCCCATAGCTTGGTCTTGATACCATTTGGGTGATAAGTTTCAACCAAAATTATTATCCAATAGTACATGAAGCAGTCTGATCATAAAAAATTAGAGGGCTTGTGGAAAGGGGGTATAATCCAATACATTAAGCGTGTATACATATATAAATATACGTATATGTGTATGTATGTATGTATACTTTCCTCTGCCTTGCTAATCTCCATGGTATAACTACCTCTGGAGGAAATTCATTTTATGGGGTTAAGTGTGAAGGATTCTACACTTTATACACCAGAAAAAGGATAAAGAAAAGATTATTCCTACCTGGCATCTTCAGTTGATTCAGCTGATTTTACAAGAGCAAAAATTCTATAATCACTCCTTGTCAATAAAATTCTGCAACTGACAAATACTATAAAATTATCCTCATTAGACCATAACTTCCTTAACTATTAGTCTACTGTTTCATCAATGTGTTCTCTAAATTTTTCTAGCAGCTGCTCAAGTTCTATTATTCTAAAAGATCGAACATTCCCTGACTCCCTTCAACTGGAAGATACACCTTGGTATCCCTGGAGGTTGTAATAGGATAAGCTTGAGACTCTTTTTGCAAAATGTTTTAAGTTGTAATTATGATTAATCCTATTTTCTTGTTTTATATCCCTCAATTCCATAGGCTCCAAGTCATTCTCCAGCTCCAGAAACTTCTGGATATTCCACCAGTAGCCAGTTAGTCCTTGCCTCCAATAGCACTGATTTCTTTACTGGCATAATCAACAAATCCATTAGGGGAGGTTCTGATTTCAATGTGTCTCTCTTTTTTTTTTTTTTACAATTCAAAACTCATTTACCTCTGCCTCTTACTGCCTATTACTTATATATAACTTGGGTTCTTTCTCTTTACTTTGGCAATATAATCATCCTCTGGTTTAGCAAGAGCTAAATGGTGTGTTCTGCATTTCTGACCCTACTTTCTTCTACTATGTACCTTCATATTTCCACTACATCAGCAGGAATCTTCTCTTTTATTATGAGGAGAGAGATGGAGAAGAAAAAAAGAGAGACAGAGACAGAGACAGAGAAAGAGACAGAGAAAGAGAGAGAGAGAGATTCCCTAGCTTTTGTCACTGTGGGGAGGAGGGGAAGGGAAGAATGGATTTCTAACCAGCCCATGATCCTACACTTTTTTGTTCTACATCTTTCCCTCATTTAAAAAGTGAATATAACCAAGGCCATTAAAAAATCAAAATGAACAATAGCCACAACAAGCAAAACAGACATCCAAAATCTATGCTCACAGCAAATACAGTGAACTAAGTCGAAAGTTGACTTAGTCTATCTAGCAGGTTCAAAGTTTGTTTGTCTAAAATACAATAGGCATTTGAGAACAATAAAAATCCAATAAAAGCTACTTTACTAATTAAAATTTAAAAACAGTACAGTAATAAAAATATGTACCAGATAGCTCCCTTTCTGCAGTAAGAAAATAAGCAACCAGCAAAAGATATTCCTGGCAATCTTACACCTAATTGAATTCAGTTAAAATTTAGGACATTGAGCCTGCAACCACTGGATAGAGTGAAGTCAAGGGGTGGGGGTAGAAGTAGAGCTGAGATTCCTATAGCTGTGAAGACCCAAGGAGCTAATGCAATCTCTAAAAACTACAAAGTTCTATTCTTATTTCCAATGTTTTCTGCAGTCTTTACATCTTCAGTAAGTATATAGATCACATTGCCACTTCACCAGGGTATTATTAAATATAAATATCATTTTTCTAGAAATAAAAGTGATTATGAAAAATATCAATTTGGTACTTCTTCCTAACAGCCTTCTATGAACTACTTTTTTCCAATTGTTAGCCCCTATGAACTGGTTTGAGCTCTGTTCCATTCCTATAGATTGTATATTTTAACCTAGAAAATAAAATTGCATTTAGTGAAACTGTTATTTTCTTTAATGAACCCATTAATGACCCATTTGAAAAAAAATGAGATATTGTCAGGGAGTGATAACACATTTGCAATTCTCACTATCAGTGTTATTGAAGCTGATGGATCTCCTAAATACAGAATTCTGAGCTTTCAGTAAAGATAAAGCTGATAAGGTATCCTTGCTAATTTCAGCACCAAAATGATACTCCAAAGGAGCAAGGCAGCTAGGTAGCACAGTGGATGGAGACCTGAGCTTGAAGTCAGGAATGTTTGAGTTCAAATCAGGCCTTAGATACTTACTAGTTGTGTGACTCTGGGCAAGTCATTTAATCCTGTTAGCCTGAGTTTTCTCATCAGTAAAATGACCTAGAGAAGGAAATGGCCTCAAATGAGGTCATAAAGAGTCTGACATGACTGAACAACGACAAGGAGCAGGGAACCATCAAGCTGCTGAAGGAGATGTGAACAGGTCAAGGTGAACACTCCCAGGTATTACACAGAGTAGGTCAAATTTTCTCTTCAAATCAATAGTGGGATTGAGTCCATGAGTGGCCACTGCACTTCTAGCCGAAGCAAAATTAGGATACCTACTTTAAAAAAAGTAAAGAAAAGATGAGATGTTTCTGTATGTTAAAAATTTTCAAAACAATTGCTTTGGAAGTCCTTTTCCCAGTGACAGGAATGGAATGAAGTACCTTATCTTTCACAACTATATCTATGAGGAAAATTTTAAATTGAATAAAAGACAGATGAATATAAAATGAAAACTTAAAATCAGAAGTCTTTTTTGTGAACAAATGCAGATGTGAGAAAAATGATCAAATGGAGAAAATACTTTAATTAAATATCACTGATACAAATACAGGGAATTGATAAAAATATGTCAAAGAGTTATTTCCCCTATACAAAATCAGAAGTTATGAATGATGTTAAAAAAAACTGAGTTATAAATAACCTCTAAAATAAAAAAACATATACAAGAAATAACTTATGTTTTCTTAAAGTCATTAATAAAATATATAAATACATAATAGGTGTCAATGTTTGTTTTTATCATCTAATTTATATATAACATATGTAATTCAGGATTTCATAGAATCACAGCTTTAGAGCTAGAAAAGACCTTAAAGGTTATCTATTCTAACCATCTAATTTTATAGGCAAACTTTCCCCCTCAAAAAAAACTCTTGAAGTTTAAAGAGTCAAAGCAATTTATCTAGGTTCATACAGGTAATAAGTGGCAGAGCAGAAATTCTGATGCAAGTCCTCTGACTTCAAAGTCAATGCTTTCATGTATAACTCACTGAGAATGGGGTATTGTTTTTGTGCTTTTTTGGCTTTAGACTCCTATCCTGCATATTTGTTCATATTTGTTATTTTCTTCTTCATGCCACAAATCTTACTTCCAGTCTTTTCCTACTTGTGTTCATTCTAAATGAGGAAAACAGTAAGGAGTGACACTATAGGATTAGATAAATATTGACTGGGACTTTTGAGCTGTACGATGTAGATGAGAACAGACAAATGGGAGTTGGAAGCAGAATGCTTGGTTTGTCATTGTCTCATCCAGGTGATCCCTATATATCACCCTCTTTCCATTTCTTTGCTTGCCTTCTCTATACTATTAATCTACTTTTTTCCATTCTTGTTACTGAGTTCCCTAAGAATATAAGAAAAATGGAAAAGGAACAGAATGTCATTATTTTATTTTACAGTATCCAAAATCTATGTACAAGATTAAATGGATATAAATGTTCTTTCACGACTGCTTTTTTTAAAATTAACCTTTTTCTTATTTCTTATGTAGCTTTTTCCCCATTTTCTCATCCCTCTACTCATCTCATATCTCATCCCTCCTCATTTTTCTCATTTTTCTGCTACACTCTCTTGCTGCTTTCCATTTTTATTGCTTTGTTTGGTATCTCTATTTCCCTGCTTTGTCATTTCCTCAGCCATTCCCTTCTTGTTTTCCAATTTTCTCATACCTTAGTTGTTTCTGTATTATGTTCTCTTGGTTGATTCAACATTTCCATTTTCCAATTTTCTCCTTCTCCCATTCATTGTATGAATAAGGGAAGAAAACAATTCCTTTGGGAGGCATAAATGGATATAGAGGACCAAATTAAAAAAAAAAAGGAAATGCCATTATGGAAATAAATAAATGGAAAATACGGAGAGGGTGTTTGGTCTCTTTTACCCAAAGTTCTTTCTCTTATGTAATCTCTTATGTAATCTTTCCTTCATTTTCTCATTCTCCTTTTAGCAACAACTTTAACCAAGGCTGGTTTTATTCAGTATCCTAATTCCTCTGAACAATCTGAGACATAACATTAAATAAATGAATATACTTAAGCTTAATTTATCTAGTTATTTAGTGAAAAACAAATGCTTTTTTCTCTCCATAGCCCAGTGACTGAAATTTAAGTAATGATACTAACATATCTGTGGTATAATTACTGCAGCTGATTTGTCATTAACTGAATTAGACATTTTTGAATTAGACATGAGGACAAAGTTGATGAGGGATGAGGATCTTCACAGAAAGATGTCATTTCACTATGAGTTGAGTGCTCAAAAGGAGGAAAATTTACCATACTCTGGAGAAGCTGCTAAAAATGTTACTTTATGTGCCTCTCAGAGCTATCATTCCAGTTTCAAAAAAATAAATAAATAAATTCTTGTATTTTTCTTCTGCTTGCATACAAATGTTTCCTTTTTGTAACAATGAATTGTGAAACAAAAGTTTTCTTCCACACATTTCCCTCCTATGACCTACTTTGGATTTAGGATCTGACAAGTTTAAGAAAAAATAAAAGAATGAACCTGTTTTCTGAAATTGTGAACAAAATAGTTTCTAGAATACTACATAATATACCAAAGTCCCCCGAATAAATTGTTTCTGTGGAAAGGCAAATTTTTAGAAGAACTTAAATCAAATAGACATGCATGAAAATACTGCCAAATAAAGGAATTGATAAGGCAAGAAAAATTGCGAGGATACCCTATATGAAATCAGACATGATTGATTAAATGATCCCCTGTGCAAAATTGTTCCATTATTCCCTTTGTAGAAGTATTCTATCTATTAACAAGTAAGTCCTCCATTAATGTAGCCCTCACTGAGATTTCTTTTAAAGCCTCATTCCTTTTTTTCTTCTATTCTTTAACTGATTTTACATATTTCTTTGTCCAAAGATTAGCTTACTTATTCTGATTTTCAGTTCTGCCCTTATAAACTAAAAGATAAAATGTCCATTTATGATGGCATTAAAGTTGGCACACATAGATGGCATAAATAATGCTGAATGAAAAAATGGAATAAGAACCGAACATATATATGATGGTATTCTAGCATAATTTAATCCTACTTTGATAGATCTGTGATTTATTTAGTCAATGTGGGTATGAACTAGTACAGTACAATTTTTCTACATTTTCCCAACCTATATAATTTTTTTTCTATCTCTCCCTCCATCCACCAAGATCTTTGGACTTCCTTCATTGTTAAAAAAAAAAAAAGACTTGTAAAATCAGTATCTTTTCTTCTTTCCTATTTCGGCTTAAGTTCGAGTTCACCCAGGAAGTCTTTTTAAAAGTCCCTTATGACCTATGGCCTAGAAACCTAAGGTTTTTGGGTTTATATGGACTTAGTTCATAACTTGTGCTCTCCATTTGATGTCTCTCTTCATTAGTCTCCTATTCCAATTGTCATATATGTATATATATATATGTATATATGTATATACATATATATTATTAAGGCATTATTAAGGATATATACATATATATCCTTAATAATGCCTTTGATTCCACTCCTGACATATAAATCATTTTTGGTGATGTGACCTACTTGTCAGATAGTCTTTCCTTTGCCCTCAGGGTTATTGTTCCAGGATCATGACATTATATTTTTTACAGACATATAACTTCACTAGGGGCATAATTTTATGAGATGGGTATTTGTGATATTAAGGATATAACAAATCCTTGAAAGAACTATGTAGCAATATTCGAACACTGTAAAATTTCCTAAATTCAATCACCCCTTTCAAATCCTACATTAAAGTCTGTGTCTAGCTCAATGTTTGCCCTAATAGGCAAGATACAGGCATTGACACTAGATGGGCTGCCTATTCAGCTGTATTTCATAGTATGAGTAATATGTGTTTTCCATCAATGTTGTCTTTATTGTTCAGAGGGATATAGGTCTCTTTATAGCTGTGGACTTCACTGAAGAGACAATAGTATTCCCAGCTTGTATGAGACTAATAAGATAATACCATTTACCAGTAGAAGACTGGAGAATATCACCAGCAAAACTTCTGTAGTTTGTTTGGACTCTGTGTTGCTCATTTCACATAATACTTGAAAGTTTCTTAGGTAAACAAATTATGTTTTCTTCTTTTATACTTTGCTTAATACTAGCACTCTGTTGAACGGTGAATATTGCCTTCTTAGTCTTATCCATCAGAATTATATGAAACTATAACATAAATCTGGGAGATATCTTGTTTGAATATTCAAGGCTATTTTTTTTGTTCCACCTTTTCATCTTCAAAAATCAACAAACAATAGAAACAAAGGAATGCTTGAGTTTCTATACTCCTCAGTCAATTGTGTTATAAATATATGGTCTTCAGTAGAAAATCATCTCTGGGAAAGCCTGCTCATTTCTTTGTCAATTTTCTTCAAGGATATCGTTGATGCATATATCATTTCTACCAAGATTTTATAAAGAAAAGAAAGTATGCATATGGTAGTCAAAACCACATTGTTATAGTGTTAATACAAATAAGTAGGTAGTTAATAATTTCTTGGATTTATAGAGACATTATTGGAACTGAAAAGGAACTTCAAAAATAACCTACCCTAATTCACTCATTTTATTTTGTTGCCAATTCTACCTTCAGAATGTTCTTTCACATTCATTTCTCTGTTGCACTTACATGGCTTTTACCCATATTAAGGTCTTCATCACCTCTAAACAGGAATAGCCTAATAGCTTTCCAGTTGGTCTCCCTGCTACCAGTTTCTCACTCTCTGAAGTCTATCCACTGCATGGCTACCAAAATAATCTCTAAGGTATGAATCCTACACTGGCAATCCTCTTATCAAAAATCTTTAGCAATTTCATATTTCTTAGAGTTTAAAATATGATACAAACTCTCACTTGATTTCTAAGGCTCCCTCTGAATTGACCTTAGTCTTTCAATGGATAGGCTGCTAGGCCTGTGGTCAGGAAGTTGTTATTCAGCAGTCATTCAGCTGTATCCAACTCTTCATGATTCCATATGACTTTTTCTTGCCAAAAATACTAAAGTGGTTTGTCATTTCCTTCTCCAATGAATTAAACATAGAGAAGTTGTTACTTGCCCAGGGTCACACAGCCAGTGAGTATCTGAGGCTGAATTAGAACACAGATTTTCCTGACTCCAAGCTCTGTTCTCTAGATGCCTTTAGGAATCAGGAAGACCTGAGTTCAAATTTGACCTTAGATGCTTATTAACTATGTAACTTTTAGCAAGTCACTTAGCCTCTGTCTCAGTTTCCTCAGTTGTAAAACGGGGATAACAATAGTGTCTACATCCCAAGGTTGTTGCAAAAATCAAATGAAATATTTGTAAACAAGCACTTATGACTGTGTTTGGCACATAGTAGGTGCTATAAAAATGGTTGCTCCCTTTCCTTCTGCTTCCCTTTTAGTCTTCTTTAATAGTCTGAAGATTTTATGTTCCATCCAAACAAATCTACTAGCTCTTCGTCAAGCTTGGAATTTCAACTGTAACGAACTCCCTCCTAACTTTAAAGAATTTTTCTTTCCTTCAATAAGACTCAACTCAAGTACCACCTTCTCTAAGAAACATGTCTAAGCCCTTCTGTTATCTATGGAACAGACATCTAAGATTTCTCAGTTTATGGGGACCAAGTACATTCTGAAATACATTTTTAAAGGCATTATATTTGACTTCTATGCTAGCCCAACAAGACCAAATTTTCCCTGGAAATATCAGATTATAATTCATTTGTAGGTCTGTAGAGCTGTGGCAAAAAGAAGTGTCATCTGTCTTGCAAGTATCAAGCTAACAATATATTGCCAGTGCAGAATTTCCTGTATTTTATGCCATTGAAAATGCATAGCAAAATGAAAGACTCACAGCTTCTGAAAAGATTCAAGATATCCCATCCTGGCATTATTTACCTTCCCCTTAGATGGAGATAAAATATATAATATGTCATATTATATATATATGTATATATATAATTGTATTAATATTATTAATCAATGTTAAATATCACATTAAGCATCTTAATTATTAATATGATAATTATTATATTAATTATATTAAATTAAGTCATATTTATTACATGAAATATAATTATTAAAATATATAAAATTATACAATATAGTTAAAATATAATATGCCAAAACAATATAATAGATATAATAATATAATAAAATATATAGTATGCTATAATAGTGTAATAAAATGCATCATATATAGAAGCAATATATAAATTAGATTCTTTTGGAGGGGAAATGAATTGGAGGTTATTAGAAGTCAACCACTCACCTTCTCTTCATATTATTACTATTATTATTATTATTATTATTATTATTATTATTATCCATCTTTGTTAGAGAACTAAGGGATCTCTAAAGTACTGACCTAGGGGACTGAACTTCCCTAAAAATATTTTGGTCACCTTCTTATCTTATTTGTGGCTTGACTGTTCTTTAATCCAGAGGTGAAGCACCTGTGACCTCAAGACTACATGTGGACCTTTAAGTCCTAAGTGTGGTGCTTTGACTTATTCCAAGCTTCACAGACCAAATCTCTTTAATTAAAACAATTTGTTCTATAAAACTTAGACCAAGTCAAAAAGCCACACTCAAGGGTGCAGGTTCCCCACGCCTGGTTTAGTCATCTAGTCATGTCTGATTTTTCATGACCTCATTTCTGGTTTTCTTAGAAAAGGTGTTGAGCTGGTTTTCCATTTCCTTCACCCGGAAAGTGACTTTCTAAAGGTTACAGAGTAAGTAAGTGTCAAAGGCCAAATTTGAACTCAGGAAGAGAGAGAAATAGGAGAGACAGACAGACAGACACAGACACACAGTGACAGAGAGAGGGAGAGAGAGAGAAAGAGAGAGAGAGAGAGAGAGAGAGAGAGAGAGAGAGAGAGAGAGAGAGAGAGAGAGAGAGAGCATTTCAGGCATGGGGGACAATCTGCAACAAAACAGAAATATAGGAGTTGGAGCATCACATGAGGAAAAACAGATAGACTAGTGTAACTGGACTAAATATTTTATGAAGGAGAATGTCATATAAGAAAACTGAAGAGCTTTAAATGCCAGAGAAGAGTTTATATTTTATCCATAATAGGGAGCCACTGGAGTTTTTTGTTTTAGTTTTGTTTTTTTTTTCTTTTTTCTTTCTTTCTTTCTTTCTTTCTTTCTTTCTTTCTTTCTTTCTTTCTTTCTTTCTTTCTTTCTTTCTTTCTTTCTTTCTTTTTTTTTTTACTACAGGGTGAACATGGGAAGATCTATGCTTTAGAAAAATCACTTTGGCAGCTGTGTGGAGGATGGTTTGGTATGAGGAGAGCTCTGAGACAAGGAGACCAATTAGAAGATTATTGCCTTAGGTCAGAATTGACGGCGGCCTGGAGTAGGGAGGTAGCTATGTTAGCAGAAAGAAGGCGAGAACTGTTATGAAGGCAGAAATGACAATATTGTCATCTAAACAAATACGTGGAGTAAGAGAGGAGAGTGGGTGATTACACTGAGGTTTACAACCTGGATGAATATAAGGATGGTGTTCCCCCTGGCAGTAGCAAGTAATTTTGGAAGAAGGTTAGATTTTAGAGAAAAGACACTGATTTTTGTTTTTGATGCATTGAGTTTGAGATGATTTTATAGATATAGTTTCAAATGTCTAATAGTAAGTTGGGTACTAGTTCTTCTTTACTTATTTGAAAGAACTTTCCTGTGAATTCATCAGGACTGCTTTTTATTGTTTATTTTCCTTTAGTAATTTTTTTATAAGTGAACTTATTTCGTGTCTTGAGATTGAATAAGTCAGATCACTATCTGGTCTTCTGATACTTTGTGTATTTTATATTTTTAATGTATTGTGTTTTCAATTATCTTAGTATATAACTGTGACAAATATATTCCAATTATTTTTCTTAGAAATCCTCTATTTCGTTGAAATTCCATTTTTTTCCCTAAAGTAGTATACTCAGTTTTGCTGAGTAGCTGATTCTTGATTTTAATCCTATCTCCTTTGACTTCTGAAATATCATATTCCAAGCCCTTTGATCCTTTAGTGTAGAAGCTGCTAAATCCTGTGTTATCCTGATTATATTTCCACAATACTTAAATTGTTTCTTTTTAGCTGCTTGTAACATGTTCTCCTTGACCTGGAAACTCTGGAATTTAGGTATACTATTCCTAGGAGTTTTACTTTTAGGATTTCATTCAGGAGATGATCAGTGAATTCTTTCCATTTCTATTTCACCCCCTGGTTCTAGAATATCAGTGCAGTTTTTCTTTATAATTTCTTGGAAGATGATGTCTAAGCTCTTTTTTGATCATGGTTTTCAGGAAGGCCAATAGTTTTTAAATTATCTCTCCTGGATCTATTTTCCAGGTCAGTTGTTTTTCCATTGAGATATTTCACATTTTCTTCTATATATTCATTCTTTTGGTTTTGTTTTATCATTTCTTGGTTTCTCATAAAGTCATTAACTCCATTCTAATTTTTAAAGAACTATTTTCTTCAGTGAACCTCCTTTTCCTCCTTCCTCCTTCCTTCCTCCTTGTGAACCTCCTTTTCCATTTGGCCAATTCTGCTTTTTAAAGTTTTCTTCCCCTCATTGGCTTTTTGACCACTTTTGCCATTTGGTTTAAGGGTATTTGGGGGAGGGGCTCTCCTTTAGCAAACTGTTGACTTGCTTTCCATGATTTTATTACATTGCTCTCATTTCTCTTCCCAATTTTGCCTGCACCTCTCTCATTTGATTTTCAAAATTCTTTTTGAGCTACTCCATGTCCTGAGACCACTGCACATTTTTTGGAGGTTTTGGATTTAGATGCCTTGACTTTTATGTCTTCTCTTATGGTTTGCCTTTCTCTTCTTCATCTGAAAGGATGGAGGAAAACACCTTTTCACCAAGAAAGTAACCTTCTATATTCTTAAATTTTTCCCCTTTTCTGGACATTTTCTCAGCCAGTTACTTGACCCCTGAGTCCTCTGCCAAGTGTAAGAAATGCTCTAGGGGCCTGCAAGTTCTCAGTTTCTCCAACATAGCACAATCAAGGGACCTGGAGTGCACTCTGCTCTGTCAGCAACCACAGGGCAGAACCTTGCCCTGGAACTGAAAGCAGGACTCTGTCTCCATGTACCACACCAGCACTCCCCCTCAGCCCACTTAGGACACTGACCCACATCAGTCTCTCAATTTCCCCAGGATCTTCAGGCTAATTGCTCCAAAACTGAACACTGCTACAATTGTGGCTGCCACTGCTCTGGGGCTGGGCATGGGATTAGACCACGCTCCTCTCTTACTCAGGTGAAAGAGCATTCATGCTGACCTTTCAAGCTGTGTTTGCATTTGTGGATCTAGAAATCTGGGAACCTCAGCTGCTCTATGGGATTGAGACCTGAAGCCTACTCCAATCCTGTCTGTGCTGCATGGCCCAGGCTGTGCTATGCTCTGTTCCAAGTCTGATATGATAGACCTTTTGTGTGGGCCTTCCAGACTGTATTGGGCTGGAAATATGATTCACTCTGTCAATTTGTAGCTTCAGCTGCTCTAGAATTTGTTTAGAGTCATGTTTAAGTTTAATGTAATCAAAATTATCCTTTTTGTACTTCATTATGATTTCTTTCTCTTGTTTAAACAAAAATTATTCCCTTCTATATAAATCTGATAATTATACTATTCCTTGCTCCACTAATTTGTTTATGGTGTCAATCTTTATACTTATATCATTTATCCATTTGGACTTTATTCTTGTGTATGGTGTCAATCATCGGTCTATGCCTAGTTTCTGTCAAACTGTTATTCAGTTTTCCCAGCAATTTTTGTCTAACAATGGGTTCTTATTCCAGAAGCTGGTGTCCTTGGGTTTATCAAACAGTAGATTGCTATATTCATTGACTACTGTGGTTTGGGTACCTAACCTATTCTACTGGTCTACCCTTCTGTTTCTTAGCCAGTACCAAATGATTTTGATAATGGCTGCTTTATAATACAATTTGAGATCTGGTGGAATTAGGCTACCTTCCCTAGCATTTCTTTTCATTACTTCCCTTGGTATTCTGGAACTTTTATTATTCCACATGAATTTTGATATAATTTTTTCTAGTTATACAAAATAATTACCTAATAGTTAGATTGGTGCAGCCCTGAATAAGTCAATTAATTTAGGTAGACTTGCCATTATTTATTATATTGACTCAGCCCCACCACAGCCAACTGAAGCTTTTCTCTATTTACTTAGATCAGACATTATCTGTGTGAAAAGTGTTTTGAAATTGTGTTTGTTTTGGCATTTAGAATCTCACGTATTTTATAGTGTCTGCTGTAGCTTTAAAAGGGACTTCTCTGTCTTGCTGTTGGGCTTTGTTAGTAATATATAGAAATTTGGAAAATTTGTGTGGGATTTCTGGTTCTGGGAGGCAAAATGACAGAGTTATTGGTAATTGCTCACCTTCTTGAGCTTGACCAGCCTAGAAAAAAAATCTCCCCAGGAAAAACCCTGGAACAATGGGAGCAGCAAAAGAGATAAACAGACTCTCATCTCATGGAGCTAGAAAGATTGCTAAAGAGGCTTCCTCTTGCTGTGGACAAAGGTGACAAGTGCAGTATCAGAACTGTCCCAGACAGCTGCACCCCAATAAACTAGGAGAAGATCCTGAACACCAGGGGGGTGAAATCAGTAACTGCCAACATTAAGACCACAGGTATGTACCTCAGTGAGGTAAGTACCTCAGTGAAACCTGGAAAACACTAGCACAGACAATTGAGTTTGTCTATGTTCTAGATCAGCAGAGGAGCTGCTCATGTCCAGACCAATCCTCCCCCACATTTAACAAGCTAGTTCCAGGGTAACTATGGGGAAAATCCAAAAAGACCTCACTTAACCCCTACTTTCAAACGCCAGCCAGTTCAGCACCAGGTAAACTGAAGCACTTTAATTTCCAGCTGAAAGAAGCAGAGGCCACAAGTCACAAAACCTCAAGTTTTAGACACAAGGACTGTGGGACAGAGCTGCCTGTGCCAGAGACACAGAGATCTCCTTTAGGATCCAGAAAAAGGATTAATATCATCAGTAAAAAGCCAAGCAGAAAAGAAAATATCATAGAATCTTTCTATGGGGACAAAGATCAAAACACAAATACCAAAGACATCAGCATTGAGACTGTACTCCCATTTGAAACTTTAGAATGGAATATAAACTGGTCTGAAGCACAAAGAATCTTCTTGGAAGAGCTCAGGAAGGGTTTTAAAACACAAATTGGAAAAAGGGAAGAAAAACTAACAAATGATTTTAAAAATATGAAAAAAAGTTTCACTGAAGAGAACAGCTCCTTAAAAAGGAAAATTGGACAAATGGAAAAGGAAGTGAAAAACCTAACTGGTGAAAATAATTCCTTTAAAGGAACAATTGAACAGATGGGAAAGGGAATACAAAAGTTAACTGAAGAAAACAATTTCATAAAATACAGAATCAGACAATTAAAAGCTAATGAATCTCTGAGATACCAAGAATCAATGAAACAGAATATAAAGAATGAAAAGATAGAAAAAAATGTAAAATATCTAATTGGAAAAACAACTGACATGGAAAATAGATTCAGCAGAGAAAAGCTAAGGATTCTTGGTCTACCAGAAAGCCATGATGAAAAAAAGAGCCTGAACAATTTCATCCAAGAAATCATCAGGGAAAATTGCCCAGAATTCCTAAACCCAGAGGATAAGATAATCATTGAAATAATCCACTGCTCACCTCCTAAATGGGACCCCAGACTAAAAGCACCAAGGAATAACTTTTCCAAATTCCAGAACTATCAAGTGAAGGAGAAAATACTGCAGGCAGGCAGAAAGAAAGAGTTCAGATATCAAGGAGCTTTAGTCAGGATCACTCAGGATCTTGCAGCTTCCACATTAAAAGACCAAAGAAATTGCAATGCAATATTTGGTAAGAAAAAGGAGTTGGGACTACAACCAGCGATTGCTACAACCCAGAAAAGTTGAGTATAGTTCTTCAGGCATGGAGATGGACATTCAATGGAAAATGGGATTTCCAGACCTTCCTGATGAAAACGTCAGGACTCAATAGAAAATTTGATCCTCAAGAACTGATCTTAAGAGATGCATAAAAAAGTAAACAGGGAAAAAAATCAACGTGTTATGCAATATGGCCCCCTGTTTATATCCCTATAAGGGAAGATGATACTTGTTCATCTTGAGAATTGTATATTTATTATGAAATGTAAAAGGGATATACATAGATAGAGGGAGTGGGTGTAAATTAAAAGATGTGATGATAACAAACGTGATTTAAGGGTGTGAAGAAATTGTAATGGCAAATGTGAAAAGGAAGAGGCAGAAAAAAATAAATTCCATCACAAGAAGAGGTACAAAAATATATTACAGTAGAGGGAAAGAGGGGAGGCAGATGAACATTGTTTGGGAGGTACTGTCATCTCATTGGATTCAAGGAGGGAACAACAAATTCAGTTAACTGTAGAAATACAATTAGCTTTTTAGGAAATAGGAGAGGAAGGGGGAAAGAAAAAGGAGGGGAAGATAAAAGAGAGGGAAGGATTTCCCAAGTCATTGATCTCCTCTCTCTCTATTTTATTTATGTAGGCATTCAAAGATATGAAACTTCCCCTAAAAACTGCTTTTGCAGTATCCCTCAGATTGGGTAGGTTGTCTCATTATTATCATTCCCTTGAATAAAGTTGTTGATTGTTTCTATGACTTCTTTAACCCACTCCTTCCGATTATTTAGTTTCCAATTGATTTTTGGTTTATCTTTCCATGATCTTCTATTATATATAATTTTTATTGCATTATGATCTGAGAAGGGTGGATTGATTTATCTCTGTCTTTTTCACTGGATTGTGAGGTTTTTATGTTCTAGTACATGGTCAATTTTTGTAAATGTGCCATGTACCACTGAGAAAAAAAGTATATTCCTTTCTATTCCCATTCAGTGTTCTCCAGAGATCTGTCATATCTACCTTATCCTGGGTTTTATTTACCTCCTTATCTTCTTTCTCATTTATTTTTAGGTTATTTTTATCAAGTTCAGAGAGCGAGAGGTTGAGGTCCCCCACTAGTATCGTTTTGCTGTCAATTTCTTCCTTCAACTCCCCCAACCTCTCCTCTAAGAATTTGATTACCATACCACTTGGAGCATACATGTTTAGTAATGATATTGCTTCACTGTCTATGGTGCCCTTTAGCAGGATATAGTTTCCATCCTTATCTCTTTTGATTAGATTTATTTTTGCTTTTGCTTTCTCCGAGATTAGGATTGCTACTCCTGCTTTTCTTACATCAGCTGAAGCACAATATATTCTACGCCAGCCTTTGACCTTTATCCTGTGTGTATCCCCCTGTTTCAAATGTGTTTCTTATAAACAACATATTGTTGGATTATGGCTTTTAATCCATTCTGCTATCTGTCTCCATTTTATGGGAGAATTCATTCCATTCACATTCACAGTTATGATTACAATCTGTGTTTTTCCCTCCATCCTCTTTCCCACCTTTTGTACTTTTAGCTCTCCTGTCTCCCTTCCCCTCCTCAATAGTATTCACTTTTCACCACCTCCTCCTGCAGCCTTCCCTTCCTTCTTTTAGCCTCCCTCTTTTTTACTTCCTTTTACCCTTATTTCTTCTTCCCTCCTTTTTAGCTTCCCTCCCCTTTCTTCCCCCTTCACCTCCTACTGCCTAGAGACATAGTTAGGATTATCTACTTAAATTTATTTTTCCCTCCTTGAAACAAATCAGATGAGAGTACCTCTTAAACAATGCTCATCTTCCTCCCCTCTTTCCCTCTACTATAATTTTGTACTCTTTGCTGTGATGTAACCTCTCTTTATATATTTTTATTATATCTCTTTATATATTTTTATTTTATTTATTATATTTATTATAAATTTTCTATAATTTTGTACTCCTTCTTGTGGTGTAATTTACCATTTTCTGCTTCCTCTTTTTCACATCTCCTGTTACAATCCCTACGGCATACTTAAATCATATTTTTAGCGTGACACCATTTATTTTATACCCATCTTTGTATATTCCTTTTACATTTCATAATAGATGCACAATTCTCAAGATTTACAGGTATCCTCTTCCCTTATAGGGAGGTAAACAGTTTGCCCAAATTGAGTAAAAAGTTGATTTTTTTTTTGTTTTTTTTCCCCCCTGTTTACCTTTTTATGATTCTCTTGAGACCTGCACTTGAATATCTAATTGTCTGTTAAGTTCTGGGGTTTCAGTCAGGAAAGTCTGGAAATCTCTTACTTCATTGAATGACCATCTCCTTGCCTGAAATTTTAAGCTGAACTTTGCTGGGTAGTTAATCCTTGGTTGTAGTCCCAACTCCTTTGCCTTATGGAATATTGGATTCCAATTTCCTTGATCTTTTAATGTAGAAGCTGCAAAGTCCCGTGTGATCCTGACTGTAGCTCCTCAATATTTGAATTGTTTCTTTCTGTTGCCTGTAGTATTTTCTCCTTCACTTGATAGTTCTTGAATCTGGCAAAAATATTTCTTGGGGTTTTGAGTTTGGGATCCCTCTTGGGAGGTGAACCGTCCATTCTTTCAATGACTACTTTGCCCTCTAAATCTATCACTTCTGGGCAGTTTTCCTTGATGATTTCCTGGAAGATATTGTCCAGACTCTTTTTCATCATGACTCTCTGGCAGGCCAATAATTCTTAAATTTTCTCTCCTGGATCTCTTTTCCAGGTCAGTTGTTTTTCCAATTAGATATTTTACATTTTCTTTTATCTTTCATTATTTGGATTTGTTTGACTGATTCTTGCTGTCTCATTGAGTCATTGGTTTCTACTTCTTCAATTCTAATCTTCATCAAATTGTTTTCTTCGGTTAACTTTTGCATCTCCTTTTCCATGTGAACAATTTTTCCTTTTAAGGAGTTATTTTCTCCATTTAATTTTTGTACTTCCTTTTTCATTTGTCCAATTATCCCAGTTAGGTTTTGTGTTTCCTTTTCCATTTGACCAACTGTTCCTTTTAGGGAGTTACTTTCTCCAGTTAATTTTTGTAATTTTTCTCCATTTGTTCAATTTTCCTTTTCAATGATACGTTCTCATCAGTGAATTCTTTTTTTATCCTTTTAAAATCATCGGCCAGTTTTTCTTCGATTTCCTTCTTCAGCTGTTCCAGGAGAGCTGTTTTTGTATGCGAGCAGTTCATAGTCCCTTCTAAAGTTTCAGATGGAAGTATAGTGTCAATGCTGACCTTTTTGGTATTTGAGTTTTGGTCCTTACCCCATAGAAAGATTCTATGTTTTTTTCTCACTTATTTTGCTTTTTTTTTTTTTTTTTTCTGATGGTGATTGTGTATTGTGGCTTCTGGTTCTTTCAGTTAGCAGCTGCAGAACTTGTTGAGCTGACGTGTAAAAAAGAGCTAAGAGCAGGTTTTTGTTTTGTGTTTCCCAGATCAGCTCTGGGGTTAGCTTGTTAAGTGTGTTGGAGGAGTAGTCTGGTCATGGGAGATCTCCTCAGCTGAACTGGGGCAAAGGCAAGCTCAGGGGATGGTGATCCCAGTTGCCCTATTGTCTTCCCCTTTCCCCTGGAGTGTTGAGGCACACCTAGATCCTAGTCTGAGTTCCCATCCCTCCTGGGGATCCTCTCCTGGCCCTGAGGATTGCCTGGTCCTAGTGTGAGTTTCTTTTGCCCTGGGTCCTCTGTCCTTGCAGTTTGCCTCCACCACAGTAGGAGGAATTCCCCTTAGTTATTTTCCTAGTTTCAGGTATTATGAGACTATTTGCCACCTCTGCTGTTTCTGCTGATCCAGGAGTTTTCTGGGGAGATATTTTATGGTTCTTTCACAGTCATCGGGGTGGAAGGAGAGAGCATTTATTGATCACTACATCATTCTGGCTCCTGGAAGTTCAAGTAGGTCACTTACCAATGTTTAATATGTGGGCTAAAAGTCTCAGCAGCTGCTGCGCTGATATCTGGTGCTCAGGGGCCACCACTCCTTCAGTTCTGCTGGTCTCCCACCCTCGGCTGCTTGTCCACTGGTTCCACCTACTGCTCTCAAGTTTCCAGGGGCCCTTCCTCTCTGCTGTGCTGGACATGCTGCACTGTGCCCTGTAGGCTCATCCCTGTGGAACAGATCCTTCCTGTAGACCTTCCAGTCTGTCTTGGGCTCTGAATTCACCACAGTTTGTCTCCCACTGGATTCTGCATCTCCAAAATTTGGTCAGATTCTCCTTTCAGAAGTATCCAAAAGAGTTTGTCCAAGAGCTTAGGTGAGTCATTGCTCTCACTCAACCATCTTGGCTCCACCCCCTCTGGATTATTGTTTGTAATCTATTCTTCTATCCACCATTTCATAGGACAGTTCATCCCATTCACATTCACAATTATTATTACTATCTCTACCTTTCCTTTCATCCTATTTTCCCCATTTATGATTTTAGTTCTCACTTCTCTATTGCACTCTACTATAGAGTTTTAATTTTTGATCACAGCCTCCCTCAGTCTTACCTCCCTTCTTTCAGGCCCCCTTCCGTTTAATCCCCTTCTCCCTTATTATCTTCCCTCCCTTTTAGCCTCCCCTCAATTTTCTTTTCTCCTTACCCTCCTATTGCCTATGGAGTTAATTTTATTTCTATACTTAACTGAATTTATTGCACTCTCCTTGAATCCCAATGGATAAGAGTACCTCTCAAACAATGCTCCTCTGCCTCCTTTCTTTCCTTCTACTATAATATATTTTTGTGCCTCTTCCTGTGATGGAATTTATTTTTTTCTGCCTCCTCATGTTTACATCTACTATTACAGTCCCTTTGCACCTTTAAATCACATTTGTCATCATCACATTTTATTTATACCCACTCCCTCCATGTATGTGTATCCCTTTTATACTTCATAATAAATATGTAGTTTTCAAGATTAACAAGCATCATCTTCCCTTATAGGGATGTGAACCGTTTGCCCACACTGTGTAACAAGTTTGTTTTTTTTTTGTTTGTTTGTTTTCCCTGTTTGCCTTTTTATGAATCTCTTGAGACCTGTGTTTGAAGATCAATTTTCCTATGAATTCTTGACTTTTCATCAAGAACGTCTGTAAATCTCTTATTTCATTGAATGTCTATCTCCTTGCCTGAAGTATTATAAAGTATTATACTCGATTTTGCTGGGAATTAATCCTTGGTTGTAGTCCCAGCTCTTTTGCCTTACAGAATATCATATTCCAATTCCTGGTCTTATGTAGAAGCTGCAAGGTCCTGTGTGATCCTGACTATAGTTCATCAATATTTGAATTGTTTCTTCCAGTTACCTGCTGTATTTTCCTCTTCACTTGATTGTTCTGGAATTTGGCAATGATATTATTTAGTATTTTTAGTTTGGGTTCCTTTCAGGAGTTAAACAGTGGATTCTTTTGATGACTATTTTGCCCTCTGGATCTAGGACTTCTAGATAATTTTCCTCGATGATGTCTTGGATGATATTGTCCTGGCTCTTTTTTTCATCATCACTTTCTGGTAGACCAAAAATCCTTAGATTTTCTCTACTGGATCTATTTTTCAGGTCAGTTGTTTTTCAAGTTAGATATTTCATATTCTCTTCTGTCTTTTCATTCTTTACATTCTGTTTGACTGATTCTTGATGTTTCATAGATTCATTAGCTTCTACTTGTCTGATTCTGTATTTTATCAAAGTGTTTTCTTCAGTTAACTTTTACAACTCCTTTTCCATCTGTCCAATTCTTCCTTTTAAGGAGTTATTTTTACCAGTTAGGTTTTGTACTTCTTTTTCCATGTATTCAATTTTCCTTTTTAAGGAGCTGTTCTCTTCAGTGAAAACGTTTTTTGTATTTTTAAAATCACTTGCCAGTTTTTCTTCTCTTTCTCTTATTTGGATTTTAAAATCCTTCCTGAGCTCTTCCAAGAAGGTTCCTTTTGCTTCAGACTTGTTCATATTCCCTTCTGAAGTTTCATATGGAAATACAGTGTAAATGCTGACCTCTTTGGTATTTGTGTTTTGGTCCTTGTCCCCATAGAAAAATTCTATAGTCTTTTTCTTTTCTGCTTTGCTTCTTACTCCTTTAAATAACCCTTTCCCCGACTCTTAAAGTAGATCTTTGCATCTTTGGACCAGGGAGTTCTGTTCCACAGTTCTTATATCTAAAACTTAAGGCTTTGTGTGTTGTGGCCTCTGGTTCTTTCGGGTACAATCTAAAATGCTTCAGTTTACCTGGTGTTTAGTTGGCTGGTACTTGAAAGAAAAGGTCAGCTGAGGTCTTCTTGGATTTTCCCCACAGTTAATTACCCTGCTAAATGTGGAGGAGGGGTGGTCTGGACACCAGAGGCTGCTTTACTGATCTTGAGCATAGGCAAACTAAGCTGTCTGTACTAGTGTCTTCCAGATTCCACGGAGGTACTGAGGCACACCTGAGGTCCTGGTGTTGACAGTTGCTGGCTTCATCCCTCCTGGGGTTCAGGATCTTCTTCCAGTTTGTTGGGGTGCACCTGTCTGGGACAGCTCTGATCCTTCACTTGTCACCTTTGTCCATAGCAAGAGTAAGCCTCTTTAGCTATCTATTTAGCTTCATGGGCTGAGAATCTGTTTACCCCTTCTGCTGCTCCCACTGTTCCAGGGTGTTTCCTGGGGAAATATTCTCTGGGCTGGTCAATGTTGAGAAGGTGAGGGAGACAGCAATTACCTATCACTCTGCTTGCTTGGCTCCTAGACCTGGAAATCAGCTTTCCCATTTTTAAAAGTAATATATTCAGTTTATTGATCCTCCTTTTTTCAATTTTCTTAGTTTTTATTTATAAGAAAATTAACGCCCCCCACCAACCATTAACTGTAACCTATAAATTCTAGTATGTAGTTTCATCCTTATCTTTTCCTTTTCTGTAATTGTTTCTATGATTTTTTCTTCAAGAACTTATTATTTAGGATTTAGTTATTGTCTCTATTTTGAACTGGATGCTGTGTCTGTGGTCCCTGAACCAACTTTTATTTTTATTTTATGTCTATAAAAATGTGTTAAGTTTTTTTTCCTTTTTTATTTTGTGTTTAATATGTCTCTGCCTTAGAACAGTTTTAGCTGTATCCTAGAAATTCTAATATGCTGTTTCATCTTTGTTATTCCCTTTTGTGTAGTTGTGGCTTTCATGATTGTTTTTCCTTCAATCAATTTAATATTTAAAATTTAATTGCTATCTTTATTTGAGATTTTATCTTTCTTTGTGTTTGCTGAACAATTTTTTATTTTTATTGCCTGTCAGGAATTTCACAATTATTTCTACCTTTTTTAACATTTGTTTGCAATACCTCTCTTTTCAACTACATTGCCAATCTTTTAAAAAATTCTTTATGGTCAGGGTCAGAGCCAAGGTGGTATAAGAAAACCAGGGACTAGCTTGAGTTCTGCCCCAAAGTCCTCCAAATAACATTAAGAATGACTCTAAATGAATTACCAGAGTCAAGATGGTAGAGTGGAAAGATGCACATGCTCTAGTTCTTCCCCCATAGCTTGTAAAATACCTGTAAAAATGACTCTCAAAAAATTCTAGAGTACAGAAACCACAGAACAACAGAGTGAAAGAGATTTCCAGCCAATGGTAACCTGGACGGCTGAAAGGAAAGGTCTATCACATGGAATGGAGTGCAGCTCAGCATTGGCTGTGCAGCACCAGGAGGAACAGCACCAGAAGAGGCCTCAGGGGCAGAATTCCCAGCAGTAGTGGAGTTTCCCAAAACCCTCGAACCACAAGTGTCAAATAAAGCTTTGAAGGCCAGTGAGAGGACTTTTGCAACTAAGCAAAAAGGGAGCAAGGTCCACCCCAAACCCCAGTCCCAGGTGCCAGCAGTGGTGGCAGCAGCTAAAGAATCCATTTAAGGAACACTCAGCCTAAAGTCCCTGGGGGAATTGAGGAGTTGATCTGAATCTCAGTCCCTTAGGACACTCCTGGGTTGAGGAGGATCACGGGATGGTCATGGCAGAGCTGAAGGTGGTTGTGGAGAGGGAAATCTACTATTTGCAGATTCTGAGCAGAAAAGTTTTTGGTTGCTCCCAGACCAGTGGGCAGGCCAGTAGAGGAGGAAACTCCTCTCCTTTGATTATGCCACCTTGGAGGAACTGAGAAATTTCAGGTCCCCAGAGTATATGCTCTTCTTGAAAAAAAAACTTAAAAATCAAGTAACTGGCTGGGAAAATGCCCAAAAAGGGAAATAACATAAGACTATAGAAGGTTACTTTTTTGATGAAGGTATTTTCTTCCATTCTTTTGGATGAGTAAGAACACTGTACACTGTCAGAGAAAATAAAGGCTTCTTCATTCAGGATCTCCAAAACAAATATGACATGGACTCAGGCCATAGAAGGACTTGAAAAGCCAGTTAACAGCTAGCAAAAAGAGACCGAAGAAAATAACACCTTTAGGGACAGAGCAAAGATGGAAGAGTAGAAAGACATATAAACTCTAGCTCTTCCCCCACAACCAATAAAATACCTGTAAAGAAATATTCTCAGAAAATTCTAGGGTAGCAGAAGCCATGGAATGATGCAGGGGAGGAGATTTCCAGCCCAGGGAGACCTGGAAGGACAACAAAAAGCCCAGCCTTGGCCATATATCACTGGGAGGAGCAGGACCAGAGCAGGCCTAGGAGGTGGAATCCCCAGCAGCAGCATATCCTTCAACCCACAGGCAACAAAAACACTTCAAAGGTCAGTGGAAGAGCTTTTTCACCTCCCTGCAAAGGGAGCAGTGTCCTCCCTTAGTCCTGGCCCCAGGTGGTGGCAGCAGCAGAAGCAGCAGTGAGCAGTAGCAGTTGCAGTTACAGTGGCTACCACAGGCAGCAACCAATTTCCATTGCTAGAGCCTCATCTTAAAACCCCTGGGGGCTTTCAGCAGCTAATGTGAATTTTAGCTCTGAGTGGTGGTCCTGCCCAGAACCCTACATAAAGTCCCTGGGGGAATTGAGCTGCTGATCTAAATCTCAGCCCTGAGTGGTAGCCCTGTCCCCCCCCAGCTAAAGCCCCTGGAGCAATTGAATAGCTGCTCTAACTCTCATCTGCTAGCCTGGCCAGGGTATAAACTCCTCTCCCTAGATTGTACCACCTTAGGGGAAATAAAATGTTACAGGTCTCCAGAGAATACCCTATTCTTGACAAGGACCCAAAAGTCAAGTAACTGGTTGGGAAAATGCCCAAAAAAGGAAAAAAAATATGATTATAGAAGACTACTTTCTTGGTGAACAGGTATTCTCTCCCATCCTTTCAGATGAGGAAAAATAATGTTTACCATCAGGGAAAAACATAAAAGTCAAGTCTTCTGCGTCCGAAACTTTCCAAATAAATATGTCCCAGGCAATGGAAGAGCTCAAAAAGGATTTTGAAAATCAAGTAAGAGAGATAGAGCAAAAATTGGAAAGAGAAATGACAGAGAGATGCAAGCAAATCACACAAAGCAAGTCAACCACTTACTAAAGGAGAATCAAAAAAATGCTGAAGAAAATAACACTTTTAAAAATAGGCTAACTCAACTGGCAAAAGAGGTCCAAAAAGCCAATGAGGAGAATACCTTAAAGAGCAGAACCAGCCAAATGGAAAAGAAGGTTCAAAAGCTCACTGAAGAAAATAGTTCTTTAAAAATTAGAATGTAACAAAAGGAAGCTGATGGTTTTATGAGAAACCAAAAAATTAAAACAAAACCAAAAAAATTGAAAAATGGAAGATAATATGAAATATCTCATTGGAAAAACAACTGACTTTGAAGATAGTTCCAGGAGAGACAATTTAAAAATTTTGGCACTACCTGAAAGTTGATCACAAAAGAGCCTAGACATCATCTTTCATGAAATTATCAAGAGAACTGCTCTGATATTCTAGAACCAGAAATATTGAAAGAATCCACCTATCATCTCATGAAAGAGATCTGAAAAGAGAAACTCCTAAGAATATTGTAGCCAAATTCCAGAGTTCCCAGGTCAAAAAGAAAATATTGTAAGTAGCTGGAAAGAAACAATTTGAGTGTTGTGGAAATACAATCAGCATAGCAAAAGATCTAACAGCTTCTACATTAAGGGATCAAAAGCCTTGCAATATGATGTTCCAGAAGTCAAAGGATTAAAACCTAGTATCACCTACCCAGCAAAACTGAGTATAATACTTGAGGGGAAAAAATAGTTATTCAATGAAATAGAGCAATTTCAAGTGTTCTTGATGAATAGATCAGAGTTGAAAAGAAAAATTGACTTTCAAACAGAAAAATCAAGAGAAGCCTAAAAAGGTAAACAGGAAAGAGAAAGCACAAGAGACTTACTAAAGCTGAACTGTTTATATTCCCACATGGAAAGATAATACTTGTAACTCTTGAAACTTTTTTCAGTATCTGGGTAGTTGGAGGGATTATACACACACACACATGCACATACACACACACAGAGCATAGGGTGAGTTGAATAGGAAGGGATCATATTTAAAAAAAATAAAATTAGGTGGTGAGAGAGGAATATATTGGGAGGAGAAAAGGAGACATGGATTAGGGCAAATTATCTCCCATATTAGAGGCAAGAAAAACCTTTTCCAATGGAGGGAGAAAGGGGGGAGGTGAGAGAGAAAAAGTCAAGCTTATTCTCTTCATATTTGGCTCAAAGAACTGATAACATGAACACTCAATTTGGTATGAAAATCTATCTTACACTACAGGAAAGTAGGGGAGAAGGGGATAAGCAGATTGCGGGGGGAATGATGGAAGGGAGAACAAATAGAAGGAGGGAACAATTAGAAGTAAACATTCTTGGAGGGGGCAAGATCAAAAGAGAGAATAGAAGAAATAGGTTACATGATAGGATGGAGGGAAATATGATTAATCTTATACAACACGACTATTATGGAAGTCATTTGCAAAACTACACATATATAGCCTATATTGAATTGCTTGCTTTCTCAGTGGGGATGGGTGGGGAGGGAGGAAGGAAGAGAAGTTAAAACTCAAAATTTTAGGAACAAGTGTTGAGAATTTTTTTTTTTTTTGCATACAACTAGGAAGTAACAAACACATATAATGGGGTATAGGAATCAATCTTGCCCTATAAGAATAGAGAGAAGATGGGGATAACGGAAGGGTGGAGTATGATAGAACGGAGGACATATTGAGGGAAGGAGTAATCACAATGCAAGGCATTATGGGGTGGTGGGAAGGGAGAAATGGGGAGAAAATTTCGAACTCAAAATTTTGTGGAAATGAATGTTAAAAACTAAAAATAAATAAACATTTAAAAAAAAGAAAGAGGAAAAAATGACTCTAAACAAATTCTAGAACAGCATAATCCTCAGAATGACAGATTGAAACATAACCTGGAAGGTCAACAGGAAGGATCTGTTGCACCAATCTGAGAGAGGAATACAGTGCAGTACAGGAAGGTCCCCCATCAAACTTGGAGCAGGCCGTAGGGGACTGAATCACTGGCATCTCTTGTGGTTTCCAAACATCTAACCCACAGATGCCAAAGAAAATTAAGAAGGTAGCTAGGAAAGTCCAGTTGGGCCTGGGTGAGAGAGGAGCACAGGCTGGTGCAATGGGGCAATGAAGGTGGTGGAGGTGGCACTGGCAGGTTCTAGAGCTCTCAGCTCCCAGACAGAGGGGATAGAGAGACTAATCAGAGGGGGATTTCGGGAATCTCTTTGCTGGCACTAAAGCAGAATTCCCTTGCTTTGCCCATGCATAGATCTAATTCACAGTCCTGAAAGGTGGTGCTGGGGCTAGGAAGAACACTGCTGTGATGGTACTTGTGGTGGCTGTGGAAAGAGAATTCTCCCCATAGTTCCAAGGCAGAAATGGTTGCTTGTGGTCACTCAAAGACCAGAACACAAACCAGGAGAGGAGTAAACACCAGTCCTTTGATCACACCACTTTGGAGAAAATGAAAGTTTCTGCCTTAGATTCCCTAGAGGTATGTATGAAAAGAGCTGAATAAAATCCCTAAAGCTTGGGACAAATCATAAGCAGACCCTCTTAAACAAAATCACAAACAAGCTCCTTCATTCACACTAGCCAGTGACCTGCATCCTTTCTAGCTCTGACTGCTCTCAAGACTAATTCCCTCTCAGCACTGCTGTAGTTCTGCCTCTTACTGTTGTACCCTTCTTGTTCCACCCATTCAGCAAACTCCTCTCACCGAAGGCTCCACGTGACTCAGGCTTCCATGTAACTCAAGCAGGCCACATGGCCTATTAATGAATATGAAAGATCTCCCCATGTTAAATTACTATTACATTATCTCACATAAAAGATGCAAGAAAAAACTTTTCCAGTGGTGAAGAAAGATAAGAGGAGAGAATGAGGGAACCTTACTCTCATCAGATTTGGCTTAAGGAAGGAATAACATATACACTCATTTGAGTATGAAAATCGATCTTACTCTACAGGAAAGAAGGGGGTAGGGGATAAAAGGACGTGCGGTGATGATAGAAGGGAAGGCTGATGGGAGAGTGAGTAGTCAGAAGCAAACACTTTTGAGAGGGACAGGGTTAAAGGAAAGAATGGAATAAATGGGAAATAGGATAGGATGGATGGAAATAAAGCTAGTCTTTCAAGACATGAATATTATGGAAGTGTTTTGCATGACTACACATGTATACTATCTTATGTCAAATTCCTTGCCTTCTCAATGAGGGTGGGTGAACATGGAGGAAAGGAGAGAAACTGGAATTCAAAATTTTAAAAATTAATGTTAAAAATGCTTTATACATGCAATTGGGAAAAAGAAAAATATACAGGTAATGGGGTATAGAAACCTGTCTTGCCCTGGAAGAAAATGGAAGGGAAGGGTATAAGGAGGGTGTGGGGGAGGTATTACAATGGAGAGCAGATTGGGGGAAGGGATAACCAGAATGCATGTCTTCTTGGGGTGGTTGGAGAGGAGAGATGGTGAGAATAATTGGAACTCAAAATCTTGTGGAAGTGAATGTTAAAAATTAAAAATAAATTAATAAAAATTCCATATATTGCTGAGAAATATATATATATATTTGGGATTTTTTTCTTCTTTTGTTGTCTCAATTAGAAGACAACATAAATCATTTATCTTTGGTTTCCACAGCATTTTTTTTCTGTTCTATATTTTCTCTTTTGTTTATCTTTACTTTAGATTTATCAAAAACTAAGGAAGGGAGAGAGAGAGGGAGACAGACAGACAGACAGAGGGATAGACAGAGAGAGAGAGACTGAGAAAGAAAGACAGGCAGGGGTGGGGGGGAAATGTTACTACATGCACTGAGGCCTTACTCTGGTAAAACAATGACAGGCTAAACCAGTTTGAGAGTAATTGGGCCTCAAAAGTTAGGTGCTGTGTACCCCTAGCATGTGAAAAATTTCCCTAGTAGAATGGGTGGATTAGATTTGTTCTAATGGCTATGAAGGTGTCTGAAGCAGGCACCATGGAATGCTAAGAACTTGGTCAGACACAGAAGTTTCCAAGGTCATCCACTGCATCCTGGGCAATTTCTAGTCATCTTGACTTCTGTCTTGCAACTGAAATTTGTTGACTCTGAAAGAGAAAGTGAGACTAGAGACGTTGTGCAAATTTATCTCGGTTAAATCCAACTCATACATGAATCAAGACATCACCCATGATGACATTGGTCCTCAAAAATGAAGGACAAACAGCAACAACAATGATCTTTGTCTTCCTGTAGCTCAAACAATATTTTGTTTATGAATTTGAATTCTAAAGCTTTTGAAAGTTTTTAAGTTTATTACTGATACTGGTTTGTTATGGTTCATTTCAGCACAGTATAGTTTCCTTGTTTATCTCTTTTTTATTTTTAGAATGCTTATTTTTGCTGCATCAAAGAACATGATTGCAATTCCTGCATTTTTGAGATTTGATTTTCTTTCTAAAATCTGATTCATCTTATATTTTTTTCCATCTCTTCAATTTAACTTCTGGTATGTCTTTGTTTTTTAAATATGTTTTGTATAAGTAACAGAGTATAACAGTTATATTTTCTTATCCAATCTTTCACCTTTTTCCATTATTTGAGCACTTAATCCACTCTCATTTAAAGTTATGGGAGCCAAACTTATATTTTCCTCCATTTCTCCCTGACATTTTTTCATATTGTGATTTTCCCTCTTCTATTAAAAACAGTAGTAAAGTCATTCACTGTGCTGTTTTTGCTACATCACCTTTTCTCACTGACCCTCTTCCTCTCCTCCTTTAGCCCCTCCTCTCATTTGTTACCCCTTTCCCTTTGAGATTTTTCTTACTGGTTTCCTTTTCTCTCCTGCCTTTCCATGACTATAAAATTCTTTCCCCTCCCCCTTTTCTTCCTCTCAGTCAAGTAGAATCTCCTTTCCTCCCTTTCAATTAGTCCTCTTCATTAGTTCTTAAAATTTAATGTAATTTTGTTGTCATGCCCCTCTCCAAAAAGAATTTATCTTGCTGTCTTCATTATCTATGCATCCTTTCTGTCTACTTTAGACCGTCATACTCTGAGAGAACTTGCCCAAAGATTCCCTTTTACCATTATGCCTCACTTCCAGAACAATGCCAATTATTGCAGGTGTGAGAGAGAACACAGTAGGTTCCCTCTTCTCCACATTTCTTATTATATAGACTACCACTCGCGTATATCCTTCCCTCATTTCTCTTCCCCAAATGTCAAAACTTTCATTCATTCCTCTTCTCTCACTCCCCTCGGTGCCAGTTGCCCTAAGGAAACTTCCTACCTCTTCAAGTAGAATGGAAGATTTTCCAAGTACCAAATCTTAGAGGTGAAACCCAGTACAAGGTCTTCAAAATCCCTTCAAAGACCATCTCTTTTCCCTCATTGGAATATTTTTCAGTGGGAATCCCCTTTCACCACCAAAACAAAGTTTTCTTAATTTCCCCTCTTTTCTTCCTTCACCCCTTCCTCTTGACCCACTACCCTGTGGACTATTCTCTTTTTGAGAACACAGGAATCAATTTCCCCTCCATGTTAGCCTTTGATTTGAGCCTAGTACATCATAGATTCCTTTTTATCTTTCTGCTCTCCTCCCCCTTTTACACATCCTCCCATGTTTTAATGTATATTCACACATACACACACACACAACCCACAACATTGATTCACCTATAATAAGGGTATCACTAGATTCAGTCTATAATACTTTAAGACCTCCTTTCCACCAGACTTCCATTTTGTCCTTGTTTTTTGTACATTTAGAAAAAAAGTTTCATACTTGTCTCTTTGCCCTCACTCTGCTGCTATTGTTGTCCTGCCTGAGGCATTTATTTACTTCTCCTGCATTTCTGTTGTTTAGGTTATTCAAGAAGCAAATAAAATTTTCCTTCTGGTTTTCTTTCTAAAAATATTTCAAATGCTTCTTTTTTATTATCTGTTTTTTTTCATTTCTGATTAAAATCTGATTTGCAGGGAAAATTACCCTGTGGTTTATCTTGAGCTTAAATTTTTTTTGGACCATATTATTCCTTTCTCTCTTACATTTTTTCTGGTAAGTACCAAATAGACTTGTATTCTTTAAATTTCTTTCTCTTTGGTTTTCAAGATCTTTCTCCAGATCACTTACTGAGCTTATTGTTTCTGAATTGAATTGCTAAATTTAACTACTGCATCTTCCCCTTCCCCACTCCTAATTATCCCACCACCTCCCCCAATTCTGCCCTGAAAGTGATTTGTGAATTCTTTCATTTTGAATTGTATTTTTATGTTCAGAAGTTCTGGACAGTTCTATTTTATTATGTCTTTCATTAAGGTGTCTACATATGGTATCATTCTCTTACCTAAGGGTGCACTGCCCAAAGACCTTAGCCTAAAAGGGCCAGGGTTTCCCATTGCATCCTGGGTCAACTCCAGTCGTTCTGATGAATATCTGACCACTGGATCCAAATGACTTTGGAGGATAAAGTAAGGCACGTGGCCTTGTACAGCCCTCCCTCACTCAGAACAAAACCAGCTGCAAGTCATGTCATCATTTCCCTTAAAGAACTTGCAACTTAATATGAATGATGATAATGCTTATACAAGAAAAGTAGTAGCTTATCTGCCAGATACACTAAATAGATGATAGCCTACAACCTTGATCACAGGTGTCATTCACTACTGGAAATCAGGGGAAAGGGTTTCTCAGGAATGCATTTTGATCTTTTATGTCTGTAGCAAGATAGCTTTGAGAGTTGATGTGTATAGCTTGACCTCTGGATTGAATATGATAACTTTGGGAATCAATGCATGATAATTCTGTGGTCACAAGATCATCCTGTTTTTACAAGAAGATTCCTTCAGAGGTCAGCCTGTTCTTGTGATAGGGAAAGATAGTTTATTTTACTGGGGCCCCACTCATGAATGATCACAGAGAAAGGTAGTTTGTCTTACTGGAGTCCACTCATGAGTTACTGCTAGTCATAGTATCCTAGGGCCAAGGAGAAAACTGTCAAGGTTACCGTTAGGGAGAAATGTGAACTTGTAATTGGGGTCCAAGCACAAGCACCCAAGCATGCCATCAGCATCAACTTCATGATGCCATGGTCCTCTCTGAGAATGAAAGATAAACAATGTTGAGTTGATGATGTTTTTATCCTATTATGTTCTTCTTGGAGACCTATGACCCTTAGGTTGTCCGTATATATCCAGTTAATGTTAGTATGTTTTGCTTGCATCTTGCATAGTATAGTTTGTTTCCACTTACTGTTTTTTGCTTAACCTCGATTGTCCTGCAATTCTATGTATTTGCATTTCTAATCCATTATTCTGTATTTTGTTTCTTTGGTGAGACTTGCTGTTACAGATTCCAGTTTTTCTATTCTGCTCATTATTTTTGCTGTGCAGGCCATAAATTTTGCTCTCCTAATTCTCATTTCTCTTTTGAACCACTCAGGAACAGTGCATTGTGGTTCCATGTTCTTTTCATATTTCAAGGGTTGCTCTGTTTAATAAGTTTTATAATATTCCCTTATTTTTGCATTTTGTATTTATTCATATATATACCTGAACTTATTGATGACATTTGGAGGCCATATTTCTTTCTGTTCTTCCTGTTGACTTATCTTAGTATCTTTGAGTTCTATTCTTCCCTAAGACCATTGGTAATTTCAGTTTATTTCTTATTCTCACATGATTTTTCCATATTCACTTTCTGACTCTGTCCCTCACAATGAGTGTTTCCTTGGGAGCTGGATCTCAAAGCATCTCAGGCCTCTTCCCACACTGGCAGTTCAAGGTTCACCAATCTAAGTCTCTGTCATAAGTGACATTTGGGGAAGAAAAATTGACCCCACCTAGATACAGTGCTTCTTCCTTCACATTTAGGGGAATGCTGAACTAAGCAACTCCATATACACACACAATCTCCTGTCCTGTTGTCCTGCCCATTCCCACTGTCCCTTACTTCTTTGATCTCACATGGACAATACTGCCATGTTTGTGCTTCAGGATTGTCCATACTGGAATTGGCAGCTCAAAGTTTTACCTTGCTGGTGCTACAGTATTGTAGCCCCCCGGCAAGCTTTAGAACCTGAAGGGCTATGGTCATACTGCCTGTGTATCACAACTTGGGAAAATTTTTGCAGCCAGGAGCTAGGATCTCCATCGCACTAGAAAGAGGGAAGAGGGACCAAGTGTAGGAGTGAATTTTGTTGTAAGCCTGTGTCTCTTGGGTCACTGGGTCTGCCTGTACAATCTTACCATTGATAATGTGGGAAGTGGAAGAGTAATACTAAGTGAGCTTAGTGTCAGTTAATGTAAAGTCATTTTTTTAAAACTTTCTTTTGGATTCTTGATTTCCTAGACCATGGAGAGAGTCAAAGTGGTTTCATCTTTGATGCATCATTTCTATTTTTGGAGAGAATTGAGAGTCCTTGAGGACATGAACAGGATTGTTAGTAGAAAAGAAGGAGGAGAGAGATAGCTATAGAAAGACAGAGATAAAAGAAAGGTTTTTTTAATTAATTTGTTTCTTTGTTTTCAGTTTTCTAAAATCACTTCCACATATCTTGGGATTTTTTCTTCCTCCCTCTCCTGTACTTTCCCCCTCTTTACCTCCTCCCTCCCCGAGACAGTGTGCAATCTTACCTGGGTTCTACACATACAATCTTACTAAATACATTTTCACCTTAATCACATTGCATGGAAGATGAATGGGAGAAACCAAGAGAAAAACCAAACCAAACCAAAACAAAATACAAGAGAAAAGAGTCTGCTTCATTCTGCAATCCCATTACGTATTTGTTTCTCTGAATGTGAATGGCATTTTTTCTCAAGAGTTCATTGGGAATTTTTTAGATCCTTGCATTGCTGTGAAGTGCCAAGGCTACCAGAAAAAGTCCTCCACTGTGGTTGATGCTGTTTACAAAGCTCTCCTGTTTCTGCTCCTTTCACTCAGTATCAGTTCGTATAAGTCCTTCCAGGCCTCTCTGAAGTCTTCCTGTTCATCATTTCTTATAGCACAATAGTATTCCATTACAGTCATATATCACAACTTGTTCAGCCATTCCCCAATTGATGGGCATCCCCTTGATTTCCAGTGCTTCACCACCACAAAGAGAGTTGCTATGAATATTTTTTGTACATGTGGTACACTTTCCTATTTTCATGTTCTCTTTGGGATATAGTCCTAGAAGCATTATTGCTGGGTCAAAGTGTATGCATATTTTGTAGCCCTTTGGGCATAGTTCCAAATTGCTCTCCAGAATGGTTGGATCAGCTCATTGCTCCACCAGCAATGATTTAGTGTTCCAACTCTCCCATATCTTCTTCAACATTTATTATCATCTTGTTTTGTCATGTTAGTCAATCTGATATGTGTGATGTGGTACCTCAGAGTTGTTTTGATTTGCATCTCTAATCAATAGTGATTTAGGGTATTTTTCATATGACTATAGATAACTTTAATTTCTTCCTGTGAAAACTGCCTGTTCATATCATTCGATTGTTTATCAATTGGGGAATGACTTGTAATCTTGTACATTTGGCTCAATTCTCTATGTCTTTTAGAAATAAGGCTTTTATCAAAGACACTAGTTGCAAAAATTCTTTTCCAGTTTTCTTCTTCCCTCCTAATCTTGGTTGCATTGGGTTTATTTGTCTGAAAACTTTTCAATTTAGCGTAGTTAAAATTATCCATTTTGCACTTCATAAAATGCTCTATCTCTTGTTTGGTCAACAATTTCACCATTCTGTGTAAATCTGACAAAAACACTACTCTTTGTTCCCCTATTTTTTTTAACATATCAATTTTTATATCTAGATCTTCTGTCCACTTGGACTTCATTCTTGTTTACAGTGCCAAGCATTGGTCTATGCCTAGGATCCACCACATTGTTATCCAGTTTTCTCAGGAGGTTTTATCAAACAGTGAGTTCTTATCTCTGAAGCTGGGGTCCTTGGGTTTATCAAACAGTAGATTGCTATATTCAGTGAATGCTGTCTTGAGTACCTAGCCAATTCTGCTGGTCTGACCCTCTATTTCTTAGCCAGTACCAAGTGGTTTTGATGATTACAGCTTTGTAATACAATTTGAGATCTAGTAGGGGTAGGCCACAAAAGAGAGGGTTTGAAACAGTTACTATGAAACATGGGATAGAAAATTGATTAGTAAGGAGTAGAAGTGTGCTCTGGATACAACTAAATTTTCAGTTGAGCGTGTATTTTTTAATGGACTCAGTAGACATTTTTGTGATTTCTAGCTCTCTTTAATATCATATAGGTAGCAATTAAAGAGGTAGATTTTGAGAATAATCCAGAGTTTGGATTTGGTAAAGTATAAGCAACAATAATATTCATCAGGGGCACCAGGGGAGGGATAATTAGCACATAGAAGAGGATTAGATATTGGATAACCAGCATTTTCCACATTTCAAAAAGCTAGGACAAGAAAAAAATTGGAAATTCAGAAACGAAATACCCATTCCTCATAATTTAACCAATGAATACTTCTCATCTTACCATTCCTCCTTGCAATTTGAACTAGCTTAACAGGGATATGGGCAAGTAGTGGTGGCCTTATGCTTATAATCTTCAGAGATTCATTGCATCAAGAATTTGGAACTACCTTTCAACTATAGAGAGAATTGAGTTGGGTGAGATAGATGTAACACTTGGGGACACCAAAGAGAAGATGTGCATTGTTGCATTAATACATAAATAAGCTCTAAATATAGTCCTTTCACATCTACTGAAAACTAATTCTTAATTTTTAACCTTGTCTCCATTATATAAGGCTATCTATTGACTTCTTGAAAAGTTTTCCCCTTAAAATATTATGCTGTTCTAGCTAGTTAATGAGGCAATTTCAATAAGGCACTTAGTGGTCCTTTTCACACATTAAAAATCACAGGTTTCTTTTGAAAGATGAGTTTCTTGAAAATTACAAAGGCATATGATGTAATGGTGTAGATCTGAGGTGTCAAACTAAAGGCCTGTAGGCCACAGGCAGTCCTTAAAACTCTTAAAACTCCTATATGACCTGATTCAGATTTTTAAAATAAAAACATAATACAATACAAAGGATGTTAATTGGTAGTTTCCTAAATCATTTTGTCATTTGGCATCTGTTTATATTTAATACCCCTGGTATTTATTTTTTTCACACAATAGGGATTCAAATAAAAAAATAAGGTATATTCTGCTCTCAAAGAGTTTATTTTTAATAATTTTCTTTTTTCCAATTACATGTAAAGACAGATTTTAACATCATTTTTTAAAATTCTGAGTTTCAAATTTTCTCCCTCCCTCCCCTACCTCTTCCTAAAATAGTAAGCAGTTTGAAATAAGTTATATAGGTGCAATCATGTAACACATATTTTCATGCAAGCTATGTTGTAAAAGAAGAAACAGACATATATGAATATGAATATTCAACAAAAAAGTGAAAAGAGTATGCTTTGATCTGCATTCAGACTCTTCTATTAGTTCTTTCTCTGGATATAAATAGTATTTTTTCATTATGAGTCCTTTGGTATTGTCTTGGGTCATTGTATTACTGAGAATAGCTAAATCATTCATGTTTGATCTTTGTACAATGTTGTCACTACATACAATTTTCTCCTGGTTATGTTCGCTTCACTTTGCATCAGTTCATGTAAGTCTTTCCAGTTTTTTTGTGAAATCTACCTGCTCATCATTTATTATTTCACAGTAGTATTTCATCACATTCATGTATCACAGTTTGTTCAACCATTTCCCATTTACTGGGCATTTCCTCAATTTCTAGTGCTTTGCCATCACAAAAAGTAGTGCTATAAATATTTTTGTACACATAGATCCTCCTCCATGTTGGATCTCTTTGAGATATAGACCTGATAGTAATATTGCCGGATCAAAGCCTTTTGGACATAGTTTCAAATTCCTCTCAAGAATGGTTGGATCAGTTCCTCAGGGAATTTATGACAGAAATGTTATCCATTCACTTCAGTTATGTCAGATTCTTTGTAACCCCATTTTTGGTTTTCTTAGCAGAGATACTAGAGTGATTGGCTATTTCCTTCTCCAGCTCATTTTTCAGAAGAGGAAACTGAAACAGACTTAAGTGACTTGCCTAAATCACACAGCTAGCATGAGTTTGAGGCCAGATTCAATCATAGCTATTCCTGACTCCAGCTGTCCGATAATTAAATTATAGAATTAAGATACATAGGGAAAGCAGTGGCCTGAGAAAGGAGATTTTCTCATGGATTCACCAATCTGCATTCTTTCAGGTTGTTGAATATCTCTACGAAGCCCCCAATGATCCCTTCATTCTTGTAGATCCTCAATCCTCAACCCTCAATCCACATCTTAAAATTTCTTATTGTCCCTAGGACTTCTCCTTCTGACTGTATTACTCTTCTAAATTCTTCATCATTACCCCAAGGACAGGATATCTTTCTGCACCACCTATACCTTTTCAAAGACTTTTTTATGTGTGGTCTTTCCTATTAGATTGTAAGCTCTTAAGGGAAGACACCCTTATTATCATTATTAGTAGTACTAGTAATATTATTATTTCATGTGTTTCTCCAACACTTAGCACAGAGCATGGTGCAAATTTAATAAATGCTATTCATTAACTGACTGACCTGGGATTTCTGAAGATTATGAATGGACCTGTAGCTCAATCTGCTTTTTTCCAATAGAGGTGGCAGAATTTATTTGGTTATTTTCCCTACAGAAAGAGGTTTAAATAAATACATCGAGACATCACAAAGACTAGCAGGGAAGATGGAAAGACGTCTAACGTGGATAGATTATCTGTTCTTGGTATTACCTGTGGTTATAAACCTGTTAGGTTATTAAGATGATCTAGTTCATCTTAATCTTAATAGAAATCTTAATTTTAATTCTTTAATTTTAATTTAAATCTTAATCTTAATTTTTTGAAAGAGAGGGAGGAAAGGAAGAAGGGAAGGAGGGAGAGAGAGAGAGAGACAGAGAGACAGAGAGAGAGGGAGAGAGAGAACTTTCTATAGAAAATTCTTTGATTCTTAACCTGTGAGTGACCATTGAATATATTGGCCTCTATACATCATTATTGATTCACAAGAATTTCCCAACTGGGGGTGGGGGAGGTGGAGGAGCCAAGATGATGGAGTAGAAACACACACATATGCTAGCTCTGAACCCACAACCAATAAAATACCTGTAAAGAAAAACTCCCAACAAATTCTGGAGCAGCAGACGCCACACAACAGAGTGGAGGAGATTTCTGCTCCAGAAAGCCCTGAAAAACCAACACCAAAGGTCCGCCGTGCACTGGACCCAAAGCAGAGCCCAGCCCTGCCTTGGCTATGTGGCACCAAGAGGAGCAGATCCGAGCAGGCTTCAGGGACAGAATCTCCGGCAACCACACAGTTACCTCCACCCACAGACACAAAAGGTCAGTGAGAGAGCCTGTTTGGCTGGCTGAGAGGCGAGTGGGGTGTCTCCATAACTCAGGCCCCCTTGGGAGGCAGCAGCAGAGGCAGCAACAGACAGGAGCTCCCAAAGCAGACAGAAGCTCGGATCCATTGTTGAAGATCTCTGCATAAAGCCCCTGAGGGAACACAGCCCTGTGAGGCAGCCCTGCCCCCACTTGAGCAGCTGAATTTAATCTCACACTGAATAGCAGCCCCACTCCTGCCGAAAGCCCTGAGGCTGGGAAGCAGCATTTGAATCTCAGACCCCAAGCACTAGCTAGGCAGATCAGGAGGCAAGGCAGGAGTGGAGAGGAATGTCAGAAGTCAAGTAACTGGCTGGGAAAATGTCCAGAAAAGGGGGGAAAAAAAAGACCAGAGAAGGTTACTTTCTCGATGAACAGATATCCCCTCCCATCCTTTCTGATGAGGAAGAACAATGCTTACCATCAGGGAAAGACAAAGAAGTCAAGGCTTCTGTATCCCAAACATCCAAACAAATATTTCATGGGCTCAGGCCATGGAAAAGCTCAAAAAGGATTTTGAAAATCAAGTTAGACAGGTGGAGGAAAAAACTGGGAAGAGAAATGAGAGAAATGCAAGAAAAGCATGAAAAGCAGGTCAACATCTTGCTAAAGGAGACCCAAAAAATGCTGAAGAAAATAACACCTTGAAAAATAGCCTAACTCAATTGGAAAAAGGTTCAAAAAGCCAGTGAGGAGAAGAATGCTTTCAAAAGCAGAATTAGACAAATGGAAAAGGAGTTCCAAAAACTCACTAAAGAAAATAGTTCTTTCAAAATTAGAATGGAACAGATGGAGGCTAATGACTTTCTGAGAAACCAAGAAATCACAAAACAAAACCAAAAGAATGAAAAATAGAAGATAATGTGAAATATCTCATTGGAAAAACAACTGACCTGGAAAAGAGATCCAGGAGAGAAAATTTAAAAATTATGGGACGACCTGAAAGCCATGACCAAGAAAAGAGCCTAGAAATCATCTTTCATGAAATTATCAAGGAAAACTGCCCTGATATTCTAGAATCAGAGGGAAAAATAAGTATTCAAGCAATCCACTGATCACTGCCTGAAAGAGATCCAAAAAGAGAAACTCCTAGGAGCATTGTGGTCAAATTCCAGAATTTCCAGGTCAAGGAGAATATTGAAAGCAGCTAGAAAGAAACAATTCCAATATTGTGGAAATACAGTCAGGGTAACACAAGATCTAGCAGCTTCTACATTAAGGGATCGAAGGGCGTGAAATAGGATATTCCAGAAGTCAGAGGAACTAGGACTAAAACCAAGAATCACCTACCCAGAAAAACTGAGTATAACACTTCAGGGGAAAAACTGGTCTTTCAATGAAATAGAGGACTTTCAGGCATTCTTGATGAAAAGACCAGAGCTGAAAAGAAAATTTGACCTTCAAACACAAGAATGAAAAGAAGCATGAAAAGGTAAATAGCAAAGAGAAGTTATAAGGAACTTACTAAAGTTGAACTTTTTACATTCCTGCATGGAAAGACAATATTTGTAACTCTTGAAACTTTTCAGTATCTGGGTAGTTGGTAGGATTACACACACACACACACACACACACACACACACACAAACACACACACATGCACACACATACACACGTGCACGCACACACAGAGACAGAGAGCACAGAGTGAATTGAATAGGATGGGATCATATCTTAAAAAATTGAAGTTAAGCAGTGAGAGAGAAATGTATTGGGAGGAGAGAAGGAGAAATGGAATGGGGCAAATTATCTCTCATCCAAAAGGAAACCAGGAGACTTTTTAGTGGAGGGAAAAAGAGGAGAGCTGAGAAAAAAACATGAGGTTTACCCTCATCACATTCGACTAAAGGAAGGAATAAAATGCACACTCATTTTGGTATGAAAGCCTATCTTATAATAGAGGAAATTGGGGGAGAAAGGGATAAGCAGGGTAGTGGAATGATGGAAGGGAGGGCAATGGGAGGATGGAGCAATTTGAAATCAACACTCTTGGGGAGGGACAGGACCAAAAAAAGAGAATAGAAGCAATGAGGGGCAGGATAGGATGGAGGGAAATATAGTTAGTTTTACACAACATGACTATTATGGAAATCATTTGCAAAACTACACAGATATGGCCTATATTGAATTGCCTGTCTTCCCAAAGGGAATCTGTGGGGAGGGAGGGATGGGGAGAAGTTGGAGCTCAATGTTTTAGAAACAGGTGTTGAGTATTGTTCTTGCTACTAGGAAATAAGAAATACAAGTAATGGGAATAGAAAGTTATCTGACCCTACAGGACAAAAGAGAAGATGGGGACAAGGGATGGGAAGGATGATAGAAGAAGAGGGCAGATTGGTGATAGGGGAAAATTAGAGTGCTCAGTGTATTGGGGTGGGGGGGAGGGGAACAAATGGGGAGAAAATTTGGAACCCAAAATTTTTTGAAAATGAATGTAAAAAGTTAAATAAATAAATTTAACTAAATAAAAAAAAGAATTTCCCAACTGTCAAATGAATTTCAAAGTAGAAGTCAAAACAGCACTAGGGTATAGGATGTATGTGAAAAATGTAAGACATCTTTCTTGTCCCTATAATTTCCAAGGGTTATTTTTTAATGTGAAGAGATTATTGGATGTATTTTATTCAATTGCACTGTTTAAGGCTATGTTGTTGCCACAGTTTAATTTGTTAATTGAATTAAAAAATCATTTTTTGAGCAACTGTTATGTGGACCACATTAAATTGGACATTTTGTGGGACACAAAAACTGTTTCTGTTTTCAGTCTTTTAGGAGTGAAATTAAGCAAATCAATAAAAGTATAGATAGAACTTTTGAGCTATAAATAATATTGCTGAGGTAGATAAAACAAATAAAAATTGACCCTCTTCCTAACTTCCTTATTTATACCAAGGGCATCAACATCCTCCAAGTGTTTGGGAGTTCACAATCTAAGAGCCATCCTTCATTCTTTACTATCCCTCACCTTTATATTCTACCGTCAGTTCTACATCTTAGTGACTCATGTACAGAAAACCATTCCAGGCTAGTTACTCATCACCTCTTTTCTGGAATATAATAAATTTCCATTAATTTCCCTATCTAGAGCCTATCCCTTCTCCAAGTAACATCACAAATACCTGAAAAATTGGCCATCAGAAGTCTAGTAATTCCTTTGCCCTACTCCAGAAGCTTCCATGACTCCCTGATGTTGTTCTTCAGCACTGTCAGTCTCTTTGTGTTCTGAGAGAACATAGTGTCCCAGGGATTTTTAAAGCAAAGATAACTAAGTGATTTTTCATTTCCTTTTCTAGAAGATTAAGGCAGAAACAAGTTCAGTCACTTGCTTTCATTGATTGGTCAACAGTAGGTCCCAGGTCAAGCCCTATTTGGTTATTGTTTGGGTCCTGACTGACTCATAATGAATGTAAATAACCGTCTGCTTTGCCCAGAAACCATGAGCTTCTTCCCTTCCCAGATTTCTTTTTTTTTAAAAAAGGCATTTTCTGTCTTATTTCTTATTAAGCCTTAGTCACTGAATGGGCATTGCTTCAATCAATCTGAGACCTGTTAAAGACTTTAGCTTGAAAAAGTAAAGGTTCCCCAGTGAATCCAGGGCCATCTCTAGCCATCCTGACCTATATATGGTCACTGAACCTAGAGGGCTCTGAGGAAGGAAGTGATGCTGGTGACTTTGCAAAACTTTTCCTCACTTAAATCTCATTCACTTGAATATCATGGTATCACCTCTCTGATATCATGGTCCTCTTCCCAAATGAAGGACAAACAGTAACAGCTAGTAAATATCTGAGGTCAAATTTGTATTCAAGTGTTCCTCACTCCAGGTCCAGTACTCTATCCACTGAGCCAGTGGATAGCTGTATCAATTGCCTATTATTTCTAGGTATAATATATATGTAGAGATTTATACTTACCTCTAAAATATAAACTGTGTCATGTAAAGCCTTTTATAACCTGGCTCATCTCCTGGCTTATTACTTATTCCCCATTTCCACCAAGCCTAGAAGCATTCTATGGCCCAGTCAAACAATTGTGTACTACATAATTCCCTCTGATCCTATGTTCAGTCCTATTTCCATGCCCTGTACACACTTTTTATGTCTACTCTTTTTAAACCCCAGCTGCTTTCAAGGATCATTTCAAATGTTAGTTCCTCCAACTGACTCACTGACATGTATGTAGAATTGCATCAGCTGGCATATACTATGAGCATTTAGAGGAGGAAAAACTCATCTCTAGCTCATATAATCAGGGAAGACTTGATAGAAAATGTGACTTCTCAATTGACCCTTAAAACATGACTAGAATTGACACAGATAGATATTGAAGAGGCTGGCTAAGGGGGTGTTATATTAAAAGTTGAAGGAATTGCAGGAGCAAAGACACAAAGGAATAAAATTACAGTATTTACCAAAGGAATGATAAATAGATTTCTTTGAGTAAAATATAGGGTGCATTTATAGGATTATTAGGGTGACTGGGAGAAAAGGCAAAACAGGACATTTATAGAATCTTTATTGTTAATTGAATTTAGGATAGGGAACCATAGCCCCTCTCCCATTGTTACACATACACATAGTAAGTTTATAGCCAGTCTCTCTGTATCAGTAAGCACCCAACATATGCAGGAGGCCCTATTATCACAGGCAACTTTTGAGGTGTTAACAATCACTTTAATAAATCATGTGTATCATTCCTTTTACTAAGCACATATATCATTCCCCTAATTCAGGGGAGTTAGCACCCTAAACTTCAAAGAAAATATAGAGAAATCAAAAGATCAATTGATATGGCTTCCTCTGCCTGAATTCAACAGATAGTTGGACCCTGACTATCTGACCATAGTTACCAAACAGGGAAGCACAGACATTTGCATTTTCAAAGCCAGGGCTTCTTAAAGTGGCTTCCCAGTGTCCTCATCTGGCACTCAAACTTTCTTACAAAAACTTAGCCCCAAAGTAAAACCACACCCTCAGAGTATTTATAAACTTTTTAGAGCTAGGGGGCATAACTCTCTGACTCAGTGCCTCAGTAGAAAAAAAAAAAAGGTACTTGGGACCCTCCTGTAAAACAACTCCCTTCCCAAACAAACAAACAAACTCAAGCTTCCCAAAATGGGAAGGCCCATCACTGGGTGAGAAAGATCTTTCAATCAGAGATACTTTTGGTAAAACAAAAACGGCAAAAGATCCTAAGCTGATTGCCATCACACTCCCTGAAAAAAACTATAAAAAAATTATTATCTTTCCTAGACAATTAAATATTAACATTGTTTGGTTTCTTATTTGTTAAAATTAAAAAAAAAATAGCAGACATATTATTTATGAAATATTAAATATGGAAAGAACTTATTATCTCAGAGCATTCAATTATTTTGAATCTATCATTTAAAAAGTTCACACTTCATTACTAAGGCATTTCATGAATACTTCATAGCTTTTATCACATATGATTTTTAGTCTTTTCATAGAATATTCTTATCCATAATGTATCTCACTACAGGCCTTTCCTGTGAATATGCCAGTACAAAAATGAATATCCAGATTGAAAACAATGTAAACTCTGTGGACACAAATGAAATACTGAGACTGGCAATTTATTATTCCTTGCTCTGGCTATATGTCTGACCAATTTTCTTTTGGGTTATGCATGCCTAAAAATTTGTTTCACACCACTTCTCACCTAGAGAATGATGTTGCTAATATGCTACAACATATATATATATATATATATATATATATATATATATATATATATTAAACACAGAATGAAAAATTCAGACACCAGATTGAAAAAAGGCTATAAAAATGTGCTAATGCCTCATACATTTCCTTTAGAAATTATATGAATGTGGAATTGTCATTTTTATTATATTAGCTCAGCCTACTTATGAGCAACTGATGTTTTATTTCCAATTATTTAGATCTGACTTTATTTATGTGAAAAGTGTTTTGTAATTGTGTTCATGTAGTTCCTGGGTTTGTTTTGGTAGGTAGACTCCCAAATATTTTATAATGTCTACAGTAACTTTAAATGGAATTTCCCTTTCTATCTCTTACTGTTGGGCTTTGTTAGTGTAGAAATAGTGAAATGCCAATGATTTATGTAGGTTGATTTTATATACTGCAATTTTGCTAAAGTTGTAATTTTTTCTTGATTCTTTAAGTATATCCTAAATTAATTTACTTATTCAGCGCCATACTTGATCAGACTGACAAAAAATTATTTCATTGAAGTGGAAAAAATAATATCTTAATTCATCTGGAAGAACAAAAAGTCCAGAAAATCAAAGGAATTAATGAAAAGAAATTCTAGGAAAGGTGGCCTAGCCATACCAGATCATAAATTGTATTATAAAGTGGCAATCATCAAAACTACTTCTCACTTGGTAAGAAATAGGGGGGTAAATCAGTGAAACAGATTAAGTTTATAGAACATAGCACTGAATGATTATAGCAATCTACTGTTTCATAAACCCAAAGACCTGAGATTCTTGGATAGGAACTCACTATTTGACAAAAACTGCTGGGAAAACTGGAAAATAGTATGGCAGAAACTGGGCATTGACCAACATCTGACAGTGCATACCAAAATAAAGTTTAAATAGGTACACCATTTAGATATAAAGATTTACTATAAACAAATTAGGGGAGCAAGGAATAGTTTATCTCTCAAATTTATGGAGAATGGGGGAATTTATTACCAAACAGGAGACAGAAAATATTATGAAATGCAAAGTGAATAGTTTTGATTACATTAAATTGAAAAGTTTTTGTACAAACAAAGCCAATGCAACCAAGATTAGGAGGGAAGCAGAAAATTGGGAACTTCTATAACTAGTGTCTGTGATAAAGGCCTCTTTTCTAAAATATATAGAGAACTGAGTCAAATTTACAAGAGGACAAGTTATTCCCCAATTGATAAATTGTCAAAGGATATGAACAAGTAGTTTTCAGAGGAAAAATTAAAACCATCTATATAGTCATATGAAAAAATGTTCTAAATCACTATTGATTAGAGAGATGCAAATCAAAATAACTCTGAAGTACCACATCCCACCTATCAGATTGGCTAACATGATAAAACAAGAAAAGATAAATGTTGGAGAAGATGTGGGAGAGTTGGAACACTAAATCATTGCTAGTGGAGCTGTGAACTGATCCAACTATTCTGTAAAGCAATTTAGAAGTATGCCCAAAGGGCTACAAAAATGTTCATACATTTTGACCCAGCAATATCACTTTCATGGTAATGTATGTAATGGTAATTTAAATGGGAAGTTCTTTCCCATCCATTAATGTGCCCATGGGACCTCTCTGGTCACATGAAAGTCTTAGTCACAGGGAATCTGTGGTGGGAGGAGTTTGTTGAACAGATGGAGCAGGAAGGGTTGGAGTAGGAAATGAGTCAGAGCTGGGAAAGAGATAGCAAGTCACAATCTACATGAGTGGGAGAGCTTTTTTGTGATTTGTTTAAGGGAGATGGTTTGTGGGAAGCCTGACAGGGGGAAGGCTTGGGGATGGTATTGCCCTTGTATTGTTATTGTAACTAGATTTCTTCATTGCTATGATGGATTTAGTTTTCTCTTATTGGGATTCAGCTTTCTGGTGTTTGAATAAATGTTTTAGTCTATGTTCCATGGGGAAAATCTGTTATGTTTTGCAATTCACAACTATGTTGGCATATTCATAGCCACCATAGGCCCTGTGAATATCACATTGGCACTACACAGCTGTATCTCAAAGAGAACATAAAAATGGGGAAAGGATGTACATGTACAAAGATATTTATAGCAGCTCTTTTTGTGGTAGCCAAGAATTGGAAATTGAGAGGATGCCCATCAGTTGGGGAATGATTGAACAAGTTGTGACATGTGAATGCCATAGAATATTTTGTACTATAAGAAATGATGAACAGGTAGATTTCAGAAAAACCTGGAATGTCTTATATGAACTGATGCTGAGTAAAGTAAGCAGAGCCAGGAGAATGTTGTGCACAGTCACAGCCACAGTGTGTGGTGACTGACTTTGATAGACTTAGTCTTTCTTAGCAATACGAGGATTTAAAACAATTCCAAAAGATAGAAAATTCCAACCACATCCAGAGAAATAACTATAAAATATGAATGCAGAATGAAGTAGACTATTTTCTTTTTTTGTTCATTTTGTTTGTTTTCTTTCTCCTATTTCCTCCTATCAATTCTAATGTTTCTATACAGAATGACTAATTTGAAAATGTTTAATAGGAACGTGTATGTTGAGCCGATGTCAGATTGTGTGCTCTCTTGGGAAGTGGGATAGGGTGGGAGTGTGAGAAAATTTAAAATTTATGGAAGTGAATGTTGAAAACAAAAAATAAATAAATTAACTTAAAAATAAAGAAATAAAAAAGAAACTCTCCATGAAAATGAATTAAAAAAGGGAAAGAAATTATATGAATGTCTTATTTGGAGAATGACTGAACAAATTGTGATATATGAATGTAATAGAACATTTTGAGTTGTAAGAAATTATGAAATGGAGAATTTCAGAAAAAAAAAAACTAGGAAGACCTTTTTGAACTGAGCAAGACTGAAGTGAGCAGAACTAGGAGACTACTTTATAAATGATAATATTTTAGAGAAAAAAAATTTAAAAATTTGACCTCTAATCAAGACAAGGAAAAATGATGAGTCTAACAAGAAGTAAGATGAACTATGGTACCCAGCTCCTTATAGGGAGGTGACAAATTTAAAATGCACAAAGGTATACAATTTCAGACATAGTAAATATGGGATTTTGTTTTGTCTGGGTCTGGAGGAATTTTTTTTCTAGTTATTTTTAAAATGTATTTTCTCCATGGAGAATAGTAAGAGATACAGACTGACTTTAAAAATACATATAAGTAAAAGAAAATTGTATAAATGTTTAAAGGCAAAAAAAAAGAGCAAGATTATTTCATTGCTGAATTGAACTGATTAGTAGTCTTATTTGGTAAACCACTGATCTATAAAAATGGAGTCCGGAGACATTATGGTTTGGTTTTTTTTTTTTACATTTCTTTGGTGAAAAATGTTTTAGATATTCTGAGTAAAACAAGAATTCATAGATACACATTAAAAGAACAGTAGATATTAGTAGTTAGATTAAAATCAAATCTACCTTCTGTCTGAATGATAAATTCTTCATTTTTATGTGGCCACTTGCAGTGAATCCATATGTCAAGGATGAACAAATCAATAAAATAATGTAATATGAGTATTAGAACTACTTGAACTTCTAGCCATTGAACCAAGATCTGCAGCTGCCTCACCACAATAACTGAGCTGTATTTCAAATTGTTTGGAAGCATGACAGAGCTTGGAAAATCTGTGACCCATTCTATTGAATAATGTAATTGAAGTTTAACTCTGAAATAGCCAGTAAAAATAATTAGCTCCTTGATGTCTACTAGGGAAGAACTTTATTCAAAGAATTAAATGAACATATGGCATACTTACTGTTCATCTTTTCAAAACCCTTGTAGAAACCAGTGGATTTTATCAAATAATAAATCACCATGAATAAAATATAAACAACCAACTCCATCAAGTACCATATAATTGAATTCAGTTTAACAAATGTTTAGTAAGTGCCAATTATTTTCAAAGCACTCTGTCAGATGTTGAGGACTGGCAAGGCAAAATACAAACAGTTCCTGCCCTTAAGAAGCTAACATTTTACCTAAACTTTCTACCCCATCTGAGGTTACAACCCACAGTTTAAGAAAAGCTAAAGGGATCCTGAGTGGGAAAAGTTTAAGAAGCCCTGAAAAGGACATGAAATGTACTGAAGTAGGTGAATGGAAAGTATTTGCAAAGGAATACAAATTTCTTTCAAGAGGAAGGTTTGCTAATAAATGGAGGGAATATGGAATGGATCAGAAAGTCACTTGATCTGTGCTAATGATCCTAGAAAAAGGAAGCTAGTGTTTCTTTAAGGCCAAGGTGAGTAGGAAGTGCATTTCATACGTGGGGTCCAGAGAAGCTTCTAGAAGTTCATTGGACAAGAGTTCAACCCTTCTGTTTTATGAAGAGCTCTTCATCTCTTTATTCTCTTGTACCATCCAAAGTCTCAGAAAATCAAATCTGGAGGGATGGTGGTGGATGGAGAGACTGTCTATCTTGCCCTCTATTGCCCTCTCTGGTTTGAAAGGGAGAAAAAAAGGAGACAAAGACAGATCTCACTTCTATTTTTCTGAGAACTGTGCCTTGTGAGAAAAAATCTGGAGCTGATTGAACAAAAAACAAGCCCTGCTACTTGCAGGTCAGAGAATCTCGGTTTAAGTGAAAATCTTGTCACTGAAAGAGTGTAACACTATTCTTAGTGCATAGCTAAAGGTGGCTAGGAGTCAAAAGACCTGCTTAGGAAAAACAATTTTGCCCAACTGAAGGAAGTGGGAAGGAGTAGCTAGCAAACCATTAGCACTGTGTATTGTCAATGAATTCTTAGGGACCAAATACATCAAGGCCTGCTAAGTTGTGAGTTGCTCTGGACTTACAGCTTTCCCTATGTGCCTCCTTGTTGTATTTCAATATGTGAGTTCTCTTATCACTCACAAATAACATGTGTGTATATGTGTGTATGTGTATATGTATGTGCATATGTATATACACTCATACATACACATATAATACATATATACACACGTGTTGTATATGCATGTTCACATGCATGTTAGTATGTGTATATGCATGCATATGATGCATGCATGTGTTGTGTGTCTGCATATACACATACTTATACATATGCATGTATATACATATGTGTATATATCGATGGGCAAGAATAACCCAAATTTACAGGTGGATTATGATGTTTGATTATTCTAGCTTTTGCCTAATGGTTAGTAAATATTATGAATATCAGGGTGTTTTTGTTGCTTCTGGGAATGCTCAGTTCTAATATGGAGATGGTCCTGAGAGGCTTCTGAGCATGCCCAGTTCTATATGCTTCATCCACTACCATCTTTGTATGGGTAGATTCCTTAGATTGGCTGTCCTTCTCTGCCTCTTTTTAGATTGGCTGCCTTCTATATTATCAATGCAATGTGCCCATGGTTTAATTTGCTTACAGTTTAAATTGCACTTACAATAAATCATACTCACACAAAAAATAAAGATTACAAAGATTATAATTCATTGCTTATAAGTATAGATGAAAGTTTACATATATCACCAAATTGAGGAGAATATCTATATACATGTGGGGAGTACTCTTTCAGTTTCTAGAGTCTTGGTTGGGAAATAACCTGGGCAGAGTATCTACTACATGGATGAGATTCCAATGTCTTATTGGAATAGATCTACTTTATGTTCTCCTTCAAACAAAGAAGGCACCATGTTAATTATATGGCATTATCATATGTGAAAGACATCTTTATTATCCCAGGATGTTTGGTTACTGGGAGAATGACCAACTCATCCCAGGAAGCAAAACTAAGGACAAATGATGTGAATGTGCATGTAGCACATCTGGTATCGAGGCATATATAAGCATTCATAGAACAGAGTTAAACATTGGTCATGAACAGGTTAAATATAGGTCATGAGGTCTACTTACTAGGCCTAGACCACTAGATGGGGTGAACTTATATTTATATCATTTGCATTATTTTCATTTTACCTTTTGAAGTAAATTATCACTTGAAAAATTTCTTCATTATAGTAATAATACTAGTTAGTATTTCTGTAGCAGTTTTAGGTTTTCAAAGTGCTTAGCCAATATTTCATTTTACCCTCATAACCGAGGATGTAGGTACTATTATCATTCCCTTCTTACATGTAAATATAGGTATTTACACAACCATACACACACTGTTGTGTGTACATTTATGTGTATAATACAAATATCATATATGCAATATATGTGAGTATATACACAATACTGATGAGTGTTGTAGTGTAATGGATGGACAGTTGGCCCCATAAATGTGAAGTTCTGATTTTAAATCCAGTCTTTAACTCATACTGGCTGTAGGATCTAGATATGTCACTTAATCTCCCAATGCTCTAACCAAGTCGATTTGTTCTGTGAAGTTTGGATTCAGTCAAAGGGTCACACTTGAGAACCTGGAGGGTCACATGTGGCCTCAAGGCTGAAGGTTCCCCACCCCTGTATTTAGACAAAAGTATAAAACCGTAATTTGTAGAGAACATGCTATCTTACATAGGTTGAAAGAATTTATTTACCTGGGAGTTCCCTGTCCAGGGCTTCTTAAACTTTTTTCCATTCAAGACCCCTTCAGTGATTGTTAAGTCTTATATGGGATTGAAATGCATAGTTTAAGAAGCACTGTGAAATCACAAGACTAGCCCTTTCTCCATATATCTCTATCTCTACTTATTTAATCTACTTACATATCTTTCTATATGTCCACCTATTTATTTATCAATTTAACTATCTCTCCATCAACCTAGTCATATTTGTTCATATCTATTCTGGTATTTTATACAGGCAAGTAATGTGGATTTGGGGCCCTTGGGAAACTAACTAACCATTCTTCCAGCAAATGAGTTAATTCTATTTGTTAGTGTTGTTAATTTGGATATTTCTGACCAAAGTAAGACTAGAAGGTTTCCTCAGCATAGAGAGTATAGTACTTCAAAGTTCCAGAATTTAAGGTCTGGGAGCCTCAAAAGAAAGCTTGCAAGCCTGCTCAAAAGGGCTAGTGGGACTGGATCCAGTGGCAGAATTCTTTCCTGATTCTGCATATATTCTTCAATAAAATCATCTCATCTTATAACTGTATTTTTTATTTAACATTTACCAGTATCTTGAAAGTCATACTTGAGTACTGATCAGTACGTCCTTCAGGCTAATTCATAATGATGTTAAAACCATCAAACATTATCATATAAGTTGTGCTGATAAATCCAAGGATAATTCCATGAAAAGTCATGTTCACAAAGATTTTTATTATTGCTTACATATAATCATCCCCAGATAGACTTATTTTGACTTGCAAATTTATATTCACAGTATAATGTTGCCTTGTAAGATTTAAAATCAACTTCTGTGAAGGATAATACTTTAAAAAAAAATTTATCTTATACTCAAATGCCAGAACACAAATGTGATAATATTTTAAATCAGATTTATCAACCTTGGACTATAAAACTCCCAGAGTAAAAGCAGACTCATCTAATTTAAAAAAGGTTTAACAAAATAAGTAAAACTACAACACAATAGAGATAAAGCTAGTTGATAGTTTTCTAAGTGAATGTGTGGGCCACAAGGATTCCTTTGTTTTTGTTTTTTTTTTTTAATTTGACACCACTACGTTTCTTTATCTGATATTCATTTAATTCTAAATAACAAATCTATAATGAAATGAACACTGTGGTGTCAAATTAGTTTACGCTGTTTAGTTCATTAAATTACTACTTAAAGTGATAACATCTCACAATTATCCAATACTGTAATACATGTGACCCCAGTTCAAATAATCCCCCTCACAGAGACTATGGATATTATCCATGTATTTTTGAATAAGATTGCCTAGAGCCTTGGGCACTAACAGTTAACTATTATCTTTCAGGAATTCTTCATGAAATTTTGACAGATACTCATATAATTATTCCCCAATCCTCACCCCTCCAAGGAAACAGAGTTAATTGTCATAGAGAAATAACTATAAAAGATTTGATGAAAAATCTACTATCTTTGAGTGAGTCTGAAGAAACATTTCGGGAAAAAGAATCCCACCTTCTTTTCTCTAGAGCAAGCCTTTTACTTATTCATTTCTTGCATTTAAAATATTCATTGATGACTTCTTTGGCCTAAAGATTCCTTGCCATAGTCCTTAACAACAATGCAACTGCAGCCAGGCACTTTATAGGGGGCTTCCCCTCTCTGTCAGTTTTACAAAGGCCTACCCATTAGCCCAGCTTCTTTTCATCAACCTTGAACAAGTTGATTTGGTGCTCAGCACACAGTGCCTCTACCAATTTTACATACACAGTTTCATCACAGTTGGAAGCAAGAACACAAAGATGGGCTTGGCATTTGTCCAAGACGTTGGCAGCTTCATGAATTCCCTAAACTAGGTCATTTTGGATGAGTGAGGTCTTCAGTACTTCTTGTAGAGTGGTGTTAATGTCTATTACATTCCTTTCCATTCCCATTCAATTTTCTCCAAAGATCTATCATATCTACCTTATCTAGAGTTTTATTTACCTCCTTAATCTCTTTCTTGTTTATTTTAGGTTAGAAAGGGGAAGGTTGAGGTCCCCCACTAGTATCGTTTTGCTGTCAGTTTCTTCCTTCAACTTCCCCAACCTCTCCTCTAAGAATCTGGATGCTATATAACTTGGAGCATAACATGTTTAGTAATGATATTGCTTCATTGTCTATGGTGCCTTTTAGCAGGTTATAGTTACCATCCTTATCCCTGTTGATTAGATCTATTTTTGTTTTTGCTTTGTCTGAGATTAGGATTGCTACTCCTGCCTTACATCAGCTGAAGCACAATATATTCTACTCCATCCTTTGACCTTTATCCTATGTGTATCCCCCTGTTTCAAATGTGTTTCTTATAAGCAATATATTGTTGGATTATGGCTTTTAATCCATTCTGCTATCTGTCTCCATTTTATGGGAGAATTCATTCCATTCACATTCACAGTTATGATTACAATCTGTGTATTTCCCTCCATCCTCTTTCCCACCTTTTGTGCTTTTAGCTCTCCTGTCTCCCTTCCCTTCTCAATAGTATTCACTTTTCACCACCTCCTCCTGCAGCCTTCCCCTCCTTCTTTTAGCCCCACCCCCTTTTATTCCCCTTTACTCTTATTACTTCTTCCCTCCCTTTTAGCCTCCCTCCCCTTTCTTCCCCCTTCCCCTCCTGATGCCTAAAGAGCTAGTTAGAATTATATACTTAAGTTTATTGTTCCATCCTTTAAACAAATCAGATGAGAGAACCTCTCAAACAATGCTCATCTCCCTCCCCTCTTTCCCTCTACTATAATTTTGTACTTCTTCTTGTGATGTAATTTGCCATTTTCCGCTTCCTCCTATTCACACCTCCTATTACAATCCTTTCTCATACTTAACTCATATATTTTTTCATGATATCATTTACTTTATACCTGTTCCCTCTATATATATCCCTTTTATATTTAATAATAGCTGCATAATTCTCAAGATTAACAGGCATCATCTTCCCTTATAGGGAGGTAAACAGTTTGCCCTAATTGAGTAACAAGTTGTGCCCCCCCAGCTCCGTTTACCTTTCTATTATTCTCTTGAGACCTGCATTTGAAGATTGAATTGTCTATTTAGTTCTGACGTTTTGGTGAGGAAGCTCTGGAAATCCCTTATTTTGTTGATGACTTTCTCCTTGCCTGAAATGTTATGCTGAACTTCGCTGGGTAGTTGATCCTTGGTTGTAGTCCCAAATCCTTTGCCTTACAGAATATTGGGTTCAAATTCTTTTGATCTTTTAATGTAGAAGCTGCAAAGTCCTGTGTAATCCTGACTGTATCTCCTTGATATCTGAATTGTTTCTTTCTGGCTGCTTGTAATATTTTCTCCTTCACTTGATAGCTCTGGAATTTGGCAATGATATTTCTTGGGGTTTTGAGTTTGGGATCCCTTTCAGGAGGGGAACAGTGGATTCTTTCGATGACAATTTTGCCCTCTGAATCTACCACTTCTGGGCAATTTTCCTTGATGATTTCCTGGAAGATATGGTCCATGCTCTTTCCTCCATCATGGGTTTCTGGCAGGCCAATAATTCTCAAGTTTTCTCTCCTCAATTTGCTTTCCAGGTCAGTTGTTTTTCCAATTAGATATTTTACATTTTCTTCTCTCTTTTCATTTTTTAGATTTTTTTTGACTGATTCTTGCTGTCTCATTGAGTCATTAGTTTCTACTTGCCCAATTCTAATCTTTATCAAATTGTTTTCTTCCATTAATTTTTGCATCTCCTTTTCCATTTGCCCAATTTTTCCTTTTAGGGAGCTATTTTCTCCAGTTAGTTTTTGTACTTTCTTTTCCATTTGTTCCATTTTCCTTTTCAAAGAGATGTTCTCATCAGTGAATTCTTTCTTAATAATTTAAAATGATTGACCAGTTTTTCTTCTATTTCCTTCTTCAGCTGTTCCAGGAGAACTGCTTGTGCTTGCAAGCAGTTCATAGTCCCTCCTGAAGTTTCAGATGGAAGTACGGTCTCAGCTCTAACCTCTTTGGTGTTTGTGTTTTCATCCTTATCCCCATAGAAAGATTCTATGGTTTTTCGACCCTCTGCTTTTTCTTGCTCATGATGTTCAATGAGTGTTGTGGCTTCTGGTTCTTTTAGTCAGTAGCTAGATAACTTTTTGCTGAGCTGATGTGTAAAAAAGCTAAAAGCAGGTTTTTGTTTTGTGTTTCCACAATCAGCCCTGGGTTTAGATTGTTGAGTGTGGAGAAGGGGTGGTCTGGTTACAAAAGATCTCCTCAGCTGAACTGAGGCAAAGGCAAGCTCAGGGGCTGGTAATCCCAGCTGCCCTATTGTCTTTCTGATTCCCTCTGGAGTGCTGAGGTATGCCTAGATGTTAATGGGTGTTCCCACCCCTCCTGCGGCTCCTCTCCTGGCACTGAGGCTTGCCTTGGTTCTAGAGCAAGTTTTCTCTACCCTGGGTCCTCTGTCCTTCTGGTTGGCCTCTGCCACAGTAGGAGGAATCCCCCTTAGCTATATTCCAAGCCTCAGGTGTTGTGAGACTATTATTGGCCCCTTTGCTGTTCCTGCTGATCTAGGATTTTTCTGGACAAATATTTTATGGTTCTTTCATGGTCATCAAGGGGGGAGGAGAGAGCATTTACTGATCACTCTGCCATTCTGGCTCCTGGAAGTTCAAGTTGGTGACTTACCGAAGGTTGATGTTTGGGCTGAAGGTCTCAGGAGCTGCTGTGCTGATATCTAGTGCTCAGCAGCTCTCACTAACTCAGTTTTGGCTTGTCTCCCGCCCTTGGTGCAGCTCCACCAGGTCCACCTGCCACTCTCAGGTTTCTAAGGACCCTTCCGCTCCACTGCACTGGCCGAGCTGCGCTGTATGCTGTGGGCTCACCCCCTCAGAACAGATCCTTCCCGTAGACTTCCAGTGCAACCTGGGCTACGAATCTGTCACAATCTGTCTCCCACTGGATTCCGCCTCCAAAATTTGGTCAGATTGTCCTTTCAGAGATACCTGAAGGAGTTTGTCTGAGAGCTTAGGTGAGTCATTGCTCTCACTCAGCCATCTTGGCTCCACCCCCGCCCTTAACGCCTATTACACATCCAACCTCAATGCCTTTTTCTACCATGGCTGTGGTTCATGGGTGAATCTAAATCTTGAAAACACCTGGGAGCCTCCACCTCATGCTCAACTCAGCAGCAACAGGGAAATAGTACTAAAAGGAATTCTTTTTTTTTTTTAATATACATTTATTTATTTAACTTTTTACATTCATTTTCACAAAATTATGGGTTCCAAATTTTCTCCCCATTTATCCCCTCCACCCACCAAGCATTCTAATTTTCCCTATCACCAATCTGCCCTCTCTTCTATCATCCCTCCCTTCTCTTGTCTCCATCTTCTCTTTTGTCCTATAGGGCTAGATGACTTTCTATTCCCCATTAACTGTATTTCTTATGTCCTAGTAGCAAGAACAATACTAAACAGTTGTTCCTAAAACTTTGAGTTCCAAATTCTACCCATCCCTCCCTCCCTCCCTTCCCTTTGGGAAGGCATGCAACTCAATATAGGCCATATCTGTGTAGTTTTGCAAATGACTTCGATAATTGTCGTGTTGTGTAAGACTAATTGTATTTCCCTCCATTCTATCCTGTCCCCCATTGCTTCTATTCTGTCTTTTGATCCTGTCCCTCCCCAAGTGTTGATTTCAAATTGCTCCCTCCTCCCATTGCCCTCCCTTCCATCATCCCCCCCACCCTGCTTATCTCCTTCTCCCCACTTTCCTGTATTGTAAGATAGGATTTCATACCAAAATGGGTGGGCATTTTATTCCTTCCTTTAATTGAATGTGATGAGGGTAAACTTCATGTTTTTTTTCCTCAGTTCTCCTCTTTTTCCCTCCACTAAAAAGTCTCCTGCTTGCCTCTTGAATGAGAGATAATTTACCCCATTCCATTTCACCCTCTCTCCTCCCACTACATTTCTCTCTCACCATTTACCTTAATTTCTTTTAAGATATGGTCCCATCCTATTCAATTCACTCTGTGTTCTCTGTCTCTGTATGTGCGTACATGTGTGTATGCTCGTGCACATGTGTACATGTGTGTGTGCATGTGTGTGTGCATGTATGTGTGTGTGTGGTCCCACCAACTACCCAGATACTGAAAAGTTTTAAGAGTTACAAATATGGTCTTTCCATGTAAGAATGCAAACAGTTCACCTTTGGTAAGTCCCTTATGACTTCTCTTTGCTGTTTGCTTTTTCATGCTTCTTCTCATTCCTGTGTTTGAAAGTCAAATTTTCTTTTCAGCTCTGGTCTTTTCATGAACAATGCTTGAAAATCCTCTGTTTCATTGAAAGACCATATTTTCCCCTGAAGTATTATACTCAGGTTTGCTGGGTAGGTGATTCTTGGTTTGAGTCCTAGGTCCTTGGACTTCTGGAATATCCTATTTCACGCCCTTTGATCCCTTAATGTAGAAGCTGCTAGATCTTGAGTTATCCTGATCGTATTTCCACAATACTGGAATTGTTTCTTTGTAGCTGCTTGCAAGATTTTCTCCTTGACCTGAGAATTCTGGAATTTGGCCACAATGTTCCTAGGAGTTTCTCTTTTTGGATCTCTTTCAGGAGGTGATTGATGGATTCCTTTAATATTTTTTTTGCCCTCTGGTTGTAGAATATCAGGGCAGTTTTCGTTGATGATTTCATGGAAGATGATGTCTAGGCTCTTTTTTTGATCACGACTTTCAGGTCGTCCCATAATTTTTAAATTGTCTCTCCTGGATCTATTTTCCAGGTCAGTTGTTTTTCCAATGAGATATTTCATATTCTCTTCCATTTTTATTCTTTTGGTTTTGTTTTATGATTTCTTGGTTTCTCAGAAAGTCATTAGCCTCCATCTGGTCCATTCTAATTTTGAGAGAACTATTTTCTTCAGTGAGCTTTTGAACCTCTTTTTCCATTCGGCTAATTCTGCTTTTGAAAGCATTCTTCTCCTCATTGGCTTTTTGAACCTCTTTTGCCAATTGAATTAGCCTATTTTTCAAGGTGTTATTTTCTTCAGCATTTTCTTGGGTCTCCTTAAGCAAGGTATTGACCCGTTTCTCATGCTTTTCTTGCATCTTTCTCATTTCTCTTCCCAGTTTTTCCTCCACCTCTAACTTGACTTTCAAAATCCTTTCTGAGCTCTTCCATGGCCTGAGCCCACTGGACATCTACCTCGGATGTCTGGGATACAGAAGCCCCAACCTCCATTTCTTTCCCTGATCGTCAGAATTGTTCCTCTTCATCAGAAATGAAAGGCGAGAACATCTGTCCCCCATCAAAGTAGCTTTCTATAGTCTTATTTTTCTTTCTTTTTCTGGGCATTTTCCCAGCCAGTTACTTGACTTCTGAGATTCCTCTCCACCCCCACCTAGGTCTGCCCAGCTAGTGCTTGGGGTCTGAGAATCAAATGCTACTCCCTAGCTCAGGGCTTTCAGCGGAGGGGAGGTGGGGGGGAACTGCTATTCAATGTGAGCTTAAGTTCTGGTGCTTGGGTGGGGTTAGGGCTGCCTTCCAGGCTCAGTTCCCTCAGGGGATTTATGCAGAGACCCTCATTAATTGCACTGAGCTCCTTCCTGCTCCAGGAGTCCTGGGCCGCTGCTGCTGCTGCCTCTGCAGCTGCCTCCCAAAGGGGCCTGAGTTATGGAGACACCCCACTCCCCTCTCGGCCAGCCCAGAAATCTCTCTCACTGACCTGTAGTGCTTGTGGGTGGAGAGATCTTCGGGGCTGCCAGAGGTTCTGTCCCTGAAACCTGCTCTGATGTGCTCCTCTGGGGCCATGTGACCAGGACAACACAATGGTGGGCTCCCCTGTCTGGTGTGCAATGGACCCTGGGGACAGCTTTCCAGGGCTCTCTGGAATGGAAATCTCTTCCACTTTGCTTCTGCGTGGCTTTCTATGCTCCAGAATTTGTGGGAAGTTCTTTGTACAGAAAATATATGGGCTGTGGTTTCGGAGCTAGCATATGTGAGTCTTTCTACTCTGCCATCTTCACTCCTCCCCCACTAAAAGGAATTCTTGAGAATCTTTAACAGCCATTCTTTCTGAGGGAGTTCTGAGTCATAAGAACTATAAAATGAAGATGTTTTCTCCAAACTTCACAAACCTCTCAAACGTTTGCAAAATGAGATTTAAGCACAAGAGGTAAAACTACTGCAGCTGTCCCCATTATCTGACAGTAAGAACTCTAACAGTATTAATAACTTTATGATCTAGCTGATAAAGAAGCAAACCTCTAATTCCTCACTCTGTCATTCAACATTTTTTCCTTCCAGCTTCTATACTCTGACACGACTGCATATTGGTACACATGGACTCCTACTCTGCAATTTATTCAGAAATTCCCTTGTTGTTTCAGTCTCTTATAGGACGCTCAGACCTCTTCCATTCTATGCACTCCACCATTCTGAAACAATAAGCAATCAAATACAACTCCATCTTCCTCCATATTCTCTATTCAAAACACAAACTGTTCAAAAAAGAAAGCATAAGCATGTTCTTTCTAGGACTTTTTGCTATGACATAACATTGTTTAGCCAGAAAATTAAGGAAGAGAGAGAACTGGAGAAGAGTTCTGTCATGTGTATGGGATTCTACAAAGTCTGAGGGAAAGGGGGACTGACATTCAGCTGATATCAGTTCTAAGGAAGAAACTGAGACTGGTTAAAAAGTGAATCCCCTGGCCTAGGAGGAGGCTGAAGGAGATTTGAGATCCAGATCTTGGAAGCTCTAATATGAAAGATGGAGGAGTTAGATTGCAAACAGTTGATGTCTGGTAGGAAAACAAATTATACAATATCTCAAAAGGAATAAAGCAGTGATAAATCTTGTGCCTACAAGCAGATTAGAGAAGATATCAACAAAAGAAAGATGTCCTCCAGGACATCTAAATGAAATTCAAATATATTAGAATAAATATTTCAAGACAAAGGTAAGTGAATCAATGCCTGAAAAGATAGAGGACCCTATGAAATATCAAGAGAATGCAGAACCATATGTTACAAATGACACAAGAGATAACTGAAATATTTGAAATGTACTGAGATTGCATTGCTTTGGAATAGTCATCAGTTGGAGAGGTTGACAACAGAATTTTAATCAATAATCCTTTTTATATCCTGCTTCTGAAGAGCAAAGATATGATTATGATCTTATTCAAATCCAATGCTTTTTTGAAATAATTATCTAAATCTCTGTGTTTTTTACTGTTATAAAGAAAATAATTGGTAATATTCATCTTTTCTAAGCCTACTAGTCCAGTCTTTGAGCGTGAAAGAATGTAGATAGTTTATTGGAAAAGTGGCTTGCCTGGTTTTATTAGATAGGGAGTGCTGAGCTAATCAATGAACAAATGCAAATAGTTTACACTGAGCAATTCGTGGCATACTATCTGAACATATCCTTTGTTAAACTTTGAATAAAGTGGAAGAATTATTAGGGTAACAAGCTAGTAATCCATCAACAAGAACTCAAAAATCATGCAGGAGCTTCAAACAGAATTGGTGCACCACCACTGCACAGTCCTTCACGGACATATGGAGATAGCATTATTGTGGTTCAGTCATTCTTTAGTCATGGCCAACTTGTTGTGACTCCATTTTCTTTTCTCCTTGGCTTTGTTTTGTCTTTTGGCAAAAGTTTTGGAGTGGTTTGCCATTCTTTTCTCCAGCACATCTTACAGAGGAGAAAACAGCAGCAAACAGTTTTAAGAACCTTGCCCAGGTTCAAACAGCTAGTAAGTGTCTGAAGCCAGATTTTAACTTGATCTTCTGGTCTCTAGGCTGGGGTCTCTCTTCACTTCATTGCCTAGCTGCCCTGAATAGTCTTACTGTATATGAAATTTTATTCAGGTTAATTAGATTAATAATCAGATATATTAGGTTAATATTATAATATTCAGATTTAGAGAACACGATGGACTTACGAACTCTTGTAGTTTTAGTTACTGTGTATGTTGTATTTGTGGTTCTATTTACTTTGTATTGCTTGATTTTACATAAGCCTTTCCATGCTTCTCTGTATTCATCATAGTCAGGAAAGGAGTATCTACCTTGTTTCTAGTTCTTCATGACTACAAAAAGTGCTGCTATAACTCTTTTAATGCACATAGATTCTTGTTTTTTTGTTATTTTTCTCCTTGAAATGTATGTATATCAGTAGAATGTATCAATCAAAGGATGTGAACACTTTACTTCCTTTCTTTGGATACTTAAAAACTGCTTTCCAGACTGGTTGAACTGAGTTATAGCTCCTTCAATACTGCTTTAGTGTATTAATCTTTCCATTCCAGTTTTCATCTCTCCAAATTTACAATCCTTATCTTTCTTTCTAGGTGACTACTTTTTAATAGTCTTTTTATGTTATCTTTCAGTATTACCTCACCTACATTTCTTGTATGCCCTCCCCAAACACCCTATTTCCTTTCCAGAGAGAAATCCTATATATCAAATATATTTTTTTAAACAAAAAAGAAAGGGAAAATATTACTAAAGCCAATTAATACACTGAAATAATTTTATGTTATGTTCCATACATGGGGACCACCATCTCTACAGCAGAAGATTGAGGAGCAGATAGATCATTTGTTGAGAATATTGTAAAAATGAATTCTTATCCTATTATGCTTTAGGCTACATGGTTGCTGAGGTGCCTTCCAATTCTTTTTTTTCTAACTTATTTATGTATTTTTAGTTTTCAACATTAATTTCCACAAGATTTTGAGTTCCAAATTTTCTCCCATGTCTCCCCTCTGCCCAACCCAAGACAGCATGCATTCTGATTGCCCTTTTCCCCAATCTGTCCTCCCTTCTACCACACACCTCCCTTCTCTTATCCCACTCCCCTCTATTGTCTTGGAGGGCAAGATAGAGTTCTACACCCCATTGCTTGTGTATCTTATTTCCCACTTGCATATAAAAACAATTTTTAACATTCGTTTTTCAAATTTTTGAGTTCCAACTTCTCTCCCTTCCTCTGTCCCCACCCATCCCCACTTAGAAGGAAAGCAATTAGATATGTGTTATACACATGTAGTTATGCAAAGGACTTCCATAAAAGTCATGTTGTGAAAGACTAATTATATTTCTTTCCATCCTATCCTGCCCCACATTTATTCTATTCTCTCTTTTGTCCCTATTCTTCCTCTCCTTCCATTTGCCCTCCCTTCTAGTATCCCCCCAATCCCATGATATTTCCTTCTCCCCTATTTTCCTGTAGGGTAAGATAGATTTTAATAGCAAATTGAGTATGCATGTTGTTTTCCCCTTAAACAAAATGTGATAAGAGTAAGGTTAACTTTTTTTCTTCTCACCTCCCTTCTCTTCCCCTCCATTGAAAAAGCTTGTTCTTGCTTTTTTATGTGAGAAGTAATTTATCTCATTCTATTTTTCCCTTTCTCCTCCCAAGATATTTCTCTCTCAACCCTTACTTTTATTTTGTAGAATCATACCTTCCTATTCAATTCACCCTGTGCACTCTATGTATATGTATGTAATCTCTCCAACTACCCTAGTATTGAGAAAAGTCTCAAGAGTTATAAATATTATCTTTCCATGTAGGAATGTAAGCAGTTCAACTTTAGTAAGTCATTTATGATGACTTTTTCCTGTTTACCTTTTCATGCTTCTCTTGATTCTTGTGTTTGAAAATCAAATTTTCTATTCAACTCTGGTCTTTTCATCAAGAATGCTTAAAAGTCCTTTATTTCATTGAATGACCTTTCTTCCCCCCCCCCCCCCCGAGTGTTATATTCAGTTTTGCTGGATAGGTGATTCTTTGTTGTAACCCTAGTTCCTTTGATTTCTTGAATATCATATTCCAAGACTTTTGATCCCTTAATTTAGAAGCTTCTAGATCTTATGTTATCTTGACTGCATTTCCACAATACTTCAATTGTTTCTTTCTGGTTGTTTGCAATAGTTTCTCCTTGACCTGGGAATTCTGGAATTTGGCTACAATATTCTTAGGAGTTTTACTTTCAGGATGTCTTTCAGGAGGCTATTGGTGGATTCTTTATAATACAATAATATTTATTTTACCCTCTTATTCTAGAATAATAAGGGAAGTTTTCCTTGATAGTTTCTTGAAAGATGTTGTCTAAACTCTTTTTTTGATCACAGCTTTCAAGTAGGCCCATAATTTTTAAATTGTCTGCCCTGGATCTATTTTCCAGGTCAGTTGTTTTTCCAATGAGATATTTCACATTGTCTGCTATTTTTATATTCCTTTGGTTTTGTTTTGTACTTTCTTGATTTTCCATAGTCATTAGTTTCCATCTGCTGCATTTTAATCTTTAAGGAATTATTTTCGTCAGTGACCTTTTGGACCTCCTTTTCCATCTGGGCAATTCTGCTTTTCAGAGCATTCTTCTCTTAGTTGAATTTTGAATCTCTTTTGTCATTTGGGTTAGTCTATTTTTTACAGTGTTATTTTCTTCAGCATTTTTTGGGTCTCCTTTAGCAAGCAGTTGACTTCTCCCCAATTTTCTTGAATCACTCTAATTTCTCTTTCCAATTTTTGCTCTACTTTTCTTAATTGATTTTCAAAATCCTTTTTGAGCTCTCCAATGGCCTGAGACCAATCCATATTTTTTTGGAAGGCTTTTGATGGAGGAGTTTTGACTTTGTTGTCTTCTGTTTGTATGTTTTTATCTTCCTTATCACCAATGTAAGATTGTATAGTCTGATTCTTTTTTTCACTTTTTGCTCATTTCCCCAGGCATTTATTTGACTTTTGAGCTCTTTGTTAAGGTAGACCTCTGCTTTCAGTGGAGCTGGGGGTTGTACTGTCAGGCACTTGATTCCCCCACAGTCTAGAAATCCAGAAACAGCCACTGTCTCTTCTCTTGCTTCTCCTGACACTGCTGCAGGTTCCTCTACCCCCTTCCTTCCCTGCTGCCCTGGGACTGAGCCACATACTGCACTCTCCCACATTGGTCCCACAGGCTTTTTCCACTGACCTTCCAATTTGTCCTTGGTGTTTTGGGAATCCTGAAGTCTGGAAACTGCCACTGTTGCAAGAGATTCAATCTTTCCAAGGCCTGCTCAGACCCTGTCTGTGCCAGGAAGGCCCATGGTGGACTGCACCTAGCCCTCTGCATAGTGCGATCCCAGAAACCTTCCAGGCTGTCTTGGATTGGAGATTTGCTTCACTCCTTCATTCTGTGGGTTTTGCAGCTCCAGAATTTTTTCAGAGCCATTTTTTACAGGTATTTGGCTGGGCTTGGGGGCAGCACTGTAAAAAGTATGTGCTGTACTCTGCCATCTTGGCTCCACCCCTATGCCTTCCAATTCTTAGCAAATGTGATCCCCTTTACAAATTATATTTCTGTGGAATATAAAGTCTTGGAAATCAGAAATTTTTTTTTTTGGTCTTTATGCCCTGAGCATCTTACAGTGCTTCATGCATAATAGGTACTTAGTAAATATTAGTTGAATTGCTCTTTTCCTAGAAACTTTCATGCCCTCAACTAAGGACCAGAAAGGACTGAGGCTTTGAAGTAGGAAAGTGACATTACGTAAATAATTTTGTTTCTCTAGGATATGTTTGTTTTTTTAAATCTCTAATCTGAAAGAGTTAGACTAAGTATGGGATTCTACTTCTAGCTCTTTAAACATTAATCTAATGAAGCAATAGAAGGAATAGGAGACTAAATTCAAGATCTCTCTCTCCAAGACATTAAGGTAATTTGGCACATGGCAGAAAATTTCTCAGTGTCAAGTAGAAGGCAACAGTTAGCCTAGAAAATTATTTTAGTTTCTCTGGATAGATGAGGAATAGATTGTTATAGGATTTCTCTGTTCTATTGTCCAATTCTCAATCCTGTAGGATCATTTACCTTCTTTTTCTAGTAAACTGTCCTTTGAAAAACCTCAATCTCCATCCTCTTAGATGAAGGAAAATGAAATATCCTTATATTTTCTCATTGTTAACTTTTGTTGCAACATAAGGAAAATAATAATAATAACCTAGCACAGTGCTGTGATCAATGAAATTTTGCTATTTGAGGTAAAATCCCATAAGACTGTAATTTTATATTGCTATGAGTTTTGATTTCAGGTATGATTGTCTGAATTGTCATTAAGTCAATGGTGCACCATTCAAGGGGAATGTCATGTGCAATGTGCGATATGTAAGGAGTAGGTAGTGCAGTATGTGAACTACTATAGGTGAATGTTTATGTCTGGAAAAGTTGAAGGATGAACAGAGATAGGAGGCTCTTGACTCATTTTCTCCATTATTTCTTTTCCCTTTCTGAACAGAAAATTTTCCTACCTGGTTAATCCTGAGCTTGACTTCTGACATCTTATGAATAATGTGGAATTTTGCAATTTAATTAGTTACCAAATATTACTCATGTCTTGAATAAAGCAGAGCTAAGAAAATTTTTTTTCTGTTATAGATTATGGCAGATCAGTCTGTGCCTTTGAAGAGACAGTCTTGACATTATAATGCTATGTCCCTGCTTTGTTTCCTTTCATGGTAAATTGCTATGATCAAAGGAGGTGAACAGTACAAGTTTTGTTGTTGCAGTACTCCACCCTATTACTTAATAGATTAGTACTGAAACATCTGGGTTATTAGTGATGCATGTAGAAAAAATTACTATTTTAATCTAAAGTTATGATTGTAGAAATGGAATGAATAATAAATTTATCAATGTCCTTGATTTTTTTATCTCCCTTATTATCCAGGAAAGGTTGAAATAACCTGAGAATCAAAATCAGTCAGTCAAGAGATGGAGTAAATGTTGCTTGACTTTGACATACCAATGATCCTTTGCAGTGTCCACTGGGTGAGCCCAAAACACCTCTGCTAAGTCAGCAACCACAAGACCTGATCAAATGGACCCCAAATGAACAGAGCTTACAGGAACATTTTGGATCTGGATACTCTGTATTCTTCCTGTCTTGCTTCCCTTTGTTGTTTGTTTGTTTTTTTTTTATTATAAATTTATTTATTTAACTTTTTACATTCATTTTCACAAAATTTTGGGTTCCAAATTTTCTCCCCATTTATCCCCTCCCCTCACCCCAATACACTGAGCATTCTAATTTTCCCTATCACCAATCTGCCCTCTCTTCTATCATCCCTCCCTTCTCTTGTCCCCATCTTCTCTTTTGTCCTGTAGGGTCAGATGATTTTCTATTCCCCATTAACTGTATTCCTTATTTCCTAGGAGCAAGAAAAATACTAAACAGTTGTTCCTAAAACTTTGAGTTCCAAATTCTACCCATCCCTCCCTCCCCACCCATTCCCTTTGGGAAGGCAAGCAATTCAGTATGGTCCATATCTGTGTAGTTTTGCAAATGACTTCGATAATAGTCATGGTGTATAAAACTAACTGTATTTCCATCCATGCTGCCCCCCATTGTTTCTATTCTCTCTTTTGATCCTGTCCCTTCCCAAGAGTGTTGGCTTCAAATTGCTCCCTCCTCCCATTGCCCTCCCTTCCATCATCCCTCCCTCCCTGCTTATCTCCTTCTCCCCCACTTTCCTGTATTGTAAGATAGGATTTTCCTGTATTGTAAGATAGGATTTCATACCAAAATGAGTGTGCATTTTATTCCTTCCTTTAATTGAATGTGATGAGGGTAAACTTCATGTTTTTTTTTCTCAGCTCTCCTTTTTTTCCCTCCACTAAAAAGTCTCCTGCTTGCCTCTTGAATGAGAGATAATTTACTCCATTCCATTTCACACTATCTCCTCCCACTGCATTTCTCTCTCACCATTTACCTTAATTTCTTTTTAGATATAATAACATATGGTCTCATCCTATTCAATTCACTCTGTGCTCTCTGTCTCTGTATGTGCGTGCATGTGTGTATGTGTGTGCATGTGCACATGTGTACATGTGTGTGTGTGCGCGTGTGTGTGCATGTGTGTGTATGTGTGTGTGTGGTCCCACCAACTACCAAGATACTGAAAAGTTTTAAGAGTTACAAATATGGTCTTTCCATGTAGGAATGTAAACAGTTCACCTTTGGTAAGTCCCTTATGACTTCTCTTTGCTGTTTACTTTTTCATGCTTCTTCTCATTCTTGTGTTTGAAAGTCAAATTTTCTTTTCAGCTCTGGTATTTTCATGAATAATGCTTGAAAATCCTCTGTTTCATTGAAAGACCACATTTTCCCCTGAAGTATTATACTCAGGTTTGCTGGGTAGGTGATTCTTGGTTTGAGTCCTAGTTCCTTGGACTTCTGGAATATCCTATTTCACGCCCTTCAATCCCTTAATGTAGAAGCTGCTAGATCTTGTGTTATCCTGATTGCATTTCCACAATACTGGAATTGTTTCTTTCTAGCTGCTTGCAAGATTTTCTCCTTGACCTGAGAATTCTGGAATTTGGCCACAATGTTCCTAGGAGTTTCTCTTTTTGGATCTCTTTTAGGCAGTGATCGATGGATTCCTTCAATACTTATTTTACCCTCTGGTTCTAGAATATCAGGGTAGTTTTCCTTGATAATTTCATGAAAGATGATATCTAGGCTCTTTTTTTGATCATGGCTTTCAGGTAGTCCCATAATTTTTAAATTGTCTCTCCTGGATCTATTTTCCTGGTCAGTTGTTTTTCCAATGAACTATTTCACATTCTCTTCCATTCTTTCATTCTTTTGGTTTTGTTTTATGATTTCTTGGTTTCTCAGAAAGTCATTAGCCTCCATGTGTTCTATTCTAATTTTGAAAGAACTATTTTCTTCAGTAAGCTTTTGAACCTCGTTTTCCATTTGGCTAATTCTGATTTTGAAAGCATTTTTCTCCTCATTGGCTTTTTGAACCTCTTTTGCCAATTGAGTTAGCCTATTTTTCAAGGCATTTTCTTCAGCACTTCTTTGGGTCTCCTTTAGCAAGGTATTGACCCCTTTTTCATGCTTTTCTTGAATCTCTCTCATTTGTCTTCCCAGTTTTTCTTCCACCTGTCTAACTTGATTTTAAAAATCCTTTTTGAGCTCTTCCATGGCCTGAGCCCACTAGACATCCACCTCGGATATCTGGGAAAGGGAGGCCCTGACCTCCACAACTTTCCCTGATGGCAAGCATTGTACTTCCTCATCAGAAATGAAAGGAGGAAGTAACATCTGTCCCCCAAGAAAGTAGCTTTCTATGGTCTTTTTTTTCTTCCCTTTTCTCGCATTTTCCTAGCCAGTTACTTGACTTCTGAGATTCCTCTGCACCCCCGCCTAGATCCACCCAGCTAGTGCTTGGGGTCTGAGATTCAAATGCTGCACCCCAGCCTCAGGTATTTCCATGGTGGGTGGGGCTGCTATTCAATGTGAGCTTAAGTTCTGGTGGTCAGGTGGGGGCAAGGCCGCCTCCCAGGCTCAGTTCCCTCAGTGGGTTTATGCAGAGACCTTCAGTAATGGCCCTGAGCTGCTGCCTACTCCGGGTGTTCCGGGCCGCCTCTGCCACTGCCTCCGAAAGGGGCCTGAGTCAAGGAGACACCCTGATCCCCTCTCAGCCATCCCAGAAGTCTCTCTCACTGACGTGTAGTGCCTGTGGGTGGAGGGACCTTCACGGCCTCCAGAGGTTCCGTCCACGAAGCCTGCTTGGATCTGCTCTTCTCAAGCCTCACAGGCAGGGCAGCGCAGGGGTGGGCTCCACTGTCCCGTGCATGATGGACCCCTGAGGATGGCTTTCCAGGGATCTCTGGAACAGAAATCTCCTCCACTGCATTGGTGTGCAGCTTGCAATGCTCCAGAATTTGTGGGGAGTTCTTTTTACAGGAAATTTCTGGGCTGTGATTTCAGAGCTAGCATACGTGAGTCTTTCTACTCCACCATCTTGGCTCCTCCCCCACTTTGCTTTGTTATAAAGCCTTATATGCCACTCTCTAAGCCCCTAATCCTTAGAACATTTGACTAGGTTCTGCTGTTCTCCACATGGACATAAATGGTTCTGGGTTTTGCATTTGAACTATGCCTTTGTTCTCTTTGCTCAGGACACTGTACCCCAATTAATTAAAATGCCAATTAATCATGATCAATTCCATATTTGAAACAACTAAATAAATGAGTTTTGGGGCTTTCTATTTTATTCCCTTGATAATAGTTATATATCTGTGTATAAGATTAGGTCTTTGAAATATCTCATTCTTTCAAGATGACATGGGGATAATATCTTCAAAAAGAGGGAGTAAGACAAAGACATAAAAGTGTTCTAGTTGAATGGAGTAGTAAACTTGGAGAAAGCAAGAGGATCAGTTTTCTCTAAGAACTAGGATACACACATGTATACACATACATACATTATATATATGTATGCATATATACATATATGTGTATATATGTATGCACATATACATTTGCATATATACATTTGCATGATACATGTGTATATAAGTATATCTATGTGCATGTATATAAATATATGCATATGTGTATGTGTGTATATATTTATATATATGCAAATTATATACACACACACATATGTGTATATGTAGGTATATAAACTTCTAAATGTTTCTAATGGGATAATCAGACTTTGAGCATGTTTTAGTAATGAATCCTCAAAATTGGATTAAGCACTCTACATATAAAATTGCATGAGGAATGGTAAGAAAGTAAGATCATTTTCCTATTTTGAAGTCTTAGTCTGGTAATAATAAGTGACAGAAGTTCTCATTTTCTGTGTCAGGCTCTCATGGATTGTTTTTGCAAGATTGTTTTTTTCCTTTAGATTATTGATGACAGTGCACATATTAGGTACAGGATTTAGATAAAGATAGAAACAGCCAGTGGGATTTACAAACTAAAATCCTCCAAACTTTCAGGGAATTATGGGAACCTAATTTGATATTCTTCTTATAACACTGTAATAAGGTCATAACCATAGCATCTGAGCTGGATTTTACCGCATGAACTAGTTACTAGAAAACCAAATTCAGGAGGTTTTACTAAATTGTACTGGGTCTTGTTACTAGAAAATTTTAGCAGAATTACCTAGAAATCTATGCAAGTGACTTGGAGCCAGAGAAGTATATCTACTAGGAGAAACAGACTTCAGATCTACCCTGAAGACAAGGCAAATTTCAGAATGTCCAAGGGAAGATGTTTCCAGGGATCAAATGACTACAAATAACATCTGAGTCTCAAAATGAAATGTCCTGTTAAATAGCCATTAAGAGTGGGTTACTAAGTCACAAGGAAACGATGTTATTTAATATTGTTGATCATTATTATATTGTGTCAGTTTGTTTCATGATATTTACATTTTCTGGATTTTCTTTGTTGTCTTGGTGACATATAAATTTCCCCTCTCGGTGACATGTAAAATGAAAAGCCCTCTAGTAATTTGACATGTAACTGGACTTAGTTTACATAAAGAGTCTATTTAACAAGCTTTTTCTCCTTAGGGGATATGTGTGAGTCTGCTTGTACTCTGTGATTCTTCTCACATGTAAAACTTGTTGATTATGCTTAGCAACCAGATACTCCATTCACCCCTCATTTTTGATGTCTTTTAAGGTAGATTATCATTCTGTCCACAAATACTTAGTGTAGGAAAAAACTTCCTCAGTTTAGAATCAAAAGATTTGTTTTTTAATTCCAGATCTGATACTTATTGGCCATGCCACGTGGGGGCAAATCATGAATATTCTTTGAACCTTAATTTCTTGATCTATAAAACCAACATAATTAGATAAGTCAGTCTATTCCTTCTTCTTTGAGTGTGAACATTTACACCTATCAGCAGACACTACAAATCATAGTTGGTTTATTGTTTCATTGATTATCTAGATATAAGAAAGTGATAGAAAAAGTGTTAATAATTTAGATTGAATTTAAAAGTATGATGGTATGTATGCCTGGATATAATAATACTTGCATTATTTGATAGGATTTCTGTGGAAGAAGTGTCAAAGTGATACCAAATATAATCAGCATAATCAGGACATCTAAAGAGGAAAATGATTGAAATATCAATTAAGTACCAAAGTTTTAAAGCTCCAACACATCTTAAATATTATCCAGTCAAATTCCTGCATTGTATAGATTAGGTAATCAAAGTTCAGAAAAATAAAATGATTTCTCATATTTACTCTTGTTTCATCAGCTCCTGATTTGTGCCCTTGACTAGATTGTAAACCTCTTGAGGACAGTTTCTTCTATTTTCACTCATGTGCAGCACTGTACATGGGGACTATTTATGGGCTACATATATATATGCATTCATTGATTGAATACATGAGTCATTCACCTTTCAATTTAACATTGAATCGATTGTTCTTACAAAGCCTTAATAGAGGTTTTTCTAAGTTAGAAAAGGTCTTTTTTTTTTGCCTGCCTTCTATAGAGGAGAGAGCCATAGATAAATGCATTGCGTATTTGTCCAAAAGCAAAGATTGAAATTGGTTATTAAAGATTCTTAGATTTTAGAACTTCATATTTGAGTGCCAATCTGGCTTACAGTGGAAAAAAAAATATCAGTCATATCTCTTTAGCAAAGTTTTCTCTTAATTTGTTATAGAAAAGGTCAGTTTGGCAATAGAAAGACTCATGTTCTTTCCTTAGAGACACTAATAATTCTAGGAAAGGAGAAGCTACAGTGATATTACTCCCTAACTTCCCCCTTTCCTTCTTTACACTGGTAACCCAAATAAGTATAATTACATTGTCCAAGTCTTTAAATGCTGTGGCAATAAAGGCATTGTAAATAAATCTTTGATTAATAATTTCAAAATAGGCCTGGTTGCTTATGATACAATCTATGTGTAGTTTGATATTAAAGTCATAACATCTGCAACCATGATGACTCTAGTGATCCTCAAAATAATTAATATATCTGCACAGAAAAAAATTAACCATGCCATAAAATGACTCTGTTTTCATTCCTTCATAATAATTTTTTTTTAAAACTTTAAAGATACAGACTATACATTTGATTGCCTGGCATTTGATTGCCAGAGAAAGAATATTTTTCTCAGGTTCTGGAAGATTTCTCAATACACATATTTGTAAACTATTGCAGTATTGAGCATTTGGTTAATCCTTTATGATATTGTTTTATTTTATTTTTTCATTTTTTTCAAGTAAGGAATACGTTGTCATTTAGTATTGAATAGAGGCATAGTGACTGCTAATTTATGAGTAGGGATAGTGAAGATAAATACAAAAATAGCCCTAGGTTCACTGGAAATCCTCCAAATATAGACATTGCTGGAAGGGTTAACACTTGAAAATTCATTCGATAAAGCCAGTTCTACCCAAGGTCACTAATGACCTCATCAGCAATTCCAAATCCCAAATTCTCCTCCTAACCACCCACTAGACACAGACCTCTACATATCTATGTCAGTTTGGGCTCAGTGTTTATTCACCTGGCTGATTCCATGCCCCCCTGCAGCAAACGACTTGCTATGGTCCTCTCCTATGAAACAAGTCACAGTTTGTGAGATATTTGATCAAATTTTTAGACAAATAACTCTGGCAAGGTCAGAATACATTCATGCAAAGTAGTTTGAAGGCCTGTGCTATTTAATCCATATCACATGGTAAAGATTCCATGTGGCTTTGAGATTCTAATTCACTACTGTTTTATGATTACTCTTATTTGGACATGATTCCATAATAAATGAATATCAACACATGGGCTACCCAGATTCTCTGGAGTTTCAAACTATCATCTCTTCAGTTTTTGTAATGGTTTTCTTAATCTTTAGTTCCATGTCACAACCTCCTGATTTCCATTTCCACTGAGCTATTAATAGGAAGTTCACTCCTTCCATGACTGCCTTGCCCATCGCAAGATTCCCAAATCTTATTTCAGAAATATTGTCTTATCTTTCATCTCCCTGCCACCCAAATATTGCTCTATTTTTCCTTCTTCTTGGATGACTTCTCATTTAATCAGAATCTCTCATACATTCGCACCGACTTTAATCTTCTCCACTGCTTGATAATTGCACCCCTGTTAAAGGGTACATAAACCCTTCCTTCCATTAACATGCCAATAAGCAGCTACTTCTTTACCCTGAAATCTCTTGTCTTTCTATATTGGATATTCAATCTCCATCCTCCATCTCCTCTAAATTCTGTTGGGTTTTAATAAAGCTACCCCAGAGAAATCCACCCTTCTTATTAACCAATCAGGTGCTCACATTAATTAGGCTAAGGGACAGCAGATTTAACACATTACTTAATTATGACTGCAAACATTTTTGTTACAAAAAACAAATTCTTAAGCCTTCCACAATTCTTAAATTGGAAAAATAAAAGTGTTTATAAGATATCTCCTCCCTGGACAATGTCTGCCTGAAGGAAAATATTACCCTCCTTTCCCAGCATGGCTCACCTAAAGCCCAATATTCTTGTTCCTCACTAGGAAATAGAAAGGCAAATAGTCTTATCTTTTGTTATTAAAATAGATAATAATTTTTAAAAATACAGTTAACTATGCTTCTAATTTTATTCTTTCTACATTGTAGATTTTCAATTCCCCTTCCCTCTTTTTCTGAATATATAGAATATTGTCCAAATGAAAATCATACTTAGAATCCCATGAAGTCAAGTGTGAAAGCATATAGAATATGATATATGATGCTTGTGCAACTTCATAAAGGAGCTAATTTCAGTAGTATAGTAAACTCACTAACAAAGGAGATCACATCTCTTTTATAACTTACTATGAAGTGTCTTTAGCTGTATAGAGATTAAGTGCCCAATGTCACATATGTCAAGGCCTTCAAGACTCCAAGTCCAGTTTCATAATTCTGTTCTTTCGCCTACTGTTGCCACCATTAGAGATATACTTTCAGGAACATCATTTTAACAGTTACGTGGAAGGATTGGAGAGGAAAGTAATCTGAGATATGTAGATCATTTAGGTGCTTATTGTAATGATTATTATTGCAATAAGGTGATGAAAACCTAAACAAGGGAGCAGAGAGAAAGGGGTGAATGTGAAAATTTTTTATTGAGATGGAAATGATAAAATGGGACGACATGCTAGCTAAATGGATTGAGGGAGAGTAATGAGTCATTAATGACACTTAACTCAGGGAGGAGGAATTCCTGAATTCTGAACAGTAATAGCAGAGTTTGGAAGAAGGGTAGCTGAGGGGAAATATGATGTAAAAAGATCTACATTGCAGATCACAACCTACATTTCCCTGTACATCAGGTATGACTCACATCACAAATGAACCAGGGTGGAGGTGGTAGGTGGGGCTTTTTTTCACCAGTCCTCATCTGGTACTTGTATTTTTTTTCCAATTCATTATATAAACAGGAGGCAGTCTGCTAGAGTGAGAAGAACATTGCCTCTGGCATCAGATGATCTGGTTTCAAAGTTTGTCTCCAAAATATACTACTTGTTTGATCTTTCTGGACTTTAGTTCCTTCATCTGGAAAATGAGGGAGTTGGACTAGATGGTCACAGAAATCTCTCCCAACTCTAGTTATGATCTTTTGCAAAAAGAAACAGGGAAGATATTGTTCCCATTTTACAAATGAGGTCTAAGGAATTGCCATGATCTTCTTGACCTGACCAAGAACAGTGACTTGAATATGAGGACTCTCAAGTACTTGTCTGGATTATATAAATAATATGTAAGGCATAAGGCATATAATTTGGGAGGGGTGAGACAAAAGAAGAAAAGAAAAAAGCATTTATATTACATTATCTTATTTGATTCTTACAAAAACCCTGCAAAATAGTTATTATTAAGAAAAGTTTACTTCTAAGTCCCTTCCCATTCTAAACATCTAGAATCCTACAAGTAAATTATGCAATACAAAAGTGTTGTATAATTAGAAAATCATTAGCCTGGGATAGCAGACATCCAGGATTCAATAGAAGATTTGTCTCTAATTAGATATGCGACCTTAGGTAAGTCACTTTATCTTTGTAAGTTTATTTCTCCATTTATAAAATGAGGCATGGGAAAGATTGCACAATATTCATTCTAAGCTTTCTTATGCCTGGAAAGTTTATGACTCTATAAATTTCTAATCTAGGTTACTTCCATAGTCAAGGTGACTATAGGTGACTCCATCTACATGGATACAGTGCTAGACTTGGTAGGCAGGAATATCTGAGTTCAAATCTTGCCTCAAATACTTAGCTTTATGACCATGAGAAAAATCACTTAACCTCCATTTGCCTCAGTTTCCTCATCAGCAAAATGAAGATAATAATAGCACCTTCCTTTCAGGGTTATCGTGAACATCAAATTAGATAATAGTTATAAAGAACTTAACATATTACCTGGCATATAGTAAAATCTATTATTTTATTACTATTATGAATATTTTTAAACAAGAATAATAAAAATGCCTATTTCATAGGATTTTTGTGATGATCCAATCAGTCAACATACTTAAAAGTACTTTGCCAATGTTAAAAGTCCTATATAAATGCTGTTATTTTTGTTGTTCATCATCCTCCTCATTATAATTTATTACCTAATTAATATATGTAATATTGCTGTTATATGGAGCCCTGAATATGCTGGGGAAAATCAAATTGAGACCTTACCCTATTTTTTCACTTTTATAATTGAGAAAACTGAGGACTTGAGAAATATGATAATTTATTTGCACAAGATTTTATGAGAGTCTAAGTCAGTATATAAACACATATCTTCTGAGTCAATACCTAGGGTTACCGTCAATAAATCTAGCTTATTCTCCTTTAGCATTTTCTACATTCTTCATCAGGAAAGTTTGCTTGTTCTTTTTAGAATGTCTTAACCACTACAAAGTCTCTTCCTCTAAAATTCATGCTCCCTTGTTTTTAGATGAACCTTAGATTGGAAAGCACTAAGCTGGGGTATGGGGAGGGAGACCTTTCCTTGAACATCTTTCTTAAGACCATTATGCATAAATTTATCTAAACCTCCAGAGAACTGGAAATTGTCAATTAATCAATGCTCATTTTGGAGCACTACTAATTGCATGTGGGTAATAATAATTGCTCTCAAGAAGTCTACATTTCAATGGATAAGATGACGAATAAAAGGACCTTGTGTGTGTATGGGGGTGTTGATGGAGTGGGAACATCAACAAAAGGTGTGCTCCAGAGTGAACTTAGGTCCAAAGATGGTGAAAAGGACCAATTACTCCTTTTCTTATTATAAAAACTTAAAAGAAATTCAATCTAACGGCATGTATATCTTTATTAGTCTTCTAGATAGAAGCTATCAGGCATTGATTATGGTAATTTCACACACACACACACACACACACACACACCCTGTCACACTACTAATGGAATACTTCAAAATCTATCAATGTTGTAAAAAATTCCTGTTGCGATTTCAGTTGCGTAGTTAACAACCATATCCTTATACCCTATTTTGATTTTGTGTAGGTCAGTTCTGAAGACAGAAGCAGACTCTTTCAAGACATGCAGTTGTAAATGTGGAAAGCATTCCAAAGTGCTGACAGAATAATAATATTGGCAAGTCATATCTTTCTACAGAACCGACAGTTATCCTGTGTGGGCAGATATGTGAATGGATATTTTGAGTAGAATAAGTTTACTTCACCTTTGCACTGATGAGTGCAATGAATACATAGCCATTTTTCCAGGTCTTCAAAGTCCTCAAAAGGTGCTTGAAGGCATCTCGTGAAAAATGACAACAATGTATTATTGTTGGACAGATGTATCTAGGAAACTAAGCATGCGAATACATACCTGAGATGAACATACACCATCACCATTATTGGGGAATTCCTTAATCTAGAGGATCTAGAATGCTCTTTGAGGTAATTTCTCCCACTATGGTCCCTTTGACAGAATGTTCATAAATTGAGGTTCAAAACTAGTAAATAAACATTTAATTACCACCAGCTAATAGGTAATTGCCAGGTGACTGGCAACTCCACTGAACGAAGTGAAATACGTAACACTTTTATATGTTTATATGTGTAGATATTTTGGGATGGATGATTAATTAGATCTATATATTATTTTACCCCTAATATATATTATTATACCCCTATTTTATTCTAATTAGTATTAATCAGTTTGATATGATTCCATAGGGGTAGTGATTATAAATTCTGATATTAGGCCTCTGTGCTATGAACTGCTGGTTTTAAGTTCATTTGTTCAATCATAGGAAGTTAACTAGAGGAACTCCACCCTTATTTTTCCTTGTTATGATGACCAAGCCCAGCGTGGCAGAGGTGTTTTAATTACATGGAAGGTTCCCCAGCTATTTTTGTGGCCCCTCCATACTTCTATTGCCCAACATGGGAAGATGACCATGAGCATTTGACCAACAAGTGGCCCTGTTTGCCATCCTATAGTCAACCTATCTACTGCCCGGGTCAGCTTGGTAGGACCCCCTGAAAGGTCAAGATAGGTCTGTCAAAGTCTGTTCATTAGCCTATTTCTAGACCAGTGCAATTCTGTATTGTGTGTAGATAAGCCACTTTCCTTGTTTGAGAGGTTTAACAATAAGGATTAGCTATCAGGTAATTTGGGACAGAGACACTGTCTTAACCTTAGGGTAGTAACTTAGTAACCTTGTCTCAGGAATTAACAAAGATCTGGTCTGTACTTGTACTTGTATTTCCCTGTAACTAAAATCATCAGAACACTTTGGTAGGAGTGGTGATCTCTTAGTTAACCCCATCCCAATATCTTGTGAAACTAGAGGACTTGAAGACACTAGAGACTCACCTTCACAATAGTGGGATTAGCTTATTGAGTTTGACTATAAACTAGAGTTCATAAAAGAAAGTTATGTGCAATATGCCTGAAAAGATAAATTGAAGTCAGATTAGGAATGGCTATAAAAACCTAACAGAGATCTTTGGATTCTATCCAAAAGGCCAGAGCAAGCTACTACAGCTTTTTGACCAGGACAAGGATATATGCTTTAGGAATAGCAATTTGGTAGCTGTGTAGAAGATGGGTCAGAGAAAGAAGAGGTAGGTTATCACCATTTCTTCAGAGTTTTAGTTTTTCCAGGCAAAGGTAAAGGAGCCTTTGAAAGATATTACCTTTGACACATTTCGTAAAGTATTTCTTATTCAAATATATTAAAGTGGCTTTCCCCTCATCTCTCACAACAGCAGTTGTGAGAAAATATGTGTGATTTTCAAATGTCTCCAATGATATAAATCCCTGTGATCTATCACCTCTATTCTACCAGCCCTGGACCAGAATATAACACAAAAATGCAAAGGAATTTAAAATAGGGATCCTACCCAGAGTCAGTCACAGTATGGTAGAAGGATGAAGAGTCATTTAAATTTCAAATAACCAGACTCCAGACCACAGAAAGCAGAAGCAAAAACAAAACATACACACACACACACACACACGCACGTACGCACACGCACACGCACACCAACAAAAACTTCTGCATGGTTTACAAGAGATTTATTCTCTGTGGAAAAAATATTGTGGTAGGTGTTTGCTACTTCTCTCCTTTCAGGTAATGAGTCTCTACAGGGCCTATGTATCCTGGGCCCCTGCTGCTATTGCTAATTCAGTGCTACGTGGTGTTAGGAATTCCCATTCCTCTGCATCAAGAGGTTCACCCAGAATGGGACTCATGATGAGAAGCAAAGGTACAGGGAGGTGCTGAATATATTTTACTTCATTATCTTCACTCTCTCCTTTCCCTACCCCTAGACCCTATGTGGTAGCAAAGAACTTTAATAAGATCTCAGGGATTGTCAATGAGGTTTTCACTAAGATACCTAGTTCAAAAAGAGGGAACAAGAGAAGAAAGGGAAGAAAAAAAAGATTTACACGGGAAGCCAAATTTCAGCCTAATGTTGCACTGGAAAAAATTCAAATGGCCATTATTTCTAATTTTCACATTTATGGCTGAAGATTCTAAATTAGAAGACAGATCATTTTAATATAAAAAATGATTTTGCTTCAAGGAGACTGTAGTGTAGAATTTCTCTCTTTATCTCAATGTGTTCTATTTTTTTCCACAACTAAATTTTTCTCAGCTATATTATACCCCACGGATGGGGCCCCACAGTTTGAGGTATTGTGTTGTGAAGTAAATACTCTTTTTTTTTAATTTAAAGAAAATCTATTTGAAGAGGTGCTTTTTTTTTAAATTACCAAACTTGTAATTTACATCTCTTTACATTCATTTCATGTCTTCCTGTCACTTATGTTATCTCAAATGAACCACAGAAAGAGGCTAGAACAACATAATGAGTACCACTGGTTATTTTTTTTTTCTTAAAAGCTGAAAAATCCTTTCAATGAAATGAAATGGAGGAAGGGTATGCACATATTATTTTAGAGAAGAGGTAACATGTTTCTGAGAATTCCCTGAAAACATGAAGGAAACAAAGCTTCTTCCTACAAAATAGATGCCTAGTGTTGATGGAATAGATAGGCTCTATAAAACCCAACTTTCTTACATTTAAGATCCAGAAAGAAGTCCCTATGTGAAAGAATGCAGGTACAGTGGGCACAGCTTGAGGCTAACAGGAAGAAATAGACAATGGCATTCTTCTGAGATATGACAGAAAGTCAAACCACAAGTGAACTCTGTTTTGCATGGGACCCTTGTTCTCTAGTTAGGACCAATATATATGCTGCATACCTTTCTAATTGCAATGAAAAGAAAAAAAGGAGTAAATATTCTTTGTCATTAGATCATGTGCACTTTTTTAACCCCCCCCAACCATAAGTGTGTGTGTGTGTGTGTATGTATGTGTGTGTGTGTGTGTGTGTGTGTGTGTGTGTGAAAGAGAGAGGGAGTGAGGGCTGAGGAGAAAAGGAAAGAGACAGAGAGACAGAGACAAGAGTGACAGTTCCTGAGAAGGAAAACCCTCATCCAAATTAAAAGAAAAAAAAAACAAATAAGCAAATTAAAAAACAGTCTGTCAGTCTTTGAGTTTTCCTCAGTTCACTTTTGCTGTTTTATTTCCCCTCCTTCCTCATTATTACTCCTTTCCTGCACAGTCCTTACCCTAATGTCCAGGGTCCTAATGCAATAACCAGCTCTTAGGAAAGAACATGATCTCATTAACATTAAGCCATAAATGAGTTACAAGAGGACTTAGTTTTATCACCATGTTTTGCACAAATTGACTCCATTTGGGATCAGTTGGTTTTCTTGGTAAAGATACTGGACTGATTTGCCATTTCCTTCTCCAACTCATTTTAAAGATAAAGAAACTAAGGCAAACAGGTTTAAGTGACTTGCCAAGGGTCACATTGCTAATAAGTGTCTGAGGCCAGATTTGAATTCAATAAGAAGAGTTTTACTGACTCCAGAGCCAATGATTTATGTAGTGTACTACCTTGCTGTACACTACATAAATTCCTTCCCTTTGAAGGAGACAGGGATGCTATAAGGGAGAGGTGGAAAGGGACTTTATTCTAGGCATGAGTGAAGAGCTCTGCAGAGGTAGGAGGCAGAAAATGGAATGTCATGTAAAGAATGAAAGGTTTTAGTGAGCAGTCTTCCCTGTGGCATTTGCATTTTAAAGTAGGAGAAGACCACTTAAAGCGAAAAGAGTGGCATTTTAGTGGAGAAAGTTCAGGCATCATTAAGCCAGTGGAGGAAGCTTTTAGACTGTACCACATAATCTAACACTTTAGACTCAAAGAAGGGGAGAGGTGGTGGGACACTTGAGAGATCATCTAGGCCAATACCCTCATTTTATAGAAGAGGAAGCTGAGATCCAGAAAGGTGAACTGAATTACTTAAAGTTGCAAAGCCACTTAATGTCAGAGCTGGATCTGAATCTAGGTTTTCTAATTTCCAAACTACTGTCTTTTCTATTGCAGCAATTAGATATTTACTTTATTTCACATTTTGTCTCCCCAGCTAAATCGTAATTTTCTCAAGGCAAGAATGCAATTCTTTGTATTTCCACCCTTATGCCACAGAACCTAGACTATTTCAGGTACATAGTAGCTGTTTTAATGTCAACATATTAGAGTGACTTTATAAAGAAGTGCCCCATATTCATCCTCACCCTTCTTTTCCTCTTGCCTCACCCCCATCTCTTCAAAAAGGGATTTTTGGACTGAAAAACCTTATTGGGTGACAAGTAAGTCGAGTGAAAAAAATTAAGGTAGTAATAGGATGGAAAAGATTGGTTTTAAACAGAAATCAAAGTATGTAGTACAACTTTAAATAGGATGCTTTAAAAACAGACAACTCTATATAAGCAGACAAAATCAGATGTCTCAAGTGTCTACTCACTCCAGTCCATGCTTTCTTCAGTTGCCAAAGTGATCTTCCTAGAGCACAGGTCTGATTATTTCATTTCCCCACCCCAATCTCCTGCTCAGTAAACTATTGCCTCTAGGATCCAATACAAAACCCTCTGCTTGGTATTCCCACTTACTCTGGTTCAGTAACATTGTCTTCCTGGTTGTTTCACAGACAACGTAATTCATTTTTCTGTTCAAGGCATTCTCTCTGGTTGTCTCCCACGCCTGGAACACTCTTTGTCCTTTATTCTGACTCCTGACCTCCACGATTCTCTTTAAGTCCTAACTAAAATCCTTTACTGGAAGTCTTCCCCAATCCTTCTTAACTTCAGTATGTTCACTCTGTTAAGTATTGCCTATTTATTCTGTATGAAGGTTGCTTCATATTTACCTGTTTGCATGCTGTCTCATCTATTAGATTGTAAACTTTTTGTTGGCTAACTAGGACTGTCTTTTGTCTCTCTTTTTGTATCCCCAGTAATTAGCAGAATATCAGGCATTATAGGTTCTTAATAAATATTTATTAATTGCTTGATTGGCAAATCAATAAGGAATCATTCCTTAAAATAGAAAAATGATAGTGATAAGTTGATAATTGAATCAGTTTTTACCTGAAGTGGTAAAAATTAGTGAGCCCACCAGCTGAAATACCTACATAAACATATATAGTACATATATAAAAAGAAAAAAAATCTATATAGTTAAAGAAATCACCATTTTCTAAGGTTATGATTTTCTGTTCACATCCTTATGAGAGCTAATATACATCTGCTTATTCTTCTGTTTCTCTCACTCTCATTTCTCTAAATGATGACTCCATAGGCAATTCACATTTGACACTTCCATGAAAAGTTAACAGCACTTCTAGTTTCCATGGCTCTACCTTTCTGCCTTCAAGGAAAGCACAACGTTTTTGTTCACACTGAGCTGTCCTCAATTTTCTGTCCCATTACATGTGGTAGAATCACTGCTGGAGATCCCAGAGACTTGCAGCAAGGAAAAAATGTCATCAAATCTATTCCAGTCCTCTCAGAAACTGCTTTGTGAGACCAAAGGTGAAATTACCGCAGGCATTGCCTTTTCTGAGGCAACATTTCTTCTCCCCAAATGTCAGTGCTACATTCTGCTCTGTTGAGCCAGACCACAAAATTGATGCTTGTCCAAGATAGTAGATTCTAATGGTGGAAGTTCCTCCAAGATGGGGTAATGATCAGGAAATTTGGAAAATTTTCATTTCATTGATCAATAAATAGAAATGAATTTGTCTAACCTGTGTTTTTTCTCCCATAGAAATTGGAGGTAATATGGTATGGTGGTTGCATAATTGGTTTCAGCATCTAGAAGACTTGGGTTCAAATTATACTTTTGACCCAAACTATATATGTAACAATGGGCAGGTTAATTTCTCAGTGTATGAGAGAAGGAACTCTCTCTGACTCTGAATTGCCAAGTTATATCAGCACAGGGAGTTTCAACTCCAGGAGTTTCCTCCTACTGGTTAAATTATAAATCCATATCAAACTAAAACTTAATAAAATATTTATTGTATTTCTCTTATGCCAACATAATCTTTAAAATAATATAGAATCTCAACTAGTTGGAAGCAGAAGTTTGCCAGAAAGTATTATATCGAATGCACTAATTAGCATTCCAAGTACAGGATTTAATTGAGAAGTTATCCTATTAATCCATTCTAAAAGTTCTGCAGTTTGACAATGAAATGTTTTTTTTCACTACTTCAGGGTATTTTTACATGAGAGTTATTTTAAAACATGTCATAATTCTTAATTAAGTACCTCAGTGCTAAAGTATAATACAGTAACCAATAGGGATATCATTTGAGGTGAAGAAGTCTATTTCTTCCCTGAAATGATGAGTCATAGACTCATAGAATATTTGAGCTAGAAAAGGCCTTAATAATTCCATAGTCCAATACTTTACTTTTATGGGTGATAAAACTTAGGTGTAGAGAGATGAAGTAATTTACTTATGTTCACATAGTTAATAACAGAGTCAGGATAGCAACTCAGATCTCTAGACTCTCACCCCATTGGCTTTTTCTTTTGCTATAGGATATAATTTCTAAAAGGCAAAATAAAACAAATTAGAACATTTTTTTTTTGTCGTTAGTCACTGATGTTAGATTTCAAGCTACCAACGCTGACTCATCAACTGTTGGTGAATTAAGGCTTTCATACTCTTCTCTCTCTGTCATGTTTATATTCAACCAAACGCCAAGACCTATTGATTCTACCTGAATAACAATTCTCACATTCATTCTACTTTCTCCTCACACAATCCCCACTCTAGTCGAAGCTCTTATTTCCTCTCATCTAGAACATTGAAATAATCTCCTAACTCTCCCTCCCCCTTTCAATCCCTTACTTTTCTAACTCATTATTCAAATATCTGTCAAAATAATCTCCCTAAAGCATAGGTCTGACCATGTCTTTTTACATTTTTCAATGACTTTAGGAAAACAGTCTTCAGTTTGTCATTTCAAGCCCTTCTGTAGGTCCCCACCTCTCCTCCTTACCAATCTGTCTCCATCTTACCATTCTATACTTATTTTACATTATTCTCTTTCGCACATAGCTGAAACTAGCAATTGTGATATATAAGGTAAGGACCACAAAATGTACCGATGAAAACAGCAGAGAAGGTAACTCCGAATTGTCCTTGACAGTGAAATTCAGATGAGCATATATATGTGTGTGTGTGTGTGTGTGTGCAGAAAGGTAGGGAGAACTCAGACCTAAGGAATCCATTTATAAGGACATACTATGCAGCAGAGAGACTTTGTTATATGATAAGCTCACTGCTAGAGAAACTACCATGAAAAGAGGGTTTACATTACTGCCATGAGATTGAATGCCACATGTTAAAAGAAAATTAAAGTTTTAAATTAAGTTTTAACTAATAAGTCAAGCTTATTATTTGCTAAATTTTGATTCCAATTTGCTCATCTATGTAGAAGGCAGCTAGATTTCTCAATGGATAGAGGGCTGGATCTGGAGTTAGGAAGACTTAGCTCAAATTGAACCTCAGACACTTAATAGCTGTGTGACATTGGGTAAGTCACTTAACTATTGTCTGCCTTAGATAGCTCATTTATACAATGTGGATAATACTAGCTTCTACCTCCCGGGATTGTTGTGAGACAAAATGAGATATTTCTAAAGAATTCTGCAAACTTTAAAAACTACATAATTGCTAGATGATTATCACCACCACCACCATCATCATCATCATCATCATCATTATCATCAGAGCCCTGTAAATTCCAGCATTTTAGAGCAAAACCCCAAACATCCTATCCTAATTTAAGCTCTATCTTCAATAATCCAGATGGACTATAATATTGTTGCCCTAACTTGGCATATTCACAAATCCCTAACATTTGTTCAACATGTCCCTTGTACTGGAACTCATCTCTATGTCTAAGAATTTTTAAGACCTTTAAAACTGATCGTAGGTATCATGCTCTCTTGAAAATTTCTTGATTCCTCTCATTCATTTCATAGATGAGGAAACTGGGGCACAAAGAGATTATATAACCGAAAGGTAATGAGTAATGGAGATAAGATATCTTCTAACTCCAAAACCAGATCTTTTTCCATTCGATCATGCTGCCACTCAAATCTATCCATGAGGCTACTCTTTCAAACACAGCAACATAATTATAACATGTCCATGTTATAATTATAACAGGGGAGGAAGGAGCAAGAGAAAGCATAAAATCTTTTTTAAATTTTAATTTCATTTCTGTTTTGTTATAGCTACTCAATCTAAATATGGGCCCAACCCAATAGAGGGTGTTCTAGATTGATAAAATAGTTTCTACTATCAATCCTGTTGCATTCTAAAGGTTGCCACTAACACTACCATTTTCACTATTACTTCTGAGGGCTATCCACAAATCTCCTAAAGGTCAGAATAAGTCATGATAGATGACACAAGTACTAATGTGTCATGCTAGATGATGGAGAAATAAAATTATCCAAAGAGAGGGGCAGAGCCAATATGGCAAAGAGAAGCCAGGAAGTTGCCTGAACTCTCCCCAGTTTCCCTCAGAAATAATGTTAAATCAAGCCTCTAAAAGAAGTTTGGAGTAAGAGAATTTGCAAAATGAAAGAGGGAAATAATGTTCTAGCCCAATAGAACCTAGAATTTTAGGAAAAGTCTCTCTCACTTAGGCAAAAGAGGAGTTGAGCTCAGTGAAGGTAGTGTTGGGCAAGCCAATGGGAGGCTCTTAGCCACAACACAGATCAGAAACTGAGGCCCCCTGGTCCTGCCTCAGCAGACCAGTAGCACAGAAGACTAGCTCTAACATCTCCAGGCCTAGTACAGGCAAATTGCAAGCCCTGGTACCCAGGCAACAAGAGGCATGACTAGGTACTGACACTTTTCCCACCTTAGGCCCTGGAGCTGCAAGTCAGGGACCAGGTCCCTGACCCCAGCGCAAGATGCTTAAGACAATGTCTTCTGTGTCCCAAGAGTATAACTCAACTTTAATAAAATAGTAAATACAAACAAACCAACAAATAAAAAAACAGGAAAGAGGGAAAATCCAAACACAAACTCAGAAGAGAACAACAATGTCAAAAAGCCTACTTGTGAAACCTTAAAGGTAGATATGAATTGGTCTCAAGTCCAAAAAGCCTTCTTGGAAGATCTCTAAAAGGATTTTAAAACCAAATAATAGAGGAGGAAGAAAAATTTAGAAAATAAATGGAGTATAGAAAAGAGTCAACAGCAAAGTTGTAGGAAATGGAAGGACAAAAATTGACTGAAGAAAACAACTCCTTAAAAAGTATAATAGGCCAAATAGAAAAGGAGGTACAAAAGCTATTTGAAGAAAATAATTTCTGAAAAATTAGAATTGGGTAAGTGGAAACTAATAAATCTATGAGACATCAACAATCAGTCAAAAAAAATCAAAAGAATTTTAAAAAGTAGAAGAAAATGGGGAAAAATAGATGTAGGGGACATAAGTTAAGAATTTTTGGTCTACCTGAAAGCCATGATCAAAAAAATAGCTCTAACATCATCTTTTCAGAAATCAAGGAAAACTGCCCTCATATCCTAGAAACAGAGGATAAAATGGTAATTGAAAGAATCCATTGATCACCTGCTGAAAGAGATCTTAAAATGGGAATGTTGTAGTCAAATTCCAGAATTATTAGGTCAAAGAGAAAATACTTCAAGCAGCCAGAGATAAATAACTCAAATATCATGGAGCCACAGTCAGGATTACACAGAACTCTGGAGGTTGTATATTAAAGGAACAGAGGACTTGGAATATGATATTCACGAAGGCAAAGGAGCTTGGATTACAATCAAGGATCAACTACCCAACAAAACTGAACATAATCTTTCAGGGAAAACATGGGCATTCAATTGAATAGGGGACTTTCAAACTTTATATCATGAGAAAACCAGACAAAAAAACAAAATTCTATCTTCAAATACAAGACTCAAGAGAACCATGGCATAATCTGCAATGAGGAAAAGCTAGAAGCTTTCCAAATAACATTGGGTTGAAACAAGGCTGTCCATTATCACCACTATTTTTCAAAATGGTACTAGAAATGTTAGTTGTGACAGTAAGAGAAGAAAAGAAAATTGAAGGAATCAGAATAGCCAATGATGAAACAAACTGTCAGCCTTTGCAGATGATATGATGATATACTTGTAGAATCCTACAGAATCAACTAAAAAACTGCTTTAAATAATTATCAACTTTAGCAAAGTTGCAGGATATAAAACGAACCCACATAAATCCTCAGCATTTCTACTTATTACCAACAAAGCCCAGCAACAAAAATAAAAAGAGAAATTCCACTGAAAATAGCTGTAGACAATATGAAGTTTTGGGAGTCTCACTGCCAAGACAAACCCAGGAATTATACGAACACAATTATAGAATGCTTTTCACACAAATAAAGTCTGATGTAAACAATTGGAAAAATGTCAATTGCTCATGGCTAGGAGAAATTAATATGATAAAAATTACAACTTTACCAAAATTAACTTATTTAGTGCCATACCAATCAAACTACCAAAAATTATTTTATGGAACTAGGAAAAATTATAACACAATTCATTTGGAAGAACAAAACATCAAGAATGATGAGGGAATTGATGAAAAAAGGTGAAAAGGAAGTTGGATTGTCTGTACCTGATCTAAAACTATATTATAAAGCAGTAATAATCAATACTATTTGGTACTAAGAAATAGAGTGGTGGATCAGTGCAATAGGTTAGGTACACAAGACATAATAGTAAATTACATAGTAATCTACTTTTGATAAGTCTAAAGACTTCCACTTCTGGGATAAGAACTTCCTACTTGAGAAGAATTGATTAGAAAACTATAAAATAGTATGACAGAAACTAGCATAGACCAACATCTTCCACAGTAAACCAAGATGAGCTCAAAATTGATATATAATTTAGACACAAAGGGTGATATTCTAAACACATTAGGAGAGCAAGGACTATTTTACCTGTCATATCTATGGAGAATGGCAGAATTTATCATCAAACAAGAGCTAGAGAACATTATGAAATGCAAAATGCATAGTTTTAAATACTTAAATTTAAAAGTTTCCATACAAAGCCAATGCAATTAAGATTATATGAAAAACAAAAAGCTGTGAAACATTTTTTTACAGTCAATATTTCTGACAAAGGACTAATTTCTCAAAATGTATAGAGGACTGAGTTAAATTTATAAGAATCCATGCCATTCCCCTAATGATAAATGGTCAAAGACAGGCAGCTAGGTGGTGCAGTGGATAGAGCGCCAGTGCAGGAGTCATGAGGATGTGAATATCTGGTCACTGGATTCAGATGGCTCTGGAGGAGAAGTGAGGTTGGTGACCTGTACAGCCCTCCCTCACTCAAAACAAAGTCAGATACAAGTCATGTCATTATTTCTCTGATGGCATGGTCTTCTTTGGCCATGAAGGATGAACACACACACAAATGGTCAAAGGAAAAAACAGGAATTTTCCAGATGAGGAACTCAAAGCTACCTATAGTCATACAAAAATGCCCTAAATCACTATTAATTAGAGAAATGTACAGTAAAATAACTCTTAGGTACCACCTCATACTTATCACATTGACTAATATGACAGAAAATGGAAATGATGAATATTGGAGAAGATATGAGAAAATCAGAACACTAATACATTGTTGGTGTAGTCATGAACTATTCTAATCGTTCTAGATAGTAATTTGGAGCTATGTCCAAAGGACTGTAAAACTGTCATAAACTTTGATCTTTCAATACCAGAACTAGGTCTGTATCCCAGAGAGGTCATTAAAAAGGGGGAAAAAGACCTACATGTGCAAAAAATATTTACAGCAGCTCTTTCTGTGGTGGCAAAGCAGTGTAAATTGAAGGGATGCCCATCAATTGAAGATGGCTGAATAAGTTGTGGCACTGCTATAGGAAATGATGGGCAGGCAGATTTCAGCAAAACCTGGAAAGACTTAAAAGAACTGATGCTGAGTGAAATGAACAGAACCAGTACACAGTACACAGTAACAGCAACATGGTGTGATGATCAACTATGATAGATTTAGTTCCTCTCAGCAATATGATGATCCAAGACAATTCCAAAAGAATCATGATGGAAAACTGCTATCCATATGAAGAGAAAGAACATTGGAGTCTGAATGCAGATTGAAGCCTACTCTTTTCATTGTTTCATTTTTTTCTATCTCCTGGTTTTTCCCTTTTTGATGATTCTTATTTATCAACATGACTAATGTGGAAATATGATTAATATCACTATACATGTATAACCCATATTTGGTTGTTTTCTGTCTTTGGAGGGAAGAGCAGAGAGAGTAAGGGAGAAAAAAATCGGTACTCAAAGTCATACAAAACTGATTGTTGAAAATTATCTTTACTTGTAATTGTAAAAATAAATAATATTAAGTGGAAAAGAATGATCCAAAGAACAGTATGACTAAATGTTGTTACTTTACTCAGAAAAGAAACCAGGGATTCCTTATTAATTTTACAGATGGATCATTTGAAAGTAATGTCCATGGAAATACAGTTAAACTCTCAAAGTTATACATGAGATTGTTGGTGCTAGACAAAACTAGAGGTCTTCTAAAGTCTTGCGTCCTCTGAAGTCAAAGACAGTTTTGGGGAGACGTGATTTTAAATTTCGTTGGAGAAAGTTTTTGAAACTTTGAAAGGCCACCTTTGCTAAGTGGATCATACTTCAAGTATTTTCTAGAAATTGCTCGTATTTCTGAGTATCTAAGACAATATTAGAATATCTCATTAATTGATTTTTTTTCAATCCAAGTTGGTACCTACAGGTTCTGGGGTTTTCTAGTGTTATCCTAAAATCTGAACATACAAGCTGGAGTTTTCCACAATGTGTATCTGACTTGATGATTTGCTGCATTTATTAATGGTAATAAATGTTAGACTGTATTGGTCATTTTTATAATGTCACCATCACATAAAGTGATGGATATTTGGGAGTACTCTCAAGTCATCTGTTTTCATTCCTTTTTGTGGCAAGAAGGGGGAGCATTCAGTTTAACAAGTATCATTTTTTAGACAACTAAATGAAGCGTCTTGAGATAGTATTTCCTAAATTAGAATATTTTTCATCAAAATGATGACAAGGTTAGTAGAAAACTAAAAATTAAACCTTCCAATTTGACAGTACAGTTGTAAGTGATGCAAATCAGAATAAAACTCCAAAAGGAATAAAACAAAGCTATCAAATTAAAGGTCATTATTTATAATGAGCAAATGATCCATAAAAGAATGTTTAATAACCTGGATATTTTCTTCAAAATTGGAATTATATTAGACAAAATACAAAACCTAATATTGTGTTATTTTATAGAATGTGTGGTATACTTGATATGCTGTGGATAGCTGAGATAGCTGAGTGCTAATGGAACAATCTCAGGAGGACATGGGATTTGAATATGTTCCGAGTGAGCATGAGTTCGCACTGATTCACAGAATCTGAACTGAAATATACATCATAGATTCCCTCGTTTTATTAAAGAGAGTTATTGTACAATATTCACCATAACACAACACACAGATTCCAATGACTGGAGCCTCTAAATATGAGAAGCCAACTATGCAAAACAGCCTATTGTACTTCCTGAATAGAAATTGTTTTGACTATTGTTTTCTCCTTTTGTGGACCTAAATCTCTTTCTCTGAAAGTTTTTTTTTTCCCTATTTTTCTAATTCTGCCCTAACCACAATAAATTCAATAAGCCTTCTTCTAAATTTCAATTCCTCTTATAAATGGCATCATATCACAACTTAATTTTTAATTCTCTGAGTAAACATTCTCAGTTTCTTTAATGGCATCAACATGTGTGATGGTTTCATGTCTTCTCACCAGCCTGACTCAGCTGAATATAGATATCAATATTGGAAGGGATTCTAACAGTTCCTGTTTTATTTATTAGGAAACTGAGGCCAAGAGTAATTACATGATTTGCTCAAGGCCATACAGTTTGTAAGAAATGGAGCCAGGATTTGAACCTAGGTCTTCTGAGTACAAATCCAGAATTCCTTCAGTTTTACTATTTTTTTCTAAATGGGATTCAGTTGTATTAAACACGGTTTTTATTCTGAATGTCATCTGACAGCAGAAATATGATCTCACTACTTCTGGACACTACGCTTCCACTAATTAGCATTCATTCAAGGAGTGTCCGTTGGGATGATAATGCACAGTTGTAGGATAGTCATCCAGGATGAGGAATGCTACTATGACCATGAAACAAACGTTTTCTCTTTGAATAATTGTGTTCTATGAATCTTTATACCATAAACCCTCATCTCCTTAGTGTTATGAATTGATCAAAAAAACTAACTGGCTTTGACAACAACTGCAATAATCTTTGTACTAAAAGAAAATATTATGATAGTCCCAAAATATGCACATTAATCCCTGTCACAGAAAAGGCACAATATAAGCTATGGCAGATTGTGGAGCAGGGCTTTCACTGATACCAAATAGCATAGTACTCTTAAAACCCATCTCTTTAGTGCCAGTATTTCCTAGTGGTGTGATATGGCTATGAATATCCAAAGAACTAAAAAATATGAATAAAACAGGGACACTGGAAACGTCTATGGCGAGATCAATTAGATAAATCGATAAACATTTATTAAGCACCTACTATTGGTCAGGCAATGTACTAGGTCATGGAGATACAAATGCAAAACTAACACAGTTCCTCCCCTCAAGGAGTTATATACTAATATATATATTAGGGAGAAACAGCAGATGAAGGGAAAGACATTTTGCTCTAGGAGTGGAATTATAGAGCAGTAGATTGCAAGCCCTCTCTAGTATCAATGGTAATTTTAACCTGATTATTGTTCCCAAGTTGAAGAAGTGGAATTAAGGGAAGAGAGTAGAGAAAGGCTGAGTTTTTGTTTGTTTGTTTGTTTGTTTTCCCGGTGTTCTAAAGGATAACTGGAAGGGATAATGATAATGTGTTGGGGCATGCTAGATATTACAGGTTGAGTTTTCTTTCAGCAATCATTGAGGATAACTCTTCCTCATAGATACATCCCAAATTTGAATAGAGCAACTTCCCAAGATATATGAAGAAGGCATGATTAATGATAGAGATACTTGCAAATAGATGTTGACTAATTCTGTCATAAGAAAGACAGACAGCCCTAGAGGTACATTGGTTTTAGTGAGATATTAAAAGAGCAAAAGGAAGGAAGGCCTCTAGTGTGTTAGAGCCTTAATTCAATATTTGTGAAGAAACATGGACCAGCATTGCACAGCATGAAAATATGTTCAGGACCTGAATTTTCTTTTTTTTTTTAATAGCACCTCCATAGCCATGAAAATGTGGAACCATCAAATACCAGTAGAGTAACATTAGAGCATCAGGAAGTAAACTATAAAATGTATAAAAAGATTAGAGATGAAAGGCAACTTAGATATTATTTAACAACCCTTTAATTTTATAGGGAGGAAACTGAGTTACAGATGGTTTAATCAAGGTTATAAGGTTCAGTTCGTGAATGGATTAAAAATGATCATAATGATCTTTGAGATCATCACTATTTTCAAGAATTATTTCACTGATGAGATCAAACTGCAAAAAGCTAATAGACTAGCTTAAAGTGGATCAAAATATCTAACCTCTTTGGTTACGCTACAACTCTTAACCAAAGGGGTATTAGGATTGATCTAAAGTTAACCAGAAGTGACAGAATGAGATCAGTGGGTATTAGTGACCCCTCCAGGACTCAGGTCCTTCTAAGTATATAAATATTCTTCTCTCTGACCTGAGACACTATACAAACCTTGACAAGTCACTTACCCTCTCTCTGCCTCAGTTTCCTTGTGTATAAAATGGGAATAATAATAGCACCTACCTCCCCAGGTTGTTGTGAGGACCAGATGAGATAATGATTATAAAGAGTTTAGCACAGTGTCTGGTACATAGTAAACTCTATATGAATGTTAGCTATTAGCTATTACAAATATTTCAACTATTTACCCAACAGTTTTGAGTACTTTTAAGCAGGCAATCAGCAAAGTTATAGACAGACTATTTGTAGTTGGTAAGAAGAGGTAATATTGGCAGAAGATACACAAAGAGATTATAATGGAGTACAGTATTTATTGGATATAATGAGAGAACTAAATAAAAGGGTCATGATTTGGATCACAGAGATAAAGTGATGAGTGTTAAAAAAATATATATATATGTATATGTATATATACATACTTAGATATTATATACCTATATATACACTTATATATATATGTGTGTATATATATATATATATATACACACATACATACACATATCCTTAGATTTTTGCCCATGTTAGTAAATATTCATCAAATGAAAATCATCAAGCCTATAACATGCACATGTAGACAGTCTAAAATCCTGTTATGTTAATTACCTAACTTAGCTCTAACTGAAGTATCTAGATCTAGAATTCATAGGATTTAGGACTGGAAAATCCTTGACCTGGCCAACCCTTCATTTCACAAATGAAGGAGGTGAGATAGTCAATCTCTCGCCCCACACCCATATAGCCAGTATTAACAATATTTTGACTTTTAAGTTAAATTCTCTAACTTCAAATCCAGTGCTTTCTCCACTACACCACAAAGTTACATCTGTGTGTAAACATTGCTTTACCCATCATTCCATAACATTTTTCCATGCTGAATCCTTTCAGGCATCCATAATCAATAGAATGTATGCAATTATACAAAATCTACAAATACATTCTTCAGCTCACAGAAACAAAGAAAGTCTCCTTTTTCCCCCTTTAAACTTTAGCAGTAAGTTTAATGTTCTAGTAGTGTTATGCGATTCTATTCTGAGAGGTAAATGCATAATTAGTCCAAAATGCCTTAGATAATATGAGATGATTAGAATGTTCAATGCCTGCAATAGCCTATTTAGAACATTAGTTTATGGTTCATATACCTGAGAAATAAATGCCTCTAAGAAGGTCATAGTCTGGACAGATTGCTACTTTCCAAAGACAGAAAAAAAAAACACATTCCTCATCTTAGTGGAGCATATTAACTTTTCAGTCATGTTCCCCTTATATAGATTTTCTGGAAACGGGAAGCCATTTAACAAGAAATCTATAAGCTAATTTGGCATTATCATTGCAATCTAAAGATCAGTTCCAAAAACACAGTTAAGTTAAATGAATAGTCACTTTCTATAGTCGTTTAAGTAGAAAATAGTTCAATAAGTTGGCCATATTGGTTAGAACTGAAATCATTAACCTGAAGGTTAGGTGCCAGGTGGACATTAATAAATGTCATAAAATTGATCAAGCTGTGATTCTTGGACTCCTTAATCATTTACCCTACACTGAAGGCCATCAAGTAACAATTCTGTAAGTTCATAACAGAAAATGAGATAGAAGGAGGAATCTGTGTGAGCTAAAGAACTATTTGTATTATGCTTGAGAATTAGCAGTAATACTGAAGACATTAAAATAAATGGGTTCTTTTCATAGTTATTACTTTACTTATTTCAATTTTCTAGATACATAATACTTTTTAAATTTTAATTACATTGTAAATTTTAATCAATTTGTAATGCTTAAGTGAAACAGAAATACTTGAATAGAAAGAAAAAAAATTAAAGTATCTTCTGTATATTAGTGGCCTCCATGCTCACCTTACAAATCTGCAAAGTGGAACAATGTACTCTTATCAAGGTACAAAACAATAAATATGTCCTCTGTCTCCTCAGACTTTATCTAAACTGCTCTCCAAAGTTAACTATGTCCATTGAGCTCTTGAACACATCTCCCCTTCTCCAAAAGCCTCTTTGCTCTTGTCCCCTATCCTCTAACCACTCCCCTTCTCTTTTCTCCTTTAGTCTTCTTTCTTTTCTTCCCTGGCTTGAAATCTTGCCTTACATATTAATTCTATGATTCTGGTCAAATTGTTCAGCCTTTCTCTGAGTCAGTTTCCTTACCTGTAAAATGATGGAGTTGGCCTTGATGATTTATAAGGTCTTTTTCATATCTAAATCTATGATCTTTCTCTCTCTCAATTTCCTCCATCTCTATCCCTTTCTCTCTCACACACGTTCTACTGTGTTTATCTAAACATACTTGAAGATTTAAGCTTTATCATGAAAGCAAAACAAAAACAAAACAGTCCCCTTAATGAGTGTTCATATCTCTCTTCCCTTTCATTGCCAACCTTTTAGAAAGAATAATCTGCATGTGATACTTCACAGAATCTGAGTAGAAACAGTCATCAGAAATCATTGAGTCCACATACTTAAACAAAATTCTCTTCCTCAACATACCTAATGATTTCCATTTTTTTTGGCTTGAATACCACTAAAAGAAGGGAAGGTAGGTGGTAGAGTGGACAGAATGTGCAACCTGAAGTCAAGAAGACCCAAGACCTAATCCTTGCCTTAGATACTTACTAACTATGTGAACCTGGGCAAGGCATTTAACCTGTTTGCCTCAGTTTCCTCATCTGTAGAATGCAAATGATAATAGAACCAAATTTCAGGGTTCTTGTAAAGATTAGAAATAATTGTTAGCCCTCTGTACAGTTCCTTGCACATAGTAAGCACTATATCACCTTAACTGTTGTTATATCATCACTACTACCAAACACTAATGTTTAGGAAAGTTTCCTCCTCTCCCTTTATGTTAAGCCTGAAGATGCCTGTTTAAAACTTCTTGTATTGCTCCTGCTTCTACCATCTTAGGATAAGCAGACCAAGTTTTGACCCTCTTCTACATGACAGACTTTCAAATACTAAAAAACAGGGTGTGCTGGAGCCACCTTGAAACTATGAGTTGATTGTTAAGTTTTCAGTATGAACATTTACACCGTGCAAACTGAGTACTCTATAAATCAAGACTTGATTTATCGTTTTGCTGATTGTTTAAACATAAGTGAGTGATAGAGGAAAATGTTAGTAAAGCAAATTAAATTAAAACATGTCTTATTTGTACATTCCCTCCTGAAATTTTTACCAAAACAGCACTGATCCTGTCTTCCTTTCTCTAGATGTAATCCTCTCTATTTCTGCAATCAGTCCCCATATGGCATAATCTCAAAAATCTTCACAAAAATCCAAGAATATCCAGAGATTACCCTTCTCTGGATCATCAATGTCTTTCCAAAGACATTCAGTTCCCAGAACTGAATACTTTACTTCAAATGTGATCTGACAGGGGATGAAAATATTAATAACATCCTCTCAGTAATCCTAGATATTTTGCCTTTCTTTTTATATTCCCTAAGATTTCATTAGCCTTCCTTGATGCCATGGAAATCAATCAATAAACATTTTGTGCCAGGTACTATGCTAAGCTCTGGAGGTATAAAGAATATTGAATTTCTATTCCCCCACCCCCAAATCTCCAGATCTTTTTTTCACACAAATTATTATCTAGTCATATTTCTTCCATATTGAATTAATCAATTATTCAATCAGCAAGGATATATAAAATACTTGCTATAGTTATATGATAGTAGTAACTGTACTTGTAAAGCTGATTTTTGGAACCCCAATGTAAGATTTTATGCCTCATTTTATTTATTTTTTTCTTTTTGTATTCCATTCAGTATACTAGCCTGCTATGGTCTTTTTATGATCCTGATTCAATTATTTTAGTTACCCCTCTGAATTTTGTGTCATTGGCAAATTTAATCAAAATCTCATATATCCTTTTATCCAAGTAGTGGATAAAATTTTTAAATAGCATTAAGTCAAACACAGACCCCTGAAGCATTCCATTGGATTCTTCCTTCTAAAATGACATCAAGCCATTAACGATTGGCTTTCAGACATACAAGGAGTTGAAAAGTGACCTAACAGTACTACCATTTTTCCATTTTCTATTAAAATAAAGAGAAAGAGAAACTCTCACAAATTCCTCTATAAAATCTAGGCCAATGACATCAGTACAATTCCCCTAGTTGTTGTTATGCCTAGTAATCCCATTCAGAAGGAAAAGAATAGTCTGACCTGACTTGAGCCTGTCTTATTGATGACCTTTTCTTGTTCCTCAGTTTTCTTGACCTTTCTGTTGCATTTTATGCTATTCATACTTCTTTTCCAAAACTTTTGGATGTTCTCTCTTTTCTTGATTCTACTGAGATTTTACTTTCTTGATTCTTATCTTACCCGTCTGACCAGCCCTCACTTTGTACCCATGGTTCATCTTCCCTCCATCATATTTTAAGTATAGCTGTCCCCAAAGACTCTGTCCTTACTTCCTCTCTTGGTAGTAATATCTACAACTTTGGCTTCATTGTTCACCTATTTGCTAATGATTTCTGAATCTATGTCTATCTATCTATCTATCTATCTATCTATCTCTCTCTCTCTCTATCTATCTATCATGTGTCTATCTGTCTGTCTATCCACACACATATATGATCATTCATCTAGTTACCCAAAATCAAAACTTTGGAGAAATCTTTGGCTCTTCTTTCTTCCTCCACCTCAGTATTGAATCAGTTACCAAGTCTTGTAGATTCTATATCCATTATCTCTTTTGTATGTCTTCCTTCTTAATTTTTTTTGGGGGGGAGGGGGAGGGTATGGTCTTTCTTGGCATCCCTAGTATATAACAAAGTACCTAGCTACTTGATAAAGGTTTGTCTACTTGACCTGTTGATTCTCTAATCACCCAGGCCCTCAAATTTGACAATATTGACTATTACAATAGCATTCTAAATGCCTTCCTACTTTCAGTCTTTGTTTCCATTTCAGTCTTTATATAAGTGGCAAGTTATTCTTTCTAATACTCTTTATTAGTCATGTCTTTCCTTTGCTCAGAAAATATCAACGGCTGCAAAGGATCAAACACAAACGTATCTATTACTTAGATGCGTCCACAAACTGACATTAAACTACCGTTCTGTCCTTATTCTATGATGCATCCTTCTATACATTCTATGTTCCAGTCAAACTTGATGACTCCCTGTTCCTTAGTCTTGTCTTGCCCTTATCGACCTTCCTGCTCTGTGGAGATTGTGAGGAATATCTCTTTCCTAGAAGGCACTTCCACATGGTTTATCTGGCTAAATCTTTCTCTTTGACACCTTATTCTGGTCTAATTTCCTTTATGTGAGGAGCCTTCTTTCATCCTCAGTACCATCTGAAACTCCTCAAAGCTTGTTCAAAGCCTTTTTATATTTGTCCTCATTTTCCAGAACCACATTTTATCCGGAGTCATAATTTTTTTGTGCATACATTATTCCACCTCCTATTAAGCCTCCTGACACCTTTGTATTTTTGTTGCTGTTCATCATTTTTGGTATTTTCAGCACCATACGAAGAGTCATGGGCATCATAAGTATCTAATAAATACTTTTAATTAGTGTTAGTAGAAAGAGGAAAAGGAAGTGTAGGAATTAGAAGCTGAAATGGATTTAGCTGAGAAACCAAAAGAGAGAAGAGAAAAGGGCAAGAAAATAGAAAGAAGGGGAAGAATTGGGAAAGGGAAGTAAAGGATGAAGAAAATGAGGAAGGAGGATAAAGAATATTATGAGCATGAGGAAGAAGAGGATAAAAGAAAGGAGAGTGGTAATCACAGTCAGCAGGTAGATGTGGAGAATGATATGCTTATTTTGAGTAAACTGCTGAATTTTATCATCAGAAGATATACTATTGCATTGTAGAATAAAACTTGTCATCATTACCCAGTGGAAATCCTCACTTCTTGGAGGATACTCTCAAATGTTTGGCCTGGGGAAAATTTACTGGGGGCCCATGGTGGGAATACAATATCACCAAACATTCAAAATAGCGTTACTTTCCTTACAGTTTTTAATCTCTCTATTTGATATATGTAAATGGATATATCCAGCCTTTCTTAACCACTCCATTAAATTCAAAATTAAAACACTTACTTTTTTGGCAGGGAATCAGGCAAAACTACGATTCAGTTTTTTGTATTCTATATTTAAAATAGAAACAAGTAACATTTTTCTCCTTTATTTTTTGTAATCCTCTTTTAGTAATAATTGATAATAAACCTGAATTCCTATTGGAGTTGTAAGTGCATGCCAAAATAGCTACTGAAAGATCTTCTCATTTAGAATATGATAATACATTAAGTACATTAGCTGTAATCAGTGAAGGCCAAAATAACATAATTTTCTCTCCTTTTAATAGCTAGCATGTATATAACACCTTACAGTTAACAAAAGGCTTTACAAATCTTGTCTCATTTTATCATCATAAGAAACATATTACTCCCTATTTCACAGATAAGGATATTGAAGCAAGTAGAAGTTAAATGACTTCCCCAGTGTCACACATCTAGTAAGTGTCTGTAGCTGGATTTGAACTTAGGAATTCCTGACTCCAAGTCCCAAGACTTAGTCCGGGCCCCATCTAGCAGCACTGAAGTAGATTATCTTAAAAGAATTACTCAAATGATGTGGAGGAGTACATATGCATCCTGGAAATTATACTTAGAGTAGTGGTTCCTCTGCCCTCAGTTTTATTCTGTGTAAATGCTGGCTCTAGGAAGGACTAGGCTTAGTAAAAATCAATGTTTTGATTTGATCTGATGATAGATCACACTCGTCTGAAAATTTCTATTAATTACTTATCAGAGGTAACCAAAATTTCTCTACTGGGTATTCATTATAAAACAAAAAAATAACTTAAAGCATTGTTTTAACAGTTAACTTTCAGATTCAATAAAGAGATTGACTCATAGTATGTGGGTATAAATGGAAATTTAGCAGTCATTTGGTTCAATTACTAGTCATCCAATGAAAGAATTTTTTTTCTTACCGTATATGACAGATTGTTTTCCTCTACTGATTACTTGACTCAATAGTCCCGTGTATCATTAGACAGTTTTAATGATTAGAAAATTCTTACTATGAAGTATAAGTCTGCCTTTCATATCCACTCATTGGTCTCAGTTCTTTCCAATAGAGCTAAATTGCACAATACCCTAACTTGAATACCAATCCAGAATAGAACCCTTAAGAAATGTGAAGACAAATAGAATGTCTTTACTCATTTGTCAGTTTTCCAGGGTAAATATTTCTTTAACTATTTCTTAAATGATATGATTTCTATGTACTTCATGATTCTGGCTATTCTCCTTTGGACTGTATAGTTTTTAATATACCCTTAAAATATGTCCAGAATTGAATCTGTTATGTCAGGTTGGCCTGTTTTGTGTAATTAACCAGTTGAGGACACAGTGGGAGCTGTTTCCAGTATGTGGACAGGAAAAAATAATTAGTGTAATTTTTGCATTTAAATTTTGTTGGCTTCTTTTCCTCATTCATTTTTAAAGGTAAATATTACTTAATGTGATGCATTATCCCTCTTTTCTCTTTATATTAGATTCTTTGGTTGATTTCATCATCTTTATTATAACTATATAGATAAAGCATATGCATATATTATATATATGCATGTACATGCTTATATGTATACAATGCATACATACACACACACATGCACATAGATATGCCTAAATCTGTCCTTCCTTTTCCTGATTTCCAATTTACTCTGAGACATCTCCACTTGGATGGCCTATAGGAAATTTAATTCCAACATTTCCAAAATGAAACCTGTTTACTCCTCACTTATTATACCTCAAACACTATATAATCTTCATTCTGATTTCTGGGGGGTTGGCACTGTTATATTCTAGCCCTACTTCTCCCTTTACTTCCCCTCCCTACATCTCACTAGATTCTGAGTCTTGTGGCTTCATTTTCTATAGCATCTTTTGATACTATAGATATTTTTATCAGATACCACCATTGGCAGTACAGCACAGAAAAGCTCCACTGGTTATTTAGAAAAGCTCATCTGAGTTATCACTTCCTGTGGGGAGATTTTTTTCTAATATTCCTATTTGTTAGTATTCTCTCCCTCTTAGTTCATACCAAGTGCTTAATAAATGTTTGTTGCATTTAATTGAAGAATGGTGAACTTGACAATTGTCACATACAGTATTAAATTTATGTAATCTCACCTTCTACAGGAAAACTTTCACAATTCCTTTCAATTCCAGTAACTTCGCACTCCAATTATCTCCACTTTATCCTGTTAGTACTTGTTTGTATATAATTATTTGCATGTAGTATTTCCAATTAAACTGTGAGCTCCTTGGGAGCAGAGACTGTCTTTTTCCTTTCCCTGTATCCCCAGCACACAGCCTGCTACATAGTAACTCCTTAACAAATGTTTATTAACTGACTAACTGATCAAAATAAGTATAGGGTGAGCTATGCATTTTTTGTTTTTGATATTTTTATTACTGGTAGCAGCATTTTATAAACCCAGAAAAAATAGTATATTCTTATTATTCTTGATCTAATTTCCTTAAGTAGATAATAATATATTTTAACTTAACTTTGGGAGATTTTTACCTATAAAATACAGTTCAAATATTAAGAAATTTCAATTCATCCTAAAGTAAGGTATTGCCCGACCTAATGAAACTGATGCAAATAAATCTATTATCTTCCATTCCTCATTCCAAAAGTGAATGGGGCATTCAAAGAAATGTAAAATAATTTCTTTCACAGTTTCTAAGATCTAATAATGCCAATAAAAAATGAAAACCTAGTTTTGCAAACATAAAAGGCAAGTGAAGCAGGTGTTATTCAAATGGTGAAAACCAACTTACAACAAATGATTCCTGATATGCTTAAATACTTAACAAAAATTTATTGCAAGAGATATTTCATCACTGGATTTACAGTTTCAAGGAACATAGTACAAAACATAGTGCATCCGCTTTCTAAACATTAAATAGGTGCAAGTACACAAAGATTAAAAAACAAAAGGGAGTACTTTACAACATAAATTACAGTACTATAAATATATTTTATGTACATTATACATCATCTAAGACAGTTTAATATACAGTATAGAGTTCATATTAGTTTGTGACTATTCAGTGCTTTAATTATATCATGGGTAAGAACAATAAGGATATATTTGCATTGTTACACTTACAGTAAATGATTTCAAATTAATGCGGCCTTATTTAGGCCTGTTGATTTCCACCATTTACAGAGCCATTTTTCAAATGAAATGAGCACTTACAGACCTAGGAGTAGCTTTCACTTGGATATTCCCTTTCCCCACTCCAACTGGTGACTAAAAGAGAGGTTGGAGAGGAATGACAGTGGGGTGGGGTGAAAGCAGAGAAGGGAAAAGGGCATGGGGAAGAGGGGGGAAAGCCAGATGGCTGGGATGAAGAACCGATGATGGAATGATAGGCAACTGAGGAGGTGCAACAAAAGTCGTGTGACCTGCAGGGCAAAGTCTGGGTCCTACTGAAATCTGAGGTAAAGGTGTTCTGGTGAGAGTTGGAACTTGGGAGAGAAACTGTTGGTGGGGCTGGAGCACTTTGAACGTTCCTGCAGCAGCAGCAGCGGCAGCTGCAGCAGCAGCAGCAGCGGCATGTTGCTGCAGAACTGTGTGGTGGATAGTGGTTACCGAGGTAGAACAGAGGGGCTGCTGCAAAGGCAAAGGCTGCAGAGGAGGGCTAGTTGGCTGTAGGGGAGGTGGAGCAAAGGTCAACTTGACCTTGGTAGGCAGCAGGCTTGGGGGCATGATGTGCTGGTAGGCCTCACATGGCAGATCTTTGAATTTTTCATGATTTTCTAAAGGGAACAGTAATGTTTGGTCTGGCAAAGCTAATGGGGTAAGGATCTGCTCTGTAGTTAAAAAGGTATGACCATTTATATGTGCTTCTTTGAATGGTAATGGTGGTTGGCTGTTAAGGATTCCTGAATTATACCTAAGCCATTCACTTGCTGCTTCATTCATCTTCTCTTGAGGAAGGGCCTCAGCGAGTTCATAATGGCAAAGGAAGGATTTGGGTGGAGGCGGAACGAAATTCTTTTCAATGTTAGGCAGCTTCAAAGGAGGAAGGTTTTCACTATCATGTTTTTCTTTTTGCTCCATCATATTCTCAGCTGGTACCTTTGACAGGGCACTAGACTCAAATACAGAGTCTGGAGGATGTTTGACTTCAAACATAGAGTCAGGAGAATGTTTGAAAGGTTCTGGAAATTTACCTGCAACATTCTCCATTTGCATATACTCAATTTTTCGGTTAGTTTCTGGAGGAATGAAACCAGTGGAGTTCAGAGTTAACTTGTTGTCCTCTGCCTTTGTTTGTCCCGTACTTCCTGCAAAATCAGTGATGGACTGTGGTTTTGTTTCTTTTGTTTCATCCTGGGTCATTAACTCACCCAGGTTACTTGACTGAGATTTTTCTTTCAAACAGCTATAACTCAATTTCTTTCTTAGCTCCTGGTCTCTAAATCCAGAATGAAGTCTAGTTCTTTTCCTCCTTCGTTTCTTTTTAGGTTTACAGGGTTTAGCCAAAGTCCTTGTTGGCCTCAGATGCTGTTCAGGTAAACAATTCTGTCTATAGAAGCTTTCATCTGATGAGCAAGAATTTGTGTACTGTCTCCTTTTTCGATAAGATCTTTCTGGTTCGTTAATAAGTGAATTGTACCCTCTTTTGATGGATGGGTTCTGACCCAGGCATTTCACCTCATTTTGGTGTACTAAACAATTATGGTCTGGGCTACAGCTAGATGTTCTGACTTTCCAATTACAAAATGTCCTGGAGTATTTTAAATTATGTTTTCCAGAATTGAAAGTTTGTTTTGTTGGACCATGTAAAATAGTTTTGCTCTTTCTATGGAAATCTTTAGAACTGACAGCTTCACCATTGTTCTGCTTTGTACTCCAGATCTTACACATTCCTTTTTTCTTGTGTAGATAGATGGGCATCGATTTAGGTCTTTTGTCAGGTAATTCATGTGGTTCTTGTAAATGTTCTTTAGTTAGCCAGGTATTTTTACATTCATCACTACCTTTTTCTGGAGTTACTTCCAACTCATGGGTCTTTGCTGCATCAATGTGATCAGTCTCTGGTTCCATTTTGAAAGAAGCATCTGACTCTTCTTTGGTTACTTCCCCATAGTGATGCTGACATAACTTTCTTCTTCTTTTCTTTTTTCTATTTCTGTGAAACCAGTTTTCATGAGTTTCCTTTAACCATGTTTTATTGTGTTTCTCCTCCATATTGTCTTGCCTTACTTGTTTTCTGGTGATGAATTTATCTGGTTTTCCAATCCTATATGAATCATCTTCATGCTTTGTGTCTATTTCTTCCTTGCTCTTTCCAAAATCACAGCCTTTGGTAAAATTATCATCAATTACAACTGATATGGCATGGTTATACTCATTTCTGCTACCTCCAATTTCATGATCATTGGTATCTCCAATGGAATCATTCTTGCAGTCTACAGCTGGACTCCTGAAAGTATCTTCAGTCATCTGCTGAGAATGAAGAACTTTTAAATTATGCTTATTTTTCTCAAGGTTGTTTCTTGATCGAGTAGACTTAAAGTCAAAGCATAGAGGATTACAACTATAAGAAATTGACGGTTCAGTACTTGTATAAATCAACATTTCCGATGGCCATTGAAGAATTGTTGATCCATACTTGCTAAGCACGGGCACAAAAGGCTCCTGCGGTCTTCTACAAATGTCCTCTCTATTCTGCCAAGTTGTGTTGTCCCCTTCTGTATTTGGAGGGATCAAAATTTCAGGCTCCAATGTTTTACCTTCGGGTTCATTAAGGGATGAATCAATGCAAAGATTCTTAGGATTTTCCTCTTGGATAGTAGGTGAAGATAAACAGTCATTACCAATGGAGATAGCTGTTGATTTGTTTCCTAATAACTCAGACCCATTAGAGTCTACACTTATGTCCTGATTAGTAATGAGATCTTTGGGTTTTGTCTGATCTGGTAATGCAGTTGGATTTACATTGCCCTCAGAATCGGCCAGCAATGGTAGTTTTGACTGGCAAAAAGGGAGCACTAATAATGCATCATCTTTATTCATAGGTTCTTTTGTCTCCGTAGTTTGAAGAGTTTCTTCTTTTTCAGAGTACATCTCCCCAGGTGGATGGAATGAACTTGGCTTTTCTTCAGAAGTCAAAACTACTTCTGTCGGTAAAGACAATAGATGGTGACAAACTCCAGGGACAAATCTACTTTTTCTATTAAAACCATTTTCTGCAGAAGCATCATCATTGTATTCAGAGAAAGCTGCGGCTGAAGATTCTAGCTTCACTGATGCTTTCTTAGGAAAGGCAAAAGAAAAGCCAACCTTCTGCCCATGGACTCCAGGAACTTGGTCTCCAAGATTGGTGGGTTTTGCCTTATGATTGATTGAACTTTCTGGAGATGATGCAACAGCATCAGCATCTTTAGAATTCTGATAACTGTGAATCAAGGTATCTTTGAATTCTTCTTCTTTATTTGCTGAATCTACTATATCTCTTTGTGAAATTTCATTAACATTCTCTCTCACTGTAACAGTCGTTGACTTGAACATAGGACCACTCCCAGGAGCACTGAAAAACAAAACAAAACAAAATGTATCATATATGAGAATGATGATTAAAAAGATAAACACTTAAGATTATTGTATGTTAACATATCATCAAATTATGCAACTCATGAAAAGATATTTTTAGATATGAATAAGTTTTCAATAAAATAGACATTTTCCTAGTGTATGAATCATGTTAATTTGGCACAATGTAACAACAGGTACATTGGTCTGTTCTAATTTTATAATTACATTTGCAAATGAATTCCTATATATACTTTCCATGCTCTATACTTTTAAAACTGATTATTAAAGACATTGATATACCTATTGAAATAGTTTTACATTCCATGCTTTAGGTGTGTCTACTTTTGGCATCAGCAAAACACTATTGAAATCTATCATCCAATTCACTATAAAGCAGAACTGTGTATAATGTCTTCTGCCATAATTCCTCTATAATATGGTTAAGCTGCTGGTGTCTAAAAAGGATCTCATTTGAAGTTGCTTAATGGTATGAACCTGGAGGACAGCAATGCTTACATCTGTTATATGGCTTTCTACCAAGACTAGATCAAAAAGGGCCAGTTTTGATGAATGCTTTAAATATAGCTCAACTTTATTTAGTGTAGAAAGTGATTTGGGTCTCAGTGGTTACAAAAGGATAGTGATTTCTTTTTGTGATGATATTATCAAATACATTTGAAATTTTTTTCATGATAGTAGGTTCTAGGAACAAATCACTGGTGAGCAATTTAAAAGCAAAGGTCAAGAGATGGTATAGCGATATCTTCAATCAAGTGTCTTCAAGTTTCCACTAAAAGAGTTGGTCAAGCAATGCTTTCAACCACTATAGAACATGTAGGTTTTTTTTTTAATAAACCAAAAATATGTGTCATTTTAGCATCCTCTGAAATGTGCATTTAAACAAGTTTCTGCATAAAATTCCAATTCAAATTACTGCTTACAACCCACAGAAAACCATGAAAATGTATGTGCCTTTTTCTGGGAATGATATAAATAGAAATATACCCTTCATTTCCACCTCCAATTTTCTTTTCTAATTTAAAAAAAAAAAAAAACTTTAACATTTCATTCCATTCTCACCACGTGGCTTTTTTCCGTAGCTCTGCCAGCTTGTGTAGTCGTTGAAGAGCCTTTTCCTGTTTTCTTTCATCTTTCCTGGATTTAGATGCTACATTTCGTGCAAATTCTCTTTGTTTTAAATCTTTGAGCCTCTGTTAGGAAAGGAAATGTGGAAAAGTAAAAGGAATTAATAGTATGTGACAAAATGGAAATCCTGATCAATTTCTTAAAGTACATTTTCCAAACTTTCAATTTTTATATTTTGATGTTTAATAATGCTGTAAAACCATGACAAGACATTCTTGACAATTTGTGCTCTGCAAATGTGTTTATGGTCTTTTCTTATTTAAATGAGTCCTAGAGTTCAATTCACTTGCTTCATGGTCCAGGAAGGAAACTAGATGGAGACATAGTGTTGTGATAGGGTAAGCTTTAAGAGATTGAATAGATGACATATCAGTTCTGTTGTATGATTCCAGAGGAAAAACCAATGTAGAGATCAAGACAATGCAGGCAGAGAGAATGATTGAGTGAAGCATCAAAGGTGAGTGATGGGAGGCAACAGAGGTATGAATCGTGGTTTGGATAGGGAATGCATCCAAATTGGTGAAATAGGGGGATATAGCTTAGAAACAGAAAGCAATGTAGATATTATTTCCCATCCAATCCATGGTCAACTGCCAAGAGTTAGCCCTCATAAAACCTAAAGGAGACAAGATTGAAGCAAGAGCATCAACGAATTAAGGTGGAGGAGTGAGGAAATCCCTTTGCTCAAGGACTCCCACTAGTCATTTGAATTTTGAGAATAACTAACCTATGCAGAACTGAAGAATAACAGGTGATATTAAGAATATCTCTCCCTGAAGAATTCCCTGGGTCTTAGTGACTAGACTTGGGTTCTATTATTGTTCAGTCATTCTCAATAGCCAATTTTTCATGACCCTATTTTGGATTTTCTTGGCAGATATACTGTAATTGTTTGCCATTTCATTTTACAGTTCATTTTGCCAGTTCATTTTACAGATGAGGAAATTGAGACAAACAGGGTTAAATAACTTGCCCAGGGACACACAGCTAGTGCCTGAGGTTAGATCTGAACTCAGGAAGATGAATCTTTCTGATTTCAGACCTAGCACTCTCTCCATTCCACCACTTAACCACACAGGTTTGGGCAGGTAGGAACAATTCTAGAGCTTAGATGTTCTAAACAAATTCTGTGTGTTTTTCACATAGATATGTTTCCCAATAGACCAGAAACTAATCATGATGGTATGAATAATCTAGTAGATTTTAGGCCAAAAATTCTGTCTAATAATATGGAATAGTCCTTATGTCCTAAGTTCCCTGCATCAACTTGAGTACTCAGTTCCAGAAACATACTTTGAAGACATCATGAAATATTGGGGTTAAGAAAGAGAGCATATAGATATAATTCTTAAAACTGAGGAAGGTTTAGGCTGGGGGACCTATTGATTTTTGGGATTCTGAGCTACAGAAAAGTTAAAGGCAATTATCAGGTATGCACAATAAATTCTGCTACCAATATGGTAAGACCCCCGGGTGTAGAGGGCCACCAGGCTTCCCAAAGAGGTGTGAACCAGGCCAGCTAAGAAAATAGAATGGGTCAAAACTCCAGATTGAATAACATTGGGATCAAGTCAGTGAGTAGCCACTGTATTTTCAGCCTAGGTAAGATAGAAAAACCCAATCTAAATAAAATATTAAAAATAGCTAAGTTATATGTTATATAAGTGGTATAAGAGAAGATCTACTGAGTACCCTTTTTGTCATTCATGTTGATATATATAACCACATGGTGGTATATATCTTGCTGTCTTTGTCTCTACCTTTCTGTCTCATTGTGTTTGTCTGTCTGCCTATCTCCCTACCTCCCATACTACTAATGAATCTTTTCCACTCATGTACTCTCTATATAATCTTTCCCAGATTAATATTGATTTATTTAACATAACACTTAACCTAAATTATTCCACAAACACTTAGTCTCTACCTTACTATAATACTAGATGTTTATCTATGATTCATCCTTCACCATACTGATACTATTTTTCAAACTTGAAGATGTCCAATAGCAGTGAGGCTTATTTCTTGTCTTTAAATCCTCCCTGGTCACCAGGGACCACCCTATCCTTAGGCTATGGTCTTAGGTAAACAGGAGGCGTAGGTCTTTCTGAAAGCCATCAATTAACACTGGGGATTCTCTGACCTATTTGGATATCATCTGTGGTCCTCATTGACTTTCTGAGAGTTTGTATTGAAGAAGATATTCTGTTTAGAATTTTTTGAAGTTAAATAGATGAACTTTTGAGAGGGTTCCCATAACCTTCCCTATCTATTTATTTTTGAAAAGAAGGTCTAGATTAGACATTATATATGACAATCCAAACTTAATCTCTACTTTAGCAAGGTCACTAATGGGGGTCAGTCTGTAGTCTGGCATCCTAAATGTTCCACCAAGACATCCATCTCCTAGTTCAAGGCATTTTCTCTGGCTGACCCTCATGCTAAAACATTTTCTTTCCTCAACTCCAACTATTGACTTCTCTGATTTCCTTTAAGTTCCAAATGCAATCCCATCTTCTACAGGGAGCCTTAATTTCAATGTCTTCCCTCATTTAATTATTTCCCCTATTTTTATTTATATTGCTCACTTTGCATGTATTTGTTTGCATGTTGACTTCCTTAATAGATGGCAAGTTCCTTGAAAACAGGCAGCATCTTTTATCTCTTTTTGTATCCCTAACTCTTAGCACAGTGCTAGAACATAAAGATACTTAGCAAATGCTTACTGATTGATTGCTTTTGGACTACCTGGCTGAATTTCCACTCAGAAAAAAAGTGATATATAAATACAGGAGTGAATAGTTTTTCCAAGTATAAGTTTTTCCAAGTATAAATCACACTGGAAGAGGTGATGGGTAATTGGTAATGTCTAATGGTTGACTGGTAATTGAATAAGTAAAATCTAACCCTCTACATCTGGCTAAACCAAGACCCAAGACCATGCTTTATTTTCATATCACATCCAATCATCTACCCAGGCTGTCTTGTCAGGTGATCTGCCTTTCACCAGCACATTATCCTTGACCAGTCCTTTCCATCTCTTACTTTTGGCACAGTAATCAATCAATAATATCATCGCTTGCTTTTTTTGTGCTGGCCAAAAAGAAAAAAAGAAATTGAAGGGATGCCTATCAATTGGGATATGGCTAAACAGGTTGTGATATATGAATGTAATGGAATATTACTTTGCATAAGAAATGATGAGTTTAATAAGGTGGGTTTTAGCAAAACCTGGAAAGACTTTTATGATACAAAGTGAAATAAGCAGAATCAGAACATTGTATATAGTAACAGAAACATTGCGTGATGATCAGCTATAAATGACTTAGCTCTCTTCAGGAATGTGATGATCTAAGACAATTAGAAAGTGCTCATGATGAAAAAATACTATCCAAATCCAGAGAAAGAACTAATGAACTCTGAATCAAGCACATTATTTTTACTTTCTGTATTTTTTTCGGGTTTTTCCCTTTTGGTCTAAGTTTTCTTTCATAACATGACTAATATGTAAACATGTTTTACATGATTGCATACATATGACCTGTATCAAATTGCTTACCATTTTAGGAAGAAGGCAGGGGAAGGAAGGAGAGAGAAAAATTTGGAACACAAAATTTTGTAAAAATGAATGTTAAAAGTATCTTTATATATAATTAAGAAATAAAATACTATCAAAATAAAACAAAAAGGTTATATCATTGCTCATGGATGGCATACAGTTTGACTGCTCTGTGGATCAACTCATTGTCTTTATGACTCCTCACACTAAAAGTTTTCTTCCCTGAGCAATACTCTCTTGCATATGTTGTCTTTACAAATTAGAATGTTAGCTTTTGAAAGCAGGAATATTCTCTATTTTTCTATGAGTATCCCCATAAATCCAGAGCCCAGCTCCTGGACCATGATAACTATTTGACAGATTTTTTTTCATTGATTGTTTTATTCAAAGATTCCATTCAAGAGGTCATGAATATGTTAGAGTTAGTGGTGAAGATAGGTGTTTTCAGGATGGATGTATCCACTAAGTTAATGGAACAAAATTCTGTATTCTAGAAACGTCATCTTGGTGGTAGGAAATGTAACAGCAGAGATATTTAAAGGTTAAGTTTTCTCATTTGATGTGGCTTTGAGACAAGGCTAGTAGGTCATGGAAGTAGCAATAGTAGCTAGCATGTGGGCAGTGCTTTATGATTTGCTACATGTTTTCCTAACAGTGATCTTATAAAGCAGGTAGTATAAATATTATTGAATACATTTTATAGATGAGAAAACTACTGTTTCTTCAAAGAAACTTGCACTTAGTGTGCCTTTCATCATTGTCCACCAGTTTAAATTGAATTGAGGTTTTGTGCCTAAATGATATGTTGCTAGTAGCTAATAAGTGTTTGAGGTAGAATTCAAAGTCCTGCTTCCCAGTTTCAGTGATTTATTGACTATACTACTCTGCCCCTCTAGACTCAAAAATCAAAATGCTTTCCAAAAATTAGAAACATTCTAGTCCATGGTCTGAGATAATATACTCATGATAGCAAAAAATTATTTGGATAAATAAAGGTGCAATTTCTATACCCCTGGGTAGCTTAGAAGAGTGTATAAAGTGAATCTTTTAGGTGAGACAATCTATATCAGAGTGAGAGAATTCTAATCCTGTGGTGCTAACAGATTCATTTTATGACTAGCAACAGGAAGAGATTTATGGTTAGATGAAATGCAAGTGGGAGATAGTCTCTAGTAAGTAACTGCTGGAAGCTCTGGGTCTTGGGTAGAGTAAAATAATTCCCTGGTCAGTATTTAGATCTAATGTCAGTTCAATTGCCTAATTTGAGGAACTATATGGTAGCTAAAACTCTACTTCCTTGATGTTGAATCTATCAAAAGAATCTTAGTTGGAACAGAGATGGAAGTTTTAAGTAGCAATACCTTATTGTTACTTAGGTAGTTTCCCAGAATTTTGAGACATAATACTATGATTTCAAATGACCAACTTGATGCCACACTCTACATACATGCAGGTCATGGAATGCTGATGAAAAAGGTAAATTAAGTTATAAGACCTAAAATCAATATTTCCCAGTGGTTTCCAACTTAGACTAGTCTACTGAGTCTCTGAGTATGACTGCAGAACCAGGAGGAAGTGTGTGAGTTTATTTGGGTCAGGGGGGAGAGGATGAATCAGGCTCCTTAGTGTTTGCTTGTGAGAAGGTCCTGGAGGTGGTGAAGAGGCCTGAAATGGCTTTGCCACCTGGACTGATCATGTTTATTAATTTCTTGGTTACCATGATGGATTTGGCTTTCTGGTTCTGGGATTTGGCTTTATGGTGTCTAAATAAATGCTTTTCTTCTGCTATCTTTTATATTTTGCAATTAAGAACTATGCTGGCATGTTCATAGTCACCACCAGTGTTGTGAATATTACCTTGGCAATACAACTGCCTTCTTGCTATGCCTCCCACATGACACTAAATTTTCTGATTCTGCCTTCCCCCTAGTCATGCCTTTTTGTTTAGAATGATCACCTCGGCCAATTGGCTTCCCTAACTTCCTTCAAGACTTAATTTACATTCCTCCTGCTATAAGGAATCTTTCTTCATCCAAAATTATATTCCCTGAATTTATTAATCAAGGATACTTCTTTGGGGGAGGGGTCTGAATTCTCAATTCAGAGCATTTGTCGAAACTAGAGAAATAAATAGACAACCACATACAAATTGCTTACTATCTGAGCTCCTCAATATGTTACCTTAAAATTTGGTGCTTCAATAGTGATACACATCCCTTATCAGGATATCTTTTAATAAAGATAACTCCATTATTGTAAATAGGATCATCACACTCAGCTCCATCATGAGAGAAGAAATACTGGCACAAATTGCCATTCTTTGTTTTTGAAACCAGTTAACTACAAAGTCTCTTGTTGCATTTTCCAGTTTGGGTAAGTAAAATTGTATGCACTATTCTTATTATACAGACCAGCTTTATGCCACAGAGAGGTAGAAGTATCAGAAAGTTCATCCTCAGCTTTGTTATAGTAGTTTCTACCATTGTGCCTGAGCCTTTGAGTCTTGGTGAAGTTCTTGTGACAGCCACATTTGCTTACCTTAAGTAAAGTCTATTAATGGTGCCTGTGACAGAATCTATTTGACCATGGTAGAATTACTCTGAAGAACTGACTGAGGTTAAGTCAATTTGAATAACCACAATATCTCCACTCACAGAAGGAACCTACGTATGCCAGCCTCTTCTAAATGGGCTTCAGACATCATATTTGGTGATAGGTCTACTGATTTACCTTTGATGATTTTTTTAATTGATTTTTATAGACTTTGAAAATGTCCCCTGAAACCAATTAGTCCTATGCTCATTGTTAACTGCCTCCTCAGAGTCACCATTTTAGGAAGGCTATCAGTCATAATTCATTTCACTCTTGCTTTGACTCCATCACCTTCTCCTCCACTGACAGACAGTCTTCTACTCAAGTATCCTTCCTTAAGACTTTTCTGCCCTCCCTCCATATGTACCATATTTTTTCCAATAAAGTTTAAGCTCCCTGAAGACAAGCACTATTTTTCTTCTTTTTATTTTTATTAATAGCACTTAGCACTAGCACAGAGTAATCAAATGATAAGTGTTATATCGATATGTCTATAGTACAAAATAAATCAGTTATTTTCCAAAGAAAATTAGGCATGAAGCCTAAATATACAGTATTTTAATATTTGCAAAGGAATTTATCTGATTTGATTCCTTTAACTTCATGGTGTAGATGCTATTATTATTTCCATTTCACAGATGAGGAAACTGACACAGGGAAGGTTAGGCTCCTCACCTAGGATTCAAACTAAAGTTTTCCATATTCCATGTTTAGAATTCTATACACTATACTGTTCCTAGCTGCCTCAAAGAAGGAAAAAAAGTACCGAAGCTACAGTTTCAATATATATTCTACACCAGATCAGTGCTTGGGGTTGATTCAGGCTTAATGTTGAGCAATCAGACAGATTACTAATGAGCAAACAGCATTAATTTTCACTAATGGACCAATCACTGAATGTTCAACTATTTAAACAGCTGAAAGATAATGGGTTAAGCAAAGAATTATTTGGATTGTCAGATAAAACAGTCTTCTAGTGCTTTATTTCTGTACAATTCAGATTTATTTTTTGGCAAAATTAAGAAATGTCATGTTTTCCTTTTAATACTCTGACATTTGTAACACTCCAAATTTCAAACTGATTCTGAAATTGATTATTATGGGAAAGTATTTCATGAAAATTAATTTGTAAACACACATATTACTCTAATAAGTATTTTTTTCTCCTTGTACTGTGAATATGTCTTCAGCTTCTCATAGGAATTAGTAGGAAGCAAATTATTTCTACCAATTAATAAGATAAAGCTATTTATAAGTAAGAACAAAAATCCTTGGAGATTAGCATTCTCATTAGTATTATAGAAATGTGGTTTGGGTTTTATTAAAGTGTCTTGACCTTTGGATTTTTTAAAAAGTTGTTTTTTTGTTTTTTGTTGTTTTTTTTTTTATATGAAGAAATAACTGTTTCTTCTCTGCCAACTCTTAACTTCTTCCAATGCTATCCAGGTCACACAACTGGTTCCTTTCTTCTCTTGCAAAAAAAAAAAATATTATTATAAGGACCTTCTTGGTCTCTCCTAATGCCCCCATTACAGAGATTGTTCTTAAAGCCCTTTTTATTGTGGGAGGTAAGGTTTTTTTGAGTGACATAGGCAAACTAATTTGATAATCTTAGAAAGAAATTTTCCTCAGAGTCAAGAAACCTAAATTCCATCACTAAGTTTATAAGCATCCTAGAGAGAAAAATTGTGGAGGAAAAAATGAACAATTGTTTTCAACCATGACCTTTCTTCTGATTTTTTTTTTCCCATGAAAAATGTTTTCTGAAATGTGTTTTGTTTTTATATACTTGTCATTTCCCATCCTGTCTCTCTTGATTGAATCCTTGTGACAAAGGGGAAAAAAAAGCAAAGACATCACAGAATGATTTTGTCTGATAATATATACAACATTTAGTCCCTATTATTTCTCCAAACTCTGACATGAGAGCAGAAATATGGCTTATCATTCCTCTTGAACTCTCTGTAACATTTGATACTGCTGACCGTCTTATCCCTCCAGATCCTCTTCCCTCCAAGTTTCTGAGATGCTGCTTTCTCTAATTTTGTAAAACTATCCCAGTGACACTTGGATTAATGAAGTATGGAATCTATAAATTGCTCTAGGTAATATTATCACTTTTAATATGTTGAGTTGGTCACTGTTCATTGGAATGAACAATAAATATTTCAAATTATTTTTCCCTTTATTCCTGGAAAATGTTTACAGATACACTTACATAAACCTTTTGTTCACTAGTATGTTCATTCTCAGGACTTTAACGAGTTTTCTAGTTATTTTAATGGAATTTCCCTTATTTCTTATTTTTTTTTGTTTTTAATATTTAATACCTCTTACATAGAAGTGATTATAATTTCTGTGGATTTATTTTGTATCATGCAACATCATTAAAGATAAAAAAAGTCTCAATTCATTTCCTTTATGATTCCTGATGTTTTCTAAGCATGCCATCTTGCTTTCTACAAATAGAGATAATTTTATCTCCTCTTAGCCAATATGTATACATTAGATTTTCTTCTCCTCTTATTGCCTATAACTACCTAATGGCACAAAGAAGGGGAAATTCACTTCTCCTCTGTTTGAGTACTCCATTTGCATCATAAAATGAATTTCTTAAAATCTTTCCATATGAGATTCTCTTTTTGTTTTCAAAGGTACTAATCACTTTTCAAATGTTTAACAAAATTTACTAGTAAATCCATCAGCCCCATTAATGACTCAATCAATTTCACTTTCTGTGATTAAATTATTTATAATCACAAGGGGTCATCCAAGAAAAAAATGCTGTGGAGTTAGTTAACCCATTTCACACAGTTAATTAAAAGTGGAGCAAGGATTTCTTTTCTTTTGTTATTTTGAATTTTGAAAGAAATTTATCAATATCTTTTAAATTCTCACTTTTCTGTCATGTAAGACAGTCTCTGACAAACTGCTTTCTGTGCTTTTTGCTAAGGATTGACCTTTTTCATTTTTTTTGACCATTTGATTTTCCTCTTGTTTAAACTGATTAATGGCTTGCCAATTTCATCTGTCTTTAAAGGCTTTTTAATTTTTAGTTTATTTCAATCTCAATCTTTATATTTTAAGGTGATATTATACTTCTTTTATGGTTATTAATTAGGTTATTTTGTAGTCTTTTTAGTACCATTCAGTTAATTGATTCCTTCTTTCTTTATTTTCAATACTTTCTACTCAGGGCTACTTTAGTTGTTTCACAAATTTTGGCATATTTTTTTCATGGTGATAATTATCTTCAAATTAATTATTTATGGTTTCTATTATTTGCTTTTTTATCTATCCATTATATTGTATGCCATTACTTATATTTCGTTTAGATCTGTGTCCTTTGCCAGTATTTCTTTTATTAATGAATGTATTTTTTAAGGTCTATAGGCAATGGATTATTACATATAACTTTTCATCTTTATTCTGTTGGGACATAGCATATTATCAATTTTTATTTAAAAAAATCTTAAATCCAAGTATTCATTTGTAAATTGTCATAGGTCAGTCAAATCTAGTTCATGTAACAATTTGTCTATTTCTGTATGTTCCTACTTGATTTTATGTTGACATTAAAGTCTCCTGCTATTACAATGTTTCTTCTTGTCCTTCTCAAACTCTTCTCCTATTTCCTCCCCTTCTCCTATCTGTTCTTTTTCTTTCTCCTTCTCCTTTTTCCTTCCTGGTTTGGACTAGATCTTTAATTTCAACAATATAGGAATGATGAAGGAATTCTGATATAGAAATTCCCCTAATTAATGTAGGAAAGAACCTATTCTTCAAGTCATAGTCATTGAGAGTGCCCTGGAACATGAATCACACTGCCAGTATTCATCAGAGATAGGACTGAAATGTAACCCATCCTTGAAAACAGGCAAATTATATTGTACTTAGAACCATAATAGACGAGGAGAAAAGACAAACATCATTAAATATTAAAGAAACAAAGGGTGTAATGTTTATTTCTTGACAAAACAGCTAAGTGAATAGGGAAAGAGTTAACATAATGACAGTAGGGGACTTTAATATGTCTCTCTCAGTGCTGAAGAAAAGTTTTATATATATATATATATATATATATATATATATATATATATATATATATATAGTGTGTGTGTGTGTATATGTATGTATGTATATAAGTATATAGGAACAACTAAAGCAGTGATTTTATAAAACACACATGTGAGAAGCAAGGAAGATAGTGAAAATCTGTCATAAGATCATGGATTTAAAATTAGAAAGTATGAAGGAAGCAATCTAATCTAACCCACAAAGGAAACTGAGATCATGAATATTTTATTAACTTTATGTTGTAAGTAAATGTGTGTAAATAGTAAGTGCAGAGAAAAATTTGAAACCAGGTTGTATGACTCCAAATCTGGTAATCTTTTCTCCTTGATTCACATCCCATTTATTCCTTGCCCCCAGATTATCTTTTCATGTGTCTTACTCCTGACACCTGTTTTCCCAATCTAGAATAGCATTCCCTGTGCCATATTCTCACACACTATACCCACAACCCATAGGGGAGGTCATTCATTCTCCTTTGGAACTCCTCAATCATTTCAGTCATGTCTAATTCGCCATGATCCCGTTTCAGAGTTTTCTTGGCAAAGATATTGGAGTGGTTTAGCATTTTCTTCCTTAGTTCACTCTACACATGAGGAAATGGAGGTAAACAGGGTTAAGTTACTTACCCAGAGTCATTCCACTAGTTAGTGTCTGAGGCCAGATTTTAACTCATGAAGATGAGTCTTCCTGATTCTAAGCACAGTGATCTATCTACTTAGCCACCTACCCTGGTACTGATCTGTCTTAAAAGGTAAATACAAATTCACTTCACACAAAATTTCTGACAAGACTGTGAACCAAACATTTCTTATGCCATTCATTTGTTCACTCATCTAACTTTCCATCTGTCCAGCTGATATGTGTTCCCTTACCCCTTTTCTATCACTTGCTCTGGGCAGGGTACTCAAATAAATTCTACCATTCCTTCTGGAAAGGGTATGTCAATTTGCCTTTTCAGGAGGATAGGGAAGGGGGCAGAGATAAGATGGCAAAGTAAAAGAGGGATTTGTTTAAGCTTTCCCCCAAAAGCCTGCAAATACCTGTAAAAATGACTTTAAATAAGTTCTGAAGCTGCAGAACCCACAAAATGACAGTGGAGCAAATCTCTAGACCAAGGCAGCCTGGAAGTTCTATAGGAAGTATCTGTCACAGAAGGCTGGGAACAGAGCACAGTCCATCATCAACTGGGTTGGAATAGATAGGGGCCTGAGTAAGCTTCCTGGGACTGAATCATTGTCAGTTGTGGTGGTTTCCAGATTTATTGACTCTAAAATGCTGAAGACAACTTGGAAGGTTAGTGGAAAAAGCCTGTCTGACCTGTGTGAGAGAGTAGAGTAGTCTATGGAGCCTGTGGTAGTTGCAGGAGCAGCAGCTGTTTCTGGAGTTCTAGGCCCACAGATTGGTTGGGGTATGAAGCAACTTTTCAAAATGGGAGAGCAGGGTTCTCTTTGCCACTGCTGATGTGGGTTTCTTTTGCTTTGTGCTGCTTGGATCTGGGTCACAGTTCTGGGTGGTGGCTTGAGGGCAAGGAGAAGTGCTGGTGAGGTGGAGCTTATAGCAGTTGTGGAGAGGGAATCCTCTCACAGTTCCAAGGTAGAAAAGAAGGCAAAGCACAGACCAGTAGAAGAGTAAAACCTATGAAGATCTGAAAATTTGTAGTTCCCTAAAAGTAATTTTGAAAACAACTGCACAAAACTCCAGAAGCTTGGGGCAGTATATTCTGCCTCCCAATAGAGTAACCCATAACCCAAATGGCAAAAGAGATCCAAAAAGCCAATGAGGAGAAGAATGGCTTGAAAAGCAGAATTGGACTAATAGAAAAGGAGATCCAAAAGTACACTGAAGAAAATAATTCCTTAAAAATTGGAATGGAACAAATGGAAATTAATGACTTTGTGAAAAATAAATAAATTATAAAACAAAATGAAAAGAAGGAAAAAAAATAGAAAGCAACGTGAAATAACTCTTTGGAAAAACCACTGACCTGGAAAATAGATCCAGGAGAAATCATTTAAAAATTATTGAACTACCTGAAAGCCATGATTTAAAAAAAAAGACCCTACACATCATCATTGAAGATATTATCAATGAAAACTATCCCGATACAGTCTGGAAGCAAAGGCTAAAATAGATATTGAAGGAATATATTGATCACTTCCTAAAAGAGATAGAAAAGAGAAACTCCTAGGAATATTGTAGTCAAATTCCAGAGTTCCCAGGTCAAAGAGGAAACATTGTAAGCAGCCAGAAAGAAACAATTTGAGTACTATGGAAACACAATAAGGATAACAAAAGATCTAGCAGCTTCTACATTAGGGAAATGAAAGGCATGGAAAATGATACTCCAGAGACTAGAGAAGGAAGATTAAAACCAAGAATTACCTACCCAGAAAAAAAGATATCCTTCAGAGGAAAAAGCGGATATTCAAGAGACAGATGACTTTCAAGCATTCTTGAAGGAAAGACCAGAGCTGAGTAGAAAATTTGACTTTCAAATCTATCTATCTATCTATCTATCTATCTATCTATCTATCTATCTATCTATCTATCTATCTATCTATCTATGTTACAAGAAATGGAGAAGTCTTGAATGCCATAGATAAATTCACTCACTTACTTTGGTAGTATACTTTCCAGGCATGTACACATTGACAATGAGGTTAATGCATGCATTGCCAGAGCTAGCTCAGTGTTTAGGAGGCTCCAAACATAAGTTTGGGAGAGAAGAGGTATTACACTGACTACCAAACTGAGGTCTACAGAGCTGTTGTGCTGATTTCATTATTGTGTGCCTGTGAAACATGGACAGTCTACCCCTGCCATGCCAGAAAACTGAATCTGTACCATTTGAACTGTCTTAGGAAGATTCTAAGCAGGATAAGGTTCCAGACACTGAAGTCACTGGTCAAGCTGAACTGCCAAGCATTCAAACTATGCTTCAGAGAGTATAACTCTGATGTTGTTCAAATGCAAAATGTACATTTGACAAAAAGACTTTTGTGGAGAACTCACATAAGGCAGGCTATCATGTGGTAGTCAGAAGAAGTGATACAAGCACACCCTCAAGGTCTCTCTCAAGAACTTTGAATTTCACTGTGTGACATGGGAGACACTGTCACAGGACCACTGAGCATGGCATGCCCACATCAGAAGAGGTGCTGTGCTGTATGAGCAAAGAAGAATTGAGACAGCACAAAGGAAACATATGATGCACAAATTTGAATAGCTACCCCAAATATTCACATGCCCAATCTGTGGTAAAGCATTCAAAGCTCATATTGGTTTGATCAACCACAGCCAGATACACTGAAACTTCACTTTATCATGGTGATGTCATTTTGGTCCTCTTGTAGAACGAAGGTCAACAACCAATATGTGTGTGGATGAGTGTGTGTGTGTGTGAGTGTGTGTGTGTGTATATATGTATAATGTGTGTGTGTGTGTGTGTGTGTGTGTGTGGAGAGAGAGACAGAGACAGACAGAGAGAAAGAGACAAAGGGCCCAGGTGGGAGTTGAATATGAAGCAATGATATCTTAAGAAACAAAACTAAAGGGTGAGAGAAGAATATATTGGGAGAAGGGCAAAGGGGGAAATTGAATGGGGGCAAAATTTCTTACATAAAAGAGGCAAGAAAAAGCTTTCACAATGGAGAGGTAGAGGGGGGAGGTGAGGGAGAATGAGTGAACGTTATTCTCATCAGATTTGGCTTAAGGAGGGAATAACATGCACACTCAATTGGGTATGAAAATCTACATTACCCTACAGGAATGTAGGGGGGAAGGGGATAAGTTGGAGAGGATGATAGAAGGGTGGGGAAATGGGAGGAGAGGGGTAATCAGAAGTTAACAGTTTTGCAGAAGGACAGTGTCAAAAGAAAAAATAGAATAAATGGAGGCCAGGATAGGATGGAGGGAAATGTAGTCTTTCACATGACTGTTATGGAAGTGCTTTTCATAACTATATATATATATATAACCTACATCAAATTGCTTGACTTCTCAATGAGTGTATGGGGAGGAAAAGAAGGGAGAGTATTTGGAAATCAAAATTCTAAAAATGAATGTTAAAATTGTTTTCACATGCAACTGGGAAATGAGACATACAAGCAATGTGGTACATACAGAAATCTACATTGTCCTTCAAGAAAATAGAGCGTAACGGGATAAGAGAAGGGAATGTGTGATAGAAGGGAGGGCAAATTGGGGGAGAGGGTAACCAGAATGCATACTGTCTTGGGGCTAGGGTGGGGAGAGATAGGGAGAAAATTTGGAACCCAAATTCTTGTAGAAGTATATATTGAAAGCTTAAAAGAAATTAATTTTTAAAAATCAATAAATATTGGGGAGGAGCCAAGATGGTGGTGTAGAAAGACCCAAGTATGCTAGCTCCGAATCCACAGCCCACAAATTTTCTGTAAAAAGAACTCCCCACAAATTCTGGAGCAGTCCAAGATGCGCAGCAACCCAGTGGAGGGGATTTCCGTTCCAGAGAGCCCTGGAAAGCCATCCCGGGGTCCGTCGCACTCGGAACAGCAGAGCCCACCCCTGAGCTGCCCTGGCCGGGTGGCCCCACAGGAGCAGATCTGAGCAGGCTTCAGGGACGGAAACTTCCGGCGTCCATGAAGGTCACTCTGCCCACAAGCACTACAGGTCAGTGAGAGAGACTTCTGGGCTGGCTAAGAGGGGAGCAGGGTGTCTCCAAGACTTGGGCCCCCTCGGGAGGCAGCGGCAGAGGGAGGAGCAGAGGCAGTGGCGGCCCGGGATTCCCCAAGCAGGCAGGAGCCCAGGGCCATTACTGAAGAACTCCACATAAATGCCCTGAGGGAACTGAGCCTGGGAGGCAGTCCTGCCCCCACACAAGCACCAGAACTTAAGCTCACATTGAATAGCAGCCGTTCCTGCCACTGAAAGCCCCAAGGGTGGGGAGCAGCATTTGAATCTCAGACCCCAAGCACTAGCTGGGCAGATCTAGGTGGGGGTGGAGAGGGATCTCAGAAGTCAAGTAACTGGCTGGGAAAATGCCCAGAAAAGGGAAGAAAAATAAGACCATAGAAAGCTACTTTCTTGGGGAACAGATGTTCCCACCTTTCATTTCTGATGATGAGGAACAATTCTTACCATCAGGGAAAGATGTGGAGGTTGGGGCCTCTGTATCCCAGACATCAAAGGTGGATGTGCAGTACTCTCAGGCCATGGAAGAGCTCAAAAAGGAATTTGAAAATCAGTTAGACAGGTGGAGGAAAAACTGGGAAGAAAAATGAGAGAGATGCAAGAAAGGCATGAAAAATGGGTCAATACCTTGCTAAAGGAGACCCAAAAAAAGGCTGAAGAAAATAACACCTTGAAAAATAGGGTCACTCAATTGGCAAAAGAGGTTCAAAAAGCCAATGAGGAGAAGAATGCTTTCAAAAACAGAATTAGCCAAATGGAAAAAGAGGTTCAAAAGCTCACTGAAGAAAATAGTTCTCTCAAAATAAGAATGGAACACATGGAAGCTAATGACTTTCTGAGAACAACAACACTGAACACAACCAACAACACTGAACACAACAACAACAAATCACCAAACAAAAGCAAAAGAATGAAAAAATGGAAGAGAATATGAAATATCTCATTGGAAAAACAACTGACCTGGAAAATAGATCTAGGAGAGACAATTTAAAAATTATGGGACTACCTGAAAGCCATGATCAAAAAAAAAGACCCTAGACATCATCTTTCATGAAATTATCAAGGAAAACTGTCCTGATAGTCTAGAACCAGAGGGCAAAATAAATATTGAAGGAATCCATCTATCACCACCTGAAAGAGATCCAAAAAGAGAAATTCCTAGGAATATTGTGGCCAAATTCCAGAATTCCCAGGTTAAGGAGAAAATATTGCAAGCAGCTAGAAAGAAACAATTCCAGTATTGTGGAAATACAGTCAGGATAACACAAGATCTAGCAGCTTCTACATTAAGGGATCGAAGGGCATGGAATAGGATATTCCAGAAGTCAAAGGAACTAGGACTCAAACCAGGAATCACCTACCCAGCAAAACTGAGTATAATACTTAAGGGGAAAATATTGTCTTTCAATGAAACAGAGGACTTTCAAGCATTCTTGATGAAAAGACCAGAGCTGAAAAGAAAATTTGACTTTCCAACACAAGGATCAGAAGAAGCATGAAAAAGTAAACAGCAAAGAGAAGTCATAAGGGACTTACCAAAGGTGAACTGTTTACATTCCTAAATGGAAAGACAATATTTGTAACTCTTAAAACTTTTCAGTATCTGAGTAGTTGGTGAGACCACACACACACATACAAACACATAGAAACGCACACATGCACACACACATGTACATGCATGAGTGCACACACATACACACATGCACGCACATACAGACACAGAGAGCACAGAGTGAATTAAATAGGATGGGACTGTATCTTAAAAGAAAGTAAGGTAAACGGTTAGAGAGAAATGTACTGGGAGGAGAGAGGGTGAAATGGAATGGGATAAATTATCTCTCATTCAAGAAGCAAGCAGGAGACTTTTTAGTGGAGGGAAAAAGAGGAAAGCTGAGAAAAAAGATGAAGTTTACCCTCATCAAATTTGACCAAAGGAAGGAATAAAATGCACACTCATTTTGGTATGAAAACCTATCTTACAATACAGGAAAGTGGGGGAGGAGATAAGCAGCATGGGGGGGATGATGGAAGGGAGGGCAAAGGGAGAAGGGAGCAATATGAAGTCAACACTCGGGGAGGGACAGGATCAAAAGACAGAATAGAAACAATGGGAGGCAGGATAGGATGGAGGGAAATACAATTAGTCTTATACAGTAACACGACTGTTATTGAAGTCATTTGCACAACTACACAGATATGACCTATATTGAATTGCCTGCCTTCCCAAAGGGAATGGGTGGGGAGGGAGAGATGGGGAGAATTTGGAACTCAAAGTTTTAGGAATAACTGTTGAGTATTATTTTTGCTACTAGGAAATAAGAAATACAGTTAATGGAGAATAGAAAGTCATCTGGCCATACAAGAGAAAAGGGAAGATGGGGACAAGAGAAGGGAGGGATGATAGAAGAGAGGGCAGATTGGTGATAGGGAAAATTAGAATGCTCGGTGTATTGGGGTGGGGGGAGGGGATGAATGGGGAGAAAATTTGGAACCCAAAATTTTGTGAAAATGAATGCAAAATGTTAAATAAATTTATATTTAAAAAAAGAAAAGAAAAAATCAATAAATATTTATTTAGCACATTCTTTGTACTAGATAGACACTGGAAATGCTAATTCAAGGAATGAAATGTGCCAAACTATCAGTTCACATTTTAATTGGGTACACAAATAAATATACAAGCATAAATATAAGAGAAATAAATACAAATTTATAGAGTGCTTCTTGTTTGTTTAGGAGTTGAGAGGAGGAGCAGAGCCAAGATGGTGAAGTGAGAGCAAGTACTCACCTAAGCTCTCACATACACTCCTTCAGGTACCTCTGAAAGGAGAATTTTACCAAATTTTGGAGGTGTGGATCTCCGTGGGAGACAGACTGTGACAGATTTGGAACTCAGGTTGAACTGGAATGTCCATGGGAAGGATCTGTCCCACAGGGGTGAGCCTACAGCGCACAGCGCAGCACAGCTAGTGCAGCAGAGCAGGATGGACCCGAGAAACATGAGCGGTGGGCGGAACCAGAGGAGTGGCACTGAGGGCAGGAGACAAGCTGAACCAAGTCAGTGAGAGCTGCCGAGCGCCAGATATCAGTGCAGCAGCTCCTGAGACCTTCAGATCAAACTTCGGTAAGTCACCTACTTGAACTTCCAGGAGCCAGGATGGTGGAGTGATCAGTAAATGCTCTCTCCTTCCCCGTTGATGACCGTGACAGAACCATAAAATATTTCCCCAGAAAAATCCTAGATCAGCAGGAATAGCAGAAGGAGGCCAATAGTCTCTTAACACCTGAGACGAGGAAAATAGCTAAGGGGGATTCCTCCTACTGTGGCAGAGGCAAACCGGAAGGACAGAGGACCCAGGGCAGAGAAAACTCACACTAGGACCCAGGCAAGCCTCATTGGCAGGAGAGGAGCCCCAGGAGGAGTGGGAACATGCATTAGCATCTAGGTGGGCCTCAGCTGTCCAGGGGAATCAGAAAGACAATAGGGCAGCTGGGATTACCAGCCTCTGAGCTTGCCTTTGCCTCAGTTCAGCTAAGGAGATCTCCTGTGACCAGACCACTCCTCTCCCACACTTAACAAGCTAACCCCAGGGCTGATCAGGGAAACACCAAACAAAAACCTGCTTTTAGCTTTTTCACACATCAACTCAGCAAAAAGTTTTCTAGCTTCTGACTGAAAGAACCAGAAGCCACAACACTCAGTCAACATCATGAACAGGAAAAAGCAGAGGGCCAAAAGAACCATAGAATCTTTCTATGGGGATAAGGACCAAAACACAAACACCAAAGAGGTCAGAGCTGAGACTGTACTTCCATCTGAAACTTCAGAAGGGACTATGAACTGCTCACAAGCACAAGCAGCTCTCCTGGAACAGCTGAAGAAGGAAATAGAAGATAAACTGGCCAATGATTTTAAAATTTTGATAAAGGAATTCACTGATGAGAACATCTCTTTGAAAAGGAAAATTGAACAAATGGAAAAGGAAAATAACTCCCTAAAAGGTCAAATGGAAACCGAATGGAAGAGTTGAGAGGAACAAAAAAATTTTTTGTGCTGATGATGGTGGGTGACATCTTCTTAAAGGAAGAGAGGGGAATGTTTTTTTATGAGTCTTCAATAAAATTAGTTTTGCTACTGAAAACAAAATAATCTGCCATGTGGATTGATTTGTATCCTGATGCCCCCAACCCCATACTAAATCTCTATTCTCTCAACGTCACTATTCAATAGATGTTCCTTTACCTTTTTTACTTTTAGGAGGACTCATAATTTATTTGATAATTAATTTCCAATTTATCTTCAACTTGCTACTTTCTCCTGCCTTTAAGTATGCATAGGTCTGCCTTATCCTAACACAACAACAAGAACACAAACTTTCACTAGACCTCACTTTATCCTGTTCCTCCTTTCTCCCCCAAATTCCTTGAAAAGTCAACATATACTTACTCCCTCTAGTTTCTCTCTTTTGGCTCATTCATTGCTTGGAAGTCTTGTTTTTGACCTCATCACTCAATTGAAACTGCTTTATCCAAAGTTACCAATGATCTCTTGGTTGGTAGATTTGATGGTCTTCTTTCCACCTCCATCTTCTTACCTTTTCTGTTGAGCATAACAATTGACCACTCTCTCATCTTTGATGAGTTTCCTGAGTTTTCATGATACTACTCTCTCCTGTTAGTCTCTTTTGCTGGTGTCATTAACCATAAGATACCCTCTAAATATTGGTATTCCCCAAGGCTCTGCCCTGATCTCTCTCATTTTCTTCTTAGTCTGTGCCCTCTTTCTTGGTAACCTTTATCAGTACCCATAACTTTAACGATGATTTCTGATAAAATTACTTCCAATCAACACATCAGTCCCTAACCTCTCTCCTGAACTTGATTCCTCATCACCAACTGCCAAATTACTATTTCAAGGTAAATATCCCAGAGAGATCTTAAACTCAGGATGTCTAAAACAGAACCAATCCCGCTCCTTTCCCAAACTTCTCTATTTCTATTTAAGTAATTGTCATCCTTTCGGTGTTTCAAGCTCAAAATCTTGATATTATTTTCAGCTCCTTACTACTCCTTTTTCAAATATACAATTAGGTGCCAAGAACTTGATATTTTTATGTTTATAACATTTTTTTATGTTTATAACATTTTCTGATTCCTCTCCATTCACACAGCTATCACCTTAGTTCAGACACACATAATCTCTTACCTAGAGTTCTATAACAACCTCCTAACTGGTCTCTTTACCTCAAATTTCTCCCCATTCAAGAGTACTTTATATAGTGCTGACAAAGTACTTTTCCTTAAGCTGATTTGACCTTGTGGCTTTTCTGTTAAACCAAAATAAGTTAGAAATGCTCTGTTTATCCTTTACAGGTCTGTAAAACCTTTCATCAACCTACCTTTCAACACTCATTTTACCTTAAATTCCTTCCCCTCCCACATTCTGCCATCCCAATGGGCCTTCTCTTTGTTCGTCACTCCCACTATTTCATCTCCTGTATTCATTGTTTTTCACTGGTCACTATAGATGCCTGGAATAACTTTCCTTATCTGTGCCTCAGAGGTCATTTCTTCCTTTAAGATATTCACCAAGTATCATTTTTTGCATAAAGGCTTTCCTGATTGCTTGGCACTGCTACTGCTCTCCTCCCATCCCCAGGCTACTATATATAGAACTATTTTTGTGACATATATGCATGTATCAAAGTAATATATGCACATAATCACATGTTTATGAGTAGATTTTATATTTAAGCTACATACTTAAATTCAAAAAGCTACTTGTTGTCTCCTCCCACAAAAATATAAGCTCCTTATAAGTAGGAACAATTTCTTTTGTACTTGGATATCAGGGTCTAGCAGAGAGTAGATACTCAATAAACACTTATAGATTGATAGCATATAGTGCTTGGAAATTAGGAAACACTTAATAGAATTTTTCATTCATTCATTCATTCATTCATTCATTCATTCATTCATTCGTTCGTTCGTTCGTTCGTTCATTCATATTGCCATCCCGTAACTCAGTTACAATTAAGGAATTTTTTTTTCTTGAGAAAGAATTGTATTTTTTTCCAAGTGTAGGAATCATCATTTATGCTTCAAAATTAGTATGACCTAAATTCCTCATAGTCCTTAGAACTACATTCACCTAGGATAGTAGGAAATCAACACACTACTGAGAGTGAAAGGAAGAATCAGTCTTCAAATGTGAGTTAGTAATTATAAAAAAGACTCTATCTATGATTAGTTATCATATATATATATACATATGAACTACTTACATAGTTGTTAATGTTTTGATTACAGAAAATCACTTAAAATAATTTCCATTCATTTCCTTACTCTGCTTTCAATATTTTTTTTAGTAGGATATCTATACTAAAAGCTATTTTTACATTACCCTCTGGTGATTTTCTCCACAAGTAATGCCATTTTCAATATAGAGGTAGTTCATTTTAGGACAATTATATACTCAGAAAGATAAAAGAAATGGCTCTGAACATGTTTTTCACTACCAGGAAATCTGTTACTACCTCAAAATGATCCAACATTTCTGATTATAGTTTCCTGCCTTTCTCCAAGGTAAAAATTCCTCCTACTATTAAGTTTCCCAATTTCTTTGAATCTTATACGTGATTTATATAGTGGATTCTTTAAAAGGCCTTATAGGAAAAAAGTGTACTTTTATCTGATTCTAACATCATATTCTCAAAGACTTACATCTCAATCACAACATTTATTTCCTGAATCAATTGTGCTACTTTGGAGCAAGTATGCATGTCTAATCATTTTTGCTAGGTTGTTTTATTTATTTTTTTTATTTCTTTGAGAACTAGTCAACATATTTCTTTAAAGTAGGTTTTCATATATTCTAGTGAGTGATATTAAACTTTCAGTATGTAATTTCCTATTATACATTTTGCAATGAATGGTATACTGAAGAGATTTTTATTCTTTTTTCATTACTAATAATATATAATATATAAATATACATATGTGCGTCTATATCTATATATCTGTAATTTGAACCTCAGTTTGACAGTTTTAAAAACATTGAATCCTTTAAATGAAATTTCAGGTCATAAGGAAATCTTTTATCAAGATTGTTCATTCCTAAATTCAATGAAGTCAATTCATTTCCTTCAATACTGCCAAGATCAGTTACTTTGTCAGGAAAATACTTCCTTCCATTGATACAGATCACACAGAGCACTGCTCAATGGAAAGAGTGATGGATTTAGAGCAAGAGAGCCTGGGTTTAAATTTCATCTCTGCTACTTTCAATGTCTGAGATCCTCAACAAGTCACTTAACCTTTCTAGTCCTCAGGTTCTTCATTAGAAAATAAGAATAGTGAAGTAGTTGACATCTTGAAGTCTCTTTCAGTTCTAAATCTCTTTGTTCATGACCTTTGAGACATAGAATGTCCTCATGAATTGTTATGGCTTAATGAATAAAGCACTGCAGCTTCTTTGCAATTACCTAGGCTAGTTCTCAGGTAAGAGAAATATTGTCCTTTGCTTGGCTTATGTTCAAAGCATTTTCAGTTTGTAGACCCAAACCAAGTTTATTCTCCACATACGTAGCCTTCCGTAATTAATAACTCCCTCCATCTCATAATGAAACAGTACTGTTATTGTAGTTATTATCAAAACTATAAATGGCAACTAGCATTTATATAGTGTTTTAAGGTTTGCAAAGTGCCTTACACATACTGTCTCCTTTTATCCTCAGGACAACACTGAGAGTTAGGTGTTATTATGATTCTGTTTAATACATGAGAAACTGAAACAGACAAAGATCAAGTGACTTCCCCAGGGTCAGAGCTAGTGACTGTCTGAAGCAAGGTTTCAATTCAGGTCTTCCTGTCTCTATGTTCAGTGCTCTAACAATTGTCATAGAATATAATTCTCACTTTGAAAAATATTAGTGGTTCTACTGTAAAATAAGCAAAAATATACTCTTTATAATTCTTATGCACTCCATGTAGATCTATTGTGAAAAATATTCTAAGTTCACATTTGTTTTTTTTTGTGGCATTTCAGAAAATCGAATCTTAGAATTAGATCAAATTTAGTGGTTATCTAATGAGTCCATCTTCCCATGGAATGAAGGAATCTCCTTAAGCTATATCTAATACTTGATTAGTGACTTGAACACCTGAAGTAATGAAATATTTACTATATGTCAGCTTATTTGAAAATATTTTCTTCTAGGGAACAAAAATTTACATTTCTAAACTTGGAGCTAGAACTAGAAATTCTGATGGCCAAGGTATAAGCAGCACAAAATATGTTAAAGGTAAGCAGTGTGAAAAGGTGCCTTCAAGTAAACTTTTAAAGATATACTCAGATGTGAAGCCTTAGATATTATGACCAAAGATCTATATCATCAATTCCTGTGAGCAAAGATGTTAGGACAGCTTCAAACAGCTGTGAGGATTTTCTACTACTAGGAAAAACAAGGGGAAGCAACCGGACAGGCTTGGGCTAGGAACAGTTCTCCTGGAGGGCAACAATGAGAGTAGGAATAAACTCAAATATGGTATTTTTCTCTTTCATCTAGTTAATTTTCCTAGCTAGCTGTTAAGTTCAGTTATTTCTCTGTACTAAAGAATAACATGTGTTGTCAGTGTACACTAAATCCAGTGTCCTGTTATGAGGAGCCAGTTTCCTGTCTTAGTTATTCCTTTGAGGTAATTTTTTAGTTTCTCCTTTCTTCATCCTCACAGAAATTCTAATCATTTTCCCATGGAAATCACCAGAGCCAGAGAGATCATACAAAACATTTTTGTCTAAATTCTAGCTGAAGAAAGGATCCTTTCTGCAACTATATTTGACAAACATAGATAAACAAATATAATGATACAACTTGCACATAGGATATCTGATATAAAACATATCTTAGGAGAAAATGCTTATTCAGCCAAACCCTATAAATGAACTGAACAAGTAAGAGGTCAAGTCCCACCGTTCTGTTACATTTATTAATAGCTGAGAAGCTTGACCTCAAATGACAGTATCTTCTTGAGGCAAATCACAGAAAGCTTACGAAGTTTGAACTTCAGAAGTTCTTTTCTTATATAAATTTTACTTTGAAAAAATAGGGAAGCCATGTTTACTCTTGGTGGTGGTTATGATGGTAGCAGTGGTGGTGGTAACAGGAGTAATACCAGAAGAAGTAGAAGTAGTAATAGTAATAAAGCATTCACCATAAATTTTCATTATCCCTCTTTGGACAGGTGGGAGATTAAAGGTATTTGTACCACATATACTGTCAGTTGCCAAGGATATGTAGGTTGATTTTACTTAGCTTCTCCCTCCCTCCCAGTTTTTTAAAGGGCAGGTTCACTGGACAGAAGTGGGGAACATGTCTTGAAGTCACTATAATTTAAAACAAAAAAGCATCCAGAAGGATTTTCTTTAAAAGAAGTCAGGCATGGTGTGGTCTAACAATTGCTAGTGCTAGCCTAGAGTATTTCTTTTTCAAATAATTGGATTTTGGTCTTGCATTTTACAAAAATTTCTACTAGAATCCTACTGTAATATCTCTTCATGGTTTGGAAGTGGTCTTGGATTCATGAAGACTATAGTATAGGAGAACAATTTCTGGAAGATTCTACCATGGCAGCATTTCAAACACGAGCCCAAACAAGGACTATAGCTGTGAAAAGTCTATCTGGCTCACCTTGAGAGGTTTATTATCCTCAGGATGCCTTGGGTGAGGTGGTGGGGTGGTGGTAGTGAAAATATATTATTTTTTTCAGCTACAGGGATCCTGGAAGATCATCTAAGTCATGGAAGGATTTGTAGTTAAAGAAAAATTACTCACACCAACAAAATAATTCTTTGAAGCATTGAAATGTTATTCAAATTTATATGTAACATTAAATCTGATCTCATTTGAAAATAATATTTCCTTACCTACCACAGAGATGAAAGTATGCTTTTGCTATTTGTGCTTTACAAATACATTTTTACACTTGGCAGAAATTTGGTATTTCATACTGTGCACTACATGTTTTGGATGATCAGCAAAACATTTAATTTGTGTTAATTAGACAAAGATGAGAGGGGTCAAATGAATTTGACACATTAATTTGGTATTTTGCAAAATTTTCTGACTCCATAAATTACAGGAAGCTAGTACACTCAAAATTTGCTTAATACTCAGCAACTAAAAATTGCTTATATCTTTTACAAACCAATCTTTAGGAATGTCATCTGATCATGGTTTGTGCAAAATATGGTACTTCCTGACTAAATATAATTTAAAAAGTATTTAAATGAGTATGTGCAAATATATTTATTTGATTAATTTTTTCTCTAATCCGTATTAATTTCCATAAAATAGCAACTGTGATGAAGCCATTACAAATCATTGCTTTGTTTTACAGTTGAAAGATGTAGCTCCTAAAGAAAATGCTTCGGAGGAGCTCTCTCACAAAGAGAATTTTGGTCTAAGCAAAATTATATGTTCTAATTACTATTAACTAAGCACTGCACCTTAATTTTAGAATTTACATATTTTATCTAAGAAAAGTTTCAAAAAGAGGTGAAATATTTGTTTTATTTCTTCACCCTATGTCATCTCTCTCCTCCCCCCCCAAAAAAAAAAAAAAAAAACTAGCCAGAAAATTGTGATAAAAAACTGGTCTTTTCTTTTATCTTAAGTTTCTACAAATTTCTCTTCTGGCATTTTATCAGGGCAAGAGAGGCAATTCTGAATTCTCCAAGACTATGCCAGTAGAATACAAGTTTTGAAAGATTCTAACCTGCCCAACAAACTTCAACTCTGATCCCAGGTGTAGATTTGATTAATTTTCTGACATCCAGATTTGTTAGATACAGTGACTCATCACCAGGATTCTCGCTACTTAGAAATGAACGTTTTGGCTAAGGCAATTCCTGGAACAAAGAAAAATATAATATCCTTAGTCCTTGAAAACATCTTTCTAAGGTGGAGCCAAGATGGTAGAGTAAAGATAGGAATTCACCTGAGCTCACCCCCAAACCCCTCCAAATCAAATTCTAGAGCAGGTGAATCCACAAAAAAAAAGATGGCGTGAAATAATTTTCCAACCTAAGATAACTTAGAAAGTCAGCAGGAAAGGGCTGTTGCACCAGAGTGAGAGAGGGGCACAGTCTAGCACAGGCTGCACCAGTGCAGACCAGGCCTCGGCAAACCAGGAACAGGCCACTGCAGGCACAACTGCAGTGATTTTTTCCAGACCTCTCAGCCCACAGATGAGATAAGGGGATCCAGCAAGAAGTCAGAAGGAAATTTATAGGAATCTCTTTGCTGGTGCCAGGGACAGGATCATGTTGCATTGCTTATACTTGGATCTAGGTCAGAGTTCTGGGTATTAATCCTAGTATGAGAAGAAGAGTCAACATAGCAGAGCTTGCAGCAACAGGGGAGCAGAGAACCTGGTCACAGTCTGTTTTTGACTTACATGGAATTATGTTTCACATGAATACACATGTGTAACCTATTTCAAATTGCTTGCCTTCTCAATGGCGTGGGGGGTAGGCAGGGAGGGAGAGAATTTGGAACTCAAAATTTGATAAAAAAAATGTTAAAATTGTTTTTACATGTAATTGGTTAAAAAATAAAATATTAAATAAGATTAAAAAAGAAAATAATTTTCTATTTAATAGAAATAATTCAATAATGGTAGCAATATATTGAGGTAGGAGAGGGGAGCCAAGAATGGTAAAAATTACATAGTTTTTATAAATGCACAAAAGTTACACAGGGTGAAGAAAGGGTAACTACTAATCCAGTGTTGGAGTCCTTATACTGCCATTTACAATCTGTTTGTCCTTGATCAAGTCATTCTATTCTTTTGCCTTAGTCTTTTCATTTGTTAGACTAGATGATAATTAAGGTTTCTTTCATGTCTAACTATATACATGTGTATAGATAGATAATAGTGATGTGGTATCTGAGTACCACTAACAGTCTATAATGTCTCTCTTTGATCTTGTCACACGGAAAAGGAAGAAAAAAAGACAACAGAAGAGAAAGAGTAAACCAAAGAAAGTTAAATGATGAATATTGGTCCTTTCTCTGATTACTTGGGAGTACTCCTCATTAAAGGAAAAAGTCATCAATACCTGTAAACCACTGCTGCCAAGGAATCAATAGACCAAGGTAGTTACAAGTTTCTGAATCGTAGAACTGAAGACATAATCTAGAAAATTCTCCAGGTGTTAATGTATCAATGACTGACCTGGAATTTACTAGGCATAAATTGGTAACAAATTGATTTAACTTTAAGAGGTTTGAAATTCCCTATACTTGTTATTCATTGGGTTTCTGTATTGGCAAAAAGGCTACTGTGTTCTATCATACACTTCATCAAAGAGAATTGAAAACAATTATTTAAATTGTTCTCTCTTTTTTCTAATCATGTAAAACATTTCCATAGTAGTTATTTTGTGCAAGATTCAAATAAGAGAAGATTGAGAGAAGGTGACAAATAGCATTCTTTAGTCTGTATTCAAACATTATCAGTTCTTTCTCTGGAGGCAGATAGTCTATTTCATGATTAGCCCTTTGGAATAGTATTGGATTACTGTATTGCTGAGAATAACTAAGTCATTTGCAGTTCTTCATAAAATATTGCTGTTACTACACACAATTTTTCTCCTTGTTCTTTTCACTTCACTTCATATCAGTTTATGTAAGTCTTTGCAGGTTTTTCTGAAATCATCCTGCCTGTTATGTCTTATAGCACTATCATATTCCATCATAATCACAGATCACAGCTTATTTAAGCATTCCCCAACTGGTGGACATCTCTCTATTTCCAATTCTTAGACATCATAAAAAGAGCTGCCATAAATATTCTTGTACAAATAGGTCCTTTTCCTCTTTTTTGGATGTGTTTGAGATATAAATCTAAACTAACTCTCTTTTGTATTTATCTTGAACTTATCATAGGAAAAGATTTAAATCTCATTAGTATCTGAGTTAGACTCTGTCTAGTCCCTCTCCCATTGCTTTGTTTACTGTGTAACTTCTTACACAGATTCCTTCTTCAACTCCAGAACAAAATCCACAGAATAGAATATCTTATCAATACAGACCTAACAGATCTATTTTACATATGGAAATTACGGATCATCTTTTAAATATACATATACATATATATGTAAAATACATATATAATTACTTTTATTTCTATATTATTATGACATAATATATTATAATTATTTATGATAATTTATTATATGTATACTTATACAATTATAATTATACAGTTATATAATATTGGAAAGGGTAGCATATCAAGTCCCACACTATTTAGAATGAATCTACACTCTTCCTGAATCAGAAGACCTGGGATGGTATGACAGTACTGAATATCTGCTAAAAGAATGGAAGAGAAAGGAGGGAAGTAATTCTCAGATGATAATAAAAGTGGTAGGAAAGGGAGGCAAAAGGTGGCAATGAGAATCTTTGCTTGTTATATACCTTGAGTCTGACCTTTCAGGTTACGAAAGAAACGCCTCGAATTGCTATCTCTGTATTCTGGTCATGCCCAGTCTCAGATACACATTCTTTTACATATAATACCAGTATACATGGTGTTTTGAGATACTGGTTCAATTTCTGATATTCACTGAAATATGACAGTGATTACTTGTTAAATTAATCTTTTCCTGGATCTACCAGAGTAGTGCTAGAAGTTCAAAGTGAGTTTAAATACATTATTTATATGGATTATTAAAATAATTTTAACATGAGATGAAAGAAAGCTACTACTGTTTATTTAGTGTCTACAAAACTGGGTACATACTAGGCATTTAATAGATTAAAATTATTGATAACCAAGTATTTTACATAGTGAAAGGTTAAATAAATTGGAGATATCAAGTATTATTGATAAGATTGAAAACTCATTGACTCTACTTAAAAACATTGGTACTAATGGAAGGAGCAACTAGTAGGTTCAGGGAATAGAATGCTGTATCTGGAATCTGGAAGAGTCATCTTCATGAATTCAAATCTGGCATCAAACATTTGCTAGCTATGTGAACCTAGGCAAGTCACTTAACCCTATTTGACTCAATTCCTCATCTGTAAAATGAGCTGGAGAAGAAAATGACAAACCACTCTTGTATCTCTGCCAACAAAACCCCAAATGGGTTCATGAAGAGTTGTAAATAACTGAACAACAATAGTACTGATGAATAAAGTACTGTGGCATTAGTTCTAATATTTATGGAGAAATGATAGAAAGTTACCTTAAATGGCCTCCTTTCTGACCCCCCTCACACAACAAAAATATTTTTCTTTTCCCTACACCCATGGTATAATGCCAAAAATTCAGTTGGAGTTCATTAAACTCTTGCCATTTTTTGTTCCATAGGCATCCAGTATAGTGAAGTATCTGTGTAGTTTCTCCAAAGCTGACAAAATCTGGACTCATTCACATCAAAAAAGTTAAAAAAAGTTTTATCAACACAGAAGCATATATTCATATGTAGCAGCTAAAAAATACAACTGACAAAAACTTCAACTACAGCAACAGAAAAAGTCAACTTTAATGGACAAAAGTTTCAATCTCAGATCATATCTTCAGCTGTGGCTCTCAGTTTAAAGGGAGGTGATGGCTCCCAGAATTACCTGTTACCTTTCATTTTCCTCCACTTCTGACCTGAGAGTCCAAACGAAAAATAAGAAATGCAGGTTTTGCAGCTATTCTATAGAAAAGGATGCTAAAATTAAATGGGGTGCCATTATATACTGAGAGTCAAGAGCAGGCTAAGTTTGTCTTACGCAAGGAGTTTAGTTGAGCTATTTTTTTTGTGAACTTTGCTGGCCACAAGGTGATTAGATAACACAGCATTCTGGGTAAAGGAATAGCTGACTGGGTTTGTTCTATGCAGCTCAGAGATAACCATCTTGATGGTCTATATAGTCTTCTGATGCAAAGAGATCTCTTGTCCAAATTAATACACACAACATCTCAAGCCTTTGCAAGGACACTTATAAGTTTAAAGAACTTGTAAATGTCACTTTAGTTTGGAAATAAAAGGGAAGGAGAGGCACCCGTAGCACTTGGCACCAAGCCTGGCACTTCCTAGGTGCTGAATTAATGCTTGTGGATTGATTAGAAGCTATACAATGTTGTCTTTTTATTACAAATTTGCAATACTGAAATTTTCCTTGCACATAGTATGTGCTTCAAAAATGCTTAGTGAATTCAGTTTGAATCTACATTGTCAAAGAATGTACAGACATCAATAAGACTATATATTTGTTAAAGTAATAAGTTGTAGTAGTAATAATGATAACAGTAATAGCTATGAGGTGTGAAAAACAGTTTAAAGATATTAACTTGCTTTTTCCTTACAACAGACCTGAAAGATAAGAGCTATTGTTAACTTTCAATTTATAGATAAAGAAACTGAGGCAAATAGAGGTTAAGTGAGTTACTCAGGGCCAATATACCTTGTGTCTGAGTCTTGATTTGAACTCAGATCTTTTTTACACCAAAACTAGTGTATCACCTAGCTTCCAGTTAGATATAAATATACATGATATAGATATAGATGTCCACATAGAATTCCAGACCACTATTGTTTCTTCAATTTGCACTGGCCAGGCTCTTCATTCTTCATTTTTGGCCTCAGCTTTCTATGCCCTATACCTTTCAGTGGTTTGAATCAAAGCATTCAAGCATTCAATGACACATTTCATTTAAAAGGCAATATTTCACCAAAATTTCCCCATATAGTAAGTGGGTCTTTTAAAATAATATCTTATTCTCCAAAGAGCTATAGGTATATTCTTTTTCTTTTTAGATTTATCCTCTTTGAAGATCTGAGATTACACTCCTTGCAGCTCTGTAATCAATGTGGTCCAACTACTCTGTTTCTTTATACTCATGGTCTTCTAACTTTTAATAAATTGAAATTCTTTCTCTGTTCCTTTAAGCCATGATAAAACAAATATTATTTATCCAGTATTTTTTATGTTTGCCTCTTTTACAGATAATACAGTTTGCTTTCTAGCACAGCCCCTATTTACATTAGGGATCAAATATCCCATTGCAGGGAAAAGACACAAATGAACCTTGCAAACAGAAAAAGAAGGGAATTTGATTTTAAAAAATCACCATACAATTTTAAGAAAAAATGCTGGAAATTTATTAATTTATTTATTATAAATAATAATATATTATTATGTATTACATAGACTAATTGTGGCCTGATCTAGGTAACCTAGCATGCTATCAATGAACTCTTAAGATTTACCCCAGAAACAAATCTGAAAAATGTCATCTCATCCTAGATTTTCTCTGGAGGGGAAGAAATTTGCTTTTTCATTTACAGGAAAGATCATGATGTCATACATGGACAGTGACACAACTGCCAACTCTGGATAATGCCTAATGATAGTGACAATAAAGAAAATAATGATGAAGCCATTTTTATAGTGCTGAGTATGTGCTAGGGATTGTGCTAAGTGATTTATAGTTATTATCTCATGTGATACACACACACACACACACACACACACACACACACACACACACAGAAAATCCAAAGAGGTAGGTCTTTATTATCACTACTTTATATTTGAGCAAGCTAGTCCACTGAACTAAACTCAAAATGGAATTCTTCAATGATTTCCTTAGGAGTTTTATGTATTTTGAGACCTGGCAAGATATTTCCTTGGGCCAGTACATACAGGGAGAAAAAAAGTTTAATCATTTTTCATTTTTTTGACTCAAAGTGTGAAGGTATAAAACATAAATGAAAATAATTCTGCTTACTTTGTAAAAAATCATTGTAGGTTATCCCATAAATAGGACCATAGTGTACTACACTATTGCCTAAAATATGAACAGATTAAATGGGAATACTAAAGATTTTTTATTACTTTTATAATGCTTAATTTGAATTTTTCTCATATTTTAAACCCTGTTTTAAGGAATACTCAAATCAGAAAAACATGTTACAATTACAAATACTGAATAGTATCTATTGTATAATGAAATTTGAAAGGGAAAGATGTTGAGAGGCTGAGAAGATTTAGCTCTTCACTTTCATAAACTGGTTGAAGAACTTTATCAATATTTACATAGTGCCTTTTTTTACCAATAACACACTATTAATATTTTAAAAATTAAACTAATTTAGATACTTTAAAGTCTACTATAAGGGGATTAAAGAAGCTATTTATGTTTTATTTCTTTTTGTAACACATTATCTTCTATTAAACACATCTCAAATTCTGTTTATTGTTCATTTTTAGTCTAGCTGGGTCATTTTCTTCTTTTCATCAGCCTCTAGAATTAGTGTGTTTACAAATAATTCTCCACACCACTAATAAGGACATGATTTCAGAAAACAAGTAATGTAAATTTATTCTCATGCTGGCTACCTATAGATCCTACATGTATTCTTTTATCAAAGAAGATTCTTCCTGGAGGGATCATAAACATGCTTTGACGTTGACTCTCCCCAATGACCTGACTTTTGTTATGTAGGCATAGCTCTCTCTTTTATATTTTGCGTGTGTATGTTTTGTGTATGTGTGTGTGCATGCACACATATGTATGTGTATGTGCAGGAATGGAGAGGGGGCTGAGTATGCAAATGTTCAAGCACTATTGACAAAGTACCTTGAGTTAAAGAATGCAAAGTTATTTAGCAGAATTTGAGTATAGGCTTAAATACCAATCAAACAAACTTCCTTAAATTATTCCCAGTGTAATTAAATACGATCATGTTTATAATTCGGTTGCTGGGTATAACCCTTTATCTGAAGTATGTCTATCTTGGCTTCACCCTTTTACCCTCTTATTCAATTGTTCTCCTTTGTTCAGGTCACAAGGTGAATAGATAGTGTCTTTTCTCATACTATTGCAATGCCTCAATCTAACAGAGCTACCCTCCTTCTGCACAACTTTGTAGTAGGTAGGGGCCAATATTAAAATAGGCTAAATGTTTGGGGGCCTCAAATAGGTTAGACTAAAGACAGATTGATTATGGTTGCTTGTCATAGGTCATGTGACAAACAAGAGAGTGCACAGTGACAGCGTTACATTTTTTACAGGCCACTTGAAATCCTTTGGCAGGTTGCCATATGTTGTGCAGGAGTGCTCTCCAAGATTCTTTCTTCTAAAAAACACTTAAGAGCTGTCACTAAAATGTGCACAAGAACTACATATTTTTCCATAACCTAGCAGGAAAAGGATTTATTCACTGCTTTTACATAAACTATTATTAAGGTATAGAGTTGAACTTAATGATAATATTGGTAACATATCAATAAAATAATAGAGCTATAAATGGAAACCAAAATAATGTGGACAAGCATGATCATCTAAAAGCATCTCATAATCTAGACCATAAGAATTCTTTATACAGTTGGTGTTTTACATGTGAATTAGGCCAAACTCATTTGAATGGGTGGAGCTCTTGTCCAGGAGGCTCTGCAGAGTTTCAGGGCATGATGCAGCTAGTATGATGTCACAGAAAACTAGAAGATCTTACTGATCATAAAAAGTCTATATTCCTTTGGACTTATGCTAAATCTACTCCATGATACTTGTTAATTTATTCAGTGATCATATGTCACCTTATTTCATGCCCTACTTGATAGGAATGATCAAGGGATCATGAAAAATGGTTACTCCTGTTAGTTTTTCAAGGAATCTTATACAATTTCATATATAGATGAGAGATACCTTGTCAAAACAATGGCTTTAAAATACCAATTCACACTACTAAAATGATTGTTTTTGCAAATTATGTGGATCCTCAGAATATAACACAACTGTATTCAGATATCATTAAAAACATTTCAACGTCAAAATATATGATTTCTAAATTATATAGTTTTTTGGATTATTTATACAATATTAATGTTGATTGCCATTGATAATCAAATGTTAAATATAATTTTAGTGAACTTAAATAAAAGACTAAAAAAGCTGCTAGTTAAAATACACCAGTGTAACTATTGGTTATAATAATAATAATACAATGTCAAAATTAATGGGCTAATGTCAATTTGGAAAGATATATCTGGGGAGAGCTACAGGGATCTGTCTTTGGTCCTGAGCTGGTTGACATTTTTATCAGACTTAGATAAAGACATAGATATCATACTTAATATATTTGCAGAAGATATATAGATGAGAATAACTAGGTAATACACTGGATTTAAAAAGTTTGACAGGCTACAATATTGAGCCAAATTGAAAGAGATGAAGTGATCGACTCATAGTCTGCCCTAGTCAGACCACATCTGAAGTATTTCATTCAATTCTGAGTTCTATAGAAAGGAATTTGCTAAGCTAGAGAATATCAAGAAGAGTTTTATAAGGATGGGAAAGACCCCAGAGGTCTTGGCATAGTAAAGATGTACATTGTCCATATGTCTCTCCAGATGGGTTGTCTCACTGAGGCTCAAAGGGAGTATTAATGGAAATCTCTATAGTTTTGTTCACTTCTCTCCCAGGTAGACTGTGATTTTTTCCTGAAAGGGAAGACAAAAAGCCACAACATTGAATCTCCTGTCCTCTGAGAGAAACAACTACAATAGAATTGTATCTACCTGCCTTCCTAATTATTGCTGGTTTAGAAGTATAGTTTTTAGGTTTAAGTGACTTTCCTTAGCCCCCATAAGCCATGGGAGACCTTGGCCTTTTTAAGTCAAAGTCTTCCTCAGATCTCAGTTTGTGTAAGGCAATGCCCAGCACTAAACTTTAAAGTGAAAGGCACCCTAAACTTATACACATAGGATGAGCTTCTTCCCCTCAAATGCTAGCTACATAAAATACCAACACAAAATATACATAGTAAGTAGACCAATTTATTTTCGCAGAAAAGCAAATAGAAATCAGTTATATAAATTTGAATATATCAGAATATACAAGAAAGTGAATGAACTCTTTAAATGAGAACAAACTGAGTTCTCATGAAATAGAGTGGCCCCAATTTTACCCAGGAGGTAATGTTCTAAATTCCCTAGAGAAAAGCAAGGTGGAAGTCAAATACAGGTTGAAGAGATAATTTTATTTTCTGTATGCCTTCTAAAAATCTGTTTCTCTTTACAAACCTGAAATTGGTACCCAAAGATCCTGGGATCGTACATGTTGTCTCTCAAAGAAGAAATGAAGAATTTTCCCTTCTTAAAGGCCTTTTTTCTAACCCTCTCTTTCGCATAGATATGTAGTATGGTGTTAAGATCCTGTCTACCATTTAGAAACATTATGGAAACTTTCAAGTCTTTCAAATTCACTGGAAGAATATGGAGTGATTAGCCTAGAGAAGAAAAGTCAGTTGACTTTGAGAATATAGACTCTTCTTGGTCCCAGAAGTAAGAATTGGAACCACGAGTGAAACTAGCAAAAATTTAAGTTGGATGCAAGGGAAAACTACCTGAAAGTGAGGAAGTAATGGGCAACTCCTTACTTAAAACTCTATAAAACAGAACAAAATAATGACCATTTCTTTTATGAGGTGTAGAAGATGGTTTGTTCAGACATTTTTCATTTACATTTTTTTTTAAACTCAGTCATATGTTTACTTAAAAAAAATTCATGCTGCTAAGTTGTATGATTATTTAGGAACCTTTCCTTTTTTAGGACACATAGATAGCAATTCCTAAATTTTGAACTCCCAAAAGGAAGTATGTATTACATTTTGTTGAAAACCTCACAGTGTAGTCTAATAACTTTATTTGATTGAATAAAAACTATCATATGCATTATAAAACTCAGTCTAGAATCATTAACTTGCTTTCCTTCTGATGGTACTAAAACAAAACATTTTGTTAGAGTAAACTGCATCAAGAGAGATGTAAACCAAAGAAATATCTACTACAAAAATATCTTTAAAATTCAGACAGAAATTGCATTCCCTTTTATGGAAAATAGAGTTGGTTAAATAATTTCATTTTCCTACCTTGCTCCTTTTTTTTCCTATCCTCTACTAGCAATAATTAAACATTCATTGAGGCTCTTATTACATTCTAAGCACTGTGTTAAATACTGAAGTATATTCAAATATGGAAATCACATAGTCCCTGGCCAGAAGGACTTTGTTGAAGAGATTTCCTCTAGGACTTGTTTTAGCATGTATTTTAGAAGGCATTACTCAGGAAAAAAAAGATGGAAACTCTTTATATATTCACTACATTATTATTCTTCTGATTTCCCTCCATATGCTTTTGAAATTGTATATTTTTTTCAATTACATACTGCTTTGTCTTTCACAACTCTATTGGGCTATTAGCTCCTTGAAGATTACTTTAATGTGTATTTTAAGTACCTCCTATATACCTTATTTTCTCTCAAGAAATCGGTTTTTTGTTAACTAGCTGAAAGAAGAAATTTAAGGAGAAAGGATTCTGGAGATGTGATTTTTGCCAGAATAGAGTCAAAAGAGCTATCCAAAAACATATATCCTATCCTCCTTATAGGATTACTTCCTTTATTCCATCCCCTTTTCCCTTTCCACCTAATATCCTAAGCAGGAAGATTTTATTTGCTTTAAATAAGTACAGGGCACTCAACTGGATTCTTAAATATCAGAAGAAGAAGGGTCAAAGTGATGGGCTACTGGTACCATTTCTTTTGCCCTATATTGAAGGTTTCTTAATCCTGAGAATGCAGGACTTGTTGTCCCTCCCCCCCCATCCTCTGCCCAAGGGTCTATAAAACTGAAAGGGATATGCAGAAAATTTTAAAAGAAATATTGGGACATAATTATTAGAAGCACTTATATGGGGGGAGGGTAGGCACTAAAATGACTTTATGTAATAGTTGAATGCTCACAGTTAGACAAGCATTCAAAGTATCTCTGTATCTGATCCTAACAAAAAAAGGATAGTATTGTTGAAAGTGTTCTAACTCACCTTGTGTTACCCAATTTGCCTTGAATACATTCTTGAGAGAGAATTAAGGGAGCAGTGATCGGGATCTCATTTTAAAAAAGGTAAACTTAAGCAAAGGATAATAATTTTTCCTTTGAGAATAAATTTAAAATGAAGACCTTAAAAAGCAATAAAAATAAAAGATATACATATTTTTAATGCATTTCATTGTGTGTAGTAGTCACTTGGTTCTGACAATAGGTATTTTAAAAATTGTATAATCAGTAGATGAAGGTATGATTCTCAAGGTAAATGAATAGTGATGATCATTGTATATGCATATATATACATATATATGTTCATATGTACATTTTCATTTTTGCCAATATAGCAGGCAATAATTATTTTTAGCAAGGAATAACTACAAAAAGGACTGTTTTCTGCCTTACTTTGATGAGTTGAGAGCAAACGTAATCATGTGAATGGGTACATCTTATCTGTTTATTTTTGTCATTATTGGAATGAGTGCTTAGATATAGGCTTATGGATTTTATGTTTCTTTTTTTTTTTTTAATGAAACCTTACTTTCATCAGTACTCTGCAGTTCCTTTGAAAACTGTTATTTCAGAACTAGAGACATTTTCTCCCTTGGCAGTCTCTTCTGGATTCAATTATCTATTCTATGCAGATGATTTCTAAATCCATATTTCTAGCCCCAATATTTTCCCTGGGCTCCAGTCCCACATATTGAACTACCTGCTAGACATGAATAGGATGTTCCACTGGTTGACAAGATTTCCCAAACTGAACAAACCATCTTCCTTCACTTCTTTCCTTTCTCTGCTTCAAATTTCTCTATTTATGTAATCACCCTTCCAATAAACCACTTTCAAAACTGGATTTAATTTTTTATCGTTTCCCCTCCCCTGCTGCACACCCAAGCAATTCACTATCAAGTCTTATGAGTTTATTTTAAATACGATTATTTCTTTTACATCAACTTTATTTTATTATTTTTCCCTCCTGTCCAAGCTATCTCTTCTAATAAGGAATGGAAAGTGGAAAAAAAAAATAGAAGAAGTAATCAACATGAAATGTAGGTTGCAACCCATTCAAGCCTTTTCTTCCTATATAAAATTTATCCATATCTTTCTTTTACCAGAGTAAAGAGTCCTCAATGTATGAGAAGTTTATCTCTGGTTCTTTTCACATTTCTTAGCTATCATGGTAGCATTCCAGCTGCCCCAGTTTCCTTTGCTCTTACTGAATGATCAGTCTACCTCCTTTTACAGCTATATAAGTTCTCAATATCTTTTATAATGCTTCTCTCAAACAAATAATTTTTAATCATATACTACAGCCTATCCATTTCCCTCTGTGTCTTGTGTTGATTGTCCTTTGAATTGACTGCAATTTTAATGCTTTCAAGATGGTGGCATTCTCTGACTTGTAATCACATGGAAACACTGAGAAAATATTTGTGTAATTGAATGTGTTGAAGGAGAATGAATTAATTGAAAGTGATTCCCATTTTTTTATAAATGCTCCCCACATTCTCTATCTAATTCTATATATAGTTTGTGTTAAATTTAGCCTTATAAAATAGCTATTTTGTATAAATATTATCTTCTGTATTAAAATGTACTAAAGCAAAACCCAAATACGTCTTCCATTGTTAACATTTGCATCCTCCATAACACCTGTCACAGAGCTTTGCAAATAATATGTGATTATGAAGTGATCATTGATGAATGAATGAATGAAGGCAGGAAGGAATGTTTGTTTGTTTTTTCTCCTCTGTGTTTTTAAAGGGATAAGGATAAGGACTGATTTCATTAGGCAAAAAATTAAAACAGCTCTAGGATGAGGAAGGTCTCTCTTCCCAATGCATCAGCACCTTCTCAGAAAATTATAGTCTTGGAATTTTTTAGACAACTGAAAGATTTTTAAAATTCAGATTTATTTCTTTCAAATAAGTATATGCTCCCCAAAGTAGTTGATAATGAACTAATATCAAATAGTAGCTCAATTAGGTCACCTTGTACTGATGACAATGTGATTATGATATTAACTTACATTTACTTTTTACACTACCAGTTAAAGAATGATTCACATATCTTTCATACACTCTTCACAAAAATCCACTGAAGCAGATACCATAAGTATGATTTCCCCCACATTTTTAATAAAACAACTAAGGTTAAAGTGATCAGATATTGTATTTGGGACTCATGATTTGGGAAGTTGAACTAGACAATCTTTCAGTTTCAGCTCAAAAATTCTCTTATCTGTTAAAGATCAAATATCTAGGAAGTAGCAAAACCAGAAAATGAACAATGATCTTCTTAATTTAAATTCGAGGATCTTTCTGCTAAGCCATGATGCCTCTTGAACAACTTTTAAAATCCATACATATTTTAGATTACATAAATGTTATTAATCACATAAAAATCTGCTTAAAAATTCCCCAGCTTATTTGTGTACTATAATTTATTAATACAGCAGGTAGTCCTATCTTACTCCCAACTCCACTTGGAATATAGGCATTTGTCATTACTGGTGAGCTTATGACCTCTCATTGATCAGGTAGCAGTGGTTGGAGGAAACTGGTGATAAAGAAAAAGAGAGAAAGACTATGGAGGAAAATTTGGTATTTGGGCTCTGTTCAGTAAAGATGAGGGAATTAATTAGTAGTCTTCCAAAAACTATTTATATCTCAAAGAAATTTGGATATTAGCCTCCTTACTGACTGTGTTAGGAGCAATAAATTAGTAATTCTGAAATACATCTTAAAATTCCTTTAGGGTTAGCAATGTCTTTTCTATAAGGAAATAGACATTCATATCTGATTCATGTTTGCATATGGAGTACTTTTTAAAATTCCCCACTTTTCCCCCCAAACTAGCCAAAAATACTGAACTAGAACCAAATATAAAATCCTTACTGGAGTAACAAGAGTAAAGATAAAGAGAAAATTAATATGAGAATTGGGGATCCTACAGCCCTATCAGGAAGTCACCCTCTTTATAAATGAACTTGATACACAACTTTCTGGCTGAGTACAATGCAGAAAGAGAAGGTGTAGCAGCAAGCACCCTGGGATACACAGTAGGGCCTGCTGCACAGGTTCTGAGATTGACTTTTCTAAAAGAAAAACAACTTTTGAGGGGTCAGCAATCTTCTTTAATCATATATACCAATAGAGAAAATGCAAGTAGAGAAATAAAGACCAACAGATAGAGCTTCTTTCTGACCATGAGCAGTATATCTATCATAATATTAACAGACAGATTCAATTGTCTGATCATTACTTAAATTCATAGTTACCAGAGAGAGAAGCACCAACATCTGGGTTTTCAAAGCAGGGGAGAGGAGGTTTCCTTAATGGCTACTCAGAGTCTCATCTGGCCCATGAACTTTCTTTCAAAGAGTAAGCCCCCAGAGCAAAATCTCATCTCAGAGTACGTATATACTATTCAGAGCCAGAGGGCATCAAGACCCTCATGACCCTGTGTCTCATTAATTAACAAAAGGTTTGGGTCTTCCTACAAAACTAGCTTCCCCTAATCCCACAAATATATTAACATTACAGAAAGGTATTTTGATCCTATCTGAGTCCCCATAGTGGGTACCCTTAGTCTTAATGACAGATATATAAAAATCATGTTATTGTCATTTTTTTTTATTTTTTGAAAATGCAAAATTTCTCACCTCCATTTTTATAGAAAAGCTGCCAAATTAACATTTTAAATATACATTACTGTTAACTTCTCTCCAAGTAATAAAACAGCTGTGTGTTAAGTAAAATAAATCTAAATTAAAAGTACCTTGTAGTTTTAAAAGAAATAGATACATTAAATACTTACCTCTAGTTATGATTATGTTACACTGTTTCCAATAAAACACAGAGAGCATTACATTTTAAACTAAGTCAATATATAACCTGAAGAAATTTTTATGTACTGGACTAGATGACTTCTAAGATCCCTACTACTTCTAGATCAATTATCCTTTGGTGATATTCAGTAGTCAGTAAACATTTAGGAAGCACCTACTATGTTACAGACACTGTGCTAAGCACTGGGATAGTTGATAGGAAATTCTCTGCCACAATTATGGTATCTCAACATTTCCCACATTCACTCTCCATTGCTTGTCTTTCTTTATTTGTGCTGTTCTCTTTACATGGATGCTCTAGTATCTTTTTCTCCTACCTATAATTTAAGGTCTATTCTCAATTGCTTTTATGAAGTTTCATCTGACTGTTGCTGCATTGCTTAGGACATAGGAGGTACTCAATAAATACACACTTTGAAGATGCAAAGCATTTTATATATTTCCACATTTGATGCTCACAATAATCCTGTCAGGTAGGCACTTTTATTACTCCTATTTTATATACAGAGGAGCCAATAGAAAACTACCACAATTATGTAACTTTCCTGAATCACAGAGCTAGTAGATAGGTGAGGTAGGAATTAAGCTCAGATCTTTTTGCCTCAAAATCTATCTATTCACTAACCTTGCTAGCTATCTCTATGCTTAGCATAATCAAAAAACAAGAAGTGAAGAAAACATCACACTGACAAAGTCCCCATATGCCTAATTATTTATAAGTACTCTATTTTCATATCTATATAAGTGCCATGAAATTAGGAAATTTTTTATATGTGCAACATCTGGTATTAGAAGGCAAAAGCCAAATTCATAGTGGAATGGAGTTTTCCTAATGTACATCTTTCTACTGAAAGCCCCTTTATGTATAACATTTCTATAAGTACTATATTTTATTGGAAATAAATTTTAATAATACAAAAAATGTCTCTTCCCTGTATAAATCCCTCTTCTAACTACTCATGTGCAATACACTAGATTAAATGTGAGGTACATGTCATTCCACATCAGCCTATATTGATGTTTAAAAATTCTTAGGTATATAAATTCATTTCTCTTGCAGGTCACATTATCCCAAGTTGACGAAATGGCCCTACTTTTCAGGGGTTTTTAAGGCGATAAAATTGCTGAGTAGAGCAAACTGGGAATTTCACCATGATCACAAGCATGAAGCCATGTGTACAAAAGCAATCTGGCCAGGCTGCAAACTTTAAGATATTTTTTGTGAGTTTCAGCAAAAGTCTACAGAGTACTTCATAAATAATGAATTCAGTTAAAAGGAAAAAAAAGAACATAATTAGCACCCTGTTTATACTATTAATTTTACTTACTGTAGGGGAAATGTACAAAGAGGTAGTTTTTCCCTTCTTTAGAGTAAAGATGGGGGTTGGGAATGAGTATATGCTCAAAAGGGAAACTGCTGGAATAGAAGAGATACCATGTGGGTGGGGACAGAATAGACAGACTGCGAATTAATGCTAAGAAGACTGGAAGGTCACCAGAGACTAGGGAGAACCAGACTGGGAGAGATGCCACAGGTACTACAGAGAGTTCAAGGTTATACTCTTGCAAAGACCAAAGGAACTAGCCTTAAAGAGGCCTGTATCTTGGAGATGCAAACAGTACCCAATGAGGCTGTTTAACGGGAAGCAGAGAGCTCTTCAGTGACATAGTTAAGAGAAAGCCTGAGGCGGGAGAGAATCAGGGACTGAAGAAAGGGAGCAATAAAGCCTGGAATCAAGAAACACAGAAGCAATCAAAGACTTTTGCCTTTGCTGATGCTGTGAATAATGTGGATTGATTGAGAGGGTAAAAGTATGAAGACAGGTCACCTGCATGCTTGTCCCCCAAGCTATAGAAGGAAATATTATAAATTGGAAGAGTCCCTTGTGGGAAGTTGGAGTGTATTTTTCTTTCAGGTTGACTGTGGAAGAAGGAAGAGATAAGTATGACACAGTTGCAAATCTGGGTGTCTCTAAGCATAGCGGTGCGCCCAATGGAAGTACTGAGATCTTTAGGGGAGGGATTGGGATTTGGAGAGGCAGGATATGAATTATTTTGGATATATGAAATTTGAGATGGCCCACCACACATATAGGTGATGTTTTGCGGGTAGTTGTGTATGCAGGGGAGTTCAGACAACAGAATAATGTTGCCTATTTACATTTGGAGTCACAAATGAATTTTTTGAAAGTCTTGTTAGTCTGAGGATTCTTTTAAGAGAAATAAAACAAGCCAGATATTCAAGTGACTAGGGATTCTCTCAGTTTGGGGAACAAACTAGACAGACTTTGTAAGGCATCCTCAAAATTGTATTCAGATACCTCTAGGAAGTTTTCAGTCAAGTGAGTGTACATTTATTAAGTGGCTACTATGTGTCAGGTACTGTGGTAGACACTGGGAATTTAATAACAAAGAAAAAAATGGAGGGCATTTGCTTTCAAAGAGTTTATAGACAAACAGGGGAGACAAAATGCAAAGAACCATGTACAAAACAAGCCATTTATAGAATATATTGGAGTTGCCAGAGAAAAAGCACTAAGATTCAGGAGGACTGGGAAAGGCTTTTTTGAAGAATTTAGGACTTTACAGAAATGTGAAGCTAGTCAGGAAAGTCTCTCATGAGATAGATAGAAATAAGAAAGAAGAAGAATTGCCTCAAGGGATTCCCTCATTACATATGGGATAGTCAATGAAAATGCCCAGAATGTTGTGTTTAAGGAACAGCACAGCTGCCAGTACATTATAATACAAAAGTACATATTAGGGAAATAAATAAGAATTTACTAAGCACCCCCAATGTTCCAAGGTTGTAAATGCACCAGTCAATGTGATAAGCACTTAAAAATACTATTACATTTGATGCTCATAGCAACCCTACGAGGTATGTGGTATTATTATTCTCATTTTACAGTAAAGGAAAATGAGGCAGACAGAGCTTTGAACTCATATCTTTCTGAAGCCAAGACCAGTGCTTCTTTTATTGTACCACTTTAACAACTTATTTAATTCATTGAATTCATTCATTCATTCAATTCAGTTCATTCGTTGAAATGTAAGTTTAGTTAATGGTGAGATGTCAGATTCCCTAACAACAGCATACTTTAAAATATAATATATATTTATATACATTTATTTGTATCCTCCTAATAACCCAAAGAGGTAGAATAAGGTTGTTTTTTAGCTCTATTTTAAGGATGAGTAAACTGAGTCTCAGAAAGATTAATTGATTTGCCTTTGGTAACACAGGGAAATAGTGGCAATATCTTGACCCAAGGCTCCTGCCACCATTAACACTCTAATTATAGGTCACAGATTTAGATTTGGAGGAACACTTATTCATCCTCTCTAGAACAAGACTCTCATTTTACAGAAAAGGAAATGCAGACCCAGAAAGAGGAAGCAACTTTCACAGTCATATAGTACTAAGCTGAAGAGCCAATATTTTAACCCAGGTCTTCTGACATCAAATCATGTAGTCTTTATTCTTTAACAATACTGCCTCAACAAAGCTGGGGTTACACAAAGAAAGGGAAAAAGCAGTCACTGTCCTTCAGGAGTTTACAATCTACTGAGGAAACAACATTCAAACAAAATCCCTACCAACAAACCATATCCAGGATAAATGGGAAATAATCAATAGGGAAAAGATACTAGAATTAAGAGAAATTTGGTAAGATTTCTTATAGAAAGTAGGTTTTTAGCTAGGACTTCACAGAAACAAATTGAGCCAAGAGATGTAGACAAGGAAGCAAAGCATTCCAGGGATGGTGAGCAGCCAGAGACAATGACCAAAGGCCGTTGTCACTGGATCAATAACAAGGAGGAGAGGAGAAGAGGAATATACAATGTAAAAAGACTGGAAAAGTATGGAACACCAGGTTATGAAGGCCTTTTAGTCTTTCAATGCCAAAAAGAGTGTTTTGTTTTTCATTCTGGAGATAGGAAGCCACTGTTGTTTATTGAATAGTGTAGTAACATGGTAGAATTTGCACTTAAAGAATATCACTTTGGCAGTTGGAACGGAGGATGGGTGAGAGTGAGGAGAGACTTGGGGCAGAAAAACCAATTAATAAATTATTGTAATAGTCCAGGATTGGGGAGACAAGGAAGATACTACATTGATGGGGTGGTCATAACAGAGGAGAGAAAGAGGTATATTCCAGACATGTTGCAAAGGTGAAATCTACATACTGGCAAATAGTTTGGATATGAAGGAGTAAGAGAAAGTGATGAATCAAGGATGATTTGTAGATTTAGACCCTGAGATACTGGAAGGATAATTGTTCTCTCTACAATAATAGAGACATTTGGAAGGGGGTACAATTTGGGGAGAAAGATAATGAGTTCAGTTATGGACATGGTTAGTTTAAGATGCCTACTGGATCCAGTAAGAGATGACTGAAAGGCAATTAGAAATGTAAGACTGGATGTCATCAGAGAGAATAGGGCTGGGTAAGTAAATTTGAAAATCATCAGCATAGAGATAATAATTAAATTCTATCAATAGTCATAGTTTTAAAATGCTCCAAAATCTCTCGCAATTAGAGAAATGTGAATTAAGTATATCTGAGGTTCCACTTTAAACCCATCAGATTGGCAAAGTTGACAAAAATGGAAAATGACAAATGGTACATTGACTATGGGAAAACAGTACGTATGCACTTTTGGCAGAGTTGTGAACTGCTCTAGTCTTTCTGGGAAACAATTTGGAATTATATCCCAAAAGTAATTAAACTGTGCATACCCAGTCATACCACTAACAAATAAACACCTCAGAGAAATAGAATTAAAGTATGCTAAAGAAATGATGAGCTCAGAAAAACCTGGAAAGACTTACATGAGCTGATGCAAAGTAAAATGTTACTGTATACAAAGTATCAGCAGTATTGTAAGATGATCAGCTATGAATGACTTAGCTATTCTCCAAAATACAATGATCCAAGAGAGCTCTGAAGGACTTATGATGAAAAATTCTATCCATTCCCAGAGAAATAACGGATGGTGTCTGAATATAGATAGAACCATATGTTTTTTACTTTATTTTCTTGAGTGGTTTTTTTTGGTCTTTTCTATCATAACATTGCTATTATGGACATTTTTTTTTGTATGAGTGCATATGTATAATCTATATTGAATTGCTTACTTTCTCAATGAGGGGTTGGGAAGGGAGAAAGGAAGAGAATTTGGAACTCAAAGTTTAAAAAATTAATGTTAAAAGTGATTTTTTATGCGTAACTGAGGAAAAATAAAATGTTAAAAAAATAAAAGAAAAGGATTCACAGGTGTCAAAATATTGTTACTAGGGTTTTGGGTTTTGTTTTGCTTCAAAGAATTGAAAACCAAGGGTGAAGATATCTATCAATTGAGAAATGACTAAATTTAGTATGGTATATAAACATACTTGAAGACTGTTGTGCTATAAAAAATGAAAGGAATAGTTTCCGAAGAATTTAAGAAGATTTATAGGAACTGATGCATAATGAAGTGACAGAACAAAGAGAACACTTTATATTACAACAAAATTATAAAGACAACTTAATAATTATGATGAAGATGATGGTGATGATGATGATGATGTCTAACAGTTATGTAGTACTATGTGCCAGGCACTGTGCTAAGTGCTTTACTATTATTATCTCATTTGATCCTCATAAAACGCTGAGAGGAAAGTGCTGTTAGTATACTCATTTCACAGATAAGAAAACTGAGGCAGAAATTAAATGACTTCCCTAGGGTAACAAAGGCTAGAAAGTATCTATCCGTTATTCGCTGTAGCACCTACATGTTCTTAAAGACTCAATGACTAATCATGATTCCAGCCAACTCCTGATGGATTGAGGGAATGGGCTTTATTTCTTTTTCAATATGTAGAGGAGGATTTTTAGTGAAAAAGGTGAACTTTTTTTTAAAGAATTAATCAAAGAAAGAAATAAAAAAAACACATTTATTAAATGCTTACTCTGTGCTATATAGTATGTTAAACACTGAGAATCAAAATACAAAAGCAAAGACAAAGAGCTTATAATCTATTGGGAAAACAGCACATATGGGGCAGTGGTAGAGCCCCAGAAGGGCACTTTGGTTAGAAAGATACAAATATAGTGAATGGGGATATGGGGGATTGGAAATATACTCCAAGTCTTGGAACCATGACAGTTGATTTGATCATGGTTCATGATTCTGGAAATGGAATCTGTGCAAAAGGAAATTGAGAGTTAAGAACAGAGTGGTGGGGGGTTGATGTGATTGTTTTGTAGCAGGTAGCCAAAGAAGAGTGAGTGAAGTAAGTTTGGATCTTCTAACAATAGTCTTCTGGAAGACTGTCACCAATCAGGAAAGCTAGGCACCAGAATGCAAGTTCCTTCAGATTATGGTTACTGGCTGGGGGAGAGAAAAATTGGTAGGCATAGAACCAGATCTAGTCCACTGACACTGAATATATGATCCTGGGAAAAATTATTTAACTTCTTAATGCTCTAGACAACTTTCTGATACTTTAAATTTCAGAGAAAGTGTTAAGCTGTATTAGTGAAGGGAATTCCTTCATCTGCTAATTCCCTATAAGAATGTAATCACTTTTTTAGGTCTCTGATATTGCCTGCACTATATCTTTGAAAATTAAATATCTCAATGTTAAAATTAAAGTAAGTAATATAAAATACACAATGAAGCTGCATCTACAAGGAATTATGTATTTTGATTCAAATCATTTAAATGCACATTTGTGTAAATATGCATATATATATATATGTATATGTTTGCCATATGTATGTATTTTAACTTATCCACATTGTACACATAGAGACTCATTCTCTTAGCAAGAGTGAATGAATGATTTTTATCTGTGACTTCTTTTAATCTGGGCACAGAAGATTATTTGAGAGAGTGAGAAAAAGTTTGTATAAATTATTTTTTATATTTACAGAACTTTCTCTTGGTAGTAATTTCAGTCACAGTTTGTCCAAAATGAATTTAGTTTCTCCTCTTCTCCTCTTTCCCCCAATGTTTATGTCTGTGTGAGATGAAAATGGTGGTATCAGTAATGTAAATAGAGAAGTTGGGAGGCAAGATAATGAAGTCAACTTCAGATATATTGGATTTGATACTCAAATAATCCACAAGGGAATGTCCAGTAGATAGGGAATCTGGTACTAGATTTTTGGTGACAGATCAGACTTCTATATGAAGACATTTTTTTATAATTTCCCCCCAAAACTAATGGCCTTCTTCTCTAAAATATCCTGTTTAGTATGTGTTTTATATTTATTCTTGAAATAAACATTGATGTGATGTCCTTTCAAATATAAACTCCTCAAATAAAGGGACTGGTTTTTTTTTTAATCCTAATGCCTAGAGCATAGTAGGTGCTTAATAAATATTTTTGATTGGGTGATATCTCATTGTTACCCATCATTTAAATATTCTGAAAACATATCATCATCCACCAATACTCCCTCCACTCTGAGTCTTAGCTTGTAGCCTTTTCAAGTTGAGGAATTCACCATCTGTGCAGTAGCAGACCTCAATGCTTTGTTGGTCCTCATTGAAAGCATTTGACAACATGACTGAAAACACCATGCTAAAAATCATGGGAGCAAGCACAAAGCACAGTCACCTCCACTGGTGACTGGGAAAAAACGAGAGCATTGTCCAGAACCTAAACAAGCATGTGGTCATGCAATTGACATACCATGGGTAACCAAATTTTGACATAATTTTCCATAAGCCCTCTTGACTAACAGTATCAAAAGACTTTCTCAGATTTACAAATATTGTATGTAGACCTCTGTTCTGCTTCTGACATTTCTTCTGGAGTTGTCAGGCAGCAAACAACACCTTGACCGTTATTCAATCCTTTTAGAAACCATACATCTTCCAAGTGAAGTATCAGTCTATTAACAAGGACTCAGGCAAGAATCTAGCCAGCAATAACTGAGAGTGAACTCCTTGTGAATATCACAGGGTAATATATTTCCTTTACCTTTATATGCTACTCTACTAGGAATTACACAAATGACTATTCCAACAGATATGCTTCATTTGCAGAAAGAGCTACATAAGCTACACATTACACAAGGTTTCTGTGATCATGTAACATGAGGTCAAACTAGATGGCCTCTGAGTTTCCTTCTAGTTCAAAATCCTGATATCAACATTGAGTCTAACCAACTCTTTTGAGAATGAGGAAAAGAAGTCACAGAAAGAAAAGACTAGCCCCTTGTGAGTAAATATGGCAAGTGACTATTTTACCATGTCTATCCCTTCTTTGTTATCAATTTAGAGTGGTTTCAGTTGTATGGGATATTCTTTAGTGTTGTTTTTACGCAAATGCATTTTAAGATCTCCACATTTTTATGAAGTGAATAGTGAAAAAATTTAAAGAACTCCGTTTTAAAAAAGTATTGTTTCTCAGATAGAAAAGAAAAAGAGCTATACCGAAACTCTCGGGCATGATGGAGTGTTCTTTTAAAAAAGTCATTGCTTTTAACAACCACTTGGGATCTGATCTTAGGCTGAGCCAAAAGGAAGTCAGGAGGTCAACACATATGTTTTTCATCACCCTCAGTATCAAAGCACCATCGATTTGATGGATGCATTCATTAATTTCTTATTTCAGCTCAGGGACTGACCAGGCAACTTTTGAAACAGCTCTTCCTTAGGTTATCCCCAAAGGGGGAGAAAATGATGCAGAGATTTAATTCAGGGTTCTAAAAATGCCCAGTGAGCAGTTACATGTATACACATAAACACACAGAGAGGTAGCATTTTAAAGTGAAATGCTTATGTTTCTAGGGTATTCAGTCTACATATGGAGAAAACATTCATGTTCTTTCTCTTTTGGTATACCCCTGCACTAGAAAACCAGTAGAAAGTGGAAAACCCATTCATTATCAAATTAAAAGAAATTATTCTGCGAATTTGCTTAACTAGTTGAGATGAAAGAGATCAAATCTTTAAGTTTAACAACAAGAACGGTGGAAAGGTCAAGTATTAAAGATATTTAGAAATAATAATTATTTGACATCAAGGTTATATGAATAAAAAGAAATTGCACAGATCTTTTAATTTCTTATAATAATAGAACTATGAAGAACAACCAAAGGGAATAACATGAGCAAAAAATATATACCAGTCTCTTGAATATACATAACAATTTTGGGCATCTAAGTTTGTTTAAGAAGTTAAATGATTTTCTTATTATTTGCCTATGTTTTAATGTACATCAGAAATCTCTTCCTGTTTTACAAGAGTTATTCCTCCTGCTTATTTTCTAGACCAATTATTTTTTTTTCTGATTGATGATTCAAGTTGCAGAGGCAAGAAGAGTTTGGAAATCAACTTCATTGGGGAGGCATGCTTTATAATTTTTATCTTCTCTCCACCAATATTTCAAGAAAAGTATTAGTATTGTCTCAAGAAATTATGAAAAACAATAATATTTACACTACTGTTAGTACGCATTATCTTCCAGTACATTTGTAATTTGGAACGTTACAGAATATTCCATCTCTTTTTGGTTGAACAATAAACATTTTTCTTCAGTGAGAAAATTTTCCACAATATTATTGTTGGTGTTGTTCCGTGAAAATGTGGGGAATAATTGAGGATGCTATAATTAATAAGTTTAAAGTCATATGCTTGCCTTAAGTTTTCACTTCATAACTGTTATTTTTCCAATTTAACATTGAGATAATTACATTGAATTCAGAAAAAAAGTACAAGTCATATAGGTTAATTATTTATACTATTATGTTTTAATTTTTTTCACAATTAATAGACATATTTCTAATGAAATAAAACCCTTCATACAAAAAATATATGTAATGAATTTGGTTATGTTAAGTAGAAAAAGTAAATTATGTTCTGGAAATATGGACTCAACATTAAAATATGAACAGTTTTAAAAACTATTCAGTCATACTGCTTCATTTTTTCATGTGATAGAACTGAAGCTTAGAGAACTGACAAGAATTTCCCAATATCAATCAGCTACTGAGATTAGTGCCTGAACTTTGACTAAAATCTGACTTTCCAGACTACCAGTAGAATGTTTCCTTAGTGAAATTAAATGATTGAATGAGCTAAGACTTGTGGAAAATAAGGGCAATACTATTTTCAAAACCCTCAATGAAATGAAAATAAAAGAAGTTCTTCTAAGCTGAGACAGATAAAGACCATATTACTAGCATTTATTACACACCTTCAATGTGTAAGGCACTCTGCTCTATTACTTTCACCTGCTTTGTGAAAAATATTTTCAGACAGGATAGACCAGAACTCATGTGATCAGTAGAGATTTGAAACTCAAGGCAGGAGAGAACATAGTGAGAAAGAACTTAACAGATCTAAGCGAGCTCAGACTTCTTAGATTAGAGAAATTACACTCCAGGGAACCAAAAGAAAGCACAGATGTAATGGCTGACTCTCTGTCAGGGACCTCTGATGAATTGTGGAGAACAGCAGAGGTGTCAGAAGATTTGATATGGATAAATGCCCTATTTTTCCCAAAGATGTGGTTCCACAAAGTATATAGTGATGCATTTTATTTTAGTTCCTGGCAAAATTCTAAAACAGAATATTCCCAAAATCTTAGTAGTGATTCTCTTTTTCTAGGAGACAACATGAGCTAATTAATAAGAAATTATGCCAAATTAAACTCATGTCCTTTTCTGCAGTCATTACACAGGGCCTGGAATTATGAATTAAGAGGGGATTAGGATGGACTATTTTGGGTGAATCTGTGAGTGGTCCCAATGTCCAGCTACTACCAAATTTTTTTTTTTCTTTCTCTTAAGAAAAGAGCTTAGAAGCATTATGGGGTATTGAACAGAATGCTGGACTTGAAATTAAGATGATCTAGATTGAAAACCCACCTTTAACACTTAACTAGCTGTATGCTGTATGGTTGGGACAGCTAGGTGGTGTAGTGGATAGAGCACCAGTGCAGGAGTCAGGAGGATCTGTGTTCAAATCTCACCTCAGACACTTGACACTCCCTGGCTATGTGACCTTGGGCAAGTCACTTAATCCCAATTGCCTCATCCTGGGTCATCTCCAATCATCCTGATGAATATCTGGTTACTGAATTTAGATGGCTCTGGAGGAGAAGTGAGGCTAGTGACCTGCACAGCCCTTCCTCACTCAAAACAAAGTCAAATGTAAGTCATGTCGTTATTTGATGGCATCGTCTTCTTCGGCAACAAAGGATGCACACACACACACACACAGCTGTATGAACAAGGACAAGTCAACTGCTTTAATTTCCTATCTGAAAAATGGGGCAATACTACTTATAACTACCTTTGCAGGTTTAAGAAATAACATTAGTTCAAGTGAATATTTTGTAGATGGGTGAAAGGACTTGGGCTTTAGCCCTGTCATATTTGATACTTTATCAGGAACTTATTTTGATGACTTAGGAAGTGTGCTTAACTAATCTTTCAATAACCTATAGTGGGGAGGTATTGATAATATGGAGGATGATAGAAATACAAAATAAAGAATAGTTTAGAATTATAGGTTGGATCTAGTTAGACAATATAATATGAACAAATGTAAAGTCCTGTATTGGGGTGCAAAAATCAACTATACAAGTTCAGAATCAGTTAGAAATTATGAGTTAGTAGCTCATGTACAAAAGATTTGAGGTTTCAGAGTCTAAGTGTGATGTGAGTCAGTACCATGTGGTAATGTAATTGTCAAAAATACAACTGGGCTGCTGAGTTATTGCCTATATGGCTTAGCTTTGTTCCAGAAGGTACAAAGAATAACTGAGCTGAAGTTACTAATAGGTAGATTTTTAGTTTGATGGAAAGACTTACTTCCTAGATATTGGCTCTGTGTTATAACAGGAGGCTCTAGAAATGCTCAAGCAAAGTCAGAGTTCCATGCTGTAGGCTAGATTTGTGCATCAGACAGAGAATTTCACTCAATGGTCTTACATCTCTCTTTTGGATTTTAAAATATAAGTACTTCTCCCCCATACATTGTGAATTTTCCTTGAGCAAGATATGCCTTTACCTATATAATGAATTGAAAACCTACAAAATAGTTCCCATAGTTCTTACCATATAATTGAAGATCAAATTTATAACTTGGATTCTATTTTTCACTAGCATTGTTATGGAGGTCTATTATACTTAAAGCTGAAATATCTTTATTTCTATATAGATCAAGCCTTCTATACCCATATCAATATCTATATGTCTATATCTATATGTCTATATCTAGCCTTCTACTCCCATATCTATATGTGTAGCAATATCTATATTCACATCTATGGATATATCATCTTTCTACAGATATCTACACCTACCAATACATTGAATATCTACATCTATCTCTATATCTATCATCTTTTTTACTTTCTCTCTCTCTTTCTCACATATACGTACAGATATGTCTGTCTGTCTCTGTGTATGTGCTTGCATATATATGTGTGTATGTCAACTTCTGTATATGTGTGTATACATGTATATCCTATTAAAATTTAAAGCTTAAAACTTCACTAAGATTTTTCAGATACTCTGTGTGTGTTATATTTATATAAATAGATATCTATATCTGTCTACAGAAATATCTACATATAGATACAGATGATATACATATAGGTACAGATATCTCAACTTTAAGTACATTAGACCCCCATTATAATGCTAGCTAAAGTAGAACCCATGTTATAAATTTAATGTAATATGTTACATTAAAAAAAGTTTGAACTATACCATATATAACATAGGCTCACACATCGCTATATTTTATAAGAGCATTTCTTGTTCAAGGAAAAGTCATTATAAACTCACACATATATCTCTTTCCTACATACATAAACTTATATATTTACATATTGATTTTACATTGATTTTTTAGGAGAAAATATTTGAAAATAAGTGTAGCTAGATAGTACTACGGATAGAGTGCCAGACCTGGAATCAGGAAGATGAATGTAAATCTGGATTCATATATTTACTGCCTGTGTGACACTAGATATGTCATTTAACCCTGTTTTCTTCTATTTCCTCATCTGTAAAATGAGTAGGGGAAGGAAATGGCAAACCAGTCTTGTGTCTTTACCATGAAAACCCCAAATGGGGTCATGAAGTGTGAGATGCGACTAAAATGATTTAACAATAACCCTTGAAAATAAAATAAAGCGATAGTATATTTTCTTTAGCTGTTACATTTTTATTACAGTTATTTAAACTAAATTATGTTATCAATGGTGATATTTTATAAAAACTGAGTGTAATTCTGTAGTAATTAGGATTGAGAATGAAGGTGGAATTAATAGAAAAAAAAACAAAGAATTTTTCGCATAGAACTTAACCTTTTAGAATAGTCTGTGGTGATTCAAGAAAATATTTGATGACATATTCTTCCAAAAGATCACAGATGTGCTAAACAAGCAAAAGATTTTTGTTTCAGGCACAGGATTTCCCTTTCTTTTTTTCTTTTTGTTTGTTTTTAATTTTACTTTTCATTTCTAACACAGTTTGTGACAGATAAGGCAATTCAAACTTTTGGTCAGGTGGTACTTCTTTTTAAAGCATTTATAATATGGACCACAAAAGATTTTTTCTTTTTAAATATTAACCAAGTGAGACACAAATAACACTTATGTTGCTAACTTCACAAGCTGTTGACCTAATTGTCTCCACAGTATTACTAAGATTTAAAGGACCCTAACTTATTGTTGGTCTAAAGTCCTAAGTCTAATAGCTTATTTTAGACTTAACCTCGGATGTTCCACTACCCATAATCTATAATTTAATAGATCTGGTATTAAGCTTACAAACCTTTTGACTATAGGAAATTGCCACCGTGAGTAGGGACATTGCAGGGAAACAATATCTCCCCAACTTCATGTCAGTTCCAGGCAGGGTTAGATTGTCCATTTACATTCAGTTAGGCTTAAATTCTGCCAGGTGTCAGTGGGGAAATTGACTCAGTAGAATCCTACCTCAGCCCAGGCTGAACAGCCACTCTCCCACGCTTCCCATGAGATTATCTTATGCAGTTCATACCAGCACCTCACAAGCTTACTGTCATCTTGAATTGGGGATTCAGACCACCTTTCTTGCTACCCATACCTGTAGTTAGACTCAGAAGAACAGTCACTTAATAGTCCCACAGCATCTAAAAATGGCAAGTTCCAATAACCAGGTCTCAAATATGATTATAATTTCTCTTTGGCTAAGGAGCATCTTTTGAGGCAAGTCTTAAGTGGCTTACATGCCTTTCCATACATGTCCTAGTTCCTGATTAAATAACAATCATAAAATTAAATTTACCATTAAAACCTTAACTTTTCCATCAATGCCAAATTTTACCTGAGGTTACATTCCTCTAGGAAATTTAGACTGAAATTCTTTTCTCCAAACTAAAGATGTCATTGATTTATTCTCAGTAATTAATTCAGTCAATTGTTTTAATACTAATTGCTTTTACTTCACTTTGTAACATGTCCAATTTTTCTCCCCATCACTCCCTCCCCCTGCTTCCTAATACCTTGCATTTTGATTACTCCTTCCTTCAATGTATCCTCCCTTCTATCACACACCACTGTTCCCTTATCCCGATCTTCTCCCTTTTCTTGCAGGACCAGATAAATTCCTATACCCCATTCCCTGTATTTCTTATTTCCCGATTATATGCAATAAAAATTCTCAATATTCGTTGTTAATACTTTGAATTTCAACTTCTCCTCCCCTTCCTCTCCTTCCCCAGCCCCACTGAGAAGGCAAGCAATTCAATACAGACTAAATATGTGTTGGCTTGCAAAAGACTTCCATAAAAACCATGTTGTGAAATACTAATTATATTGCCCTCTGTCCTATTCTATCCCCCCTTATTTTTCCTCCACAATTGACATTGTCCCTCTTCGAAAGTGTTTCTTTATAGTGACTCCTTTATCTCATTTTCTCCCCCTTCTAACATTCCCCTCACCCCATTTGTCCCCTCATCTCTTATTTTTCTGTGGTGTGATATAAATTTTCATATAAAATTTAATGAGTATGTTATTCCCTCCTTCAGCCACATGTGGAGAGAGTAGCTTCATTTTTCCCCTCTCCCTTTTTCCCTTTTCTCCTCCATTAAACAAGATTTTTTTTATTGCTTTTAGGAGTTATAGCCTGTCCTCTTCCATTTCTCCCTTTCTCTTCCTTGTATTTTCCTGCTTCACCCCTTAATTTCTATTTTATTTTATTTTATTTTGTGTGCGTATGGATATCATCACTTCTGATTCAACACATGCTGTACTCTCTATCAAGCTATCTATCTACTATATATATATATATATGTGTGTGTGTGTGTGTGTGTGTGTGTGTGTGTGCGTGTGTGTGTATGTACAATCTCTCCATCTACCCAAATACAGAGAAAAATATTCAAGAGTTATAAATATTTTCTTTCCATGTAGTAATATAAACAGTTCAGCTTTAGAGAGTCTTTTATGATTTTTCTTTCCCGTTTACCTTTTCATGCTTCTCTTGATTCTTGTCTTGGGAAGTCAAATTTTCTATACAGATCTGGTCTTTTCCTCAACATGAATGATTGGAAGTCCTCTATATCACTGAATGACCATTTATTCCCTTGAAGTATTATACTCAGATTTGCTAGGTAGGTGACTCTTAGTTTCAATCCTAGTTCCTTTGACCTCTGAAATATCCCATTCAAAGCCCTTCAGTTCCCTTAATGTTGAAACTGCCAGATCCTGTGTTATCCTGATTATATTTCCACAATGCTCAAATTGTTTTTTTCTAGCTGTTTGTAGTATTTTCTCCTTGATCTGAGAAATCTGAAATATAGACACAATATTCCTAGGAGTTTCTGTGTTTGGGTCTCTGTCAGGAGGTGATTGGTGGATCCTTTCAATATTTATTTTCTTCTCTGATTCTAGAACATCAGGGCAGTTTTCATTGATAATTTCATGAAAGATAATGTCTAGGATCTTTTTTTGATCATGGCTTTCAGGTAGTCCCATAATTTTTAAATTGTTTCTCCTGGATCTATTTTCCAGGTCAGTTGTTTTTCCAATGAGATGTTTCACATTATCGTCTTCTTTTTTTTTTTTTTTCATATTTTGGATTTTGTTTTGTAACTGCTTGATTTAATTCATCATCATTCATTTCCCTGAACTCAATTCTCTCTTTCAACAAATTATTTTGTTCATTGAGCTTTTTCTCCTTCATTTGGCTAATTCTCCTTTTTAAAACCTCCTTCTCCTTATTGGCTTTTTGGATCTCTTTTTCCAATTGAGTTAGCCTCTTTTTAAAGCTGTTATTTTCCTCAGCATTTTTTGATTCTCCTTTAGTAAGCTGCTAACTTGTTTTTTTAAGGTGTTCTATTGCTTTAGCCCCATTTAAGTTCCCTTTTGAGGTCCTGGAGGCAGAGGCCTTGCCTCCCTCTCACAGTATGCCTTGTTCTTTCTCACCCGAAAGGATGAGGGGAGACACTTGTTCCCCAAGAAAGTACCTTCTATGGTCTTATTTTTTTCTTCTTCTTTGGGCATTTTTCCAGTCAGTTTCTTGACTTCTGAGCTTCCTCTCCCCACCACCACCTGGTTTCCACCCCATTTCTTTTGCAGATGTTACAAATCAGGCCTAGTTGTGTGAAAACCTCAGGTTTTTGATCTGAAATTTATCTTTTGTTTCTTGTGGGAATACACACACATATGCATATATGTGTGTATGTATATATGCATATATGTGTACATATATATATATATGTATGTGTGCTTGTGTGTGTGCACACAAGCACACACATATCCCGTTCTGTAATACACATAGTGATCTCAGCTATATTAATTGCTGTCTTGGACTAAATATATTCTCAGTTTTACTTAAGTTACTAAAGATCTCTAGGGTAAAATATTTTCTAAATCCTATCTCTTTAATTATGAAAAGTTATCCCAAGGCATTTTTAAAAAAGTGATTATGAATATTTAAAAATTCAGATCTCAAATTCTTACAACTGATTTTGCTGAATGTCATATTAAATTAACATATATCTTCTTGGTAAGAACATAAACTACTTTTTGGCAAGGATGGGTTTATTTTTAGATATCTCCTCAGTGCCCAGCACAGTACGCAGGATGTGCTCAATAATGAGGTGCTGATTGATTGATGAACACACCTTTAGCATGTGGTCACTACCAAGTGGAGCATAAGGAAAATTAGTAAACAAAACTCATTTTCAAGTACTATTTCTTTCTGATTTATTACATTTTACACCAACTTATACCATGTAGAAAAAAATGATCAAATTCTTGTTTGTAATAAAAATAAAAATTGCACAAGAAGATTTTGGTATGTGCCTATTTTCAGAGTGTCATTTTTGTGAAGTTTCGGGGGAACTTGTTATAGTCATTTTCATCTTTTATTCACACTTTAAATTAATGATATATTTGCTTTTTAATATCTCTAGGACCAAAAGATAGGGTTGAGACCAAGTAAATATAAAATTGCCAGAGCATACTATTAGAAGTAACAAAAAAGATGATGGCATTAATGGATATAAACTTTGGCTGTGCCTGATGGTGCAATCAATAAAAAAGGACCTACTAGAGGTAAGAACTGACTTAATTTGCTCTTTCTTCCCCTTCTCATTCTCTAGGCATCTTGTCTTACCCCTTTCCTATTTTCACAGTTAACAAGTCTAGGAAGTAAGCAGTCATTCAATTCCTCCATTGGATGTTAAAGTTAAACCCTGGATAGCTTTTGCAAGTATCTGTGACTGCTTTGAAGAGATTCATTAAGAATTCATTAAGAATTCTGGTTTTATTGTCTTTAAACTTTGAAGATTTGCTGCCCAGCTTCACCTTCAGTTCTTCCAAATTTGAAGACCTCTGTTCTGGAGCTCCCTAGTTCAGAATGGAAATCTCTTCAAAGTTGCTTCTTAATAGTGTTTCTTTCTCAATGTCTGTGCTTAAAATACTTGTATCTGGAGGCCTTTCTTGCTTGAATATGTTAATACCAAATAAGATTTGAGTATCGATTTAAAGAAATTGTTATGGAACGTTGACTTCTTAAAGTTAATTGTGGATTGTACCTAGATTGGGATCTTATTGGATGATGGATAAGTGAGAAGGACAGGAAGGCACAGTTAGATTTCCCATTACATACATGGTAGCAGAAGGAAGAGTATCAGGAGAGGAGATTTGCAGAAAATGCCTTCTTGGCTTACATAGTAGTCTAAAACTTAAATTTGTGGATGCATATATGTAAGCCATTATTCTGAAAAAATAAATGTATATTATTTGAACCTTATGGATATGTAAGATCTATAGTATAGCTTATTTCTTATGGTTTTCAAAATTTGCAAAGGGCAACCATAGACTTTAGTGAAAAAGAGTTGCCCCTCACCTCCTTTTTTGCTCCATAAAATACTTAGATCAATACCATTATACTTCTTGGATTAAGTTAAACTATTCAGCATTAAATAAATCTTTATTTTAAGAATTTAACATCATGCTGGGCTAAATGACTTATTTTCATACATCTAAACAAAAATATTATGATTTCAGTGACTGTATATATATATATATATATATATATATATACATACATACATACATACATACACACACACACACACACACACACACACACACACATACACACACACATGGCAATTGAGCATAATAGAAAGCAGGCCAGTTAGAGAAAGTTTGAAGTTCTGGGCTGAAATAAATTTTGTGCTTTCCCTAAGACCTTGAGTAAATAGACTATGAAACCTGTCTTAAGGAAGCTAGCTGTTACATTGTATAGAGTGCTGAGCCTGGAACCAGGAAGACAACTTCTTGAATTCAAATCTGGCCCAAGATATCTATTAACTGTGTGATGACACTGGGATAGTCACTTCACCATATTTGCCTCAGTTTTCTTATTTGTAAAAGGAGTTGGAGAAGGAAATGGAAAAAAAAAAAAAAGCACTGAAATATCTTTGCCAAGAAAACCTTCAGAGGGGTCACAAAGACTTGGAAATGACTGAAAAATGATTGAAAAAGAACCTCTATTTCATCTTTTGTTGTTGTTGTTGTTGTTTTTTAATGGGTACAATAATATCAGCATCTTTAGCTTATGTTGCTTTTATGAAATTCAAATGAGATAAATATATGTAAAGAACATATAAATTAAACCATCATACAAATCTTATATGTTAATACTTAATTTTTCCATAGGAATAATTCTAAGGTTCAAAGTAGGGAGTAAAAGAAAATTTGACTCTTTTTTCCTTAAGTCAATAGCATCAATTTCTCAAAGCATTTCCAATTATGAAATTATAATGTTTACTTAATTCTTCATTTAAAAAATCAGTTGTTCAGTAAGTTATAAATTTTGACCATCAAAAATTCATGAAGACCACCTGCTATAACTGTAAGTTGAGGGAAAAAATTCTAATGAAATCATATATTTTAGAAATTATGAAGTAAATATTAATAACTATAGTCTTTGATTTGGGAATTTTCTTTGCTGTTCCATAAAATATTAGGCAGAAAGTAGTAAAAAACCCAGTTAAGCAGAGACCCTGAAGCCAGAGAGGGTAGAATGATATGTGAAATAACGAAAAGGACATTGAACCTTTCAATTTCAAAGGTGTAAGTCGTCTTGATTACCAATGGATCATTGAGGATGGGAACAATTTCTATTTTTTCTATAATTTACTTTTTTTTTCAGTTTTTGGTATTCACAAAGCTGCTTTTCTGCTCTTTGTGGAAAATACCAGCTTTAGGATACATTTTCTTCATTGTATATGCTAACATGACTTTACTTTGTTTACTTTTTATAATTAGCATTTGTCAGGCTCTTTTTCTAGTGTCACTTTAAAAACTGTATTAATTATTGTTTTCTAAAATCAGAATAGGAATTTCTCAAGCACCTTATAAACCTTCCTCTGAGATTATGCATCTCTTCAATAATAAGAACAACTGTACACATTAACAGTAGTTTCCAAAACTGAATCAGTTAAAATATTTGGATGAAATGCTAAATCGATAACAATTGTAATTTTGTAATTATCAGAATTAGTCAAGGGCACTTTCTGGAGGAGTATTACTTTAATTGTTGAATGAAGAAAATAAAATATGTTTTTAAATTAGGCAAAAGTTTACCAAGCACACTGTATATTCCACCTTGAAGTTCTGACATAGGGATAATACTCTTAAAGCTGCAAAGTTGGAGGATGAGAAATTAATGTGTCTACATCTTTAAAATACATATGTAGATTCAATGAACTTTTTTGATTACTTTGTAAGAAATTATTTTTGGTTCAATACTAGGAAAACTATTAACATTATTTATCATATCAACAAAAAACTAACAAAAATATATGATTATCTCAATAGATGCAGAAAAAAGTTTTTGACAAAATACAACACCCATTCCTATTGAAAACACTAGAGAACATAAGAATAAATGGAACCATAAAATAATAATTTGCATCCACCTAAAACCTTCACCAAGTATTATATGCGATGAGGATAAGCTAGATGCATTTCCAGTAACATCAGGGGTGAAACAAGCATGTCCATTATCACCACTATTATTCACCATGGCACTAGAAATCTTAGCTATAGCAATAAGAAAATAAAAAGAAACTGAAGGAATTAGAATAGGCACAGAAGAAACTAAGTTATCACTCTTTGCAGATGACATGACGATATACTTAGAGAATCCCAGAGAATCAAGTGAAAAACTACTTGAAATAATAAACAATTTTGGCAAAGTTGCAGGTTACAAAATAAACCTACACAGATCTGCATTTCTATATTTTATTCTATATATTATTATATATTATATATTACTAACAATAGCAAGATACAGAAAGAGAAATCTAATTTAAAGCTACAGTAGACACTGTAAACTATTTGGGAGTATACCTGCTAAAACAAACCCAAGGACTATATGAACAAAATTACAAAGCACTCTTTATACAAATAAAGTCAGATCTAAATAAATGGAAAAACATCAATTGCTTGTGGGTGGGCTGAGCCAATATTATAAAAATGACAATTCTACCTAAATGAATTTACTTAATCAGGCCATACCAATAAAACTATCAGATAATTATTTTTTAGAGCTAGAAAAAATAATAACAAAATTCACATAGAAGAACAACAGGTCCAGAATATCAAGGGAACCAATGAAAAGAAATGCTATGAAAAGTGGCCTAGATTTACCAAATCTCTAATTGTATCAAAACCACTTGGTACTGGCTAAGAATCAGAAGGGTAGACCAGTGGAATATGTTAGGTACCCAAGATACAGCAGTCAATGAATACATCAATCTACTGTCTGATAAACCCATGAACCCCAGCTTCTGGGTTAAGAACTCACTGTTCAACAAAAATTGCTGGGAAAACTGGATAACAGTATGGTGGAAACTAGGCACAGACCAACACAAGAATAAATTCCAAATGGGTACATGATCTAGGTATGAAGACTGATACCATAAACAAATTAGTGGAGCAAGGAATAGTGTATTTATCAGATTTATGGAGAAGGGAAGAATTTTTAACCAGACAAGAAATAGAAAACATTATGAAGTGCAAAATGGATAATTTTGACTACCTTAAATTGAAAAGTTTTTACACAAACAAACCAAATGCAAACAAGATCAGGAGGGAAGTAGAAAACTAGGAAAGAATTTTTGCAACTAGTGTCTGTGATAAAGGCCTCATTTCTAAAATATATAGAGAACTGAGTCAAATGTACAAGAATACAAGTAATTCCCCAGTTGATAAATGGTCAAAGGATATGAACAGGTTGTTCTCAGAGGAAGAAATTAAAGATATTTATAATCATATGAAAAAATGCTCTAAATAATTTTTGATTAGAGAAATGTAAATCAAAATAACTCTGAGGTACCACATCACACCTATCAGATTGGTAAACATGACAGAACAGGAAGATAATAAATGTTGTATAGGATGTGGGAGAGTTGGAACACTAATTCATTGTTGGTGGAGTTGTGAGCTCCAACCATTCTGGAGCGTAATTTGGAACTATGCCCAAAGGGCTACAAAAAGTGCCTACCCTTTGACCCAGCAATATTGCTTCTAGTATTGCACCCCCAAGAGATCATAAAAATTGGAAAAGTTCCCATGTGTACAAAAATATTTGTAGCAGCACCCTTTGTGGTGGTCAAAAACTGGAAATCAAAGGGATGCCCATGAACTGTGGAGTGGCTGAATAAGTTATGATATATGAATGTAGTGGAATACTATTGTGCTGTAAGAAATGATGAACAGGAAGACTTCAGAGAGGACTGGAAAGACTTATATGAGCTGATCCTGAGTAAAACAAGCAGAACCAGGAGAACTTTATACACAGCAACAACCACAGTATGTGAGAATTTTTTTCTGGTAGGCTTTGAACTTCATTGCAATGCAAGGACTTAAAATATTCCCTATGGTATCCTAAGGCAAAATGCCTTCCACATCCAGAGAAAGAACTATGGAATTCAATCGCAGAATGTAGCAGATCATTTTCTTTTGTATTACATTTTGGTTTGTTTTATGATTTTTCCCATTCATTTTAATTCTTCTATGCCACATGACTAAGGTGAAAATGTATTTATTAGGAATCTATGTGTAGAACCTATACAAAATTGTGTCCCATCTTGGAGAGAAAGGTGGGATGTAAGGTGATTGATGGGGAAGGAGGGGGAAAAATCTGGTGCCCTTTTCTAGGCAGCCCTTCAAGGGTTCAAAAAAAGAGCTACTATCTCTAACAATCTAGAGCTTATCAATGCAAGTTGGCACATTCTCTTCATCTAACAATATTAGAGAGTTGTTTAGAGTATGTAGATGTTAGATGACTTGTTTGACTTGAGGTCATTCAACTAGTACTTGTCCAAGCCAAGGTTTGAAGCCAATTCTATATCACTATGCTATATACTGCATTTTCTGATGGTAGATAAAATATTTTTTTCCTAATTTTGTACATAAGGAAACTGAAGCTCTGGAAGGTGAAGTGAATATCTAAAGGTTAAAGAGCAAGTAAACTTCAAAACTAAATTTGAACCTGATATTCTCCTGACTCCAAAGCTGTTACGACTACAATGCTGCTTCAGAGGGCCTGTTTAATAGAGGTGGATTCTTGTTTTGGATTGCAGAGATTTTACCATGGCACTAACTTTATTTTTAATAAGAAGAGGAATGAAAGCCAACCAGTTTCCCTCTTCTGCTAGGGAACTTATTCATAGCACTGAAGTCATTTTTCTCCCTAATCTCTTTTGATCTCATTCTCTTGTTTTAATTACACTGTGTTTAAAATGTTACTGTTGTAATGTAAAATTTTTGTCTCATCAGGATTTGAATTCACATTCTTCCAGCTAAACAGTATGAAGTTAAACAGATTAGTTGTCAACAATCAGCAGAATGTAATCAACAAAACCCATCAAGGTGGTCTAGTAGCATTAATTTTATCTAAACTTTTCTTTAGAGACTGTAATGTGCCTTATTTTTTTTATTGATTTTAATTAATGAAAATTATAGCTATTGGGATATCACTCATTCATATATTTACATGTTTTCACATAAAATTTCTTTATATATCCTTTTCTTGGTCTGCAAGCTAAATCATCATGTGGGATTTATTCATGCCAATGACTGTATCTCTGGGCACAAAGAATATTGGTTTTATTGTTAAGTAATTTAGATCCTAGTGTTGTCATTTATTAACTCTGACCAAATCACTTCCCATCTTTGGGTATTTGGCTCTCAGTTTCCACATCCGTGGGATTTGGTGTTTTACCTCTATGGCTTAATGATAATCCTTTTTGACAAGAGGGATAGAGAAGACAATAAAGCAAGTCCTTAGACATTTTTATAAACAACAACATGATTCCATTTTAAATAGACTAGTGACAGTTATCAGAATGCAGTAAACTACTAAGGTTCAGGTAATTAGATTATTTCAGACTTGGAAAAAGCACGTGAAACAGACTTAGATATTCTTTACCATAACAACTGTGTTGCTACTCTCACAGAGTGACAGAATTGAAAAAAAAATCTATCTATCTATCTATCTATCTATCTATCTATCTATCTATCTATCTATACATATGTGTGTGTGTGTGTGTGTGAAATAGAATGTGAGCATCTGGCACAGAAAGGCTACAGAGTTTATAGAAACACACTGATCATTGAAGCTCCAGGAGGTTGGGATCTGGCTAATAATTTGGTATTATCCAAACAAAGAGCACTGCACTAAATGATCTGTTGCTTAGCTCTAACAATCTGTAACCCCAGTTCTTCAAAGATACATTGGTATTCATCTTGAACCTTCTTTTAGCATCAGAATGTCTCTACCTATTATAGGCTCACACTATACTATAGATTTGTCACGGAAAGAAAACACAGCACTTAAAATTTAGGTACAAAGGTCTTAATCTGTCTAAGGCTATACATCATGACACAGAGAAACTCAGCTGGTACCCTAAAGAAAAGAAATCTCTGTCAGGAAGGAGAAATTCAGGATGCAAGTAGTATCTCATAAAATTTTAGTCTATAAAAAAACACATAACATACTTGGTTCACAACCTGTCAGTTAGTAGTGCTAGGTTTTGTATGTGTTTGTATATGTGTGGGGCGGGGGGAGAGGAGGCGCTCATGTGGTTGCACATGAGCATGTGGTTGCACGTGAGCATGTAGTTGCACATGTGTATGTGTGCATTCTAGGGTAAGAGGACCAAGATTTACTAATTTACTATTCTTTCCTTATCTTTAAGAGTCAGCAAAAGGAAAGACACTCTTAGTCTTTTGGTTGACATTGCTCAATATCTGAAGTAAAAGAAGGTAAAAAAAAAAACATAAATGACTGTCTAGCTCTTAAACCAAACTGAACGTCTATTAAAAATGACATTATGTAAGTCAAGAAAGGGAAAATACAATTATCTTTGTAAACACTCAAACCTCCATCCATTTCAGATGACAAAATTTTGGTTATGGAAACCTTGCTATTTCAGCTTATTATCTCCATTTTTCACTCTTAATGGCTTTCTCCATTCAAATATAAGCACTAATGATCTTCCATATGCAGTTTTACCCAACTTTTTTTTAAGTCATCTTTGCCTTTAATCTCTAGAATAAGATTCCTGAGGCAACATTTTTTTTCTTTTAATTTAAGGGAATCCCCAGAATGGTAGATGCTTTCTTTCTTCCCAATTCAGAATTCATCAAATGTCCAAAGAAAAAGGACACAGTGAATCATAATACTGACTCCTGAATGATTCCATCAAAGACTTTTGGCACTTTTTGGTAATATACAAGTATATTGCAGATAATAGCAAAAATGAGCATTTATCCAGGTAACTTTCATAAATAATTTCTTCAGTTTTTATTTCTTTCTTCTTAACAGTCTAAACTTACTAGAGTAGAAATTCTTAACTCTCATTTGCCCAGTTTTTGGTTGCTACCTTCATTCCTTCATCCCCACTGAGGGAATGGAAAGAAACCAGTAGATACTCAAGATCATGTCTATCAGTCTTTTGAACTTTTCATGTTGTTCAACTGAGGAATCTCCCATTTCTGATCATAAAACAAGAGAAAGGAACTTCTTACAAAAAATGGAAAGGAACCAAAATATTTTGTTTACAAAATCTTTATCATAATGGTAAAATGATACAAATATGCAATTTTTCAAAGAGGAAATCCATGCTATTAATAAATCCTCCAAATTATCAATAATAAGAGGAATGCAAATTGAAGGAACTCTGAAGTTTTACCTCAGAACTGAAAGACTGACAAAACCAACAAAAAAGGGGAAACTTGAATTGCTGGAGGAGCTGTAGAAAAACAGGTACATTAATGACCTAGGACCTGATCTAGCAATCTGAAAGATTTTAGCATTGTGATCAGTGCAAATGACCAAACACACTTCCAGAGGGGTATTGATAATATGTGATAGCACCCAACCAAAAAGAAAGCTAAGCAACTACAAGTTGATCTTATTAAAGGAAAAACAAGGTACTTATAAGATATCTGTAGTTTCATGAATAAGCACCTCTCTCCTAGCATGTACATGCAAATGTTCATTCTATTTGCTATTTTCATCAGAATGAAAATTAAAATTAATGTAATATTTTCATCTCACACTGGTGATTTATTATCTATGAATATAATAGGAGAGACCACATGATTTCCTAAGGTCTCATAATGAATTCATGTCTATAAAGACACAATAATTATTAGATGACACTTGCTGTTATTCCAACTACTGCATGAAAAGCTTCCTCTATGCCAAGTGTGCAGAAATCATTATAAAGTGAAGAACTGATAATTATGGTGAATTTGAAATATAAAAATCCATTTCTTGGCCTCAGTCATCTAAATTGACCATCTGCACAACCCTAATTGATCCAACAATTGCTTAATTCTGACTAGATAGTCCTATATATAGATCCTACAGTTATATTGGGAATTCTAGACCACCAAATTTGGAGTTGATTTAAATTATAAAAGATTACTTGTTCTAAAAATGCTGAGAGAGAGAGAGAGAGAGAGAGAGAGAGAGAGAGAGAGAGAGAGACAGACAGACAGAGACAGAGAGAGAGAGACAGAGAGAGACAGAGAGAGAGACAGAGAGATAGAGAGACAGAGACAGAGAGGACCGGATGTGGAAAGGAGGCTGTGTGGAGAGTAGGCAGAGAAGAGACTCAGTGCTAGTTATCACCTAGGAGTTACTATCTGGAATTGCTCCAACACTGCTCCAGATTTCATAGACATAATAAGAACTGGCCTTTGGGTGAAGAACAAAATTTAATCTTTCAAAATCAACAATTTTATGCAAATAAAATATAAGCTGTAAAATGCCAGAGATAATTTAGATCCCTGCAGTTCTCTGAAGAGGTATAAATTGTTCTTTAAAGCCCTAAACAGAGATGAGAAGAGTCTACTAGATTGTAAAGTCTCTTGGAAATTTTAAATTTTATATCTGAGTTACATAAAACATGAATACAACTGCTTTGAAGTTCTTGTCCATCTGGATATTTCTTGATGTGACAGTTCTACTGAGCAAACAATGTCCCTAATTCTAATGTAAGTTAAATTCACTTTGAAATACTACTTCCACTTTTGAAATGACTAAAACATATGTGCTCGAGAGCAATGATATTCTGGCAGGAGACATATCTGTGCCAAAATTCTTTTTTTTATTTTTTTGCTAGACTGCCTCCAATTCTGTAAAAGAAACATTTAGTAACATTTTAGACTTAGATTTACTTGTTTTATTTTGGACCAGACTGATGATTCCATTAGTTGGTGAACCTCTCTCTACCCAGCTACTTCTTTGTACCAGGTAAGCCATACTATATTTACAATCATATTCTGAACTTTATAGTCAGGAGGTGCCTGGGACATGGAGAGGTTAAATGACTTGTCCAGAGTCACATGTCCTGTATGTTTGCAAGGTAGAATTTAAAAACAAGTCTTTCTGACTTTAAAGCTGGTTCTCCTTAAATTATCCCACAATGTCCCTCAAAGTAGATTTAGAAAAATAAAAATATGATGAAGAAGAATAGGGTAAGAGACATGTCATAGTCTTCTTTTTATCCTCCATAACATTTATCAAAGTTCAACTCAATAAGTGTCTGTTTAGGGTTTGTTTTATGTCAAGCACTGTACTAATTACTGAGGATAAAAGACAAAAGCACATTATAATTAGTAACCACTCAAATATTTGTGGACTGAATTAATGAATGATTAAATTATATTTCTGATTACCAAGTAAAAGGATAAATATTTTTCTTTGTGTTGTGTGATAGCCTGTTATCTAATGTTTTAATAATGATAAAGATGCACACTATTACCAACAACAAAAACTGGTGTTTGTATATAGTCTAAGACTAAAAAAGCACTTTATAGTATCTCATTTGAAACTTTCATCCACCCTATGAGTTAAATATTACCTGACATCTTATTTTCCATATGAATAAAGCAAGGAAACAATTAAACCTAAAACCAGAAAACATAGGTTGAGAGAGTCAGAGACTTGTCCAGGGTAATACATGTGACATGGGATTCAAGTCTAAGCCTTTCTGATTCAAGGTCTAGAAATTCATTCATTGTACCACACTATCAAATATTCCTTCATTCAAATAATCTTATAGTCAGATAATAAGATCTTTCAAAGAAAATGAATTTTTGAAACATGACGATAACTGTCTGGAAGTGAAAGTTGACCAATTCACTTGTCTTACTTAGACAAAAACTGAGCCTGATTAAAACAGAAGGAAGTTAGGTTAGAGATCTGTAATCTGGGGGAAAAATAGTTTAATAACTTTTTCATTTTCATCCTGATTCAAGCAACAGAAAAGACTATTCCACACCTCAATTTCCCTCCATTTCATTTAAATAACTAAACATAGCATCTGTGTTGAAGACTTTGCTGGATTCTGGGAGGTCAAAGATTGACATGATGGACAGAAAATTCTAGGAGTTTGCCTGGTGTACAATAGACGCTTAATAACTGAATTATTGAATTGAAAATAGGGGGGCGGAGTCAAGATGGCAGAGTAGAAAGACGCATGTTTACGAGCTCCGAACCCCACAGCCCATAGAATTAATGCAAAAAGAGATCCCCATAAATTCTGGATCACTGAAAGGTGTGCAGAAACAGAGTAGAAGAGATTTCTATTCCAGAGAGCCCTGGAGAGCCATCCCCAGGGTCCGTCACACCCCGGAAAGTGGACCCCACTCCAGCGCTGCCCTGGCCGCGGCCCCAGAGAAGCTGACCCGAGCAGGCTTCAGGGACGGAAGCTCCGGCAGCCAGGAAAGTCCCTCCACCCACAGAAGCTACAGGTCAGTGAGAGAGACGGCTGGGCTGGAGGAGGGGAGCGGAGTGTCTCCCTGACTCGGGCCCCCTCGGGAGGAAGCAGCGGCGTGGCGGAGGTGGGGGCGGTGGCGGAGGCAGCAGCTGCGGCGGTGGCCTGGGACTCCCCCAGCAGCAGGCAGGATCTTCATTACTGAAAGTCTCTGCATAAACAACCTGAGGGAGCTGAGCCTGGGAGACAGCCCTGCCCCACCCCGCTCCATTACTGAAGGCCTCTGCATAAAGCCCCTGAGGGAACTGAGCCTGTGAGGCAGGGCCCCCCCGCCGCCCCCACCCGCTCTGTTCCTGAAGGTCTCTGCATAAAGCCACTGAGGGAGCTGAGCCTGGGAGGCGGCCTTGCCCCGACCCCAGCACTAGAACTAAAGCTCACATTAATTAGCAGCCGGGCGGCGCGGAAAGCTCATGTGAATCTCAGACCCCAAGCACCAGCTGGGTGGGTCTAGGCGGGGGTGGACAGGAATCTCAGAAGTCAAGTAACTGGCTGGGAAAATGCCTAGAAAAGGGAAGAAAAATAAGACTATAGAGAGTTTGTTCGAACAGATGCAAATGATCCCGACTTTTGGATCTGACGAGGAGTAGGATATGTTCTTGCCATCAGTGAAACACGTGGAGGGCAGGGCCTCACTACCCCAGACATCCCAGGGGGATGTCGAGTGGGCTCAGGCCTTGGAAGAGCTCAAAAAGGATTTTGAAAAGCAAGTTAGACAGGTGGAGAAAAAACTGGGAAGAGAAATGAGAGAGATGCAAGAAAAGTATGAAAAATGGTTCAATACCTTGGTAAAGGAGACCCAAAACAATGCTGAAGAAAATAACACCTTGAAGAATAGGCTCACTCAATTGGCAAAAGAGGTTCAAAAAGCCAATGAGGGGAAGAGTGCTTTCAAAAACAGAATTAGCCAAATGGAAAAAGAGGTTCAAAAGATCACTGAATGTAATAGTTCTCTCAAAATTAGAATGGAATAGATGGAGTCTAATGACTACGAGAAACCAAGAAATCACCAAACAAAACCAAAAGAATGAAAAAATGGAAGAGAATGTGAAATATCTCATGGGAAAAACAACTGACCTGGAAAACAGATCCAGGAGAGACAATTTAAAAATTGTGGGACTACCTGAAAGTCATGATCAAAAAAAGAGCCTAGATATCCTCTTCCATGAAATTATCGAGGAAAACTGCCCTGACATTCTACAACCAGAGGGCAAAATAAGTATTGAAAGAATCCATCGATCACCACCTGAAAGAGATCCAAAAAGAGAAACTCCTAGGAACATTGTGGCCAAATTCCAGAACTCCCAGCTCAAGGAGAAAATCTTTCAAGCAGCTAGAAAGAAACAATTCCAATATTGTGGAATAAAATCAGGATAACTCAAGATCTAGCAGCTTCTAAATTAAGGGATCAAAGGGCATGGAATAGGATATTCCAGAAGTCAAAGGAAGTAGGACTGAAACCAAGAATCACCTACCCAGCAAAACTGAGTATAATACTTCAAGGGAAAATATGGTCTTTCAATGAAACAGAGGACTTTCAATCATTCTTGATGAAAAGACCAGAGCTGAAAAGAAAATTTGACTTTCAAACACAAGAATGAGAAGAAGCATGAAAAAGTGAACAGCAAAGAGAAGTCTTAGGGGACTTACCAGAAGTGAACTGTTTATATTCCTACATGGAAAGAAAATATTTGTAACTCTGAAAACTTTTCAGTATCTGGGTAGTTGGTGGGAGCACACACACACACGTACATGCATGCATGCACACACACATACACACATGCACACACATACAGAGACAGAGAGCACAGAGTGAATTGAATAGGATGGGACCATAGCTGAAAAGAAATTAAGGTAAATGGTGAGAGAGAAATGTAGTGGGAGGAGAGAGGGTGAAATGGAATGGGGTAATTATATGTCATTTAAGAAGCAAGTAGGAGACTTTTTAGTGGAGGGAAAAAGAGGAGAGCTGAGAAAAAAAACAAGAAGTTTACTCTCATTACATTTGACTAAAGGAAGGAATAAAATGCACACTCATTTTGGTATGAAAACCTATCTTACAGTATGAGAAAGTGGGGGAGGAGATAAACAAGAGGGGCAGATGATGGAAGGGAGGGCAAAGGGAGGAGGGAGCAATTTGAAGTCAACACTTAGGGAGGGACAGGATCAAAAGACAGAAGAGAAACAATGAGGGGCAGGATGAGATGGAGGGTAATTCAGTTAGTCTTACACAACACGACTATCAGGGAAGTCATTTGCAAAATTACACAGATATGGTCTATATTGAATTGCCTGCCTTCCCAAAGGGAATGGGTGGGGAGGGAGGGTTGGGGAGAATTTGGAACTCAAAGTTTTAGGAACAACTGTTTAGTATTGTTGTTGCTACTAGGGAAGAAGACATACAGTTAATGAGGAATAGAAAGTCATCTGGCCCTACAGGAGAAAAGAGAAAATGGAGACAAGAGAAGGGAGGGATGAGAGAAGAGAGGGCAGATTGGAGATAGGGAAAATTAGATTGCTCAGTGTATTGGGGTGGAGGGAGGGGATAAAAGGGGCGAAAATTTGGAACCCAAAATTTTGTGAAAATAAATGTAAAAAGCTAAATAAATAAATAAATAAATGAACAAACAAACAAATAAATAGATAGTTAAATAGATAAATAAATAGATTGATAAATAAATAAATAGATAAATAAATGAATGAATGAATAAATGAATAAATAAGTAAATGGATGGGTGAATAGATAAATAAAGAAAAGAAAAAAGAAAATAGGGGAGGAAATGTACATTAATAACTAATGAAGTATGAAAAAGAGACCCTACCTCTGGAGTCAGAAACTCTGGGATTAAATTATATCTCGGATATTTACTGCCTATTTGACTTTGGGCAAATGTCTTAAAATTTGTAGGTCTCATTTTCATCAACTGTAAAATGAGGGGATTGGATTGGATGACTGCAGCATTTCTTTTCTATATATGAGTCATAAGTATAAGAAAATTTGCTCAGGAGGAGGAGCCAAGATGGTGGAGTAGAAAGATTCACATATGCTAGCTCCAAACCCACAGCCCATAATTGCCTGTAAAGAGGAACTCCCAACAAATTCTGGAGGAGTGGAAGCCACACAGCAATGTAGTGGAGGAGATTTTGTTCCACAGAGCCCTGAAATATAGGCACCAAAGGTCCATTGTGCACTACACCGGGAGCAGAGCCCAGCCCTGCCCTGGCCATGCTGCCTCGAGAGGAGTAGATCCAAGCAGGCTTCAGGCATAGATTCTCTGGCAGCCGCCAAGGTCCCTCCACCCACAGGTGCTACAGGTCAGTAAGAGACCCTATCTGGTCGGCTGAGAGGGGAGTGGGGTGTCTCAATAACTCAGTTCCCCTTGGGAAGTAGCTGCAGACCCAGGATCCCAAAGCAGGCAGGAGCACCGATCTATTACTGAAGGTCTCCACATTAACCCCCTGAGGGAAAGGAGCACTGTGAGGTGGCCCTGCCCCCACCTGAGAACCTGAATTTAATCTTACCTTGAATAGCAGCCAGCCCACTGTTGAAAGCCCTGAGGCTGGGGAGTAGCATTTGAATCTCAGACCCCAAGCACTAGCTGGGTGGATCTAGAGTTGAGGCAGGGGTGGAGAGGAATCTCAGAGGTCAAGTAACTGACTGGGAAAATGCCCAGAAAAGGAAAAAAAAAATAAGACCATAGAAGGTTACTTTCTTGGTGAACAGATGTTTCCTCCTTTCCTTTCTGATGAGGAAGAACAATGCTTACCATCAGGGTAAGACATAGAAGTCAAGGCCTCTGTATCCCAAACATCTGAAATAGATATCCAATGGGCTCAGGCCATGGAAGAGCTGAAAAACGATTTTGAAAATCAAGTTAGACAGGTGGAGAAAAAACTGGGAAGAGAAATGAGAGAGATGCAAGAAAAGCACGAAAAATGGGTGAATACCTTACTAAAGGAGATCCAAAAAAATGCTGAAGAAAATACCCCTTGAAAAATAGGCTAATTCAATTGGCCAAAGAGGTTCAAAAAGCCAGTGAGGAGAAGAATGCTTTCAAAAGCAGAATTAGCCAAATGGAAAAAGAGGTTCAAAAGCTCACTGAAGATAATAGAACTCTAAAAATTAGAATGGAACAGATGGATGCTAATGACTTTATGAGAAACCAAGAAATCACAAAACAAAACCAAAAGAATGAAAAAATGGAAGAGAATGTGAAATATCTCATGGGAAAAACAACTGACCTGGAAAATAGATCCAGAAGAGACAATTTAAAAATTGTGGGACTACCTGAAAGCATAATCAAAAAGAAAGAGCCTAGACATCGTCTTCCATGAAATTATCAAGGAAAACTGCCCTGAGATTCTAGAATCAGAGGGCAAAATAAGTATTCAAGGAATCTACTGATCACTGCCTGAAAGAGACACAAAAAGGGAAACTCCTAGGAACATTGTGGCCAAATTCCAGAATTCCCAGGTCAAGGAGAAAATCTTGCAAGGAGCTAGAAAGAAACAATTCCAATATTGTGGAAACAAAGTCAGGATAACACAAGATGTAGAAGCTTCTACATTAAGGGGTCGAAGGGAGTGGAATAGGATATTCCAGAAGTCAAAGTAACTAGGACTCAAACCAAGAATCACCCACCCAGCAAAACTGAGTATTATATTTCAGGGGGAAAAATGGTCTTTCAATGAAATAGAGGACTTTCAATCATTCTTGATGAAAAGAGCAGAGTTGAAAAGAAAATTTGTCCTTAAAACACTGGAATGAGAAGAAGCATGTAAAAGTAAACAGCAAAGAGAAGTCATAAGGGACTTACCAAAGTTGAACTGTTTACATTCCTACATGGAAAGACAATATTTATAACTCTTGAAATTTTTCAGTATCTAGGTAGTTGGTGGAATTACACACACACACACACACACACATGCACACACACATGTACACACGTGCGCACACACACACTCAGACATGCACGCACACACAGATAGAGAGCACAGAGTGAATTTAACAGGATGGGATCATATCTTAAAAAAATTAAGGTAAATAAATGTATAAGAGAAATGTATTGGGAGGAGACAGGGTGAAATGGAATGGGGCAACTTATCTCTCATAGAAGAGGCAAGAAGAAGACTTTTTAGTGGAGGGAAAAAGAGGAGAACTGAGGAAAAAAACACGAAGTTTACTCTCATCACATTCGACTAAAGGAAGGAATAAAATGCACACTCTTTTTGGTATGAAAACCTATCTTGCAATACAGGAAAGTGGGGGAGAAGCACATAAGCAGGGTGGGGGGCAGATGATGGAAGGGAGGGCAATGGGAGGAGGGAGCAATTTGAAGTCAACACTCTTGGGGAGGGACAGGATCAAAAGAGAATAGAAAAAATGGGGGGCAGGATAGGATGGAGGGAAATATAGTCTTACACAACATGATTATTATCGAAGTCATTTGCAAAACTACACAGATATGGCCTATATTGAATTGCCTGCCTTCCCAAAGGGAATAGTTGGGTAGGGAGGGATGGGGAGAAGTTGGAACTCAAAATTTTAGGAGCAACTGTCGAGTATTGTTCTTGCTACTAGGAAATAAGAAATACAGGTAATAGGGAATAGAAAGCTATCTGGCCCTACAGGACAAAAGAGAAGATGGGGACAAGGGAAGGGAGGGATGATAGAAGAGAGGGCAGATTGGTGATAGGGGAAATTAGAATGCTTGGTGTATTGGGGTTGGGGGAGGGGACAAATGGGGAGGAAATTTGGAACCCAAAATTTTGTGAAAATGAATGTAAAAAGTTAAGTAAATAAATTTATATTAAAAAAAATTTGCCCAGGTTAAAAATAATAAAGGATTTGAGAAAGGAAAAAGCCCTTTCTTTTGGATTTATAAAGAAATGTGTAAAGGATTTGTTCTGATAGAATACATGAACTAGGAAGTGCTTTGGCAGGACAAAGTTAGGTAGTGTTTCCAATTCACTTTTTTAAATAGAGTTTTTAACAGAGAGTCTCATTTTATTTTGAAGTGATATCAAAATCTGGACCATTAGATTCATTTATTTGCCATTTTAAATTCTAGAAAACCAAATTTAAACCGTGCAGCATTTATTACTTGGTTTGGCTACTCCATTTTTTTCCTTTGTCAATAAAGATAATAAAGTGGTGTTTTCTATCTTACAATTCAGTGATCTTTTTAAAGGACTGTTGAGAAGGATTTGAGGACTTGTTGTGGCTGTTAAAGGAACATCCACAAGATAAGAAAATCTAGTTCCTTATCCTCCTGATTTTGTTTCTTTATCTGTAAAATGGAAAAAAATATAATCTTTATACTATCTGATTCACAGGATTATTCACAAGATTATAAGGAACTTATTTTAAAACTAGGTAAGCATTATGCAAATGTAAACTTCTTCTATAAGCTCCTCAGGCTATTACCCTTTACTGGTTTTTCTTCCCCTAGGAAGCTAGCTGCCTTTAATATTAATTATCATCAAATTTCACCCACATAAAATTGTGTTTCCTTTGTGAAAGACATCACAGCATTTTTCCTCCCTTTTGTACAAAGCACTCTATGTGTCATAGCTCAAACCTCAACAGCCTTGTGAGGGAGGTACTATATGTATCATCCTCATTAACAAATAGTTTGGTTCATATCTTCCTGACTAGACATCTCTTTCTGTCTCTCTTTCTCTCTCTATACACACACACACACACACACATACACACACACATATATATATATATATATATATATATATTTATATACACACATATTTACATACACAAACACACACATTTATACACACACACACACACACACACACGGAGAGAGAGGAGAGAGAGAATAAGTTTTCCAAATTCTTGTCTTTCTCCAGGAATAACATACATTTAGGGATGTCTCTGCTAGGTCTATCTCTAAATTTACTTTATATTTAATAGCAGTGACAAACAAAATTAGAGAAATGTTTTTACTAAGGAAGATATAAAACAATAGATCCTCTATTTCTCAAATATCCTTTGTATTTTATTTGAACCAGTGACTTTTTAGTTAAATAAAAAAAAACCCATGGATTGGCCACATTTTACCCCAAACCATGGTCTAAAAACAGCAATAAAAATAACTAAGGCACTGGTTTATAAGAAATGAAACAATTTTGTACCAAACAATTTACAAAAATGTAAGAACTAATACCTGGTGAAAAAAATAGCTCATTTCCATTGTCTAGAAGTATATGTATAGCTAGAAGTAACATAAAAGGAGCCCTTGTCTTGGAAAACTGCTTTTATTTTTCTTTCCAGTTTTCTTTTATTTTAATATTTGGATGAAAATTTCTGGGGAAAAGAGAAACCTAAATCTCAAACTCTGATCTATTTATTTAGAATGCTAAACACTTCTCTGTAAAATCACTCCATTTCTGTATGTAAGTTCCCAAAGATACGCTTGAATCTGAAGAAAAAAATGACCTAATCTTGACTTCCTCCTTGGCAGAACAAAACAGCGAAATGCACTGAATCTTGAACTTCTGGATGAAGGTCACTTAATGCCCTGTGGGAGGTATTTCAGTCACATCAAAGCTTTTGAAGAGAAAAAGTCAAGAACTTTGTGAAGCAGCTGCAATAAGGCAATTTTTCCCTTTTCTATTTTCTCACCTGTACAAATATTGCAAGATACCATCAGTGTGGCAAATTTCTTGCAGTGAAAATAACTTTGAATTGCCTCTAAGTTGCCAGGTGAATGGATTCCTTGATGCTTTACTTCAGAGGAAAGTGAATAAGTTTGAAAGTAGTTTAAGGCAAAGTTTCCCTCCCCTTGTTGTGAAGAACTCACGACCTGTTTGCAAGGGGTAGTATTTTATGAAACATTTTGGGCTGAATTTCAGTGATCTATCCATTTTAGAGAAACAATAAAATGTGGCGTATTTGTAATGAAATATAATGGCTTACCAGCAATATTTAATATATATGATTTCTCTGAAACAAAGGAGATAAATCATTGAAAAACTGTTAAATCTATCATCTATTCAACATTCAAAATAAATTTTGCTTAGTATTCTTCAAGATTATTGAAAGATAATGGAGAACAATGAAAATATAGTTTTACTTTCAATGCATCTTTCCCCTTCCTAATAAATTCCCCTCATTTACAATTCTTACTTGTACATTATTTCCTAAAGGCCTTTTTATCACAAATTAAGTACTAGGGTACGTGCTGCTTAAAAAATAGTCTGCAAGTAAAGTGCAATTTATTTGTCTCTAATAGGATGTTTGTGTGAATAAGATGCTATCTCTCTGTAGGCTTTTAAATAAACTATAATTATAATCCATTTAAGGGTTGATAGAATAATTTGTGCACTTTATGCACATTAAAAACCTGCTATTATTTGGAGCAATTAGACCTAGACATAGAGATGGGACACAAAATGAGTGAGAAATATGTAATGACAGAGATGTTTAAAATAATAATTAAAAACAAATTGAATAATAAAGTGATTTTCTAAAAGAAAATTCTAGTGATGCTCCTGAAATATAAGGAAATGATATATATTTTTGCAATCAAGAAAAACTTTAACAAAAATATATTTTTATCCATTGGAGCTAGAGAAGTTCTCATCAGAGTGTCTCAAACTACATACAACCTAGCAAATGTTTATTGTCCAAAAGAAGGAATGAGGAGATATCTGGTGAACCTGTGAGAGGTCTAATCCTTTCTTAGTCCTTATTTTTCTATTGAATCTTAAATCAGGAGAAACCCATGCAAGAATAATAGTCATCCGTGGCATAATTTTTGACCAGTTAATTATTCCTACTAGTTTTGGAGTAATTGACTATTCTTACTGTATTATCAGGTATAAGGGTCCTGCTTAGTTTGCTCAAATATATACTATATTTGGAACGTCTAAATTATAATTAAACAGTTATACACGTATAAGTATAACTGAATGAATATCCTTAAAGCTATAAACAAAGGATTTTGTTGACTTAGAAACCATGGACCTAGCTTATTGCAATATAGCTTAAAAGAAGATGTTCCCTAGAGTAAATACTCTTCTTCCTGATTTTTTTTTTAGCTTTTGGTGCCATAATTAATCTGGAGTAGACTAAAGTGATTAGGTTGTGCAGTGCATAGAGCACTGGACTGGAAATCAGGAAGACACCTTCATGAGTTCAAATTTGACTGCAGACACTAGCTATGTGACTCTGGGAAAATCACCTAATCCCGTTTGCCTCAGTTTCCTCATCTGTAAAATGATCTGGAGAAGAAAATGGCAAACCATTCCAGCATCTTAGCCAAGAAAACCTCAAATGGGGTCACAAAGAGTTGGAAATGACTAAAAAAATGACTGAACAACAAAAAAGTTATTGCCAGGTTGTGAAGGGTTTTAAATGGAAAAGTTTTAAGACAAAGTGAGAAATCAGAAGGAAACACCAGAGTTTACTAAGTAGGGAAGGGACATAGTCTAGACATAAAGGCAAGTGCACTAATTAAAAGTCTAGTGTAATAGGTTATATAATGAGGGCGTAAAGTAATATGGTGGCCAGGCGGATGGAGAGAAAGGGATAGATTTTTTTTAAGTGTTCTGCAGTTGAAATCTATAAGACTTGACAAATGATTGAATACTTTTGGGAAGTAAGAATAAAGAGTAACACATAAAATAAAGAAGGACAACTATAATTTCAAAACATATAAGCACAAAATAAATTTGTGTTGAAATCAACTAAGAAACTGTAGGTAATACTACATCTGTTATTCAGTTTTCTCCAATCACAACCACTGTTCTGAAATATAATTTAGGGGATGCCATAATTTAGTATTAGAACTAAATTCAATGTGGTTGTTTATAAATGATAGGGAAGAGAAAACTTATATCAAAATGTTCTAAATTATGTTTATAGTTAGATATCATAAAACTAAAGAATTCTGGATGTTCGTTAGAATTCTAAGGTACTTTTATTTTTCAAAAGTAATATTAACATGTCATTTTTAATAAAAGCCATGGTCAAACCATATTTTCATTTGACAAATGTAATTAATTAGATACATTTTAAAAAATTATTGGATTTATGGAAATGTACCATCTTTACCTCTTACGGTTTTCAGAAGAACACTGTTCATTGGATGTATTTGTACTCCAGGAACGCTATTTTATTGTTTCTTTTTTATTTTCTTTTAACCATTCCCTTCCATTCCTTCTTAAATGGCTATTGCTAAAAATCATCAAAACATCATCCTAGACTGAAATTTTCATTTTTTCAAATGTTTTTGAAAATATTTCACAAGATTTACTAACAAATATATGTATATATGATATATATGTTATATATATGCATATATATGTGTGTGTGTGTGTGTATGTTTGTATACACACAACACTCTAGACATTCAGCCAAAAAGAACAAGTTATTACCAAAGTTTTAAAATGTCAAACATTTTTATAATACTTATTTCAGTCTCTTACATCTATTACTTACCTGCTTGTGAGCATGGTCATATGAATTAATATGATTGTCAAACTCCTGATGTTTGTAATATTGTTTGTCACATAGTTCACAGTAGAAATTGGCCTTTAAGTCTTCTAGAGCCTTTGCTATTGTATTCTCCTTCTCAGCATAATCCTGGAGAAAAAGATCCCACAAAGGAGAAAACACTTTAGATCTCCTTCTGATTTTAGTTGGATTCAAATGAACGTTGAGTACTATATTTTTTATCACATATAACAGGGAAAAAGAAATTAAATTAAGCACCTGTATGAACCCATACTTAGTTCTTTTTTTTTTATTCCCCTTTTCATAATAAGTGCTAATAAATGCTTGTTGCTTGCCTGGCTAAAGAAGGCTTAAAGTCAACATGAAAACAAACAAAAAGTAGAAAGATGAAAATAATATTAAAAGATGGAAATGAATAGAAATACTCAACTGAGGCAATTGTCCTTTAAAGAAGCAGAGAGGGAACTGTAATGACTGCTGAGCCCATTCAGCAGTGCACATTTCTGTCTTCAATAGTCAAAAGTTTACACTTTCAAATCTTAACAGCTTAAATATGCCCTAGAGGTCTTTGAATAGATCTGTATTCATATAATAAAGAATAACATTTTCCTGGAGCCTAGGTATTTTAAATCCTTAATCATTCAATAAAAATCTCAACTGTGCTTCACTTGTGCAAAGGTATTCATTTAAACTCAGATCTATTTATGGTACCTTTTAACAAACAATTGTTTTAGACTGATGAAAAATGAGAATATAGTATATTTTGTCACAGCTCTCAACTGAAAAGTTAAAAAAAAAGAGTGGTGACTAAGGCTGTGTCAGAATCTTCCCAAATGAAATAATGATCAATCTATTTGTTCACATGTGATTTTGTTTTGCCTGATGCTAAATGACTGATAATGGAATTCTTTACTGATAAAGAAAAGAAAAGACGAAACTTCTTTTGGCTTTGTGAAGAGACAGTTTGAAGTAATAAAGAAAATATAGAAGAAACTGCATAGGTTGAAAAGTAATTAGGACAATTTCTTCACTTTAGAGTAAATTCTTGGTACCCTATATTGAACTCATCCAGGAATAAAATATAGTTTTGCTCACATATTTTTGTTCTATAATTTTCTTCTACTTTATCTTCTCCAGCAATGGCGTAGTATCTCTTCCTGCTACTCAAACACATCATTTCTCCTTCTTACTGTGTTTTATGACTCAAGACCACATTTTAATACTCTCCCTCTCCATGCTCTATAGTCACTTCATTGCATAGTCTTTGATGAGAAGTGATAGTCTAAAAGCTGCAGTAATTGTTTTAAAAATTAGATTAACATTTAATAATATTGGGTTAGAGCTTCATGTCACTTAATGGGTGACTGAAACTTTTACCCATCTTCAATAAATTTATTAATTATTTGCACATATTCAAACTCTAAGTCTATGCTAATTGGGTGCTCTAATTGTCATTTACTCTATGGAAATGTTATTCATTATGGTTCACTTCTCTTTGAATCTATGATTTCTATATCTTCTCCTGCTTTTACAAACTATTTGGTAAGAAATATTAAATAACAAAAATATTCCAAATGAGATTTTGTAGTTATTATCCATTAAATCAATGTACCTAATCATATTAATGTTCATTTCTTTATTGTTCCTTTATGCTTTAAAAAATATCCAAAGCAAATTGTTAAAAATAAAAAAATTACTAAAAATTCATAAAATTACTAAAATTGATTTAAGTGAGTGTATTATAGAAAAGCCAGTTTTAATGGGTAAAATTCAGCCCCATGATTTCATGCCTCAACTGGGTGTAGCAGTGATAAAACCCCATTCAATTTTGAATACATGAGTACTAAATGATTTCATATCAAGAGGCTAAACCTGTTGTTCAACTGATTCTCTGCCAACAATAGTCCCTCTCTCCCCAATACAGTTTATTTTCTCCAATTATTAATCACCTCCTTCTCTCTCTAAATATCTAGATCCTTTAATATATTGCTTGTTTGTTTTTGTTTGGTAAGGCTAGATCTTGCTCAAAGGAAATACTGTTTGGTTCTTCCTGGAAGAAATAACCACACACTTTTCTTAAGCTATGCCTATATATCATTAGAGTAGCCCAAAACAAATCAAAGAAACAAAAAAATTGAGGATGGTAAAACCGAAAGCAAAATATTTAATTTCTGGATCTTATAAAGAAACCTAATATTTAATTTTTAATTGGTTTGATATTTAGAAATATATAATTCAATAGTTTTTCAGAGTTATGAGTAATGCAATGAAAATGTTTGTCTTTGAGTAGACAAAAGATAAGTGATTGAATTTTTCCCTTTTCTGGCTACTTATTGTGTTTTACTCTGTCCATGTTGAATCTCTCCAGTTTGAGAAAGATGGGGAGGAATGGATTCTTTTGAGCAGAATTTACAAGCAAAACTGGGCAATTTGTGGAGTAACATTTTTCCCCCTGGAATATTTTTATCCCTTAAGTGTCCTCATGGATGTATTCTACTACATCAATTTTTCATCTCTCAACTAAAATAACTAAATAGAATGTGTTCTTGTTTAACTCATTTCTCTGACAGGAATATCAAGGTTTTAAGCCTTCACTGTTCACAACTACTGTTCCTTAATCTTGGAGATTTGTAATGGTAGAATGGAGAAGAGAGACTGTTTTTGGACTGATTCCAAGACTACAGGAATGGGTTAGAAGAGAAGGAAAGCTTCAATTAGAGTTAAAATGTGCAGTGACTTTTCACAGCATTTTATTTTTATAAAATGAAGTAAATCATTTGGATTAAATTCCAGAAAAATGGTATGCTTTCATTTAAATATAATTTAGAGGACTGAGATATTGAATATTCATAATGATTAATTACTAAATAACAAATATGGATATTTCTTCTAGATCTATAATAATTTGAAGAGGGTCATTAGATTAGAAAATAAAGAATAGAATTATTTATCAAATTAAAAAAGAAGGAAATTCATTCTAAAAATAGATGATGGAGGGGAGATAACTACATGAATTACATAGATATACTAATACAAAATTAGAAAAAAATTTAATGCAATTCCCTCATTTTCCACATGAGAAAATTGAGGCATATAGAATTGATTTTGCCAAGGTAGAAGGGTTAGTGCTATTAGTGATAGACATAGGAGTGTATCTCAAATTCTATATTTCTTTGTCAATTGTCTTTAAACCATATCCAATTTTCCAAGACTCTTCACTCATTGTTATGAAAAGTAGATTCATTCTCTTGACACCTAAACCCATTCTCCCTCATCTTGATTGGTTAACCCCAAATAAAATTCTCAAAATTACAGTGTATTGGCTGTTTTTATCCTTAATTCTTAAGTTATATATTTAGTGAATTTATACTAAACCCAGAATGACATTATTTATCTTATACGAGCCTCCATATTCTCAGCATGAAATTGTCTGTCAGAAAAAAAGTTGTCCTTCATTCTCTGATGTGTGATGATTCATCCTTACATTTCATTTATTGAACCAGTATTACTGACTTTTCCTAGGCCCAGTCAATATTAGACATCTCCTGTTACTCTCAGATAATGGGTCCATTCATATCATTACTATCTGCATTCTTCACTTATCTCATGTTTATCTTTTGAAATGAAAAGTTCACTTAATCAAAATAAACATTTTTTAAAAAGCATTGCATATAAGAGGAGACAAAGTCAGATTACATGGTCTACAAAGAATACAAAAATTCCCACAAAAGGGGAATATTTTGAGGACTCCAAATGATTAGGTACAGTCTTAAGCTGAGACCTTTGCTCCTTTCTCCAAAGGAATATGGGTCCCATTTATCTACTGGCCCTGGAAAAATCCAACCTTGAACTCTCCTTGAATTTTATCACTTGATGAAGTCTCTGTAATTCACCTAAAGTTGTAATCATTTCAGCTGGCCTTTCTTTATCCCCTATACCTAATTCTCTGTTATCCTCAAACTAGCCTAGCCCTTCATTGTCTGTTACCCCAGGATCTAGGGGATGCCACCCCCCTATTTCCCACCCTTGATCCTTTGTAGACCGTAGACTTTCTTTGTTCAAGCAGTCAACCTCCAGTCACCCAGTCTACTGGCCATTGCTATCAAAATCCTTACTAGACCCCTCCTTCAGTCACCCTAGATTACTTGGCCACTCCTAGATCCTTCCTACAGTTTTTTGCCATGTAAGATCCATCTTATTTCCATTAAGGTGCTCAGATTCAATCTGGCACACTTGCATTAATGATACAAATGTTCATATTCCTTAAGAGTCTGGCCAATATGACAGATCTTTACTAAACCTTGTTTTTCTTTGGCTGAAAGAAGACTTGGGTTCAATTCATTCAGGCAGGCCCCATATGTCACTATTTTGGGGTCCCTGAACTCCTAAGCCTTAACACAATAAGAGGATTTTCAAATGTTTTTACTGCTTTGTCATAAGTGTTCTCGAAATTTGAGTCCAGTATCTTCTATGTTCTCTATGGCAGTGTATCATAGATCTTAAGGGTTAGGGCTCTTTTATGTCAGCTATTCTTACTCTCCTGTTGGATATTTCTTTCCACTATCCATACTTCTTCCAGAAAACCAAAGCTGAGTGGTTAATTGACAACACTGACTACAATCAGGTAGAAGCATAACTGGAGCTTGAACTACGGTGTTAGAAAAAACAATCCTTCAACCCTTTAAGGTTAATTACAGAACCATGAGGGGATATACCAGCATTTCTCTGGGCATTTTATCTTCTAGTTGAAATGGGGATTGGGAGAATTAGTCCAGAAGTTGTGTGTGCTACACTATTCTAGTTTCACTTACCATCTTTCAATTTATAACTTTAAATATATTTGCTCAACTGGTTTCCCTTCAAGACCAACAGATCAAAAAAAAAAAAAAAAAAAAAAACAACCAGGAAATGTTTTTTAAATGACTTTTTCCCATAATGAAATTGTTTCTAACTTATACTAATTTTGGTATTTCCAGGATGGTATAGTGAATAGGGAACCAGGCTTTATATCAGTATGACCAGGCATAATATGATATGATACACAGTGTGGTCCCAGCAAAAACTGAAACAACATTTATTTCATCTTCTTAATTTTACTATGAAATTGATCCCAGAGAGTAAAGTACTTTGTTTTAATATTATTGCCCAATCCTACATTCAAATTTCATCCTTTTCTTTTTAAGCCTAGAGCTGTTTGCACTATACTAGGCAGTCTCCTAGCTTTCTTTGCTGAAAATTGAGGAATAATGAACTCTGTACAATGGTTTGATGAGTAAACAAAGAGAACTCTTTGAAAATACAAAGCCCTAGATAAATGCTATTTTAAAACAATTACTCCCACCCCATGTATTTGTTTTGTCTTATTTGTTTAGACTTGCCTAGTCTTTTGAGTAAGCACCCTGAGGGCTGGTACTGTGTCATTTTGGAACACTGAACACACTGCACATGTTATCAATACTAAATAATAGTCTTAATTGCTTGCCACATTCAGCTGAGTCTGATATAAATAATCCAGTAAAGGATATGGAGCTCTATAAAAGGATTATAAACAGATGGGACTCTAAATAATCTAAGTTTTCCTAGTGACCCCAAAAATATCTTGGGACTTAAAAAATTCCTTATTGTACACCTTTCTTTCAGAGTGATCATTGGTTACTGTTTCTCTATGATGTCACAAAAGCCCGGGAAGCATACAGACGGTAAAGATTTGCACTCTTATTTGAAATCTAGATAATTGTCTTGACTATTCCAAGTCAAAAAACATAACTGGGAAAAAAAAATCCAGGATTCTCTACCCCAGAAACAAAAGTGCCTTTTGTAATGAGACCTTAAAAGAGAAACTTAAATCTCATTTCCTTGACAAAGATCTAAGCTTTTTCTTAAAGCAAAATTGAGAGAGTTGCAATCAGAAGCAGAGCATTTGTAAGGAGGCAGGGAGTTTCATAAGTGCTTTTTCACTTATAGAAAATAATATGTGAAATCCCTGTTTATTTTCATTCATCATATCACAACCTAGATATCTATAGTGATTCCGAATTCAAATGTGAACTGCAAGTGGCTCCCCACCACACAGTTAGCTGCCTTCATCTTTCAATGTACACTATGCATTCTGACTAGATAAATGTCTTTGCTTGACTTAAGAAGTTTCAGGAACCAAGGATGAGCATACAGAAATATAGAGCCCACATCAAAACCATTGTGGAAGTATTATGGATTAGTACTTAGAAGACAAAACAGAACCATGGAAAATGATGGAAATAGTTCTTTTGGGCTGTCAGGAAAAATTGTAGGAAGTCCACTTCCTACAAAAGTCATTGCTTTCATGCAATCTTCCTATTTGATGTTTCTTTTTTGCTATTTTCAAACGCTACCAAAAACTAACAAGCCAGTATGTATTGAGTATTTGCTATGTGCAAGGAACTTTGTAAAGCTGTCCTAGAATAATACCATTTGATTTTGTCTTGGTAGTCTGAGCAAATGCAGACTTTGAAATACATTCTAGAAAAGAGTTATCTGGTTATTGCTGAAATTTATATACCATCAATGATGTCTGTTCAATGACTTGACCAGTATCACTTAAGCATCAGAGGCTAGATCTGAACCCAGACTTTCATGTCTCTAGGAGCAGTGCTCTATCCATTGAACCACCTATCTACTATCTAGCAATTAAATGAATTCCTCTTCCTTACCTGGTAACCACCTATCCATGGCATCTGGATACTTGATGGTCACTAGAAACTTCTAGCTCCCTAGCTTTAAAATATAGAGCAGCCTCCCAACTTGTAAAATAAAGAAGCTGGGGAAAACTCCCCAAATCCCAGCAGCAATGGTCTCAGATTCCTTTTCCCCAGCAAAGCAAAATTTGAATATCAACCAGTCTCCATTTTCTCAAGAGTTTTCTCTCTCCTCCTTTGAATAAACTAGTAGAAGTTCCCAGGTGTACCCAATTTCCCCCCTTTTCCCAATACCTGGTCCTGTTAGAACTAGATAAGAGCATTATAAAAACTCACTAGACTTTCCTATTTTGGAGAGAGAATGTCTCATTTCCTCCAGGGGCCATAGTGGGGTGCCCAATTTTTCCTGACAGCCCAAAAGAACTATTTCCATCATTTTCCATGGTTCTGCTTTGTCTTGTAAGTACTAATCCACAATACTTCCACAATGGTTTTGATGTGAGCTCTATATTTCTTTAAGCTCAGCCTTGGTTCCTGAAACTTCTTAAGTCAAGCAAAGATACTAGCTAATGGTCTCCTACCTGTTAATGACTTTAGAAAACAGAAATCAAGAATTTTCATGTAGCCAAATTCCTGTACCCCCTAAGAAAATTCAGTTCTTTCTTCGAGGACCTATTTATTTGTATGGGACTGAGCCTTGCACCCTAATGGGAAAAAATAATGAAAACCTTATTGAGCCTGAGTACCAAGTCCAAGGATTCTATTTAAAAGAACAGCAATCCTGTTCTTTGTACCAACTCTGATTTTAAAAAAAAATCATCTCACTTAAGGGCTGGAATACCCACTTGAAAGTACCCAGCCCTTTTAGAGATCCAGATGTGTCCTTCTCTTTCTCAATGACTGAAATTCACAAGTATCCTTCCTTTCTTTCCTTCCTTCCTCAAGTACTGGGAGGTAGTGGTTTAGCACTAAGAAATTTTAATTGTGAGAGATAAAATACACCCACAATACAAAGCTATAGCATTTTTAGTTTTACTGAGTTGTTCTTGTCTTCTGTGAAAAGCTCAGAATTGGAAAAACAACAACAAAAACGCTCATAATACCTGGAGCATTGGTCATAATAATCATTTTAGGAAACTTACACTATTTATTAGGTGGTATAGTGGATAGAGTACTGGGTCTGGAGTTAGGAAGACTAATCTTCCTCAGTCCAAATCTGACCTCAGATGCTTAATAGCTATGTAACCCTGGGCAAGTCATTTAACCTTGTTTGCCTGTTTCCTCATCTGTAAAATGAGCTGAAGAAGAAAATGGCAAACCACTCTAGTATCTTTGTCAAGAAAACCCCAAATGGAATCAGAAGAGTCCGACAGGACTGAAAACAGTGTCAATAAAATTTATAGTAAATTCAATTAAATTCAGCACACTTGAATGGTTTATAATATATCAGATTTACTATGTGAGCCAGGAGAAACATATAATGTCTCTATTTTGTTATATATTCAAATGTGCTTTTCCTATGTTGATTAATATATTTCTCCAATGCCTCATTCATGGCATGGTATGGAGAAGATCATAAGTTTTTTCAAGATTATTCACTGGAGTATGAACCCATAGGACTTATGAAACTGCAAATAATGCCAGCATATTTTAATGATTGCATCTCATCTATGGAAACCAATTTTACTAAGTTCAGAGAGACTGATCTCAATGTTGATGACAGGGTGATAACTTTTACAACCACAATAACTTTGAAAGAGCATTCATTAAAGTATAAAAGAACTGTCATCTATATTTGTGGAAGGGGATAAACTGAACCCATCAATCTTGGAAGTGTCCAATTTTGTCTTATTTTCCCTCAGAAGTTTGTGAATTGCTTGAGGACAAGAACTTTGTCCATAGTTGCTATCTTATCATTTCAATATTGTGACACTTAAATGAAAGAGTTTGACTGATATTACTGTTGTATATCACTCTAACCAACTGCATGAAATTTTCAAATTAAGACAATATAATACTATTTGGTTGCATTCAATGCCTCATTTCTACAGGCCTGTTTTTGAGTTATTGGGTTTTTTTGTTTTTTTTATCTTATCTTTCTGGTGAGTAAATGTACTTCCTTTGAAATAACACAAGTAACACATCTCAAGACTACAAAGTCTGATTTCTAAGCAAGTTCAATTTTGCAATCATTTTTCTCAGAGAGATTTTGCAAGTACAAGAAAAAAGGTACCACCATCAGCTGGAGAGCCTGTTTTGATTTACAGATCAGAGAAATTTGATATCTGCACATTGGTTTGCTCTGGTAACACAGAGAAGGCCAACTTGATAACACCCTGATGTTTGTAGTCATACTTCTGATTTATTTTTTGTTTTGAATTCCAACACATATTCACTTCTTTGTATTTTGAGTGACTCAAAGTCTTTAATATTTTGTTCCTTATAGATCCCAGAAAATCAGAGTGGGTGATCTCTTGGTATTTTTTTCAGTCTTTTTGAAATTGTATTTGAGTTATTATTTTACTGTATTTAAATATGCTACATTGATTACATATTTTATTTATACTTGTATATGTTCACATACATATATACACACACTTAATTTAGTATTTTATATCAACTTTACATTTTTGTAAGTTTTACAAGTATAAACCCACACTACCCCATATCAGCTCTAATATCTCAAGTGTGATAGCATATCTCAATGAATCAATCAAAAGACTTCAGTCTAAGTGTGAAAAGTCTTTGAAAGTCATTGAATTAACTAAAATGCAACCAAAAGTGGCTTCTCTTCTAGCAGACCTTCAAATTTAGTCATACTTGCATGAATATTCTATATGTACATATACATATATTATAAAGCAAATTGATAAGAGGCATTTTAATAGAAATTGTAGCATGTGTTTTTGCAGCATTCTATTGAGGAGGAATCTTAATGTCAAGGAGGAGAGGCCTCAGCTTTGCCCAAATCTCTTTCCCTTCCTATTTGACCAGAAAAGGATTTTGCCAGCTCCAAAATATCAAAAGCATGCTAAACCGCCTCATCTTTCTATCATTGTCCTGGTATTGTATGGTATGATAAATTGTATGGTAAATCAATTATGGTTCCTATCTCCCCCGTGGGTGTTCCAAACAGCATGCTGAAACAATGTTTATAGTCATGGAAGCCATATTTTGGACTCATGACTCTGCAAGGAACCCATGAAAAGTGAGAACTTCTCAAGCACTTCACATACAGAAGAAAAGATTTTCTAATATTCAGGGTCTGTGATCTCCTTCTTTGCCACTTGTACTCTATAAATGAGCCCACTTTTATATGAACAAAATAGGTACTTGTGGAAATAGATGTCACAGATGCTTGGGGGTGAGTGATGATATATACCAATTATTGTTATAATACTGCCTTATTAAATATGCATTGGGAAAAGCTGCTTAAAAACCACTAACTAAATTGATTCAAAACTAGTAATCTTGAAGAGAATACAGTGGTAGGGATTCGAGTCAAAAACATTAATGATTCATTTGTGACCCTACAGGAATACTTATAGAACACTGAGGAAAGAGGTTATTATTCAAGTTCTGGGGACTCCAATTATTGGTGCTAGTGGGAACTGGGAGGAAGATGTCCCCGAACATTATGGGCTACATAAACTAATTAAGGAAAAATCAGTTTGAAATAACTAAATGTTCTAATATAAGAATCTAGTCAAATTTCACGGAAGAACAAGGGCTACATCCCTAGATATAAAGCAACGATTCAGAAGTGTGTAAATTCATTTTACTATTCTGACTATTCAGTTTGATTCCTTGATGGCAGGATGTCTAGACTTCATAGAATCAGTAGGAAATGAAAGAGAACCTGAATAATTTTCAAATTGCCACTACTTTGATCCTATCTCAGAATACATAAGAACTCTTATGTATAGGAAGGGTTTGGTTCCTTGAGGGTGGTTGAGATTGGGTAGAGCATCAGTATCTGGAAATTATTCCAATTTAAAAATAAAAAGCTTCAATAAAACACTTAAAGAACTCTTTAGTGTCCATTTGTGATGTTATAAACTTTTTTATAAGTTGATAGAAAAACAGAAATCAGAGAAAGTATACATTTGACAATACATATCATGCAATGTATACTGAAGGAACTTTCCCATCAGGAGGGAGTTAACTCAACTCTTTTTAAAGATAGTTTCAGATCTCACCCAAGGAGAAATTCCTCAAAATCTCTAGTGTACTAACCTGGAAAAAAAGACATGATCATAGTTCTACTCTGGACAACTTCTGTCCAGAGTTTTATAAGCTCTTTCAATTAGGAAGAGCTCCTCATATTATATTTCATTTGCATTAAAAAGATCATTATTTGAAGATTCCCACGTTAGTTAAATATCAAAAACATGGACTTGGGACATAATAGATATTGAAAAAAGCACCTTGGTATTCATGGAATCTACAGCTATATCTAACATATTTATATTACAATGAAATTAAACTCATAAAAGTATGTCTTTGATGATGTCATTTTTACCTTTCCCATATTGATACAATTGAGCTGCCTATTTCACATTCCAGAAATCAATTCCCTGCACTTTTCTGTCAAAATCCATTGTTTTTCTTTCATGAACCAGTTTAAATATAATTTTCCATGAATCTTACATTCAGCATTCAGGTAAAATTTATTTCTCCCAATCTAATCTCACATTTCAGTAGTGTTTGATCTATTTATGTCCTCAGTTCAACAAATAGCTATATGATTACTATGCACATAACATTGTGCTAGAAAATGATAATAGGTAACATAAGTGCTATTATTCTAATTTTACAGTTGAGAAAACCAAGACACCCAGAGGCTGAGTGACTTACTTAAGGACACATATCTAATAAGCTGTCTGAGGCTGTATTTGAACCCAGGTTCCTAATATCAGGATGATTCCTCTCTTCACTAAGCCACATAGTTGGTAGATGAAATGCAGAGATAAAAATCAGTCACCCTTACAGAGCTTACATTTTACTTATATTTTAGTTCATATTGGAACTTGAATAATATTTATATGCATACATGCCATCCTCCTTTCTCATCTGAACTATATAAACTTTGAGGGCAAATGCTATGCAACTTTTCTCTTTCATTTTCCCAACACCAAGCATAATACACTGTACATAGTAGGCATGGTTGTTAAATTTTTGAAGCATATTATTGATACAACTTTTGGGAATTGTAATTTTGTAGAATAAAAATTGAGTAGATGGATTCCACAAATTACCTTCTCCCTTCTTTCTGAGCTTATGAATTCCCCATTTTTGATTTACCTGACAAGAAATGAAAGTATCTTGCTTAGAGGAAAATAAGGTAAAGTAATAGACCTCAAACCTTTAGCTTTCACACTGTTTTTTTTATAAAACAAGCAGAGCTCTGTAGGTACTATGCTGCAAAAGCTTCACTTGTGTCCAGTAAAAAGATCACGATGCACCCATAGCTTCCATCCCATGAAATGTAATGCCTAGTTATTTACAGTAATTCCCATTAGTTGCAGCAGAATATACCCCCTGTGGTTTATTCTGCTTCTTGAACTCTGATGTAAGACATACTCTGTATACTTGATACAGTGATAACACAGCAGGGAAGATAAATTTCTAAATAGCCCTACATTCCAATTCCCTGGAAGAAAATAAGTATTCTCTAAAGAGAAGAACTGTAATGTAGGGAAGCTAACAACTTCAGTTTTGATGGGGATGAAGGTTTGGAGCTATAATTTATTAGCAGCTGTTTCTAATCACCTGAAAGAATTAATACAGTAATAACTTAGAAATTAGCATCAGAAACAGTTCTGGAAAGAAATTAAAAGTGGTATAAGAGAAATTATGCTTTGAGAAAATATAAATGTAACTCAAAATTGCTCAAGAACAGATCCTGCTTTAGACATTTGCTTGCTGTGTGACCCTAGCCAAATCAACATAGATTCTGGACTTGCAAAATAAAAAGCTTGAACATGGTGGCCTCTAAGGCCCTTTCCAGTTCTAAATCTATAATTCTATGACCTCTACTTTATTCCTTCCAGCTGCCAACGTTCACTTATAGTGATTTTAATATGATTTTGGTCAGTAACAAGTTTTGAGACAGTGATGATATTTTAAATGTGCCTATGATTCTTAAATAACACATTTATAAGTCCCTCACTCTGGGGAAGTAGACAGACTATATAGTCGAGAGAGAGAGAACTCATCAATTTTGAATGCTGATTGAAGCATGCTTGTTACTTCCATTACTGGTAGTGTGTGCGTGTGTATGTGTGTATGTGTGTGTGTGTTTCCTTTTACAACATGGATAATATGGAGATATGATTTGCATGACTTCACATGTATAATTGCAATCAAATCCTTATCTTTTCAAGAAAAGGTAAAGAGGCAGAAGCAAGAAGAGAGAGACCTTGGAACTCAAAATAAAATAAACATATTTAAGTGAAATTGAGAAATATTTAATGAAATCTATTAAATATTATACAAATCAATAAAAAGTAGGTTATTAATTATCTATATCCTACGTGCTACATAGAATACGACTAGGAAGTAGCTGTCCCACCAAAGAAGAATAAATCACATACTTGGATAAAAAGGTTATGAAGTGTACTTTTTTTTCTGGTAAATACTTGAAAGCAATGTCTTATGAGTAAACAGTTTAGAGGAACTCTAGTGAATTCATTATCAGAAAGAAATGATGCATTTTTGCATAGTTATTCAATACAAAAAGTTATTCCATAAAGATGCTATTTACAAGAATATAGATAAAAAATATTTAAATGTAGTATAAGAATACAGACAGTATGCATCCAACAGATTAAAGTCCCTCATTTCATGTAAAATACTTAAATATTTTAAATACATAAAAGTAATGCAATTTTTCATACAATGGATCATACAACTATTGCTTCTACTTCTAAGAATTTATTATTATGGTGCTCATGGACTATTAGGTTTATACAAAATAAACTTCAACTAATCTTCCTTAGATAAACCACTCATCAGTAGCCCCTGAGAATGAAGGAGTACAGAGTATAATCCTGAAAAAAAAATTATGTTTGAGAACCATAATGAACTTCAATGACTTTTTTTCTTATTGTCATATAAATTCAAAATTACTTAGCCTTCTGAGTGGAGTCCTTCAGTCAAACAAATCCACAGACTTCCAAGGCGTCTGTCTAAGGGAAAAGATTACAAATATAATCCCTCAAAACAGCAAATTCAATGATGCCTGCACTAGTTGTCTTAATGTTTATAGTATATTGTGTTCTTCTTTGCAGCCCTCCTATTTCAGAAATATGATAATTATAGATTTAATTTTAATAATAAAACAATAACTATTTGCCAATAACAAAATGTTTGTGCATGAGTCTCTTTGACATACATATGTGTGTGTTTCTGTTTTCTATGCTTTATTGAGCTAGACAGGAATTTTTAAAAATCTGAGTCATTTAACTTCAGAGAATTTTTCTTTAAAATAAACTATTCAATAGCCTTGGTGCTCCAATTCAATAAGAAAATGTGAAAATTATGAGCTAAAAAACCCTTAGCAATACTCTATTTTTTAACATCGGCAAAAATATCTACTAAGGTTTTTCAGACAACCAATTTCTGATTAGAAAATACAATTGCTCTTAAATAAAGCTATGTGTTTGCAAATAAATACAAGATGAAGTCCCTTAAAAGATTTAGCAATTTTTCTTAGATCTCCTTTTCCCCATTATTTAGTATATGGGTTCCTGGATCTTTTTCATGGATATTTATTAACTATAAGTCTATTTCTTTTTTCCTTCAGGGACTGATCTGTACCAGGTTTATCTTTATTATCGTGACATTATAAACTACACGTATTTTCCTTTAGGTGACAGCATCATCAATATATTTAAAAATCAAGCAAACATCACAATTATACTCATATATAACTGTGATATAACTGCACAACTTAAAAAATATACACACATCTATACATGTAGTTGCATTATTGTGTAAACAATTTATACATGTACATATTGGTGTCCTTTCTTGTATACACATGCATAGTATATTGAGCTGGCATAAAAATATATTACATATTGCATATACTTGCACATATTTTCATACACATTCATGTTTGTGTACACACATAGAAATGTGTGTATATCATAAACCCAGATGTATACCACATTCATTGTTATATATTTGCATTTTGCATGCATGTTTATATGTGTATTTTCATATGTATGTGCATATGTATATTTATGTATACACATATACATGCACACACATGGTACTGTTCTTTTTAATTGTAAAATATGTTTATAATACTATCACATGAAAGAAAAATCTGTAACTCAGAATTTTAAGATAAAAACAAATAAACTTAGTACTGATATGTCCCTAAAGGTAGAAAGCAGTGGATAAAATGTTAATAAACCTCATGAAAAAGTTAATGATCCAGAAATTCATATAGTAAATGATAAGAAAAATAGATGAGAAGAATTGCTAAGTCTTCTATGGGGATTCATCTAGTATTTACTGACAAACACACAACTTTCAATATAATTTTATTTCCTCATAAGAAACAGGTTAAGTATAAACCATCAGTGAATATTTTTCCCAATATTAAAAATAACATATTTTTAAGTGTTTTGCAGTATTCCACATTCATAATTATGTACCTTTCTCATGGTTCCATGCAAAATAAGCATTAAATCTGAAATTTGAACATCGATTTGACTCCCGACCCAGTACTTTTACCATTGCATCATGCTGCCTCCTAGTACTCAATCAACTCTTTTCAAATACATCAGCTAGAATCTGGGAACAGGAGGTGGATCCAAGATGGTGGAGTAGAAGGACGCACATTTACAAGGCCCGAAACCAAAACCCATAGAATTAATGTAAAAAGAGACCCCCATAACTTCTGAGTCAATACAAGGTGTGCAGAAACGGAGTGGAAGAGATTTCCATGCCAGAGAGCACTGAAGAGCTGTCCCCGGGGTCCGTCGTGCTCCGGAAAGCGGACCCCACCCCAGCGCGGCCTTCGCCGCGGCCCCAGAGAAGCTGATCCGAGCAGGTTTCAGACACGGAAGCTCTGGCAGCCGGGAAAGTCCCTCCGCCCACAGAAGCTACAGGTGAGTGAGAAAGAAGGCTGGGCTGGAAGAGAGGGGGAGCAGGGTGTCTCCGTGACTCGGGCCCCCTCAGGAGGAGGCAACGGCGGCAGAGACTGGGGCAGGAAGCAGCGGAGGCAGACGCGTGGGCGGCGGCTGAGGACTCAGGAATCCCCCAGCGGCAGGCAGGATCTTCATTACAGAAGGTCTCTGCATGAACGGCCTGGGGGGGGCTGAGCCTGGGAGACAGCCCTGCCCCCACCCTGCTCTATTACTGAAGGCCTCTGCATAAAGCCCCTGAGGGAGCTGAGCCTGGGAGGTGGCCCTGCCCCCACCCCAGCACCAGAACTAAAGCTTGCCACGGAAAGCCCATTTGAATCTCAGAGGCCAAGCACTAGCTAGGCGGATCCAGGCAGGGGTGGAAGGGAATCTCAGAAGTCACGTAACTGGCTGGGAAAATGACTAGAAAAGGGAAGAAAAATAAGACTATAGAGAGTTTTTTCCAACAAATGCAAATGATCCCGACCTTCGGACCTGACGAAGATGAGGATGTATTCTTGCCATCAGGGAAAGACGTGGAGGGCGGGGCCTCAGTACCCCAGACACCCCAGGGGGGGTGGCAGGTGGGTTCAGGCCTTGGAAGAGCTCAAAAAGGATTTTGAAAAGCAAATTAGACAGGTGGAGGAAAAACTGGGAAGAGAAATGACAGAGATGCAAGAAAAGTATGAAAAACGGGTCAATACCTTGGTAAAGGAGACCCAAAAAAATGCTGAGGAAATTAACACCTTGAAAAATAGGCTCACTCAATTGGCAAAAGAGGTTCAAAAAGCCAATGAGGAGAAGAATGCTTTCAAAAGCAGAATGAGCCAAATGGAAAAAGAGGCTCAAAAGCTCACTGAAGAAAATAGTTCTCTCAAAATTAGAATGGAACAGATGGAGGCTAATGACTTTATGAGAAACCAAGAAATCACCAAACAAAACCAAAAGAATGAAAAAATGGAAGAGAATGTGAAATATCTCATGGGAAAAACAACTGACCTGGAAAATAGATCCAGGAGAGACAATTTAAAAATTATGGGACTACCTGAAAGTCATGATCAAAAAAAGAGCCTAGACATCATCTTCCATGAAATTATCAAGGAAAACTGCCCTGACATTCTACAACCAGAGGGCAAAATAAGTATTGAAGGAATCCATCGATCACCACCTGAAAGAGATCCAAAAAGAGAAACTCCTAGGAACATTGTGGCCAAATTCCAGAACTCCCAGCTCAAGGAAAAAATCTTGCAAGCAGCTAGAAAGAAACAATTCCAGTACTGTGGAAATACAATCAGGATAACACAAGATCTAGCAGCTTCTACATTAAAGGATCGAAGGGCGTGGAATAGGATATTCCAGAAGTCAAAGGAAGTAGGACTGAAACCAAGAATCACCTACCCAGCAAAACCGAGTATAATACTTCAAGGGAAAATATGGTCTTTCAATGAAACAGAGGACTTTCAATCATTCTTGATGAAAAGACCAGAGCTGAAAAGAAAATTTGACTTTCAAACACAAGAATGAGAAGAAACATGAAAAAGGAAACAGGAAAGAGAAGTCTTAAGGGACTTACCAGAAGTGAACTGTTTACGTTCATACAGGGAAAGACAATATTTCTAACTCTTAAAACTTTTCAGTATCTGGGTAGTTGGTGGGACCACACATACACATGTACACGCATGCACACACATACACACATGCACACACATACAGAGATAGAGAGCACAGATTGAACTGAATAGGATGGGACCATACCTTAAAAGAAATTAAGGTAAATGGTGAGAGAGAAATGTACTGGGAGGAAAGAGGGGGAAATGGAAGGGGGTAACTATATGTCATTTAAGGGCAGGTAGGAGATTTTTTTAGTGGAGGGAAAAAGAGGAGAGCTGAGAAAAAAAACAAAAAACAAAAAACAAGAAATTTACCCTCATCATATCTGACTAAACGAAGGAGTGAAATGCACACTCATTTTGGTATGAAAACCTATCTTACAGTATAAGAAAGTGGGGGAGAAGGAGATATTGCAAGGGGGGGGATGATGGAAGGGAGGGCAAAGGGAGGAGGGAGCAATTTGAAGTCAACACTTGGGGAGGGACAGGATCAAAAGACAGAAGAGAAACAATGAGGGGCAGGTTAGGAGGGATGGTAATCCAGTTAGTCTTACACAACATGACTATCAGGGAGGTCATTTGCAAAACTACACAGATATGGCCTATATTGAATTGCCTGCTGTCCCAAAGGGAATGGGTGGGGAGGGAGGGATGGGGAGAATTTGGAACTCAAAGTTTTAGGAACAACTGTTTAGTATTGTTGTTGCAACTAGGAAAGAAGACATACAGTTAAGGAGGAATAGAAAGTCATCTGGCCCTACAGGAGAAAAGAGAAGATGGAGACAAGAGAAGGGAGGGATGACAGAAGAGAGGGCAGATTGGAGATAGGGAAAATTAGATTGCTTGGGGTACTGGGGTGGGGGGAGGGGAGAAAAGGGGAGAAAATTTGGAACCCAAAATTTTGTGAAAATGAATGTAAAAAGTTAAATAAATAAATTAAAAAAAAATTACAAAAGAATCTGGGGACAAATTAGGTGTTAGTTAATGAGAAAACAGAGAGAGAGATTAGATTTGGAATAGATAAAATAGTGGGTGCAGATGACTATTCATATAGATTGTGTGATGGCAATTATTAAATAATAAATTCTGTATTTTTATTATTTTATGCAAAATAATATGCTTAATGTACCATATGTGGAATAGACCCATGTTCCTTAAAGCTGTGACACTGAAAGCTGTGGCACTGAAGTGTGAGCTCTGTCATTTTCTACCATACTGAAGTAGATTTGGGAATGTTCTTGCCAACATACAATGCATGATCTCTGACTGCCAGCTTAGGTCAGTATTGAGAAACTTACCACTGATAGACTGGCCTTTTCATGATTGATTCTTTTATAGTGGCAACCCTATAAAGTAAGATAAATATGAAATGGCCCTAAAACTTATGTGTCATGTCTTTTGAAATCAAGGGGATAAAATAGTTGAAAAGGGGACAGAAGATATTAAGAGTCAACAAATTTTGTTGTTGTTCAGTCATTTTCAATAATATCTGACTTTTCATAACCTATTTGGGGTTTTCTTAGCAAAGATACTGGAGTGGTTTTTCATTTCCTTCTCCAGCTCATTATACAAATGAAAAAAACTGAGGCAAACAGAGTTAAGTGACTTGCCCACAGTCACAGTTAGTAAATTTCTGATACTGGATTTGAACTCGAGAAGATGAGTCTTCCTGAGTCCAGGTTAGCATTCTACCCATTGTACCACCTAACTGCCCCAATACACTATTTAACTAATGGTAATCTATGTGTGAGATCCCTGAACAGAGGCTGGTGTAAGAGATGGCAATGAAAAAAAAAAAGTTGGGGGGGGTGGAACCAAGATGGCAGACTAGAAAGACACACTTATGCAGGATCCTCCCCACAGCCCATAAAATACCTGTAGAGAGGGACTTTCAACAAATTTTGGAGCAGCAGAAGTGGAGAACAATAGAGTGGAGGAGATTTCTAGCCCATGGTGATCTGAAAGGCCCAGAGAAACGTTGGTTGCACTGGACTTGGAGCCAAATGCAGAGCCCAGTGCAGAGACCAGACCAGCCTTGAACACGGCGAGACAAGACTCTGGGAGTTCAACACTTCAGTGTTGGAATCTCCAGTCCCAGAAGTGGGTCCTTAGATCCTTTGGGTCACAGGCGAAAAAGGTAAATTAAGGGGTTTTATCAGCAGGCCAGGAAGGGAGAAGGGCCTTCCCATAGCTCCAACAGCAGGCAGGGGCCACAGAGCCAGCACAGCAGCTCATACAGAAGCTCCATTGTTGGAGCGTAAAAACCCCTGGGGGCACTGAAGAGCTGAGTCTTACCTCAGCCCTGGGTAGAGGCCCTAGTTGAGCTGGTCTTTGTCTCAGACCAAGTGGTGGCCCTGCCCATCCAGCTTGTCTGAAAATCAGCCTCAAGTGCTTACTTGGGAACTGGAGGCCGGGCGGCTGTGGGGGGTATCTGCTAAGATTCTGGACACAAAAATCCCTCTCTGTATCCAGACCAGTACATGCTTGATTGTGCCACATTGGAGGAACTGAGATCTCACAGATTCCCAGAGTATACCCTACTCTTGACAAAAGACACAAAAATCAAGTAATTGGTTGGGAAAATGGACAAAAAAAATGGAAAAAAAAATAAGACCATAGAAGGTTACTATCTTGGTGAACATGTATCTTCTCCCAACCTTTCAGATGAGGAAGAACAATGCTTACCATCAGGGAAAGACACAGAAGTCAAGGCTTCTGTATCCCAAACATCCAAAATAAATATTCAATGGTCTCAGGCCATGGAAGAAAGGATTTTGAAAATCAAGTTAGACAGGTGGAGGAAAAACTGGGAAGAGAAATGAGAGAGATGCAAGAAAAGCAGGTGAATACCATGCTAAAGGAGAACCAAAAAAATGCTGAAGAAAATAACACTTTGAAAAATAGGCTAACTCAATTGGAAAAAGAGGTTCAAAAAACCAATGAGGAGAAGAATGCTTTCAAAAGCAGAATTAGCCAATTGGAAAAGGAGGTCCAAAAGTTCACTGAAAAAAATAGTTCTTTAAAAATTAGAATGGGACAGATGGAGGCTAATGACTTTATGAGAAACCAAGAAATCACCAAACAAAACCAAAAGAATGAAAAAATGGAAGAGAATGTGAAATATCTCATGGGAAAAACAACTGACCTGGAAAATAGATCCAGGAGAGACAATTTAAAAATTATGGGACTACCTGAAAGCCATGATCAAAAAAAAGAGCCTACACATCATCTTCCATGAAATCATCAAGGAAAACTGCTCTGATATTCTACAACCAGAGGGCAAAATAAATATTGAAGGAATCCATCAATCACCTCCTGAAAGTGATCAAAAAGAGAAACTCCTAGGAACATTGTGGCCAAATTCCAGAATTCCCAGGTCAAGGAGAAAATCTTGCAAGCAGCTAGAAAGAAACAATTCCAGTATTGGGGAAATACAATCAGGGTAACTCAAGATCTAGCAGCTTCTACATTAAGGGATGGAAGGGCATGTAACAGGATATTCCAGAAGTCAAAGGAACTAGGACTCAAACCACAAATCACCTACCCAGGAAAACTGAGTATAATACGTCAGGGGAAAATATTGTCTTTCAATGAAACAGAGGACTTTCAAGCATTCTTGATGAAAAGATCAGAGCTGAAAAGAAAATTTGACTTTGAAACACAAGAATGAGAAGAAGCATGAAAAAGTAAACAGCAAAGAGAAGTCATAAGGAACTTACTAAAGTTGAACTGTTCACATTCCTACATGGAAAGACAATATTTGTAACTCTTGAAACTTTTCAGTATCTGGGTAGTTAGTGGGATTACACACACACACACACACACACACACACACACACACACAGAGACACACACACACATACATGCACACAGAGAGACAGCACAGAGAGAACTGAATAGAATGGGATCATATCAAAAAAATGAAATTAAGTGGTGAGAGAGAAATATATTGGGAGGAGAAAGGAAGAAGTGGAATGGGGCAAATCATCTCTCATAAAAGAGGCAAGCAAAAGATTTTTCAGGGGAGGGAAAATGAGGGGAGGTGAGAGAAAAACATGAAGCTTACTGTCATCACATTCGACTAAAGGAAGGAATAAAATGCACACTCATTTTGTATTAAAACCTGTCTTACAATACAGGAAAGTGGGGGAGAAGGGAATAAGCAGGGTGGGAGGGATGATGGAAGTGGGGCAGTGGGAGGAGGGAGCAATTTGAAGTCAACACTCTTGGGGAGGGCCACGATCCAGAGAGGGAACAGAAGCAATGGTGAGTAGGATAGGATGAAGGGAAATATAGTTAGTCTTACACAACACGACTATTATGGAAGTCATTTGCAAAACTACACAGATATGGCCTATATTGAATTGCTTGCTTCCCAAAGGGAATGGGTGTGGAGGGAAGGATGAAGAGAAGTTGGAAGTCAAAGTTGTAGGAAGAACTGTTGACTATTGTTCTTACTACTAGGAAATAAGAAATACAGGAAATGAGGTATAGAAAATTATCTGGCCCTAAAGGACAAAAAAGAAGATGGAGACAAGAGAAGGCAGGGATGTTAGAAGAGAGGGCAAATTGGTGATAGGGGCAATTAGAATGATCATCGTTTTGGGGTGGGGGGAGTGGAGAAATGGGCAGAAAATTTGAAACCCAAAATTTTGTGAAAATGTTAAAAGTTAAATAAATAAATTTTTAAAAAAAGAAAAAAATTTGTTGCAAAATGTGATACAGGTCTATGGTATGACAGCCACCAAATGATTGTAGAATATATATAGAAAAAAAAGACAATGTTTATACTACATATCTTATTCTAAAGAAATGAAAAAAAACCCTCTTTTTATGAGATAGCCTTATTATTTAAATAGAAAGGAATAAAGCAAAGAAAGAGAATGATACTTGAATGTACGCATTGATTCAATAATTTTAAAGAAAATTCTAGCAAAAAATGAAACACCAGGAATGATTTTTTTTTATTTTTTTATTATTTGCTAATGATAAATTTGGATGACTTATTGCCTTATAATTAATGTCGTCATGGCTATGGGAAAAATCCTTTAACAGGAAAATATGCTGAAAGGACTGTTGCTCAAATTCACGTAGTCAGAGTAAGCCTTTGAGATTTGGATTATTGAAAAAGGCATATGGATTACAACTAGATGCAATACAAATAAAAATATTGCTTTCAATTCTGATTCCATACATGCTTAAGGATATAAGGAATTTATAAATGTAAATCATTTTACAATAAATTTGTTTATAATTTGAAGTATATTATAAAACAACTCTTTGGGTTAATTTACAGATTAAAACTGTACTATCTATTTTGCAGAAGATTTCATGCTTGAAAATTATTTCTGAAATATCTGGAATAGTTAACAAGGAGCCAAGATTGATTAGGTAGGAAGAGATTTGCCTTCTCTTTTACAGACTTTCAAATAGTGGTCATTCTTCTTGCTTTTATTGTAAATAAAATTTCAAATTTGCCACTTATATATCTGACTTTTAAAACTTTAAGTTTTTGCTAACATAATTTATATAGGTAATATAATACTATATGTGTGTAACATATATGCATATAGGACTTAACACATACTTATATTAACACACAAATGTCTATGTCTATCTATGTATCTGTCTGTCTATCTACTGGACCTGTGGTTTCATCTTCAGGTTGTTCTTTGAAGAATTCTCTTTAAAAATGTAGAGCTGTACCTGTCAATATAATGTATAGCTTAAATAATTGCTTGGTACCCTGAATGATCAAATGACTTGCTAACTTTCTCAAGGTCATATAACCAGACTACTACCCAGACCTTTCAAACTTGCAGAACTGATCTTCATTCACTACACTACATTGTTTCTTATTTATATGCATTCATACGGATAAGTATATGTTTCGCATATTTACATATTATGACTATACATGCATGTAATGCTGCAATTATCATGGATTCACTTAGTTATATGTTTGTTTTTTGTCTATGATATTTTAAACTAAATATGCATTTTACAACTTTTTATGATCAAAATGGCTCTCACACTTGTGAAATATATTGGTGTTTTGTGTCAGTATTTTCTTGGTGATTATAAGATATATTCTGCCTGCAACGCTTTATTGCTGCAGAATAACTGTGTTTTACTCTTTTATCCCTGTAGTTTTCTTCTACAAATTGAGCCCACAGTTAAAGACAATTTATGTTTACTGTGGTTGCTAAATCTATTCAGAATATCTAGTAAAAATTATAGGCATTTGTCCATCCAACCTGGCTTTCATCATCTAGTAAAATGCTTTATTCTGATGGAAATCTTTCCTCAGCAGTAGACAATTTACTTTTAAAGAGAGGATAGAAGGTGACTCACCAGAAAATATTGGTATTAAAGTTCTGTTGACTAGTTGCTTCAGGATGATCCCAAGAGAGTACTTACAGTTTCCCTATTTAATCTACTACATTACTTATGGTTTGAGAGCTTAGGGGACTGTTACTTTACTAGGAGCTCTATATTAGCATTTCCAGGTTCATGCTGCATACTAGCTTCTTATTTTAATTACAACTACCACTGATGGAACTCTCCCAAAAGACATTATTTTGAAGTAAACATAAATTTCATTACTTCTGTCCTTAATCCTAAGCACTATTTAAACTTTGAACAGACACTATTGCTGAGGACAAATCCCTGAACTTATCTGATGAAGGAAAGCTCTGACTACTTTATTAAGTCAGTGAAATACAAACTCACCAATCAGATCACATGTTTGCATTTTGAATCAGCAATTGTTTTATGGCATCTTTAATTTGTATCAGGGTAAATGCTCTTATAGATCATAACTAGAATTCAAAGGTCAGTCACAAGAGCAGCAGCAAATCAAGGCTGGCCTCATTTTTCAGAGAACAGAATTTTTACTCTTTCCTCAATTGCCCTTCTTCTTCTCTATTTTACCATGTTTTATACAATCCCAGGATTTATAAAGAGAATCTCCAAAGATTCTCTGTATAGAAGATGCTTAATTGCTTAGACTAAATTACATGTATAACAGAATAAAAAATGAATCATTGGCATTTTGAAAATTTGAAGACAAGTTTGTCAATGGTCATGATAATCATTTCTAGAGGAAAAAATAAGTTGTGGCTTAGAATGAAAATATAAATAGTTAAGAAATCACAGTTCAGTTTTTTTTTTGGAGGATAGAACCATGATGATTGTGTAGTACTGGACCCAGAGTCAGGAGACCTAATATTAGTCCAGAAACTACCACCAAGTCACTGTGTAACCTTTGGAGAAATCATATTTTGTGTTCCTCATCTATAACCTGAAGGAACTGGATTATGTGATCTGCAAGACTCTTTCAAATTCTAAGATTTTAAAATACCAGAAAAATTTGGAAAGCAAATTTGTGGTCAAAAACTACAAAGCTTGTCAACAAAATGTTCCTTTGTACCACTGTTAGTGTCCCAAAAATGAACTAAAGGAATGTTTTACAATTTACAAGCTTTGTGATGCTGGACAAGTTACACAGTATCTCTGGGCCTCAGTTTTACCAATTGTAAAATGGATGAGTTCAACTCTTTAACCTCTAACCTTTAGAAAGTCTAAAAACTAGGTAGAGCCAAGATGACAGAGTTAGAGCAAGTACTCACCTAAGATCTAAGACAAACTCCTTCAGATACTTCTAAAAAAAAGAATCTGAACAAATTTTAGGTGGTAGAATCCAATAGGAGACAGAGTGTGGCAGATTTCCAGCCCAGGACAGCCTGGAAGGCCAATGGGAAGGATGTGTTACATGGTGTTGGAGGAGCACAGAGCATACAGACAGACCAGTGCAGACCTGGCGATCTGAAGCAGTATGAGTTCTCAAACACATCAACCCAGGTTGGGAGCCCAATGGAGTTGAGGGAGAGAGAAGCACAGAAACTCAGGTAATAGTAACAATGCCTCCTGAGACGACCAGTCCACAGTTTAAATGTCTGTAAATCACCTACTTGAACTCCTAGGAGCCAAGATGGTGGAGTGAACTGTAAATACTATTCTTCTCCTCTTGCTGACCTTGAAAAATTAAGAGATTATTTCTCCAGGAAAAATCCTGGAATAGTGGGATCAGGAGAAGGGGTAAATAGTCTCTTAGATTGTGAAACTAGGAAAATCACAAAGAAGGATCCTTCTTGCTGTGGCTAAAGGAGACCAGTGAGGACTGGAGCTGTCCCAGACAGCCCCACCTTAGCCAACCATGAGGAGATCCTGAGGCCCAGGGGAGCAGAGTTCACAACCACCAATACCAAGTCCCTAGGCATGCCTCAGCACAGCCAGGAAAATTGGGAAGGCACTATCACAGAAGGGATTCATCAACCAACAGACCTGCCTGTGCTCTAGCTCGGGAAAGTAGACCTCTTGTATCCAGACTACCCCTTCTCCACATCTCACCCCGCTTATCAGGCTCCAGGGTAACTTTGTGGAAACCCAGAAAGATTTCTCTTGGCCAGTGATTTGGCACAACAACCAGCTCAGCACCAGGTAAGCTGCAGCATTCTAGCTTCTAGGTGAAAGAACCAGAGACCACAATATATAAAGCCTCAAGTTCTAAACACAAGAACCATGGGACTGAGACCCCTGTGCCCTAGAAGCAGAGTTCCATTCTATAACTCAGGAAAAGGGTGATCATCATGAGCAGAAAGCAAGCTAGATAAGAAAAACCCATAGAAACTTACTATAGGGAGAAGGACTGAAATGAATACCAAACAGGTCAGCAAAGAGAATGTACTCCCATCTGAAACAACAGCAGGGAATATGAACTGGTCTCAAACCCAAAGAATATTCTTGGAAGAGCACAAAAAGGCTTTTTAAAAGCCAACTTAGAGAAATGGAAGAAAAACTGGCCAATGATTTAAGAAAAAATGTGAAAAAAGAATGCACTGAAGAGAACAACTCCTTAAAAAGGAAAATTGGACAAATGGAAAAGGAAGTGCAAAACTTAACTGGAGAGAATAACTCCTTAAAAAGAACAATTGGACAAATGGAAAAGGAGATGCAAAAGTTAACTGAAGAAAACAATCAATTAAAAATTAGAATTGGGCAAGTAGAAGCCAGTGATGCTATGAGACATCAAGAATCAGTCAAACAGAATCTAAAGAATAAAAAAAGTGGAATAAAATGTAAAATATCATTGAAAAAACAACTAACCTGGAAAATAAATTCAGGAGATAAAAGCTAAGAATTATTGGCCTATTAGAAAGCCATGATGAAAAAAAGAGCCTGGGCAATATCTTCCAAGAAATCATCAAGAAAAACTGCACAGAAGTCCTAGATCCATAGGGCAAAATAGTCATCGAAAGAAAACACTAATCACCTTCTGAAAGATATCCCAAACTGAAAAGACCAAGGAATATCATTGCTAAATTCAATGACTATCAAGTGAGGGAGAAAATATTTCAAGCAGCCAGAAATAAACAATTCAAGTATTAAGGAACTATAGTCAAGATCACACAGGACGTTGCAGCTTCTACATTAAAAGATAGGACAAACTGGACTATGATATTCCATAAGGTAAAGGAGCTGCGACTACAAACAAGGATAAATTACTCAGCAAAGTTGGGCATAATCTTTCAGGCAAGGAAATGAATATTCAGCGAAATACGGGGTTTCCAGACCTTCCTGACAAAAAAGTCAGAAGCAAATAGAAAATTCAATGTTCAAATGCCAGTTTCAAGAGAGGCATAAAAAGGTAAAGGGGAGATGATAAATATTGCTATTCAGTATGGGCAAAATGTTTATATCTCTATAGGGGAAGATGATACTTGTTAATCTTGAGAACTGTATATTTATTATGACAATAAAAAGGATATGCATAGGTAGGAGTGGGCATAAATGAAATAATGTGATAAAAATGTAACTTGAGAGTGCAATGGGATTGTAATTAGGAGATTGGAAAAGAAGGAGGAAGAACAAGGTAAATTACATCACAGGAAGAGGCAAAGAAAATATAGTACAGTAGAGGGAAAGAGGGGAGGAAGATAAGCACTGTATGAGATTTACTTTCATCTGATTTGTTTCAAGGAGGGAACAACCAACTCAGTTGAATATAGAAATCTAACTAGCTCAATAGGTAGTAGGAGGGGAAAGGGGAAAGAAAAGAGAGGGAAAGCTAAAAGGGAGCGAAGAGGTAGTAAGGGAAAAAGAGAGCAAAAGGGAGAGATGCAGAAAGAAGGAAAGGAAGACTAAAGGAAGTACTGGTCAAAACTTAAAACTCTATTATGAAGGGGAAAGGAAAAGAGGGAACTAAAACCATAACCATGAAAAAATAGGATGGAGGGAAAAACACAGAGAGTAATCATACCTATGAAAGTGAATGGGATGAACTCTCCTGTAAAACGGAGGCAGATAGAATGGATTAAAAACCATAGTCTTATAATGTATTGTTTACAAGACACATATTTGAAACAGGGGAATATACATAAGGTAAAGATAAAAGGTTGGAACAGAATATATTATACTTCAACTGATGTAGAAAAAAGAAACAGGGGCAGCAATCCTAATGTCAGACAAAGCAAATGGAGAAATAGATCTAATCAAAATAGATAAGGACAGAAACTATATCCTGTTAAAAGACACCATGGACAAAGAAACAATGTCATTGCTAAACATATATGTACTGAGAGGTATACCATTCAAATCTTTAGAGGAGAATTTAAGGGAGTTATAGGAAGAAATAGGCAGCAAAACTATACTAGTGGGGGACCTCAAACTTCCCTTCTATGAACTTGATAAATCTAACCTGAAATAAAGAAGAAAGAAGTTAAGGAGGTGAATAAAACTCTAGATAAGGTAGATATGATAGATTTTTCGGATAAAACTGAATGGAAATAGAAAGGAATAAACTTTTTCTCAGTAGTACTTGGCACATATACAAAAATTGATCATGTACTAGGCCATAAAATCCTCACAATTCAGTGCAGAAAGTCAGAGATAGTCATTATATCCTACTCAGATCATAATAGAATATAAATCATATGTAATAAAAGACCATGGAAAGACAGGCCAAAAGCCAATTGGAAACTAAGTAATCTAATCCTAAAGGATGAGTGGGTTAAACAACAAATCATAGAAACAATCAATGGCTTCATTCAAGAGGATGACAATAATGAGACATCCTACCAAAAAATCAGTTTTTAGAGGAACTTTTATATCATCAAATACCTCCAAGAATAAAGTAGGGAAAGAGGAGATCAATGATTTGGGAATACAGCTAAAAAAGTTAGAAATAGAACAAATTGAAAATCCCCAAGTAAATATCAGATTAGAAATATTGAAATAAAGAGAGATTAATAAAATTGAAATTAAGGAAATTATTGGACCTATGAAATAAAACTAAGTTGATTTTATGAAAAAAAATCAAATTTATAAACATTTGGTTAATTTGCTTTAAAAAAAGAAAACCAAATTACAAATATCAAAAATGAAAAAGGTCAACTCACCTCAAAGGAGGAGAAAATTAAAACAGTAATTAGAAATTACTTTGCCCAACTGTATGCCCATCAATTTGACAATCTAAATGAGATGGGTGAATATTTAAAAAAAATATAAATTGCCCAGATGAACAGAAAAGGAAGTTGAATACTTAAATAGCCCCATCTCAGAAAAAGAAGTTACATACGCCATCAGTGATCTCCTAAGAAAAAATCTGCAGGTCCAGATGGATTTACAAGTGAATTTTATCAAACATTTAAAGAAGAGTTGATTCCAATACTATATAGACTCTTTAGGAAAATTAATGAAGGAGTCCTACCAAATTCTTTTTATGATACAAATATATGGTTCTGATATCTAAACCAGGAAGAGCCAAAATGGAGAAAATTATAGACCAATTTCTCTAATGAATGTAGATGTAAAAACTTCAAATAAGATATTAGCAAAAAGAATACAGTAACCTATCATGAGAATAATACATTATGACTAAGTTGAATTTATACCAGGAATGTAGGGCTGATTCACTATTAAGAAAGGTATCAGCATTATTCATCATATCAACAAATAAACTAACAGAAACCATATGATTATCTCAATAACTGCAAAGAAAACTTTTTTCAAAATATGGCACCAATTTCTATTGAAAACACTGGAGTGCATAGGAATAAATGGAGCCTTCCATAAAATAATAAGAAGCATCTATCTAAAGCCATCACTAAGCATTATATGTAATGGGGATAAGGTAGATGAATTTTCAATAAGAACAGGATGTGCACTGTCATGTTATTCTGTTACTCAATATGATACTAGAAATGTTACCTTTAGCAATAAGAGAAGAAAAAGAATTTGAAGGAATTAGAATAGGCAAAGAAGAAACTAAGTTATCACACTTTGCAGATGACATGATGATATACTTTGAGAATCCCAGAGAATCAAGTAAAAAACTGTGAAATAATAAACGACTTTGGCAGAGCTGCAGGTTACAAAATAAACCCACATAAATCATCTGCATTTCTATATATTACTAACAAAGACCAACAGCAAGAAATAGAGAAATCCCATTTAAAGCTAGGGTAGACACTATAAAATATCTGGGAGTCTACCTGTCAAAACAAATCCAGGGACTATATGAACACAATTACAAAACACTTCGCAGAAATAAAGTCAGATCTAATTAAGTGGAAAAACACTAACTGCTCTTGGGCAAACCGAACTAGTGTAATATAAATGCAATAATAAAATAAATAAAATAATAAAATGGCAATTCTTCCTAATGTACTTATTCAGTGCCTTTCCAATCAAACTACCAGATAATTATTTTCTAGAACTAGAAAAAAATAATATAAAAATTCATCTGGAAGAACAAAAGGTCCAGAACATCAAGAGAACAAATGAAAAGAAATGTTAGAGAAGGTGGCCTGGCCCTACCAGATCTCAAATTGTATTATAAGGCAACAATCATCAAAACCACTTGGTATTGGATACAAAATAGAGGAGTAGACCAGTGAAATATGTTAGCTACTCAAAACACAGTAGTCAATGGATATGGCAATCTACAGTTTGATAAACCCAAGGACCTCAGCTTCCAGAATAAGAAATCTCTGTCTAACAAAACCTGCTGGAAAAGTTGGATGACAGTGTGGCCAAAATCAGGCATAGATCAATTCCTGAGAAAAGGGAGTAAATACCAAATGGACACATGATCTAGGCATAAAGATTAATATTATAAAGAAATTAAGGGAACAATAAGATTGCGTTTCTCAAATCTATGGAAAATAGAGAAATTTTTGAACAAACGAGATAGAGAATAATATGAAGTATAAAATGGATAATTTTGATTACAGTAAATTGAAAAGTTTTGCACAAATAAACCCAATGCAACCAAGTTTAGGAGGGAAGCAGAAAACTGGATTTTTACAACTAGTGCCTGTGATGAAGGCCTTATTTCTAAAATATATCGAAAACTGAGTCAAATGTACAAGAATGCAAGTAATTCCCCAATGGATGAATGGTAAAAGTATATGGAAAAGTAGTTTTCAGAGGAAGAAATCATAGCTATCTATAGTCATGTGAAAAAATGCTCAAAATCACTATTTTTTATGTATATTTATTTATTTAACTTTTTACATTCGTTTTCACAAAATTTTGGGTTCCAAATTTTCTCCCCTTTTATCCCCTCCTCCCACCCCAATACACCAAGCAACCTAATTTTCCATATCTCCAATCAGTCCTCTCTTCTGTCATCCCTCCCTTCTCTTCTCCCCATCTTCTCTTTTCTCCTGTAGGGCCAGATGACTTTCTATTCCTCATTAACTGTATGTCTTCTTTCCTAGTAGCAACAACAATACTAAACAGTTGTTCCTAAAATTTTGAGTTTCAAATTCTCCCCATCCCTCCCTCCCCACCCATTCCCTTTGGGAAGGCAGGCAATTCAATATAGGCTATATCTGTGTAGTTTTGCAAATGACTTCCATGATAGTCGTGTTGTGTAAGACTAACTGAATTCCCCTCCATCCTATCCGGCCCCTCATTGTTTCTCTTCTGTCTTTTGATCCTGTCCCTCTCCGAGTGTTGACTTCAAATTGCTCCCTCCTCCCATTGCCCTCCCTTCCATCATCCCCCCCTTGCTTATCTCCTCCCCAACTTTCCTATACTGTAAGATAGGTTTTCATAGCAAAATGAGTGTGCATTTTATTCCTTCCTTTAGTCAAATGTGATGAGGGTAAGCTTCTTGTTTTTGTTTTTGTTTTTTTCTCAGCTCTCCTTTTTTTCCCTCCACTAAAAAGTCTCCTACTTGCCTCTTAAATGACATATAATTACCACATTCCATTTCACCCTCTTTCCTCCCCCTACCTTTATCTCTCACCATTTACCTTAATTTCTTTTAAGGTATGGTCCCATCCTATTCAATTCACTCTGTGCTCTCTGTCTCTCTGTGTGCATGTGTGTATGTGTGTGTGCATGCATGCATGTACATGTGTGTGTGTGGTCCCACCAACTACCCAGATACTGAAAAGTTTTAAGAGTTAGAAATATTGTCTTTCCATGTAGGAATGTAAACAGTTCACTTATGGTAAGTACCTTAAGACTTCTCTTTGCTGTTTACTTTTTCATGCTTCTACTCATTCTTGTGTTTGAAAGTCAAATTTTCTTTTCAGCTCTGGTCTTTTCATCAAGAATGCTTGAAAGTCCTCTGTTTCATTGAAAGACCATATTTTCCCTTGAAGTATTATACTCAGTTTTGCTGGGTAGGTGATTCTTGGTTTCAGTCCTACTTCCTTTGACTTCTGGAATATCCTATTCCACGCCCTTCAATCCCTTAATGTAGAAGCTGCTAGATATTGAGTTATCCTGATTTTATTTCCACAACACTGGAGTTGTTTCTTTCTAGCTGCTTGCAAGATTTTCTCCTTGATGTAGGAGTTCTGGAATTTGGCCACAATGTTCCTAGGAGTTTCTCTTTTTGGGTCTCTTTCAGGTGGTGATCGATGGATTCTTTCAATACTCATTTTGCCCTCTGGTTGTAGAATGTCAGGGCGGTTTTCCTCGATAATTTCATGGAAGATGATATCTAGGCTCTTTTTTGATCATGACTTTCATATAGTCCCATAATTTTTAAATTGTCTCTCCTGGATCTATTTTCCAGGTCAGTTGTTTTTCCCATGAGATATTTCACATTCTCTTCCATTTTTTCATTCTTTTGGTTTTGTTTGGTGATTTCTTGGTTTCTCATAAAGTCATTAGCCTCCATCTGTTCCATTCTAATTTTGAGAGAACTATTCTCTTCAGTGAGCTTTTAAACCTCTTTTTCCATTTGGCTAATTCTGCTTTTGAAAGCATTCTTCTCCTCATTGGCTTTTTGAACCTCTTTTTACCAATTGAGTTAGCCTATTTTTCAAAGTGTTATTTTCTTCAGCATTTTTTTGGATCTCCCTTACCAAGGTATTGACCAGTTTTTCATACTTTTCTTGCATCTCTTTCATTTCTCTTCCCAGTTTTTCCTCCACCTGTCTAACTTGCTTTTCAAAATCCTTTTTGAGCTCTTCCAAGGCCTGAGTCCACCCGACATCCCTCTGGGATGTCTGGGGTACCGAGGCCCTGCCCTCCACGTTTTTCCCTGATGGCAAGAATATCTCCTCGTCATCAGATCCGAAAGGCGGGATCATTTGCATCTGCTCAAAAAAAGTCTCTATAGTCTTATTTTTCTTCCCTTTTCTGGGCATTTTCCCAGCCAGTTACTTGACTTCTGAGATTCCTGTCCACCCTCATCTAGATCCGCCCAGCTAGTGCTTGGGGTCTGAGATTCAAATGGGCTTTCTGCGGCAGGCGCGGCTGCTATTCAGTGTGAGCTTTAGTTCTGGTGCTGGGGTGGGGGCAGGGCCACCTCCCAGGCTCAGCTCCCTCAGGGCCTTGATGCATAGACCTTCAGTAATGGAGCGGTTTGGGCAGGGCTGTCTCCCAGGCTCAGCTCCTTCAGGTGGTTTATGCAGAGACTTTCAGTAATGAAGATCCTGCCTGCTCGGGGAGTCCCGGGGGCTGCTGCTGCTGCCTCTGCCTCCGCAGCTTCCTGCCCCTGCCTCTGCTTCCACTGCTTCCTCCCGAGGGGACCCGAGCCGCAGAGACACCCCGCTCCCCTCTCGGCCAGCCCAGACGTGTCTCTCACTTACCTGTAGAATTTGTGGGTGGAGGGCCTTTCCAGGCCGCCAGAGGTTCCGTCCCTGAAGCCTGCTCCGATCTGCTCCTCTCAGCTGTGTGGCCAGGGCAGCTCTGGGGTGGACTCTGCTTTCCGGAGTGCGACGGACCCTGGGGGCAGCTCTCCAGGGCTCTCTGGAACGGAAATCTCTTCCACTGTGTTTCTGCACACCCTGCAGTGATCCAGAACTTGTGGGGAGCTCTTCTTACATTAAATCTATGGACTGTGGGTTCGGAGCTTGCATATGTGAGTCTTTCTACTCCGCCATCTTTACTCCGCCATCTTCACTTCGCCCCTGAATTCAGGTATTCTGACTCCCCACTCTTGGATTACTGCTTTGGCATGGAAGAGGGACTTACATAACACAACAAAACTAAGCAATGCAATTCTGTGTTATCAGAGACAGACAAGTGATAGTAGAAAGCAAACAAAAGGTCTCCTGGAGAAGAAAATGGCAACACACTCCACAATCTTTCCCAAGACAACCCCTTGAACAGTATTAAATTGGTAGCACACACTCTTTAAGTGATCCAAAATGCAACTCCCTACACATGGATATCACTAGATAGTCAAATTTTGAAATCAGTTGGATTTTGTAATTTGCATCCAAAGATGGAGAAGCTCTATATATTCCATTAAAACAAGAGCTGGAGTTAACTGTGACTCAGTTGATGAGCATTTTAGTGCAAATTTTAGACTTAAATTGACAAAAGTTGGGGAAATCACCAGACTGTATATGTATGCCCTAAATAATAGATTTAAGGGATTAAACCTAGTAGCTAAAGTGCCTGAAGAACTATGGACAGAGGTCACAATATTGCACAGGAAGCAGCAACAACAACAACAAATTCCAAACATAAAAAGAGGAAGAAAACAAAATGATAATCTGATGAGCCTTTACAAATAGCTAAGGAAAGTGAAAGGTAAAGGATAAAGGGAAAGTTTTACTCAATTGAGTGCAGAATTCCGGAGAAAATCAGGGAGAGGTGAGAACTTTTTCTTAGATGAGTAATGCAAAGAAATAGAAGAAAACAATAGCATAGCAAAGTCAAGTGATCTCTCCAAGAAAATTAGATATATCAAGGCAAAGTTTCATGCAAAAAAAAGGAATGATAAAATATAAACCTGGTAGGGACTTAACAGAAGTAGGAGATTAAGAGAGTGTGGCAAGAACATATATAATCAAGAAAGATCTTAACATCACTTATAGCCACAATGGTGTGGTTACTGATCTAGAGCAAGACATCCTGCAGAAACAAGTTAAGTGGACCTTAGGAAGCATTGCTAGCAATAAAACTGGTGAAGGTGAAATAATTCCAGCTGAACTATTTAAAATCCTAACGAACGATACTATTGAAGATTTGAACCAGAAGAATATATCAGAATATACTAGAAAATTTGAAAAACACAACAGTGGCCATTGGATTGAAATAAAAAAAAGATCAGTTTACCTACCAGTTCTTAAGAAAAAAAGTCAATGAATATTCAAATTACTGAATAATCACATTCATTTCACATGTCAGAAAGATTATACTTAAGCAAGGGGAGGAGCCAAGATGGCAGAGAAGAAAGATTCACATATGCTAACTCTGAACCCACAGCCCATAAAATGCCTGTAAAGAAGAACTCTCAAAAAATTCTGGAGCAGGAGAAGACACACAACAACGGAGTAGAGGAGTTTTCTGTTCCAGAGAGCCCTGAAAAATCAACACCAAAGATCCATCGCACACTGGACCCGCAACAGAACCCAGCCCTGCATTGGTCACGCAGCACAGAGAGGAGCAGATCCAAGCAGACTTCAGGGATGGAATCTCCAGTGGCCACACAGGTACCTCCACCCACAGATGCCAAAGGTCAGTGAGAGAGCCTGTTTGGCTGGCTGAGAGGGGAGCAGGGAGTCTCCGTAACTCAGGCCCCCTCGGGAGGTAGCAACACAGGCAGCACAGGACAGGGGCTCCCAAAGCAAATAGGAGGTGAGATCAATTGTTGAAGGTCCCCCTCATAAACTCCCTGAGGGAACTGAGCCCTGTGAGGCGGCTCTGCCCCCACTCAAGCAGCTGAACTTAATCTCATAATGAATAGCAGCCCCACCCCTGCTGAAAGCCCTGAGGTTGGGAAGCAGCATTTGAATCTCAGACACCAAGCACTACCTGGTGGATCTAGAGGCAAGACTGGGAGTGGAGAGGAATCTCAGAAGTCAAGTAACTGACTGGGAAAATACCCAGAAAAGGGAAAAAAAAAATAAGACCACAGAAGGTTACTGTCTTGATGAACAGATATCTCCTCCCTTCCTTTCAGATGAGGAAGAAGAATACTTACCATCAGGTAAAGGCATAGAAGTCAAGGCTTCTGTATCACAAACATCCAAAATAAATATTCAATGGTCACAGTTCATTGAAGAGGTCAAAAAGGATTTTGAAAATCAAGTTAGAGAAGTGGAGGAAAAACTGGGAAGAGAAATGAGAGAGATGAAAGAAAAGCATGAAAAGCACGTCAACATCTTACTAAAGGAGACCCAAAAAAATGCTGAAGAAAATAACACCTTGAAAAATAGGTTAACCCAATTGGTAAAAGAGGTTCAAAAAGCCAATGAGGAGAAGAATGCTTTCAAAGCAGAATTAGCCAAATGGAAAAGGAGGTTCAAAAGCTCACTGTAGAAAATAGTTCTCTCAAAATTAGAATGGTATAGATGGAGGCTAATGACTTTATGAGAAACCAAGAAATCACAAAACAAAACCAAAAGAATGAAAAAATGGAAGATAATGTGAAATATCTCATTGGAAAAACCACTCACCTGCAAAATAGATCCAGGAGAGACAATTTAAAAATTATGGGACTACTTGAAAGCCATGATCAAAAAAAGAGCCTAGACATCACCTTTCATGAAATTATCAAGGAAAACTGCCCTCATATTCTAGAACCAGAGGGCAAAATAAGTATTCAAGGAATCCACTGATCACTCCCTGAAAGAGATCCCAAAAGAGAAACTCCTAGGAACATTGTGGTCAAATTTCAGAGTTCCCTGGTCAAGGAGAAAATATTGCAATCAGCTAGAAAGAAACAATTCCAGTATTGTGGAAATACAATCAGGATAACAAAAGATCTAGCAGCTTCTGTATTAAGAGATAGGAGGGCGTGGAATAGGATATTCCAGAACTTAAAGGAACTAGGACTAACACCAAGAATCACCTACCCAGCAAAACTGAGTATAATACTTCAGGGGGGGAAATGGTTTTTCAATGAAATAGAAGACTTTCAAGCATTCTTGATGAAAAGACCAGAGTTGAAAAGAAAATTTGACTTTCAAACACAAGAATGAAAAGAAGCATGAAAAGGTAAACAGCAAAGAGAAGCCACAAGGGACTTACTAAAGTTGAACTGTTCACATTCCTACATGGAAAGACAATATTTGTAACTCTTGAAACTTTTCAGTATCTGGGTAGTTGGTGTGATTGCACACACACACACACGCACACATGCACACGTGCACGCACACACAGAGACAGAGAGCACAGAGTGAATTGAATAGGATGGGATCATATCTTTAAAAAATGAAGTTAATCCATTAGAGAAATGTATTGGGAGGAGAGAGGGAGAAATGGAATGGGGCAAATTATCTCTCATAGAAGAGGCAGGAGGAGACCTTTTAGTGAAGGGAAAAGGAAGGGAGCTGAGAGAAAAATATGAAAGTTACTCTCATCACATTTGACTAAAGGAAGGAATAAAATGCACATGCATTTTGTTTTGAAAACCTATCTTACAATACAGTAAAGTGGGGGAGAAGGGAATAAGCAGGGTGGGGGGGGGATGATGGAAGGGAGGGCAATGGGAGAAGGGATCAATTTGAAATCAACACTCTTGGGGAGGGACAGGATCCAAAGAGAGAACAGAAGCAATGAGGGGCAGGATAGGATGGAGGGAAATAAGTTAGTCTTACACAACATGACTATTATCAAAGTCATTTGCAGAACTATACAGATATGTCCTATATTGAATTGCCTGCCTTCCCAAAGGGAATGGGTGGGGAGGGATGGATGGGGAGAAGTTGGAACTCAAAGCTGTAGGAACAGCTGTTGAGTATTGTTCTTGCTACTAGGAATAAGAAATACAGGTAATGGGGAAAAGAAAGTTATCTGGCCCTACAGGAGAAAAGAGAAGATGGGGACAAGGGAAGAGAGGGCAGATTAGTGATAGCGGACATAAGAATATTTGGGGTATTGGGGTGGGGGAGGGGACAAATGGGGAGAAAATTTGGACCCAAGATTTTGTGAAAATGAATGTAAAAAGTTAAATAAATAAATTCAACTAAAAAAATAAAAGAAAAAAAAGATTATGCTTAAGCTTCAGCAAACAAGGCTTCAGCAATATATGAACCAAGAATTACCAGAAGTACAGGCTGTTTCTCACAGAGGCAGAGAAACTAGAGACCAAATTGCTAACATTTACTGGATTATAGAGAAAGCAGGAGATTTCAAAAAAAAAAATCTACTTCTTCATTGACTGCATTAAATCCTTTAACTATGTAGATCACAGCTAAATCTGACAAGTCCTCAAAGAGGTAGAAGTACAAAATAATTTTACTTATCTCTTAGGAACCTGCATGTGGGTGAAGAAGTAACCATAAGAACCAAAGAGAACAACCGATTGTCTTACTGTTGCAGAAGGAGTATGAAGGCTGTTTATTGCGCCTTACTTAATTTACATACAGAACTCATGATGTGAAATGCCACCTTGGACGAATCAAAAGTTGGAATTAATGTTGACAAGAGATATATCAACAATCTTACATATACAGATGATACCACTGATAGCAGAAAGTGAAGGAGGATTAAGAAACTTCGTACTGAAAATGACAGAATTGTAACAACTGGTTTGAAGCTGAAACAATAATAACCACAAGAAAACTAAGATCTTGCGCCTAGTAACATCATTTCCATGTCAAATAGAGACATAAAAAAGGAAGCGATGTCAGATTTTATATTCTTGAGCTCAGTGATTACTGCAGATAGCTTCTGCAGTCATGATATTAACAAATTAAAAGGAAACAAAATGAAACTAAACTAAAATAACAAATAATCAAAAACACTTGCTCCTTAAAAGGAAAGCTCTGGCAAATATGACGAAATGACTAAAAAGTAGAGAAGTCAATGGGTTGACCAAGGTCTGTATTGTCAAAGCTATGGTTTTCCCAGTAGTATTGTATGGTTGAGAGAGTTGGACTTTTAAGGACAGCTGAGTACTGCAGAACTGATGCTTTTGAATTGTGGCGCTAGAGAAGGCTTTTGAGTTTTCCTTGGAATAGCAAGGAGATCAGATGTGTCAATGGGTCAATATGTGAAGAAATTAGTTCACACTATGCTTTAGAAGGACAAATTCTGAAGCTAAAATCTAACTACTTTAGCCACATAATGAGAAGACAGGACTCACTGAAAAGGACTCTGATGCTGGGAAGGATTAGAGGCAAAAGGAGAGGGGATAGCAGAAGATGATATATCTAGATAGTGTCATGGAAGCAATGAACATGAGCTTGAAAAATCTTTGGGGAATAGTGGAATACAGAAGGGTCTGGTGTGCTGTGCTCCATGGGTTCATGGAGTCAGACACAAATCAATCATTAATCAACAATTATGACTCCAAGCCTATTGTTTGTTCTAATACTGCAATATGACTTTTGTATAACTAAGTGAAAACCATATACATTTAAAATAGTTTCCCCAAGTCCTACAGAAAAGACTACCTTGTTTCTTTGATGGTGTCATTTTCCATATTTCAGCAGACTTGGCATTAATGGTTCACAAGAAGAAATAGGGATTCAATGTGAGAGAAGACAAGAGTGAACAAGTATAGTTGGGGTTTTATAAGATAGTTATTTTCTCCATTTTCTTCTGAACCTCTAGCTAACAAGATAAGCTCCAAACAAAGTGTCAGCCATGGTTCCAAGGTTCTGCTGTTAGTGCCAAGAATAAACCTGCTATGCTGTGGGATCTCATTTAATGAAAAGCCTTTTCACCCTTGTCAATATATTTTGTGGGGAACACAGTGGTGGCATAATTAAAAAAAAAAACAAGCAAAACATAAAATGGCACCACGCGCCATGGCCATTCAGTAATATGATAGAAGTAAAGAAATTCAGGGATTATAATCAGTTTGAAATATTAGCTAAAGAAAAGCAATGAAATGAGTATGTAGGACAAAATCGAGTTTAGAAAATTCATTAAAGATCTGTAGAACAAGTATAATTTAGGAATGATCTCACACTACATTTATTATAATCACTATTTCTCATTAAAATATTAACAGGCATATTAAAATGTTATTTAAAGTCATTATTTTGAAATACACATAATTCTCAAAAAGTTTTTGGAAATGTTTTCAAGTAATTTTTGAATACTTCAGTTCTTAGTGAGTATGCCTTTAAACTTTGTTTTTTCATTTTCCTCAGCTGAGATAATGAAATACCCCAAGTAGGTAGTGATTATAGAGAACACTGAAGGAAATAAGAAATTCTTAAGAAGTGGAGATGAATAGGAACTATATTCCAGGCATGGGAGAAAATCACTCAGAAATGGTAGATGAATGTCATGAGTAAGAAATAATGAGTACACCAGTTTAGTTATATCATAAGGTACATGAAGGAATGGCATGTATAACAATTCAGGAAAAGTAAACTGGAACTACATTGTGAAAATCTTTAAATATCAAATATTGAAGTTGATAGTTTAACCTAGAGGACATTGAGTACCACTGGAGTTTTTGGAACAGGGAACAATGACATTGTTAGAGCTACACTTTTTTTTTTTCTTAGAAAGGTAACATAGCCAAATAATTCACTATAGCATGGTCAAGCTTGCCTAACATTATACATTGTCCATCCCTGGGACCATATGTGAAGCCATTGCAACTAAGTGAGAGTGGTTAGGGCTTATGTTCCATTGGCATAGAATCTGATTACACAAAGTTACCTTTACATAATGATCATACAACAGAGAAGTATTTGAACGAAGAGATAAAGGTCTGGTAGAGAGAAGCTTAACAAAGCATTGCCAAACTTCTAGTTTTAAATTACCTAGAATGACTCTTGACATTATCCAAATACTTATTATGCTCTGCTGTGCGAGGAGTCTGTTGATGTATTCACTATTAAGATATGCACAATATTTGATCACAACTTTTTTTGTCTTCATAATTTTCCATTTTCTGTTTGTTATTCATGATCGTGAGGAAAGAATTGATTTGAGGATTATGTTTTTCCATGCCAAAACAAAATTATCTGAAGCAAAAGTGTTAGTTACTATATGTGACTTCATGCTATATTTTTATGAGACCAAGCACTAATCCCCTGGCTTCTACTACTACAAGATAAGCACTCAATTCTTTTTTGCTTTGTCTTTTATAGACATGAAAAAGTAGAATATAAAGCATGCTATCCACTATGGTATAACCAAGACTGAAATATGATTATAAAATACTCTTTAAACAAATAATGAAAGTATTTGGAATGATACTTATTGTTTATGTTTGAGTTATACTGAAATAATATAAATTATGATAATACTTGAATTTGAGGCTTATTTCTTTACTTATCAAATCACTCATGGAGTACATGATACAGCAATACAAAATAATTAGGAGAAATATTTTGAAAAAAAATATGGTTAAAATCTCAAGAGAAATGCTAAAAAGCGATAAATAATGGAGATAAAATTTCCAGATCTTAAATTATATAAAGTAGTAATTATCAAGTAAATCATGGGACAAACTAGATAAGTAACTTAAGAATCCAGCTTTCAAAATGTTGAAGAACATAAATTACTTGTAGTAAGAAATCCTTGATTGAGAAAAGCTGCTCAAAAATTGGAAAGCAATGGCAGAAATAAACCAGACCAACTTCTACCATATACCACGATAAACTCAAATCCACAATCTATATATGAAAGGTCATACTATTTTAAAAAATAAAAGAATACAAGATCAGATAAATTTAATAAATATGACTAGGGAAAATGCTGTTAACAATAAAAGTGTAGAGTTGATCACAAAAGAAAAAACAGATGATTTCAAATCCATGATATAAAAAAAAAAGACTTTTGAAACAAAATCAGTGCAGCTAGGTTATGAAGGGAAATAATAAATTGAGAAAAATCCTTGCACCAAGTATTCCTAATAAGAAAATGATATTAAAGATTAAAACAAACAGAAATATCCTAGAGGCCAATCAAATAATATGAACAAAGAATGTGAATATACCAAAAAGAAAAAAAAAATATTAACAACTATACAAAAGACTTCTCAAAATCACTAATAACAAAGGAAAAAACAACTCTAAAGTTTCATATTATACCTAGCACATTTGCAAAAATTCCAAAAGGTAAAAATAGGCAATGATAAAATGTCTGTGGAAGGACAGACTGGTCTTTTAGACCTTTCAGATCTATCTTCAGAAAGGTGGATCAATATATTGTTGATGGAACCGTAAATTTTCATGACTATTCTGGAGATCAATTTTGAATTTTGGCAAAATTTAACTAAAATGTACTTATTCTTTGACCAAAAAATATCACTTTCAAGAAACTACTCCAAGGGGGTCAAATATAGAAGGAAACGTGCCAAATAATACAAACCATTCTTAGTAACACTTTAAGTGGTTAACGAAGAACTGGAAACAAAACAGATATCCATTTCATATGGAATGAGAAAATAAATTGTGGTACATTATTTTATTATGATTTTACTATACCTAGAAAAATGAATAAGAATGATTGAAAGAAGCCAGGGAAATGAAGTGATATAGAGTAAAGTAAACAGGATTTGGAAAACGTTATACATGTTGAAAACAATGCAGATGGAAAGAACCATACACACACCTTCCCCTTCCCACAAAAAAAAAAAAAAAAAAAAAAAAAAAAAAAAAAAAAAAAAAACTGAACCCTATGTAATTATAATGACCAATTTGTGCCTGAAAAAGTATTGGGAGACCATACCTCTGTTTTTTGTGGTTGTTATTGTTGTTTTGTTTTACTTTTTGGTTTTGTTTTGATTCGTTTGGCTTCAGATGTGTCTGTGAGTATTCAACATTGAATGTAATCTTAGCTTAGTTTAATGACACAAACGCTTTAGACTTCAATTTCCTAATCTATGAAAGGAAGGATTTATATTTTATGATTACTAAGACTGTCACCAGTTTTACATCATATGAAATCAATTAACCTCTTCAAGTTCAATTTATTCAGCTATAACGTGAGCATAATAATTACGTTATCTGCCTTTTGCTACAAAGCAAATTCTTCATAAATCATTCACAATACTTGATGAATGACTTCTTATTGTAATATCACATTATTTATTTTTTAATCTATATGTAAGTCTTTCCATAAAAGTTGTCCTGCACTTTTTTAGTCATGTCCAACTCTTCATGACAACTTTTGGGGTTTTCTTGGCAGAGATATTGAAATAGTTTGTCATTTCCTTCTCCAGCTCATTTTGCAGATAAGGAAACTGAGATAAACAGGGTTAAGGGACAGCTAGTAATGTCTGAGGCCAGATTTGAACTCAAGAAGAGGAGTTTTCCTGCCTCTAGGTCTGGCACACTATCCAGTGTGCCATCTAGGTGCTTCATAAAAATATCTAGCATTTTGCTGATAGTGTGATTTAGAATCCTTTTCTCTAATGAGTGAGCTATTATCCCTTAAAATTTTTAAACATTAGTGTAAAGAAAACATGTAAGTACTGACAAAGCAATTCCAATATTTATGAAGACACACAGCCTTCAGGCAGCTATTTATCATATTTAGTTGATCAAATGTCACTTTTATTAGAACTTATTTATAAAGCGACTGCATCAAACCAGCCATTTTTTATATGTCTTTTTGCTATATGTGATACAAACTACTGAAAAGGAAAAAAAAATGCAATCGTAAAGTGGAGGAGGTTCTGGGAATATTCATGCTGGGAAAACATGCCTCATATGTCTGTCACTCTTCGTCATTAAAGCAAATCCACTCCATATTGTGGCAGTGGAGGTTGGGGATAAGGAGAAGTGAAAGTGGAAGGAGGGTTGAATGGGTAAGTAGTATTCCATTAAGGAGAACATATTTGTTCCTACTTTATGATTTCACTTTTAGCCTTATACAAGTATAAAGCAATCTGACAGCTCATTGGTAATTTTAATATCATTTTTTCAGGAAACTATGTTAATAATTCCAAAACCCTTTGCAGTACTGCAAATAATAAAGTTGAGAAGAAAAAATGAACATGATATAGCTCCAAAGTAATGTATAAGAGTTGGTTTTCATTTGAAAGTAATATCAGATGCAATATTTTTGTGGCCAATTGAGCATCCTAAATTTTGAATTTTTTGTTAGGTAAAAAGCAACCAAGAGATGCTACATAAAAAGGACATCTTTGAATTCAGAAGGATCTGGATTTAATTCTTGTTTCTTATACATTATTGCAATGTAGTATTGGTGCTGTCTCAGCTTCTTGGTCTCTCAGTTCATTCAGCTGTAAAATGAGGAGATGGCTCTGTCATCCCTTTTATATCTGTCTAGTTCTATGATCTCACACTCTTACCCTTAAATTCCTTATGAATTGCTAATCTATATTGTTGAAGGGAGCTTCCATGCCTGAAAGTCTACAATGCCGAAAGTTCACAATTCTCAACATCATATTAAATAGCTCTAAGTAAGAGAATTATTTACTTAGCTATAAGTATGTGCTATGGGTTTCATTCTTACTAACCCTTCTCAGTTCCTGAATTTCTAATTATAAATACTAAAAATTCATAAAGATAACCAAATCTAACCAAAATCAAGAAATTCTTTGAGTCAGTTTTAAAAGGTTTTATCTTATGATAAACATAGACAACAGAAGTTACTTCTTCCACTTCTAATATGCCACCAACAGTGAGTACAGAAATAGATACATTCCTGAGTACCAGGCAAATAAAACACCAGAAGGCCAACACAGCATGTTTTTTTTTTTTTCACATTCTAAACCTGTTTAACCAATATATTTTAAGGATAACACATTTGATAAACTGAACACAAATATAAAACTTGTAGAAACCAAACATGCAATAATGTGTGACAAGAATATGATTCAGTTTACTACCAGTTACTAAGAATTTGAAACAAATTTCCCTATCTAGGAGTCTCCTATACCAGTGACATTACAGATCTACTCCCTATCCCAGTTTCTATTGCTCTTCTAACAATAAACTAATAGACTATCCATCCCACACTTTTTCAGGAGATCAATAAGCTAAATCCATTGATGATGTGCATTTCCCATAGATTTCATGATATTTTCTTGCGCTTGGCTTTTTGGTGGTTTACTGTAAACAATACAGGGTCCTGGTTTTGGTAGTGTTAAAATTCTGGAGACTATTCAGCCCTTCTTTCTTGATATTTGAAAGATATTTACTGAATTCAGATATGTTCTTTCCAGTGCTGCTCTCTAGGAATTCTTGACTCAGTATTATAGTCCTTGAGTAGGACCTAGCATTGCTGTGCTAAACACCACATACCACATTGCCAAACAACAATTGTATGCCAGGGATTATATCCCATGCAATATGCACTTAGTTGCTCTGCCCACTTTTTGGGAAACATGATTCTTCCTGAAAGGTTTATTACTTTGGGATGATGAAGCATATCTTAGGTGCTAACTTAGTGTCTTTTGTTGGAACTCTTAAAAGAAATGAGAATACATCTAAATTTTATCAGATATGATTGACTATTCAATCAGAAGGAGTGGGTTTTCCCTGTTCTTTTTTTATTCTTCCTTTGAGCAAGCAGTTCTCCCTCATTAGACCTCCTGAAAGAAGATAAGAGATGGATAATGATCTTTCTACCACCTAAGAAGCATGGTGGCAACTAAACCAAGAGGCTTTGCTACAGTCTGTGTCTTGGGTGTCTATCTCTCTTTTCTATTTTTTTTTGGCCTGATCATTTGTTGTTGTAGTTCAATTGTTTCAGTCATTTTCGACTCTTCATGACTCTATTTGAGGTATTCTTGACAGAGATATTGGAGTGGTTTGTCATTTCCTTCTTGAGTGCATTTTACAGACAAGGAAATTAGACAAACAGGGTTAAATGACTAGCCCAGGCTCTCAGTATGAACTTTCACCTCGAGATGAAAATCTCCGACCTTGCTAACACATTTGAGAGTTTAACATCTGTGGTAATTCTGTTATGTAATTGTATTGCAAGAAGAGCATTTTCTACATTAGCTATGGTGCCTCTTGGACAGGATGATCACAATCTTGGTTTAGCTTACCAGAAGACATAGGGAGGGACAGACAGAGGGACAGAGAGAAGACAGAGGGAGCTGTTTGGACAGTGAGGGACAGACAGAGGGACAGAGAGAAGACAGAGGGAGCTGTTTGGACAGTGAAGAGCCACAGTAAAATATTAAGTGAATATTTATCAGTCTCATGTGCTGTTAAAAGTTTTAAGTCTCAATTGCCTGGTAAAATTTCAGTTTGTGAGGTCCAACATCATTTTCCTCATTTATAAAATGAGGAATGTAATATAAATATATACACATTTGTATATATTTATATTACACTCCTCACATATGCATATATATATTTCTTATCCCACGGTATTGGTAGGATGCTCAAATGAGATAATGTATGGATAGTCTTTTGCAAACTTTGAAGTGTTTTGTGAATGTCAATTACTGTTATAATAACAAGAATAATATTTATTATTATTTTCCACATTTTAAAGTGTTATCAAAAAGCATTTCAACATATTTTAAAAATCAATGTTATATCAACTGAAACATTGGTTATATTGTTCCCCTGCCCCAAACCTGGAAGGAAGGACTATTGCAAAATCCTAATGATATTACACAATGAATGCTGAAATTCTGAACAATATAGACATTTTTACTAAAAGTGACAGTCATAGTTAGAGTAGAAAAAGTGTTCTCTTATTTAGTAGTTTCTACTTTAGTTACCAGGTACTCCCAAACAAGTAATGATTGGCTTAACTAATAGTAAGAATAATATAGTCCTTTTATTGAGAATTCAATAATAGAAACAATATAGAGAATGACTTTCACCAAGACATAAACATCCACATATATTGTGAGTGAAAAATTAATAAAGAAATTATCTCTACAGTAAAACAAAGTTTTAAATGAACTACATAAAGTAGTAATTGACATTTTCATTATTGTTTTTCATTGTTAACTCGCCTATGAAATTCTAAATATCTACAGTACATGTTTCATTTACAGTATATTAAGTAGCTCTGAATCAATAATAAAGACTTTGGACTTTCACTGACTTTAGCTTCCAGTGAATTGAACACATGCTTCTTTAATCTTCTGGTTTTACAAAGGTTATTTTTCAAATGTCTATTCTCTTGAATTAAACTTAAACACCATTAAGGCAAAATCAGTTGCTAAGATTCTTCGCTATCAAAGAAGGTAAAATTTAATTTCAAATCAATTTAAGTAATCAGAGAGCCTGAAAATTTTTGATTGATTTTATTATGTCAAGTTGGTAACTTTTTGCACTTAGTCTTCTACAGTTTTATTTTAACATAAGAAAAATCACAGCTATCACAAAATAGTCAATTTTCTACCTCTGTAACCTTCAACATTTTTTATTTACTGTTGAAATACAACTAATTTTATTTTTTATTTGTATTACAAAATAGCTTCGCTTTTGAATAGGAGGAGACCTTAGTGAAATCTGTTAAAAATGATAAGGTAAGAACTATTTAAAAACGATATTAACAAAATTCTGAGTTTGCATTAAAGGAGATAAAGAATGTTCCTTTAATTGTACCAAAATGGTATCTTATCTGTTTCTTTATGGCTGCCTATTTGTATGTCTGGAATACAAATGTCATTACAACAGTGAATTATATATTCATTTACTAAAGTGTTTATGAATTAGCCTGAGCAAAACTAAACTTTTTTGATACAGTTTTTGGCAGAGGCTAATACTGGCACATTTGGAATCAAGAAGAACCAAATTAAAATCCTGCCTCTAAAATTTATTTTTTGTGTGACCATGGGCAAATCTTTTCATCTTTATGTCTAAGTTTCTTCATCTACAAGACAAGCATAGCAATATATGAAGTATCTAATTTGTTGAGTGATGCAAGGTTCAAAGTGGATAATACATGTAAATTACTTTTGTCAGTATTAGAATGACAAATTTTATTTGTTATATACATTATAATATAGTTTGCATTTATACTATTACTTGTTGTAGTAGATGTACTACTACATCTACTAGCTTATTCTTGGAATACAGAGAGGAAAATAATGGAAAAATCATCTACCAAAAACCAAATGGCTCCTCACTAAATACATAAGAGGTATGTTTATTTTAAGCATCCTCTCCTTCCTCTTAAGTATTGAGCTGAGTGAGATTCTGACTCTCTGGATTTTGTTACTGTGACTCAGCAACTTTCTCACTCTGAAACTTACCTCAATGCCTAGACTCTCCTTATCCTAGAATATCACTCCTCCATGCCAGCCTCCTCCTCCTATGAAATAATTTCTTTGGGGGGTCTTCATTTTGGGGATGAGCCCAGGCCAACCATGACTTATTTCCCTCTATACTGAACCTCTGGGCCTCTGGATTTTTCTGTTAAAATCCACTGGGGATCATTTTTATATGCTGTCTTTTCTTTTCAAATGTTAGAGTGGGCACAATAACCCTAAATGTGATCTCATGATTTTCATACTTATTTATATATAAAGTAGAAGACAAGAAACCAGAGGTAATTACTATTAGGATTTCTTCTTTGGTCTGGAAATATGAGGGAAAAAGGTAACACAAGATGCAGTAGATGTTGCCCATCCTAAGAGAATAACATTCAGTGCCTAATGTGGGCCCAAGGCAGGTAAAAGAGACTGACAAACTTACTGTTTTTTTTTTTTTTTGAAAGGCAATGTGTAGCTAAAAGAGCCATCAGACTGGGTGAATTAGGGTACTAGTGTTGCCTTGTGACCCAGAGAATAGCCTGGAGGACCCATCTGGGAATAATTGTTATGTGCTTTGTTTAAGTTAATAAAGTTGTGGTCTAATGGTTCCTTCCATCAAGAATTCTCCAGAGTGTTTTATTGCCTGAGGTGACAATAGCAGCTATGAGGAAAATGGGACTGTGAAAGATGCTATGGTGCTGGTTCTATGTTCACAATGTGTTTTTCAAATGGCAGTTTATAAACAGTACCTGAGCATTTGAAAGTGACAATTGTGAAATCTAAGGTGCTAGGTTTTTTTATGTAGCAAAATAGGGGTAAAAAGAATGACAACATCCCAAATGCTATGAACTAGCAGACCTGGAGAGGAGAAGTGACTTGCCATAGGCAGTAAACACCAGGTCCAAGACATGAATTAAGGTGCTGTTACAAGAAGTTCAGTCAACCAACAATCAGCATTCATTTATTAAATACTATTAAGGGTTAGACACTGTACTAAGAACTGAAGGGAAAAAGAAAGGCAAAAACATGATTCCTGTCCTCAAGGAATTCAAATTGTCATCAAGGAGTGCAATGGAAATTTAAATGGGAATATCTTTCCCATTCATTAATAGGCCTTGGGTCACGTAGAAATCTGAGTCACATGGAGCCTGTGGTGGGAGGAGCTTGCTGAAAGGGTGGAACAGGAAGAGGCAGAGCATGAGAAAAGCTGAGAGAAATTTATGAGAACAGTCATAGCTAGCAAGGATGCAGGCAAGCAGTCAACTGTCCATCATGAGTGAAAGAGTTTGTTTGTAATTTTGTTTTAGGGAGCCTGCTTGTGATTTGTTTAATAGAGTTGGTTTGTGAGAAGCCTAGCAGGGGAAGGCTTGAAGATGATGTTATCCTCTGCATTTGTATTGTGTACAGATTATGATGGATTTGTCTTTCTGTCGTTTCAATAAATGTTTTGGTTCTGTCTTCCGTGTGGACAGTCTGTTTTATTTTGTGATTCAGAATTGCACCTGGATATTCATGACTGCAGTAGGCAATTTGAATATCTTGGTGGCATTATAGAGACACAACATTAAAACATATGTAGGTATGTGCAAATATGTAGGTATGTGCACATATGTGCATATGCACAAAATATATACAGTAGAAATGTGTGTATACATATATATGTCTCTTTACACACATGTACACACATATATAATATACATATACACATACATAATGGAAATGGAAGGTAATCAGAGATGGAAGGCCTTAGCTGGTGGAAGTGAAAGCTATCATAAAATATCTCTTGTAGAAAGTTAGATTTAGAAGTTGAATACTTAAACTACCCATTTCGGAAAAGAAATTGAACAAGCCATCAATGAACTCCATAGGAAAAAATCTCCAGGGCCAGATGGATTTAAAAGTGAATTCTATCAAACATTTAAAGAACAGTTAATTCCAATACTATATAGAGTATTTTTTTGAAAATTGAGGGAGTCCTCCCAAATTCTTTGTATGATACAAATATGGTTTTGATACCTAAACCAGGAAGAGACAAAACAGAGAAAGAAAATTTTAAACCAATTTCTCTAATGAATATCGATGCAAAAATTTTAAATAAGATTTTAGCAAAATGAATATAACATTTTATCACAAGAATAATATATTATTATCAGGTAGAATTCATATCAGGAATACAGGGCTGGTTCAATATTAGGAAAACTATTAGCATTATCGACCATATCAACAACAAAACTAACAAAAACGATGTGATTATCTCAATAGATGCAGAAAAAACTTTTGACAAAATACAACACCCATTCCTATTAAAAACACTGGAGAACATAGGAATAAAGGGAACTTTCCATAAAATAATAAGCAATATCTACATAAAACCTTCAGCAAGCATTATATGCAAGGGTGATAAGCTAGATGCATTTCCAGTAAGATCAGGGGTGAAACAAGGATGTCCATTATCACCACTATTATTCAGTATGGTACTAGAAATGTTACCTGTAGCAATTAGACAAGATAAAGAAATTGAAGGAATAAGAATCGGCAAAGAAGAAACTAAGTTAGCACTCTTTGCAGATGATATGACGATATACTTAGAGAATCCAGAGATTCAAGTAAAAAACTACTTGAAATAATAAACAACTTTGGCAAAGTTGCAGGTTACAAAATAAACCCTTACAAATCTTCTGCATTAACATATATTAGTAACAAAGTCCAAAAGCAAGAGATAGAGAAATCCCATTTAATGCTAGGGTAGACAATATAAATTATTTGGGAGTTTACCTGCCAAAACAAACACAGGGACTATATAAACACAATTGCAAGACACATTTTGCACAAATAAAGTAAAATCTAAGTAAGTGGAAAAGTATCAGTTGCTCATGGGGAGGCCGAGCTAATATAATAAAAGTGACAATTCTACCTAAATTAATTTACTTATTTAGTGTCATACCAATTAAACTATCAGATAATTATTTTGTAGAGCAGGATAAAATAATATCAAAATTCATCTGGAAGAACAAAAGGTCCAGAATAGGAAGGTGGCACAGCACTACCAGATCTCAAATTGTATTATAAAGCAGCAATTATCAAAACCACTTGGTACTGGCTAAGAAACAGAAGGGTAGATAAGTGGAATAAGCTTGGTACTCAAGACACACTAGGCAAGGAATATAGCAATGTCCTGTTTGATAAACTCAAGGACCCCAGCTTCTGGGATAAGAACTCACTGTTCAACAAAAATTGCTGGGAAAACAGAATAAGAGTATGGCAGAAACTAGGCATAGACCTATTCCTGACACCATACACAAGAATAAAGACCAAATGGGTTCAAGATCTAGGTATAAAGATTGATACCATGGACAAACTGGAGGAGCAAGGAATAGTGTATTTATCAGATTTATGGAGAAGGGAAGAATTTTTGACTAAAGAAGAGACAGAAAGCATTATGAAGTGTAAGATGAATAATTTTGATTACTTTAAACTGAAAAGTTTTTGCACAACCAAACCCAATGCAACCAAAATTCAGAGGGATGTAGTATATTGGGAAAGAATTTTTACAGCTAATCTCGTGGATAAAGGCCTCATTTCCAGAATATATATATATATATATATATGTGTGTGTGTGTGTGTGTGTGTGTGTGTGTGTATACATATATATATATATATATATATATATATATATATGGTCATATAAAAAAATACTCTAAATCACTTTTGGTCAGAGAAATGCAAATCAAAATAACTGTAAGATACTACATCACACCTATTAGATTGTCAAACATGACAGAACAGGAAAATGATAAATGTTAGGGAGGATGTGGGAGAGTTGGAACACTGATACATGAGCTGTGGTGGAGCTGTGAGCTCATCCAACCATTCTGGAGAACGGTTTGGAAGTATGCCCAAAGGGCTACAAAAATGTGCATACCCTTTGACCCAGCAATATTGCTTCTAGGACTATTACCCTCAGGAGATCAAAAAAAAATGGGAAAGGGACCCACATATAAAAAATATTTATAGCAGCACTCTTTGTAGTGGCCAAAAACTGGAAATCAAGGTGATGCCCATCAATTGGTTAATGGCTGAATAAATTATGGTATGTGAATATAATGTAATACTATTGCACAATAAGAAATGATGAACAAGAAGACTTCAGAGAGGCCTGGAAAGACTTACATGATCTCATACTGAACGAAAGGAGCAGAACCAGGAGAACTTTGTGCACAGCAATGACCACAGTGTGAGAATTTTTTCTGGTAGACTTGGATCTTCATAGAAATGCAAGGATATAAAAAAAAAAATTCCCAGTGGTCTTCAAAGGCAAAATGCCTTCCACTTTCAGAGAAAGAACTATGGAATTAAATCGCAGAATGTAGCAGATTATTTTGTGTGTGTGTGTGTGTGTGTGTGTGTGTGTGTGTGTGCGTGTGTGTGTATTATGTTTTGGTTTGCTATATGATTTCTCCCCTTTATTTTATTTCTTCTACACAGCATGACTACAATGAAAATGTATTCAATAGGAATGCAAGTGTAGATCCTATATAGTATTGTATGCCATCTTGGGGAGGGAGGGGGTTGGTGTGGGGTACGTAGGGGAAAAAGCATCTAAGTTTTATGGTAATGATTGTAGAACATTAAAAATAAATAAAATTAAAAAATAAAAATAAAAGAAAGTAAGATTTAATGCTGTCTTCAAAACATCTGAACAGGGGAAGCAAGATGGGACATGTTTTAGTCAGTAGTAGACAACCAGTAAAAATTCATGGATTTGCGAGGGGTGTGATTTCATTGGTCACAAACGTGTTCTTTTAGAACAAATTTGACAGACATGGATACAGGATACTAAATGCCTATAATGGTTGAGATACAAATTATCACCACTGATAATCATAATGTCCTTGATACTGCTTCCACTGAATTTTGTAAATTTTTGAGATGTATTTATGGTTCTTGGGACTTATGATCAGAGAAAGAGAGGACTATATTTGTTCATATGATGGAATTTTCTCCCAATGTGACTGTATAGCCCTCTTTGTGTTAGCCCAGGTTGTACCACCCTACTGTGTTCATTTTGATATTAAGACCCTATAGTGTCTAGTCATATATAGTTAGCTTGATTTAATATTTTCATATATGTTGAGTGCTGTGATTCCATGACAAAGGCAGTTACATCAATTATGAGTAGATACACTGTATACATATTATACAGCTCTCTTCCAGATAAAAGGAATTAAATAAATGCTTGTTTTATTTTGCTGAATTAGATTTTATGATATCTGGGGAAGAACAACCAGAGTTTTGCCCAATGGTGTCAAAATTTGGAAGACACTTGAAGTCAAGCAGCATTAAAAAAAAAAAAAAAACAACAACAACAACAGATCTTAACATCTACATACAAAATGTAATTAGTTTAAATAAGAAACTAGTAGATAACTTTATTAATGCCAGTAAGTCAATAAATATTCATTAAGTAGTTATGTGCCAGGCATTATAGTAAACACCTGGAAAACAAAGAAAGGGAAAAGTAACTCTCTGCTCTCACAGAGTTCACATAACTTGTAAATAACTGCAAATAAGCTACATAAAGAAGATTTCAATAAAACCACTAAATGAAAGGAACTGAAATTAAAGAGAATTGTGAAAGGCTTCCTGTAAAAAGGTGGGATTCAGCTAGGACTTAAGAGAGCCAGAAAAACCAGGAGGAGAAATAAAGAAGGACAACATTGTGGATATGTGACAAAATCAGTAAAAATGATGAGAGTTAGAAGATGGAGTTTATTGATCAAGGAACAACAAGGAGGTCACTGCATTGCAGAGTATGTAGGGAATGGTGAAACGTATAAGAATACTGGAAAGAAACAGGGGTGAGTGAGTGAGTAAGGATGCCAATAATGATGAAGTAACACTCTGTAAGTCAAGATCACTACACATGCTCAAAAGTCTAGCTAACCAAAGGGAAATACTGGAGGTGTGTGGAGGGAGATTTTACTAAATGAACCAACAGCTAATTGATCAAAAATTCAGATATTCAGTGATACAGATTGCAATGCCAAATGTCAAATTCAGTCCTCAAAGTCCACAAATACTCTAGAAATGGAAGTGGGTTTGTAATAGGTCAGAACAGACAAATCTGGGATTATAAACTCAAGTTTATAAAAGTATAACAAATACCAAATGATTATATAGTAGGCAGCACTTGAAATTCAGAGGCTATTGTGTTATATTGAAAAATAATTGTTGTGAATGACCTTACCGTGTCAAATTCTGAAATCCTAAAAACTATTGACAATTAGGTATTAAAAGAAGTGTGTATATGCAAAGCAATAATGTTCTAAGTGATAGTGGTGATGGTGATGGTAGTGATATTTTCTCCTGATGAATGGTTAAGTAAATCAATAAAGATTGCTCCTATCAATGTGTGGTCAGAGAATTGCAGCCCTGGAAGGGATTAACTTTAGAGATTATCTATTTAAATTCCCTCATTTGAAAGGTGAAAAAACTTGTTCTAGGGATATCACATAACTTATTCAAGGTCACAAAAAATTATCTTGTGAAGTCAGAATTTATTGTGTTTTAACAATGCGACTGAGGACAGAAGAAACTTCAGAATATTAAGATATATTGCAAGCTCATACATCAACCTGAATAAAGGAGATTCTGGTACAGCTCCAACTATAATGCAGATCTTCTAATTCCTAGGTGATAACTATTTTCTGCTTCACCACCACACTAGTTTTAAGCATTGCCAATGGAGCAATAGGCATGCAAATTCTTTTTGTTTTAAAAGAAATGTAACCCAGGACCAGATGTGTTTTGCAGGTCTGCCTTAGACTGAGAAAGGTTCATTTCTTTTTCCTTCCTATTTTATTCCCTAAGCTTTTTAATTTGTGTCAAGATAAACAAGATATCTATCCACTACCACTATCACTTCTAGACATACTGAAAGACCTTCCTTGATTCTTGAGCCCTATTAGGAGAGATATATTAGGGGTATCAAGCACCCCAATGACATAAAGAAAAAAAACAAAAAAGTCTTCTACTTGAAATAATGGTAGAAATGGCAAATGGGATACATGGGAAGTAAACTAGTTGGCATTTCAATTTTTCTCTCCCTAGTCTTATTGAAAACTTTACTCTTCTTTCATCTAATAATTGAATTGATCTAATAATGTCTCAAATTAAGATACATATATATTTTAATTTATGTAAGCCCATGTATGTTTACATACATTGACATCTTTATGTATATTGTATCTATTTACATATAAGGTTCATATTGGACCTATTTTGAAAGTCTTCTATAATCACAAATCAGAATATAGTAAAATATAAATGTACTTCTTTCCTCACAGTTTCTAAGATATGAGAAACAACACTGATGCATAGTGTTTTCTGCAGAGATTCAATTCATTTATAGGTCCTCTTGAGAAACCAAGTAATGTAGTGCCATTGAGAAAGTCTTGAACTTGAGGTTAAAAAAAGACATGGGTTTAATTCTTGTGTCAGTTACCAGCCATATGACTCTGAATGAGGGAAAACTTTTCTAAGCTTCAGTTTTCTTATTTGTAAAATGAGAATACTAAGAGCACCTATCACTCAGGATTTGTGAGGATAGAGATAACAAATACAAAGTATGTTGCAAACTTCAAAGCACTATTTAAATACTAGCTATAAGTGGCACAAAATCAAGTTGAAAATCCATTTGCTTTCTTCTAAAGACTGGACTTCTCCAATAAATCTATCAAATAATTTAACTCTGGCAGTGTGTGTATGTCATGTAGGTTCAAATCTATATTCTAAGATGGTTACATGTAGATTATTTTTACTGAATTTTTAAACTCTAAAAATCATTTAAATCCTGGAAAATTTCTGTAAGTTTTCTTATTAATAAATATGGACAATTTCTTTTTCTGCCTTCAGAAGTGACTTCATACAATGAGAGTAAGATTTAAAGTCAGTTCCTTCCTTGAAAATTAGCAAAGGACTGGTAAAGATTAATTCATTTTATGTGCCTTGGACCTACTGACATTTGTCACCAGCCCTCTACATTTGAATGAGATGAAGGGTGGAAATGAATTTGGGAATGCTAAAGGGATTACAGAAAATAGTTTGATCTGTAATAGTCGAGAAAGTCAACATGGAAAAAATCCAGGTAATGAATTGAGACTAGTTTGAAAAACAGGAATTGGAAGGTGGTGGCAGATATGGCTCGTTAGAGAGGATGAAATGATCAAAGGTACAGAAATAGACAAGTTGAGCTATCCCCTAACTTTGAGCCCATATCATCTTCAATATTGTTGTACATTAATAGTTGATCTTTATTTTAGTTTCTGTATTTCCACCCCCCAACAATACCACCATATTTTTCTCTTAAAATATAACTTTCATCATGTCACTCTCAAAAATATCAGTTTTTCAATATTTCCCTTAGGAAAAGCTTGAAACCCCAATACTTGTCTCACCTGATTATTCTTTTTATGGAAACCCCTGACGGTAGCTAAACTGGTCTGCTAAAATATGGCTTCCTTGGTGACTTTCTGACTGCTTTCTCCTTTCTATAACACATTTAGCATTTATTGCTAATGATATTATATCTACAGACTCTCATGTCATTTCTGATATAGTCCTCAGATGCAAGGTTTTCTGAGTAACTTTTAGATCAATCTTCCTATACAATTGTGACACTATTTGTAGGAAGGCCTAGTGATGATTAACTTCTCTTGTAGGAGGAAATTAGCAATGTGTTCTCCAAAACTAGTAATTTAGAGGAGTAAGGGAGCTTGACCTCCCTGACCCTAAGAGTACTGGCAAAAAAAAAAAAAAATGAAAATTAAATGTCTTTTGCAAGGGAAAATTCCAGTGATGCTCTGAAAAAACCAAAAAAAAAAATGGAACTCTGAACAATACTATGAACTCCTAGTTTTGCAAATCTAGAATTTTGCTAAATATTTAGATTTGTGGGTGGAAAATTGGTGAGGGAGGATAAACTTGTTAGAACAGAATACCAAGAATTTCACAAAATTACAAAGTGTAAAATAGATAGAAGTATAAATGGTATAGATTCAATGATATCGAATTATGATGCTCAGTATTATAAACAATCTTGTTACTCCACCATGTTCGCTGGGGGGGGTCAGTAACTAAGAAGTATTTGGACATTATTTCAGGCTACTGATGTTGTTTCATAGCATATATTTGAATTGGGTTTTAAAGAATGATTTTTCCTTTTCTCTTAGATATTATTGTTAATAAATTGATCTAGACAGCTGTTTTTTATCAAGGAACGACATTGCAAAATAAATTACCACTGAGCTGTTGCCTTTATAAAGCAATAATGATAATAGCATTGGGGGTTCCCACAGTTGGCAGTTACCTGCTATTTCCTCATCAACAATCAAAGTTCTACACAGCTGATAAATATCACATCCAGGCATGCCAACCTGAACATAATTTGCCACTTGCATAGGTCCTCATCTCAGCAATGTGATGTGATAACTGTATAAGCAGATTCTAACTATAACTATGTGATACCTCAGTGTCTATCACCAGGAAATTCACCCATATGTTAAATACTTCACAAGTCTTTGATACTTTTGTCTGAGAGAATGCAGGTGGACAACAACCTTTATTCTTTATGTATTTTTTCAAATTACATGTAAAATAATTTTTAAACTTATTTTATAAAATTGAGTTCTCAATTCTCTCTCACCTTTTGACCTGCTCTTCCTCCTTGAGATGACAAGCAACTAGATATAGATTACACATGTGCAGTCACACAAACAGTATTTCCATATTGGCCATGTTAAAAAGAAAACACAGAGCCCCTCCTAAAAATAACAACATTTAAAGAAAGAGTGCTTCAGGTTGTATTTAGATTCCCTCAGTTATTTCTCTAGAGGTGGATAGCATTTTCCATCATTAGTCTCTCAGAATTGTCTGGTATCATTATAATATTGCTGAGAAAAGCTATCACAGCTTACTATGTACCACGTTCTACTGCTCTCTTAACTTTTCATCAGTCCACATAAGTCTTTCCAGGCTTTTTTGAAAGCATCCTGCTTTTCATTTCTAATACCACAATAGTATTTAGTCACAATCATATCTCGCAGCATTTGAGTCATTCCCTAATTGATGGGCATCCTCTCAATTTCCAATTCTTTGACACCACCAAAAAAGGTACTATAAATATTTTTTGAACAAATTGGTCCTTTTCTATCTCTTTTTTAATCTCTTTAGGGTGCAGATCTGGTAGTGGTATTGCTAGGTCAAAGAGTGCGCAGTTTTATAGCCCTTTGGTCAGAGCTACAAACTGCACTCCAGAAGAGTTAGATGACAACATCAAAACTACATTGGTGTCCCAATTTTTTCAATTTTCCAAACATTCCTTCCAATATTTATCATTTTCCTTTTCTGTCATATTAACCAAGCTAATAGGTGTAAGACGTTACTTGAGTTGTTTTAAATTGCATTTTTCTAATAAATCCTGATTTAAAGATATTTTAATGTATGCTCATATAATAATAATTAATGATAATAATAAAGTTCATGTCCTTTGGCATTTACCAATTGGAGAATGATTCATATTCTTACGAATCAATTCTCTATATATTTCAGAAATGAGGCCTTTATCAGAGAAACTTGCAAAAAAATTTTATCTAGCTTTCTAAGTTTCTTCTGAATTTACTTTTATTGATTTTTTGTGCAAAATCTTTAAATTTAATGTAATATCAATTATCATTTTTATATCTCAAAATGTCTTCTAAATCTTTTTTGATCATAAATTCTTTCACTATTCATAGATTTGACAGATAAAATATAACATGTTACTGTAATTTGCTTATGATAACACCCTTTACATCTAAATCATGTACTCAATAGGAACTTATCTTGGTGTACATTTTGAGATTTAGTCTGTACCTAGTTTCTGCCAAACTGTTTTCCAGAATTTTTTGCCAGGTAGTGAATTCTTGTCCCCAAGTGTGACTCTTCAGTTATCAAATATTGGATTACCACAATGATCCGCAACCATGTATTATGTATCTAACCTATTCTGATGTTCCACCACCATATTTCTTAGTCAGCTCCAGATTGTTTTTTAATTGATGACCACTTTATAATACAGTATCAAGTGTGGTACTGCTAGGCTATCTTCCTTCATATGATTGGCATAACAGTTTTGATCTTTTGTCCTTCCACATAAATTTTGCTTCTGTTTTTTCTGGCTCTGTAAAATGATTTTTGGTAGTATGAATGTTATAGCACTGGATAAGTAAATTAATTTATGTGGAATTGTCATTTTTATTCTATGGGCTTTAGCTACCCTTGAATAATTAATATTTTTCCAGTTGCTTAGTTCTGAGCTTATTTGTGTGAAAAGTGTTTTGTAATTGTTGGATGTCAGACTCCCAAGAATTTCATATTATCTGCAGTTATTTTAAATCAAATTTCACTTTGCTTCTCTAGGATTTTGTTAGTTACATAAAATGCTGATGATTTAAGCGGATTTATTTTATGTCCTTGAAACTTGCTGAAGTTGTTAATTATTTCAACTAGGTTTTTTTTATTGTTGGTTCTCTAGGATTGTGTAAGTATAGCATTATATCATAAACAAGAAGGGATAGATTGGTTTCCTCATCACCTTATTCTAATTCCTTTATTTTCTTATTCTTCTTCTATTGGTATAACCGCCATTTCTAGTACAATATTGAATAACTGAGGTGATAATGGGGATCCTTGTTTCACCCCTGGTTTTGTCAGGAAGGCTTCTAGCTTCTAAATAATGTTGCTGAGGGTTTTGGATAGATATTATTTAGCATTTTAAAGAAAGTTTCATATATTCCTATGATTTCTAGTATTTTTATGAGGAATGACTGTATTTTGTCAAAACATATTTTTCTGAATTTATTGAAATAATCATGTGATTTTTGTTGGTTTTGTTCTTGATATGGTTAATTATGTTTTTAGCTTTCTTAACATCGAATCAGTCCTTCTTTCCGGGTATAAATCCTACCTGGTCATAGTGTATGATATTTGTGATACAATATATCACTTACTGATATATTTACTTGTATATTATATACTTATATATATATATACTTACTGATAATATTTAAAAATTTTGTATCAATATTCATTCCTCATTTTTGTTCTTCCTGTTTTAGCTATCAGCATCATATTTGTGTGATAAAAGGAATTTGAAAGGATTCATGCTTTGACTATTTTTCCAAATAGTTTATATCATATTAGAATTAATTGTTCTTTAAATGTATGGTAGAATTCACTTTTGAAACCATTTGGTGGTTTGGATTTTTTTCTTAAGGAGCTCATTGATGGTTGTATGATAAAAACCCAAGTAAAATGGACAAGTCATTGGTTAATTTGATTAATAGAAAAGGAAGAAAAAGAAATTACTGGTATCAAAAATTAAAAGGGTGAATTCATCAGCAATGAAGGTGAAAGTAAAGCATTTATTAGGAGCTATTTTTTTCTATAATATATAATAATATTTATGATAACAGAATAATTTAATAATATGGAATAATTTGCTATAATATATAATAATTAGGAGCTAAATTTGCCCAGTTTTATGCCAAATAAACCTAGCAATCTAAGTCAAATGGATACAAATTTACATAAATATAAATTGTCCAGATTAACAGAAGAGGAAATAGGATACTAAAACAACCCAGTCTTAGAAAAATAAACTGAACAAGCCAAGAGTTCAAGAGTTCCAATTAGCACCTTCCAATATAGGAATGTAAACAATTTATCCTTTTTGTATCTCTTATGAGTTCTTTTTCACGTTTACCTTTTTATGCTTCTCTAGTCTTATATTGAAAAGTCAAATTTTCTATTTGTCTCTGTTTTCTTAGTAATGCTTAAAAGTCCTCTGTTTCATTAAATATCCATTCTCCTCTAAAGGATCATTACCAAGCTTTGCTGCTCAGGTTATTCTTGATTGTAATGTGAGATAATTTCCCTTCAGTAGTCACATTTCAAACCTTCTGATTCTTTCATGTAGTGTGGTTTCATAATATATATTTTTTCCTTCAGGCTTCTAGAAATATTTTCTTCTTAAGCAGGGAGCACTAGAATTTGGCTATAACATTCCTAAGAGTTTTCATTTGGAATCTCTTTCAGTAGTTTATTGGTGGATTCTTTAATTTCTATTTTTCTCTATGATTCTAAGAGATCAGGACAGTTTCCTTTGATGGTTTCTTGAAATGTAATGTCTATAGTTTTTTTCTTTTTTATCATGGCTTTGAGGTAGTTCAATAATTACAGACAGTTCAATAATTCAATAATTTCAGGTAATTCAATAATTTCAGGTAGTTCAACAGTATCTCTCCTAGATCTATTTTTCCAGGCCAGTGATTTTTTCAATGAGAAATTTCATATTACCTTCTATTTTTATTTTTTTGATTTTGTTGTATTGTTTTTTGATGACTTGTGGAGTCACTAGCTTCCATTTGCCCAGTTCTAATTTTTAAGGAATTATTCTCTTCAATGTACTTTTATACCTCTTCTTCTATTTTCTTAATGGTACTTTTCAAAGAATTATTTTCTTCAGTGAATTTTTTACCTCTTTTTCTATTAGCCTAATTCTGTTTTTAAGGTGATATTTTATTTGTAAATTTATTTATATTTTAGTTAGCTGCAAGTGGTAGTGAGTTAGTACTCCTCCTCACCCTGAGATTGGACCAGAAAAATGTTTAGACAATGCAACAGAGTCCTGCACTCAGACCCTGAAAAGGGCCCCACTCTAATTTCCTTCTGAGCAGTTGCCTAACTCCCTTACCATTTGTGACCCAAGGCCTGCTATCTTCACTGCACTGAACTCTACTTTCACTCCAATAAGACAGACTTTTCATGCTACATTTCTAAGTTGTCTTAGAAGTTTTTGACCCTAAAATTTTATTGGTTCTATCACTTCAGAAATTGTTTTGATTCATGACTTTAAAGATATTCAGAAAGAAATTTGGGATAGTTCAGGCAAGTCCCTGACTTTGCTCTGCTGTCTTCATTATGCCATTTTTGTATCAAAATTGAAAGTACCTTAGAGGCCTTCTAGTACAACCTGTACATTCAAATGGATCCCCTCTATATAAGTGATAAGTAGTCATTAGGCTTTGCTAAAACATCTCAACTAAATCATTAAGTTACTGCATGTCAAAGCATTCCATTTCACATTTTTCAGGTATTACTGAATAGTAATTGAGTAATCCTTATATCAAACAAATTTCTTTATTTCCAACTTATACCCATTTCCCCTTGTTCTGCTTTCTAATTCTAGGATAAAACAGAAGAGGTCTAATCCTTCAACATGAAAATCTTTCAAATATTTGAGAGCTTTCCATACCTAAAACTTTCTTTTTACAAGCTAAATATCCTTGCTTCTTTCTATCAATTCTCATGTATGTAATCCTTCTTCCCCATTCTGCCTGCCTTCTACATCACAAATCTTGAACCTCTTTCTTTTTCTTTTTGTCAATCTGGCAAAACTCATAAACTCTGTGTCAGAACAACATCTCTAAATGTACATGCCAAAATAAATAGGGTTACAAAGGAAACCAAAGGTTAGTCTGAAAAAAGACAGCATTTTTTTTCATTCCAAGTTTACAAATCACTTGAAATCTATATACAATTTATGGTTCCTAGATTAAGAATGTCTGCTCTGGATTTTCTCCAGATTTTCAACATGCTTCCTAAATTCAACTGCTGAGAATTGAACCCAGTATCCCAGATATAGTCTGATGAGGGCAGTAGATAATTGAATTTCACCTCCTATTCAGGAACGGAAAATAGTATTTATCTTTTATTATTAAAGTGAAGCTTTCTTTAAATATGACACTCCCTATAAGGTCTTTTAGATCAAATACATTTCTTGTTCAGGTGCAAACTGACAAAGTGTCACACTTTGTGCTAGAACAACAGTTTTCTAGGTATACTGTCATAACTTATGTTGTTGCAGAAAGAACACTAGTGAGTATTCATCTGAAATATTGAGAGCAAATATCTAACTAGTACTTTAAGGTATGTGAAGTGTTGTGTACTAATTATCTCTGATTCTCACAGGAAAACTATAAAATAAGTATGGTAAGTATATTATCCTCATTTTACATTTATGAAGCCTGAAACTCAGAGAGGTAATGTGACTTGGTTCATTGTAATTCAAATAGTTCATTTTTGAAATAAGATTTAAAATCATGTTATTCCTAAGTCCAGTTTTCTTACCATGTAATGTTAATGGAAGGGGAAGATCTTTCCCACCCATTAATAGGCCTATGGGACCTCCTTTGAGCTTGGGTTCAGCTGACTGCTATGAAGGAGCCTGAGGCACAAGAAGCCTGAGTTACATGGCATGGTGAGAGGAGCTTACCTAAGGTGTAGAGCAGGAAGTGAGAGGAAGGCAAAGCTTTGAGAGAGCAAGGCAGCACTGATCCCGACCACCTAGCATGAGTGAGGAATTTTGCCTAGGGGAACTTGTTTGTGGGAAGGCCTAACAGAGGGAAGGCCTAAGGATGTCAGTGCTCCCTTGATTGGTGATATATATAAACTTCTTTGTTACCATGGTGGAATAAGATTTCTGGTACCTAAATAAATATTTTAGTTTTGCCTTTGAGGAAGAAAGTTATTTATATTTTGCATATTTACCCTGGAAATATGCATGCATATTCATTGCACCTGCTATAGGGATCACATTGGCAGTACATACCACTACAACAAGCTATGCCAAAGTATGAAGACAAATTCCACCAAATGTGAAAAAATATCTATAATTGATCATCATAACCTATGTCTGATTTTTTAATATTCTAAAATAGTGAATTGCATAGAGGGCCTCCTCAATAACTGTTAGATGAATAACATTGAATAATTAAAAGAAAATAAATGATTTTTTTTTTCCTATATGAATAAAGAGAAAGAAAGAATATGAAGAGTCAGAAGGTTCTGTACTATTTCAGGGCTTCATGCAACTAGCATGGTGTTATCCATAAATGGGTAGACCTTGAGAACTTCATTATCTACCAATGATATTCATCCTAAGCTTGGACTCCAGACTGGATACCCTGAATGATAATGCAAACACCTTTGGCACAAGTAGAATTTCAGTTTTGCCTTGGTATCCAAAATTTGATGTTTGTGATCTGGTCATCATTAGGTAAGCCTACTGTATAAGACAAATGCAGACTAGATTGCCTTCAGACATTGGCAGAACTCTTTTAATTACAACAATCATCATCTATGAACAAAGTTGTATGTCTATACTTCAAGAACACAACAGAATCCAAGGAATTCAAAATGAGAATCACACAGAGAACATTAGAAAGGTTAACGATGGGTATGAATATATTGCCATGTATATGAGATCAAAGAACAATTAGAGTAAATATTATCATGAAAATTAATAATTAGTAAAGAAAATAGGTGGGACACATGAAAAAAGTTAGAAAAGACAAGTATAGCTCAAAATTACACTGGCATCTTCATAGTGTCAGCTGAAATCAAAGAAGGCTACCAACCCTTTGCATAGAGCACCTGCAGGAAATTTATGGGAGGATATGAATAAATGCCACACAGGATGGTTGTGTTGCATGAACATGATATTCTAATTGTATAGTTGTATTGCAAACTGTGGACATAACTAAAGTGAACATCTAAGCTGATGAGAAAATATTTGAGTATATGAAATACAAAACATATTCTCAAGTAATCTAAAAGAATGAATTTTTAAAACACTTGGAAAATAATTTGGACTCATCATTCCCCCAAAAGGTAACACAGAAACTATAAATTACAGCCCATGCATCTATTGCCCCATCCTTACAAATTTTTTAATGAGAATAACCTACCAAAATGTCAAGGGTTTCCTTGGTAAAAATATAAGAAAAGTATGAGCATGGTTTTACAAAATATAGCTTATACTGCATAGCACCTCTCTGTAATCACACAAGTCAATGAAAAAAATGGAGCTTTAAAGGTGCCCTTCTTCCCAAAAATAGTACCTTCTTTTTATTTTATGTTTAGACCTGGGGTTTTAAAAATGTAGAGATTTTCTACTGGTAAAGAAAGTCCCTATACCAAGGTAGATTTGCAACTTTTCTGTAATTCATAATCTCTGCAAGCTATCTAGTGGGAGTGAAAGGTTACATAGCCAATATCTGTCAGAGGCATGATTGAATCTAAGTCTTTGTGATGCTGAGGCCTGCCTTTCAAAAGTTGATCATACTCCTTACTCTACTTATATGTCAAAATATTTAAAGCTTCTTAAAGAAATCACAACAGAGATAATGTATTCACAGCCATTGTGGGTTTCTAGCACAGAATCCGAATCAAGGAAGTATTCTCTTTAGAGAAGAAATTGTGGTGATTTTATAAATGGCCAGAAAACTGCAGAATGATTATGAGATTTATAATCACTCAATAAAATTTAGCTTAGTTATTTTTTAAGCATATCCAAATCACTGCATATATTTAGACACCCAAGGGAGTTGGCCTATTTGTACTTATTCTTTGACATGTATTGTGTATGGATATTGATGTCAGGCCAGAACAATATAGGAAAAGGAAAGCAGGCTAGATTGCCCTGGGAAATTGTTCATTGCTTGTGTTGATCCCATACATCTTTGAGCAAAAGCTGATCTTTTTAACAATATTTTCATAATATGACTGCACAAGCTTGTCATGAAATTATCACAGTATCTGAAGATTTAAAACTGAATGTCACATAAAGAACACTGGAGAAATGAATGCTAGATGTGAATGGGTTGAAACTCATCACCAAAAAAAAGGAAAAATAAGGTGGCATGGAGGTTGTCTTCAGAGAGGAGTAACAGAAAAGGGATAATTAGGCAAGAGTGAAGTATAATGGATTGATAACCTTTAATTATTTTGGAATACTCACAATCCCTAAAGAACTAAAACTAAAGTAAATCTCATATATGTTGGGCAGAACTCTCATGGAGAATTTATTAGAGAATATGGACATGTTGAGAGTGCATAAATGGGTTGCAACTGGTATCACTGGAGTATCACCCTTTTTCATAAGCTCAGATTCCTTTAAGTGTAATTATAAATGTGTGTTGCATCAATATATAACATATATTTGTATATGATAGGTATGTATGAATTGTCCCATTTTCACTGAAAACTAATGAAATCATCAATCTCAAAAAGAAAGAAATTTTAAAATGTGAAGACTTTGACTTTAATGACTATCATTTTCTGCAAAAGTTTAACTGATGGAAAAAAATCAAAACAATGTAAGGGAGATGAATATTTTCTGAAAGTGTTGACCACTGTCATGACTGATGTCTTTCACAATGTTCAAAATGTAAGAAGAAATTCATAAATATGATGAAGTCCTCCAAATTTACCCATTTGTATGTGTTATTGTGTTTCAACTCCAGTGGTTAGAATATCATATGGTTTATTCAATAAAATACATGTTATTTCTAAATAAACTACACTTATGGTTCACATATGATTAAATTGTTGACAAATGTCTACTGTTCAGACTATGATATGATATTTTATAGCCAGTGCATTAATATGGTAAATCATGTGTGTGTGTATATACACACACACATACATATATATGTGTATATATATTTGTGTGTGTGTATATACACACACACAAATATATATACACATATATGTGTGTGTATGTATGTATATATATATATATATATATATATATATGTATGTATATATCCAAGTACCCTCATGAGACACTGAACTGTGTGCATAATTAAAAATGAAGGAAGGAGCAGGGTGGATTGTATTTAGGGAAATGCACAGTGCTTATAACAATAGCAATGGGATCATATTAACACATATTTAGAACTAAAAAGAACCTTTAGATCCTTAATGAAGCAGGAAGTGAGAAGTGTTGTGACTTATCCATGTATCCAGCTTGTGTGTGTCTTGAATATAGGTCATCTTGACTCTAAGTCTAGTGCTCATTCCTCTATAGCAAGCTGTGTCCCAAAGCACTTTCCAGCATACTCCTTGGTGCACACTTACATATGTATCCACCTATAGTTATTTACGCACAAATACACACACACAGACCCACCTTTTAAAAAAGTAAATATTGCCAGAGATGCTGTATGTTTGAGAGTATCAGATGTGTGAAGAATTGTATTCAATTTCTCTCACTCTCTCTGTACATACACACACACATACACACACACACACACACACACACACACACACATATATATATGTATGTATATATCATTCATGTCTCTCCTATCCTTTAAAAGCTTTCACTTACTCTTGTCATCCCAGTGAGCTAACAATCCATTCCACCAATGCCTTTGGTAGATTTAACATTCACTGGTCTTGCCTGATTTACTAAGTAAATTGTCAAACTGTACTTCTGTTAGTGCAGATAATATAACAGTTTGCTTCCATTCCAGTTTGCTTCAGTCCTTCTGGGAAACATTACATGTATTGATATTAAAGCATAAGTAAATATCTCATAAAGATTCTCTTCAGTTGGATGTAGGTCATTTTAAACTCTGGTGGTGGTTGTTTTGTTCCTTCCAAATAATGGTACTAGATGAGGTGGGTTACAGTGGATAGAGCACCAGTGCAGGAGTCAGGAGGTCCTGAGTTCAAATATCACTCAAACATTTGACACTCACTAGCTGTGTGACCTTGGGCAAGTCACTTAACCCCAATTGCCTCATCCTGGTTCATCTCCAGTCATTCTGATGAATATCCGGTCAATGGATTCAGATGACTCCAGAGGAGAAGTGAGGCTGGTGACCTGCACAGCTCTCCCTCACTCAAAACAAAGTCAAGTGCAAGTCATGTCATTATTTCTCTGATAGCATGGTCTTCTGCAATGAAGGATGAACACACCACCATAGACCTAGTTACCTAGGCTTGCAACTTTGTTATTATCTTTGATTTTTATTCTCATTCTCTCCATATAGCCAAACTACTGCCAAATCCTGTCATTTCTACCTTGATAACATTGTTCTTATATGTCCACTTCTCATTATTCACATACTCAATACCCTAGTTAAGCCATCATTCCCTCTTTACAAGAAAACTGAAACCGCATCCTCTCTCTCTTGCTCTAATCTATTTTGTCCTCAACTGCAAAGTGATACTCCTAACATGTAGATGTGACTATTTTAGCCACCAGCTCAATGACCTCCAGTGAAAGTAGAGTAACTTTTTGCAAGACTGGTACCTAGTGTATATTACATGAGAAAATGGCTTTTAATTTGTCATACGGGCAACATCCCCTTGATTTTAAACTATGTTTCCCCAAGAAGTCATATGAATTGGATTAAAAAGACTTTTTTTGTTAGGAGATAAAGGTTACCAATGATTATTATTTTTTAATTATTTTTATTATCTTTATTATTTTTTTATTATCTTCAAGACCAAATATAAAGCCTTATGTTTGGCATTTAAAGTTTTTTACAACCTGACCCCCATACTCTACTCTACAGTAGGCCTACACAACATATAGCTTGCAGGTTGCAAGTGGCCCAGGGACAACATGCTATGCAGGTCTACTCTACAGTCTAGCCCTCCTCTGGTCCACTTGCTGTACTTGGAACATTACACTGTCTGTCTCCATGCCTTTGCAGTGGCAATATCTCATGCTTGGATTACTCCATTTATTTCTGACTTTTAATTTTCCTGACTTCTTTAAAGACTCAGCTAACAGCCTACACTTTGTAGGAGGCTGTTACCCATCCCTCCCAGCCTTATTTGCCACTTCTTTCAAATTGCTTTCCAACCTCTTTCTTTGTAACTTATTATGTGTCCTCCCTCTACATACTCCAAAAATACCAAAAAAAATATTTTTGTGTTGTTTTTGTCCCTCACACTTGGCACAATGACTGTCACAGTATAAATACTCAATACTACTTTTTGAATGAATGAATTTTTTAAAAGATAAAGAAAAAAAAAAACTGGAGGCAACTCAATGGATGGAAAGACACTGATATATTTAGTCTTGACCTACATGAATGAAGTGGCATAAAGGATATAATTCAGGCTATATTCTATCAGAAAGGTGGGTACACTGGTCATATAGATGGGGAAAAGGAAAGATGGGGAAAGAGGAAGAGAAAGGCATAAACATTTGTACAGCACCTATAATGTTCCAAGTGTTTTGGCAGATAATAGGACAGATAAAAGACTATAATGATATCTACAAAATAGAATAAAAGAAATAGGGAAACTATTATTGGATGAATAACAGGGGCCATTTTTCTATCATCTTCACATCTCCATCTTCTACCATCACTTGTCATCAGAAACAGTAAAAATCAGATTGAAAATTAATATTTATTCAAATACTCAGTTCACCTGTGAGAGTTGAAAAGCTGAGGAGTATGGAGTAATACTCCATTGCTCACTATGAAGAAAGATAAAGTGAAGTCTCTGCTCTCTTGCTTATCTGAAAGAAAAAAGAAGTAGTTGGGGGAGAGAGAGAGAGAGAGAGAGAGAGAGAGAGAGAGAGAGAGAGAGAGAGAGAGAGAGAGAGAGAGAGAGAGGGACAGAGAGACAGAGAGACAGAGACAGAGAGACAGAGAGAGAGGATCTACTTTCCTGCTCTCCAAATAAAGAGATTGCATAAAAAAGTGAATCTAATACTGTGATATTCTCCTCAACCAGATGAAAAAAAAAGATATAGATCATATGTTCCTACTCATATTTCTTCTTTCTACAACTCAAGTTTGGTTCTTAGATCCTCCTCCCTGGATAAGGTAATATTTTTAACTTCCATTCTTTGCCAAATGGAAAGATCATCTCATGTGGCCATGAAAGAAGCAAGTTTTGAATCATTGGTAACCTTTATCTCCTAACAAAAAAAGTCTTTTTAATCCAATTCATATGACTTCTTGGGGAAACATAGTTTAAAATCAAGGGGATGTTGCCCGTATGACAAATTAAAAGCCATTTTCTCATGTAATATACACTAGGTACCAGTCTTGCAAAAAGTTACTCTCCTGGTTTAAGCCAGATTAGGAAAGGCTTATGTTTTTCTTCTCTCCTAGACTCATTCCAAAGAGTTAGAAGACAGTTAAACACAAAAGCTGTTAACTGTCTTATTGTCAAAGATGGTTGACCAGAAAGACTTATAACAGAAGGCCACCAGCAAGAACACTTTGTAGAGGATCAATGGAAGAACATGGAAAAAAATTGCACAGAAATAAAAGTCATAGTTAAGATTTGATCTGTACTGATACAAGAAATACTCACATAGTTAAAATCATATATCCATTATATCAGTGTCTATTCTTCAAATGCCACACATGTATGAATCCACCAAATATATCATGTGCAATGTATATTATACATGAAAAAAATAACTACACAATATGTATGTGTATATGTATGCACACACATGCATAATGCATGTGGTATATTTATACATGTCTATGAATAATAATAGTAATAATAATAGCAGCTAATATTTGTATACCACCTGGTATGTGCCAGGCACAGTGCTAAACCCTTTACAATTATTTTCTCATTTGTTCCTCACAGCAATCCTATGCTATTATTTCCATTTTATAGATGAGGAGACTGAGGCAGAGAAAGGTTAAGAAACTTGTCCGCAGTCACATATCTGGTAAGTATCTGAGGCAAATTTGAACTGAGTCTTTCTGATTCCATTCCTAGTCCTCTATCCACTATATCACCTACCTACTAACATAGAAACATTAGCTATTGTGTTATTAGTATTGTTGGTATTTTTATTAGGTTATTATATATTATATATTAGGTTCTCCAGATTTTTCATCCAGCCTACATCATTCTGACCTATGATATGTCGAGTTACTACTGTGAAAAATGTATTTCCTACTTCGGTCTTATTTTCCCATTCCCATTTTATTTCATTATCCCATATTACCTGCTAGATCTGTATAGTATTTATCTAGAATGTGATATGATTTATGCCAGAAAAAGTAGTGAAGGATGTTGATTTTATCTGTCTATGTAGAAATATTGCTTAAAATGTTTGTATATAATCAAATAAGATCCTATCTTGTGTCTTTAACAATCTGTCATTATTCATCCAATAACTCTCTCTCACCCCTATGAAATCCCATTCTTAACATGATTTTCCTAGAATGTTGTGTGTAGACCTTTCATTCACAGATGTCTTATTTAATTCCATGATTTTGATCTACAAAGCCCACTTAGCTTAGGGCTCTTACTACCTGGAGGCTCATAAAAAACAACTAAGGCAATTGTGTTTAACAACCTAGAAAATCAAACTCTGGGAGACCACAGCAAATTTCCAGTAAAAGACAAATTTTTGATATTGCCTACCATTAAGAAGTGAAAAATACGGATTTTACAAAACTCCAAGCAATGTTATGATGAGAACTCCTTATATATCTTTCAATGAAGAGTTCACAATTGCTAGACTGTTATTAACATTCTGACATATATATGTATGTGTGTATATACATTAATATATACATATATACATACCTACTATATATTAACAAAATGTTCAAAATTACAAATACTATGTAAATTTATTTTAGGTGGTATGTTGCATTATCTCATTAATTATTTGATTTTTATATTCTAAGATATGTTTTACTTTTCCAATGAATCTAGTTTGAAGATTATTTAGGTCTTCAAATTTTAATGGTTTAAGGACAGTTCTGCTGAAGATATGAAACAGTGCACAAATGAATCCAACCTCCTCACAAATGAAAAATTTACAGAGAAAATAAACCCAGTTCAACCTTAGAGGTACAATTTCCTATCTTCAATGGAAGGAGAATTTAATTATGTTTACTCTAAATTTTCAAGACTAGAATATTTATAGTACTAAAATGAAAGAAGGAAATAAAAGATATTTTCAAATTATGGTATCATGTAACCAATAAATGCACAAATTTACCATAAGGGAAGTTTTTTTGGAATCTGGATATCTGTATGCTTTCCTTCATTAGAAAGCAAGGCAATTTTTTGTATATTTTCTTAGCATTCTCAGTTCTTAGCACAGTGTTTGGCACATAGTATGCATTTAGTGAATGCTTGTTTATTTTATGGATAACATTTTACAATAACAAAATGCTAATTATCAATAAACAAAACTTAGAAAAATAAACATATATTTCAGAAATCTGGGAATATCCTATTGTAGGCCTATACTATTCTAAATATAAGAATAAACATTGAAACTAGTATATTTTCTTGACTTTATTCTCTAAATCACATTGATCTTTGGATAAATATATAAGTTCCAATATTTACCTGGGAAACAGAGATTTTCAAAGGGTGTTCCCTTGACTATCTTGCTTATTATTCATAAGTTCATTACAAATACTGTATTTCAACCTCAGTAATGACAATCGAATTCAATGAAAGATTTTATTCAATTTCTGAGAGTAAAGCTATTCATATAAAAACTGCATTGTCATTTCTGTTGTACTTTTTAATATAGCCTTGTCTAATAATCTTTATTTTTTAAGTTCTATGGGCAGACATTGCTTTTTCTTATTCTTCAGACAAGTCTAAATTGAATAAATATGTCTTAATTTATTCTATAGTCATGCTGAGAATTATTTTTAATCGTCTTCTGATGAGAAAAAAGTCTTTGTGTGTTTCTTGCTAACATGCAGCTTCATATACTCCTTTCTCCCCTTATTTCTGTTTCACTCACTGTAAAGCAATGAGCAATTAAACCAGGTTGCTATATTTGGTGTATCTAAACTTCACAAGTTGAAAGAATAATGATTTTAATAACTACTTTAAATGTAACATGGTGACAAGTTGACACCTAAGGTTTGTGTCCTGCAATTTTATTTTTTTAGCATTCCATTGTTACACCAGACTAGAGGAAAAGTAATACGATTATGGATTAATTTTAATGTGCTTTCTTGTCCTCTGTTTTACCTTATGTATTTTAATATAAGGTTTACAAATATTAAGCAAGCAAAATTTCCTATTTGGGTTTATGGAGAAAGATGAGAGTTGAGAAAAAATATGTTTTCCACTACAAATTGCATTATATGTTGTGGTTGAGTGTTGTCCTTCATTCTCAAAGAGGACCCTAATGACATCACTATGTTAGAGGCAAGTTACAGTGTGTCAGCTGTGGCTGATTAGACCAAAAAGAGTTTGGAGAGTTCTACTACAGGTTGGGCACAAACAGTCCATGTGAACATTTCACGTGGATTCTCTAAATTTCAGCATTTGATCTACTTCAATTCTGCTTTGCTCATAGAATACAGCATCTTCTCTGATGAGTGCACACTATGCTACACTGCACAGTGGTCCTGTGCCACTGTCTTCCATGTCACAATCAATTCCAAAATTCTTAAGAGAGACCATGAAACTCTCCTTATATCATTTTAATGAACACCACATGAGCACTTGCCCAGTGGAAGTTCTTCATAAAGTAAGTCTTTGTGGCAAGTGTATGTTTGACAATCAAACAATGTGGCCAGCCCATCAGAGTTACATTCTCTGCAGTAGTTTAAATGCTTGACAGTTGAGTTTAAGAAAGGGCCTCAGTGTCTGGTATCTTATTCTGCCAGATGATTTTCAGAATCTTACTAAGACAATTCAAGTGGAAGTGATTGTTTCTTGGCATGGTATTGACTGTCCAGGTTTCACAATAAGGTCAGGACAATGGCTTTGTAGATCTTCAGTTTGATAGTTATACCCCTTCTCACCTACACTTTCCTTTGGAGCCTGCCAAACACTACCTCTGACAACATGTGCATCAACCTCGTTATCAATGTATACTGCATGTATACTGCCAAGGTAAGTGAACTTAGCTTAGAAATTAGGAAAACTGTGTTCTAAGCCTTGAACCATAAAGCCTTCACAACACTGCCTGATTTATTTTCCTAGCAATTATTTGTGACATTACCTCTCTAACTTAACAACTTTCCTTGGCTTATTACTGATTATCAAATAAAATGTAAACTTTTTATTATGATATTATTGGTTCTGCACCAACTGTATCAAAACCTCCTTTCCAGTCTTTTCCATTATAACTTGTTTTCATATATACTATTTTCAGAGAAATCTAACTTCTCTATATTCCACTTCTTTTCCTGCTCTCTACTATTGCAGGTAACTTTAACAATTAATGGTAGTTCTTGTTTTTGACATTATTTATATTTCCCAATATATACCCTCATAAGGAAATCATACTTTATAACAAATGAGAGAAAAAAGTCAAGGAAAACCAATCATTGCATAAATCTGTCCAGTATTATACAGTGCTTCACATCCATAATTTCCCTACTTTGCAAAGAAGGTAGTACATTACCTTGTATTTTATTTGATGTGAAGCTTGATCATTACAACCAAAAAACCTTGTTTCATTCTGTCATTGTGTTGTTATTTCATTTCAACTGTAGTCATTATGTATGTCATTTTTAGTTATGCTAATTTCATTCTTTCTTTAAGAATCCATATCATTCTCTGCCTCTCTGAATTCTTTACCTTCATTTCTTCTCATAGATCAATACAATTTTACTACATTCATTTTGATCATTCCCTAGTTGATGGACATCTACTTTGTTTCCAATTCTTTACTTCTACAAAAAAATAAAAAAATAAAAAAAAACTGTTTTAAATATTCTGGAATATCCACAACACATATTTGACCTTTTTTGAAGTATATGCCTACCTGTAAAAATTTTCCATAGCACTTTACCTGGGCATCTTATATGTTTGCCTATCTCATTATCATAGTTGCTTATGTGTATGTTTTTTCCCCTTTTAAAGTTGTTTACTTCTTAAAAGCAGGAACTGCATCACACCTATATTTTTGAATGTCAATCAGTCAATAAACATTTAATTGCCTACTATTTGGCAGACACCGTGCAAAGTTCTGGAGATACAAAAAAAAAGAAAAAGAAAAAAGACAGCCCCTGCCCTTGGGAAAGCTCACAATTAAACAGGGGAGACAACATGCAAATAAATACAGAAAAAGCTAGCTATATACACAAGAAGGGAATAATTAATGAAGAGAAGGCACTGGAAAGAATTAAGAGGGATTTAGGAAGATTTCCTGTAGCAGATAGATTTTACTTGAGACTTGGGCCTTGTATATGATAAGTAAATAAGAACTGATTGCCAAATATAATTGAAAAGATTTGGAAATTTTCCAGGAGTTTGTAGAATCTGTATTAAAATACCATGTCCTTCTCTAGAACTAGAATTTTTACTAATAGTCCAGGCTGAGTGGGAGGTATTACACCAGAAAAATGTCCAGTGGAAAATAATTTCCTTGAGGGCAGAAACTATTTTTTTTTGTCTTTGTTTAATAAATATTTATTGAACTAAATTACTAGAGTAATGGTGTGCTCTCTTTTTTGGCTGTAGCATTAGCTAACTGAAAATATGATTATACTTCACTACCTTTGCCTCAGCAGAACATCTGTTTATGAAAGGATGATCAGATAGATAGATAGATAGATAGATAGATAGATAGATAGATAGATAGATAGATAGATAGATGGTCTAGTAATATAACAGTTTAGCAAAGTAAGGGGCAAGCAACTTCACTCTGGGGAGCTCCATTTCCCCAAGATCCAGTGCAAACAAAATAAAACCATGTAGTTCAATGCCAACCATACTATTCTTACCAAGTCCAGCCAGAAATATGTAACTCACATTGTGGACCTTAGTTTTTCAATTAAAATGAACAATATATGTCTAACTGGGGAAAAAATCCATTTCTACATTAATAGACTACAACAAAATATTTATCATAATGACTTCAATTATGTACCAGTCCCTTGAGGATCTAAAGGGTAACTAAAAATGGAGTTCTTAACAGATGAAAAGTTACAAGTGCTCAAGGCACAAATTAAAATATCTAAAAGTAAAGTGGCTAAAATTCACATCAATTAATTAAATTAATTCTACTTAAAAGCACTTAAATTAATTGCCAAGTACTCAGAATTACACGAATTGATTTCTATGATACATGCCACTTAAAATTTAGAGGAGAATCTTACTGCAATTATATCTAGAAACATAGAGCGAGAGAGCGTGTGTGTGTGTGTGTGTGTGCGCTACTGAAGCGAGATTTTACAAGGAAGAGATCTTCATCTCAGTTAATTTTTAAGCATACCACAATCTATTTCTAACCTGGAAAATAAAAAGATGAATCTGTTCTAGAAACTTAATAAAAAAAAAAAAAAGAACTATTTATCCATAATAAAGAACACAGCAACTTGACGCTATTGTGGCAAGAATAAATGCAGAGAGATTCAGGGGTATATTGGAACCAAACAAAATCAGCTCATAAGAACTGATTGTTAATTTTTTTTGCAAACTTTTTATACTTTAGAAATCAGCAAATACTAGAAATCAGGGCTTGATGTAATATTTTGTTGACTTTCCAGATTTAAAGAAGTATTTGTAATGAAAATTAAACCTAAAAGTGTAATATGATTTTTTGACAGTTAAATATTTACCAAATATTTTTGATAGTTAAATATTTACCAATATACCTCTGGATATACTTTTAGTTTGGAAGTTAGCCTTAGATGTTACTGTGCTAGTATATGAAGACATAGACCTCTTCACCCTCCTGAACTCAGAAGTTAACAGATGCCAGAGCATGGAACAACCAATACAAATCTGTAAAGGTCCTTCCCAATCCCATGTTTTTTGCTACATCATCACTGAACCAGTACCTTCTACTAGGTCAAAAGTTTAATCAGAGGGAAAGAGAGAGACTTTTTATCTATACATCTGGCCTAGTAAAGAAATGAGAAAGCACAGAAGAAGCTAAGCTTGGAAATAATTGTATGAGATGGAAAGGTAAGTACTAACTAGGACTGGAGTTAAGACTAGGATCATGTGTTGTAATGTAGAAAAGAGGCAGCTTGGACTAGATAGAATATCAATGCACGTATACTCATATTTTTTTTTTCTAAAAGTCGTTTTGCATAGATTTATGAATCAAAGGTGAAATGCATTAGTTGGTGTAATTAATTGAATTAAATAGAAAAAGTATTCTGTATGTGAAAGATGAATTGGGAAGGGTTTGTGATAGAAAGCAAACTTTAATGAATCGGTTAGCTATCATTTTTAATGATGAAAAAATTAGAAGGGCAAGTAATTTTTGCCTGAAGCAGGATCATTATATTGTACCTAATCAGATTTTGATTTTAATGACATGATTGTTGATATTAACTATTTTTGTCCAGTAATAAGATGTGTATGGATTATATTCATACTGTGATTTGATGGCTTACAAATAAAGTATATTCTTCCCTTGAGGTTAAATCTTTGTCTTCATAGAAAGATAACACATAAATGATGAGATACACCCAGGGGTCTTAGTATGATAACAAACAGCAAGAACTTCATCAGGAATGATCAGCTATTGAGCCCTTTCCCTTGAACTCAGAGAGGGACTTCTGAATCATTACACAATACAGCACGGTCTGGTGACTTTTCAAAACAAAGTAAAGCTGTAATTTGAGCCTTACACATGATTGAGAATAGACTTCATAGTGTGATATTCTATACTTTGATAAGAAGGAACCATGGAAGAGTCAGGGACAGTCTTGTGTTTTGGAGTTTGGAGGAAGTCCAAAGTCCTTACCCTTGAACTGCCCCTCCTAAGCACTGATCATTAAGTCACTGTAGTTTAAGGTATTATGATTCCTAGTAAAATGTCAATAGTCCTTGCAGAGGTGAGATTTAAATTATTGTATATTATTGGTGTTGTCCGATCATTTGTTATGTATGTCTGACTCTTTGTGACCCCATTTGAGGTTTCTTGGCAAAGATGTAAAAGTGGACTGCCTTCTCCAGCTCATCTTGTAGATGAGGACAGTGAGGTAAACAAGATGAAATGACCTGCCCAGGTTCACATAACTAGAAAACATCTGAGTCCATATTTGAACTGAGGAATAAGAGTCTTGGCACTCTATTCCCTTCACCACCTAGCTGCCATATATTGTTTATAATTTCATGTAAATTCTTAACCTCTTTTTAAATTCTTATTGTCTTTTTATGTAATGGAAATCTGGTGAAGCATCCCTTCTCAGAATGTTTTTAAATGAAAAAACAAGACACATAGAATTAAAGGGAAATCAATTGTATTGAATCATATTATTACAATATTTTAAAACACTCACAAATTTATAGATATAAAAATGAATAGAAAAATATTGTACATTTTTTCTGCTCTATTTCATATGATTTTAAAAATTCTTTTTTTTGGGGGAGGGCAAGGGCCTAGCATACCTCTGAAGCTGTAGGCTGTTAAATAAATACATTCAACTAGAAAACCACAGTGTGTAAAATAAGCAGCCTAGCCTAGCTCCATGGTTGAAGGGGCAGATTAGAGAACTGGGAGGGAAGAGTGATCACAGTGACTTTTTCTCTTAAAGAGCTATGATTAGGAGAAGACAGATGTTAATTTATGGTGCCCAGGGCATAATCTCTCATTGGGAAGAGGACAGTATTGTATGGATTATGGAGAAGCACAGCTAGAGAAACACTACACAAAGTTAGAATCTTGCTGACTCAAAAGGAAAATTAAAGAAGTCATTGTCTTGGCCAACCCAGAGAACATTAATATATATGCACACACACACACACACACACACACACACACATATATATACATACACACATACACATATGTATATATGTATGTGTATGTGTGTATGTATGCATGTATGCGTATATAGATAGATATATAGTGTGTGTGATATAATTGATACACAAGGAAGAGGAAGGGTAAATAATCATGGGGAAGGGAAAAAAAAACCTGTCTTCAAATCCATACATAGGATTTTTAAAAGAGCTGACTTTTTTTTCTTTCAAATATTCAAATGAGACTGTGATTTCATTGATTCACATCAGCAGTACTCTCCACTATTTCAGATTGTAACCCATCCATATCTTCATAATCTTTATGGCTTTTGTCCATGTTCTCCAAAAAGTTCTCTATACTAGGATTCCTTATCTTGCTGACATAGCAATAAAGGTAAAATGTGCAAGTCATGTCATCATTTCTCTGATGGCATGGTCTTCTTCAGCAGTAAAGGACAAATACAATGTTAGGAAGACAGGTTTTTGCTTTTAAAGAAAACTTGGAATCACTAAAGTTGTTTTTACAATTTCCCAAAAGAAAACTGGCTTGCTCTCCTCTTTTCTTTCAAATTTTGGCTCAACTTGTTATTCATTTGTACTGTCTAGCCCCTATACACATACTAGGTAGAAAATCTTTATACGGTGTCCATCCAAATGAAGGTTGAAATCTGGGTCATAGACATTCTTCAAGTATGTGTTCTTTTCTTGGTGGAGGGATAGGCCAATTCAATCCATTGAATGATTATAACTCTTTCCCAAAAGACTTTCCTTGGATCTGTGGCAATCCATACAATATTATTTACAAATAGGAGCTTATGAAGGACCTTGCCACCCACAGATAATCCCTCATCAACCTAGACTGTGAGTTAGATTGCTTCCATCAAGAAGGTAAATGGATTTGATAACTATGTATACCTCTGTCTTATGTCTTGCTTATTATCAGAAGTTTGAGTGGGTTTTTTTTCCTGTTGTTGCATCTTGCAAATATCTTGATATATATATGACAGACACTTAGCAGTAACAGAACTTATAAGGCCTCAATCAAATTATATTTTTCACTATCAACTAGCAATAAACATAATGGGATTTTGTATTTCCTAAATCTTTCTCTTAACTGTAGGATGGTAAAGATGTGGTTCATTGTTGATATAGCTTTTGAAAGTCCGCTTATTCTCTGCTAATGCTTTCTTTGAAGATGGCTTCAATTTCAATACAGTTTTTGTGGTCACAGGCAGTGTAATTACATAGGTTAGTAGTTTTAATATCTTCTCACTCATATTTTGGTATCGATAATGCCTGAAATATTTTTATCCCTTTCTTTCCATATCTTCCTCATGATTACAGAGAAGGTAAATGATCATTTGGTCTGTGCTTGAAGACCTCCAAAGAAGGCAGAACACTTAGAAACAAGATTCATTCCTATATACCTAGAAATATATGAAAAAAATAGTCTCTCAGGCAAATGTACATTTGGCATATGGACTACCTGACGACCCATCTAAGTTGTGATCTTAAGAGTAGAATTTGGATGCTTTGCAGTTTAGTTCAAAAGAGAACCTCAGTGTCTGGTACCTCATCTTGTCAAATAATCTTCAGTCAGAGTTAGGGTTATATGGGAAAGACTTGAGCTGCTCAAGGTACCAGCACTCCATGTTCACTTAGGAAATTATCCTTGTGCCTTGCACAAAGTCTCTAGTCCAGAAAACCATTTATTTCCTGTACCAGAAATGACTTTCACTGAATAAAGAATCTGCAGATTTGCCATATGTGCTGATCTTTACTTTCCTCTCTTATCTGTGTTTCTGCTGATCCTATCTTTTCTTCACCTTGAGTCAAGCCTACATTTCAATGCCCCATAAGCATACTGAAAACGACTTCTAACTCAATGTCATAAGAATCAGGTTCTACATATCTCTTTAATTTAAAGCCTGTGGCCATAGGTAAGTCTCATACACTCCCTAAACTCTACTCAGCAATTAATCAGTAAGTATTTTCTACGCGGTGATCATGGGTCAGGCGTAGTGCTTGTTGTTGCTCAGTCTTTATCAGTCATGTCCGACTCTTCATGACCCCATTTGGGGTTTTCTTGGCAAAGACATAGTAGTGTTTTGTCATTGCCTTCTCCAGCTCATTTTGCAGATGAAGAAACTGTGGCAAATAGGTTTTAGCAACTTGCTTAGGGTCACACAGCTAGGTTCTGAGGCTGGACTTGAACTCAGGTCATCTTGACTCCAGGTCTGGTGCTATATACACTATGCCACCTAGCTCCACCAGGTATAGTGTTAGGCACAAAGTTAAGACATGCAGACACACACACACACACACACACACATTCTCCACCCTCAGACATTAAATTTTATAAAAAAGATGACATTTGCATTGTATTTTAATACATACATGTATATGTATAGAGATATATAGATGGATACATATAGACATAAATATAGATATAAGCACAAATACAAAATGATTTTTGTAGAGAGGAAAGCACTAGTAAGTAGGATGATCCGGAAAGGTTTCATAGAGAAGACTTCAGCTGAGCATTGTAAGAAACTGGGGATTCTAACAGGTAGCCATGGAGATGGAGTAGTTACTAGGCCTGTGCAAAGACACAGAAATTGGAAATGGAGTCCCATGTGTGAGCATCAGCAAGGACATGCAATTTGACTGGCCTACAGAGTATATGAAGGGCAGTGATATACAGTTTGGAAAAAGGTTGGAAAGGTAGATTGAAACCAGTTAGTGAAGGGCTGTAAATGACAAACTGAGTAAATCACTTCTGATTTTAAAATTGGGCAAGTGTTTTTGACAAAGACAAGCCTCCATTATCTAGTATAGAGTTGTATTATCTTGAATAAAATTTAATACTTAGAAATGTCAGACCCCAATATGTAACCTTTATGACAGTGTTGTGTAGTTAAGGTAGCAGTTATTACAACTAGATTAAAATGTTATTTGAAATATTACTGTCACTTCAAGTTGGCCCATTTTATAAAAATTAGGAGACCCTTCTGGGGAATTTTTTTTTAATATGGCCTCAAATCATAGCTTCCCAAAATTGGTAAGCAGTTTATTTTTTAGTTATTCTCAAATTGCTCTAGTTTCAAAAGATCATATGTACTCCCAATAATTTCGAAGTACATATTTTATTAAAAGTTCTGAATACATATTTAGAGCTCATAAGAACTGCAAAAGAGCTGTTAGGGATTGTTGAGTAAATTATAGCCATCAAAATGCCTCTAATTACATATTTATACAACTCTTTGTAGCAGATAGGAAGGAACCATTAGAGAATACTGATTTAAATAGCAATGAAAACTTTATCATCACACATTTTTAAAAGTACTTTGAAAAATGAATGCCTAGTATTTTACATGTGCATATATGTATATATTTGATCAAACTCATGTAATGGTAAGTTAAATTTTCCACAAAATAAATGGCTAAGAAATTCATCTCTTAAAATTTGTAGTGTTTTTTTTTTTTTTTAAAACGTGTATGTCACGGCTAAGGCCCTCTTTTTTGGCATGCTGAAATCCAAAAGGACATAAGCCTTATTGCTTCATTTTCATGTTTTCTGATGTCCTCTAATCATCTCTATACCTGTTCACATTTTTCTCTCTTTTTTCATCCTCAGATTTATCAAATAGTTAAATAAAAATTTGATGGAATTCTGAGTACCTTGAATATTTTCCAGTTACCTTAAGTGGATTTTTGTTAAATATTGGTATTTGTGTTTTTTTATTTATTTAATATGGGAAGGAGAACTCTCTTAAGTGACTGCTGACACCAACAATTAAAGGGATATTGTTGGTACAGATGCTGTTTTTAAGGCTAAAGTTTGGTAATGATGGAAAACCAGAAATTCCTAGGGCTAACAGAACTTAAAATGGAAAGAAACTTTCCCCACAAACACACACAAATCCACCCAAAACAAATCTGTAAGCATCTTCATTCACAGCTGTAATGACAAGCAAAGTAGGATTTTCTGCTGTTTTTCTGGAGTGAGTTTTAGCCAATCAAATCTCTCTGATTGAGTCTTGCCTTTTATTGAATCAAGAACCTTTGAATCAAGAGTCTTTGATTGATTTAAAAGTCTTGGATTGAATCAAGAGTCTTTGATTGGAAATGGGGTACATATCTATTGTTTGAGGGGAGAAGAGAGAGTAGAGAGAAAAGCAGAGCTGAGAGAGAGAAGCAAGCATTTGCAGGCTAGGGGAATTTGCTTGTGGGGAGGTCTAACAGAAAAAATGTTGGTTATGTCAGCGCTCCCTCTGTTGATCTGTGTTGATTCTCAGACAGAAGTCAAGTCTGTTGATCTTTATGAGTGAATTGAGCTGAAAAGTGGAGATCTGCCCATGGAAAGGAGGCTTAGTTTAAGCGCCTTTTAAGAGCTGTTAAAGTGAATTGAGATGATCGTCTTGGTAATGTGTTAATATTGTTATAACCCTGCTAAACCTTTTCCCCCTAGAAACAAAAGCTACTGACAGGAGCTCCTGAATCCTGTTGCCAGGCAGAAGCAAGAAGAATTTGGAGTGGAACAGTCCTCATGAGCTGAGACAAGGAGCAGAAACAGAGAGCAGCCTTCAGCCTGTGTGTGAACCCAGGCAAAAGCTGGAAGCGATTGGCCCACAGAGGAGGAGTCATGGGATTTGGAAGTCAGCCCCATGTCAAGATGAGAGAGGACTTTACTTATACATTGTGTATTGATTAAGGAGATTGTCCTTACAGTGACCTACGTGTGGACAGTGTGGTATTTTCTGCTACCCCTTAAGGATTTGTCTTGCTAGGAAAGTTCCTAGCCTGGGACCCCCTGATTTTGGGGATGCAATGATATATGCTATACACTATACTGAGTGTTATGAGATACATATATTATTAGATGATATGCTTTGCTTAAGGATGTTGCTATGAATGTTATGCTTCACTTTACTGAACAATGTTAACTCTATTGCTGAAAATATTGCTGACCCTTAAAATTATTCATAGCAGCAGTCCTCAGGTGTGCTACTGTGATTGGTGTTGCAACAGCCCTCCTCAATTACACTTACTACCTTTTAGACTTCCATATATAACCTCATCATTAATCTCTACTAAGTAAAAAAATAAACTTTAAATGTTTAGAAGCTAACATTTTTTCGTTACTATGTGTTGAACTTCATAAATAAGAATCAATTAAAAATTTAAGTTTTCAAAACAAAAATGATTCAATGCAACAATACATTTTTGTGACCTTTTTGAGTTTTCATATGCTGACATAAAGAGATCACCTATATGATATTTGAATCAGCTTAAAAAATTTGGAATTTAAGTAATATTACATTTTAGTAAGTAAGCTTACAATCATGAAAAATTAATTACATCAAGACTTTATGGTTCTATAATTTCACTGGCTTGGGGCTTCCTCCAAAGGTTTGATATTCTTGAATACTGGTAATAAGTCTCCATTTAGCTATGCTGTTCCTCAGAAATAAACATATATTTCATTACCAGATCTAGATATTAAACTTTTCCAACTTGGTGGAGCCTGCCATCATTTCATCTTTGCTGTGCTATTTTGTAAGAACACAGAGTTATTGATGCATCCATTCTGGGGAGCAATTTGGAACTATGTCCAAAGGACAATCAAACTGTGCATACCCTTTGATCCAGCACTGCCAATGCTAGGACTGTATCCCAAAGAGTTGACAAAAAAATGAAAAGGAACTACACATACAAAAATATATATAGCAGTTCTTTATTTTTTGTTATGGTAAAGAATTAGAAATTGAAGGTATGTCCATCAATTGGGGAATGGCTGCACAAGTGGTGGTATATGAAGGTAATGGGTACTACTGTGCTGTAAGAAATAACAAGCAGACAGATTTCAGAAAAAACCTCAAAAGACTTACATGAACTGATGCCAGATGAAGTGAGCCAGAACCAGGAAAACATTATACATAGTAACAGTAGCACTACGTGATAATCCACTATGAGTGACTTAGCTCTTCTCAGCAATACAATGATCCAAGACAGTTCCAAAAGACTCATGACTAAAAATAATATCCACATCCAATGAAAGAATTGATGTAGTCTGAATGCATGTCAGGACATACTATTTTCACTTTTTTATGCTTTTTCCTTTTGTTCTGTTTCTTTTTTCACAACATGACCAATACAGAAATACACTTTACATGATCACATATGTACAAACTATATAAAATTACTTACTATGAGGGTAAGGGGAGAGAGGGAGGGAGAAAATTTAGAACCCAAACCTTTATAATAATGAATATCAAAAATTATTTTTTATGTAATTGGAAAAATAAAATACTATTAAAATAATATGGAGTGACCAGGATGCCTTTAGACATTAATATACGGTTTTAGTGAAGTCCTCAAAAAATCATTGCATTAAAAATTTAATAAGCAAAAACTGGTTGGCTAATAGGATTGCTATCCTCCTGATATCCACAAGACTTTGTAGGTTTGATTTGCTATACATTTAGTATTCAGACTTCCAATTACAAACCACTCCTTTCCCCTTAGGAAAGAGGTTTGTGGTTAAAAAGAACTAGGAACTCAAGAGAGAGAGAGAGCAATAAGAGGTCATCACAATTAGTGGTCTTGCTTACTTGACTTTTCAGTTCTCCTACCTCTAAGTCCCTTTAACAAAGTAGTGTTTGAGGACGTGTATGTATATGTGTGAGAAGGTATATCCCTTGGAATATGCCAGATTAACCCAGTCTAGTACAATAGAACAAATCCTCTCTATGTCTCCACACCTTTGGGCATGGCTAAATTGGAGCTAATACATTTTTTTAAATCAATATTTACTAACTTTCCAAGGCACTTTTAGAATCCTACAGAGACATGAACTGCTCTTTTGATGCTCAATTGCAGGAAGATATACTTTCCATATGGATCATTTGCTTCTCTAATCCTACCTTTTTCCATCTCACAAGATTGTCTCACAGTGCCGCCTCTATCTATAACTCCTGCACCTGTTTATGTGTATGCATGGCCTGAGTTGAGTTAACTGACTCAGATCTCTAGTGTTCCAGCTTTCAATGTAACTACTGTATTTCACCTCAGAGAAATGTTTCCAAACTGACCTATCTGTTAACATTGAAAATATTCCTGATTTTTCTTCATGGAAAAATAGATGCATTACTGAGTGGTTAAAACACGATTGTTTGTATTCATCATAAAAAGCAGGTTTTACAAAATTCTACCAGATTTTTTATTGTCTCATTGAAGGCAGCAGCTGAGAACAAGGAAAGTCATTCTAGGATCTTAGTTCAATTGTAGGAGCCAAGAGCCTATGATATTTTAAGATAAATTATTCTTTTAAACCTGTATTCTTAGGTTAAAAAAAGAAATCAGAAGGCCTGAATAAGAGTCAGGTCCATGAGCATACTTGCAGATACCTTACTTTTGTCATGCGTGCCAGATTTTCCTGATAATCAAAAGAAGAAAAAATGATATAAGTGATTAGACAGAGAAGAGTTATTCTCTTCTTAAATTCAGTTAGAATAAGCCTTATGGAAGATTTAAATCATCATGCCTAGAAATCCCAATGCGTAAATAGCCACAAACCTAATTCTAAGGGTAACTATGATGAGAGAGAAAAAGTTTAACTTGAGAGTTAGATTTTAAGTATCAGAAAGACAATTAGGAGGCATGCCCAGGCTGAGACATTACTGGACTGAGAGCTTCCCAGGACTTAGGAACAACCAGTGCAGGAGTAGTGCAAGCCACAGGTATGACTGAATGAAATCGAAGTCTGTATTTGTGGAATATGTTAGAAACTAAATTGTCCAGTTTTTCAGTATATGCTTTTAGGTTTGTTGAATCAACATGTTCTGTGAGAGAATTCCATTACTGTTAGCTAGTAAGATCTGGTTATATTATATCTTGCCAAGAAAGATTTAATTTGCTTAAAATAGAAGTTGAATTCCATTCATCCGAAGAGAAGCAAGTAATGACTCCAAATGGTCATGAAAATGAGATTTCTACTTAACAATTCCTTGGGTCCTTTGAACACACAAACATACAGACAGACATACAGACACATATGTCCATACATACATATAGTCATAAAGTATCCTGCATAAATATGGGATAAATAGTGGTAAGAATTATTATACTTCTCATGTTTAATGTCAACCCAACTCTGATTTGCCCAGATACTGTTGTTTCAAAATGGCACTTCTAAGATCTTTTCTCTGACAGTTTCTTAACTTCGGAATTTCTTCTAAGAGTGAATAAGTATTGTGCAAGGTCAATGGCATGCATATATCAAAAATATACTAAAGATTTGTCTAGTGGCTCTGGTTATAACTTGCATTTCCATCCTCTCCCCCACCCTCCACTTCATGCCACATTTAGTGACAGGTAAATCATAGTGCTCTGACTACACATGAAAATATTCTCATCTTGAACTGACCAGCTTTTGGGAGGCAATCTGTCCCTGCTTTATTTGCTTTCCAACTTTCAACAATTTTGTGGTAAAAATGGATTGAAAGAAAGCAGTTCTACAGCACCTTGGCAAATATTAAACTATCTCAGGATATTTCATAGTTAAACATCCTGTCACTATTCAAGGTAAACTAACAAGATATAAGGTGAGCATATATAAGTAAATGTTTATTTAAGCATTTCTGTGTGAAAACATACACAAAATGAATCCTATTTCTTTTTGGTGGGGAACTAACATCTGGGCTGGGAAAGATGGGGAAAGTTTTCATATAAGGGTAGTGTCTGAACCATGCTTTGAAGAAAACTAGAGATTCTAAAAGACAGAAATGAGATGGGAATTCATTCTAGGCTTGGTGGGTGACTTTTTTTGTTTTTTTGATGGCCTCCAGATCACAAATATCAAGTGAATTGCTAGTAACAGTCTAATTTCATTGTAAAATAGACTACATGAGTAGGAGTTGTTCAGGTGCTTCTGACTCTTCATGCCCCATTTGTGGTTTCTTTGGCAGAGATATTGGAGTAGTTTGCCATTTTGGCAAAACTCCAGTTTATTTTATATATAAGGAACTGAGGTAAACAGTGTTACGTGACTTACCCAAGGTCACATAGCTAGTATCTGAGGCCAGATTTGAACTTAGAAAGATGAATCTTCCCGAGTCCAGGCCCATCACTCTATCCACTGTGCCACCTAACTGCCCCATACAAATAGCTGTAGATTGAAATAAAGCAGAAACTGTATGTTGTAATCAGATTTTAGAGCATTTTAAAATCCCAGTGTTGGAATTTATCTTTTATCTAATAGACAGGAAGGAGTCACTGAGGGTAGCAGACCAGAGCAGTGACAGTGAGACTTATCTGCTAGGAACATATGTCATCTCTTTGAAGTCTTTAAAAAACAAAGACAATAACCTTTTTATGGCTAATGATTTTAAAAAGACAGAAAATGAATGAAAGAAAAAATGGAAAAAAGAAAACATTTCAACATAACTCATGTGTCAACTGAGTCTGACAATATACACTTTTCAAACCCATAGTCATCTATCTCTGCAGAGAGGGGAAAGAGTTGCATTTTCTCATCTCTTTAATTCTTTGGACCATACTGTGAGGGTGACAATTACTGCCACTTAATGGAGGAGGCTCAGTGAAATTAAGTAACAGTTTAATGTAAAGTCTGGTTGGCAAACAAGTCTTCCAACTTCTAATCCATTGTTTGCTAGAATGCACTATAACTGCCAACATTTTATTGCACTGTCATTACAGGATTGAGAACAATAATTCTTATTTATAAACTACATTAAGGTTTACTGTTAACTTTTCCCCACACCAAATCTGTACAAGCAGGGTACACATTTGTCATTATTTTCATTTATTAGATAAGGAATATGAGTCCCTAAGATATCAAGGAACTTGGGTCAGAGCTGGGACTCACACTCAGCTCCCAGTCCAAGTCTAGTATTCTCTACTCAATAATACCACGGTACCTTATTAATCTTTGCATTTTAATTTTTTAAAATTCTAATACAAAAAGCAAAAGCATATTATTGAAAATTATTATGGGAGAAATGATGTTGCATGTTCTAATTACTTCTTTCCTTTCTCTTTCCTTCCTCTATAGAGGCAGCTAGATGGTAACTAGAGCATTAGACTCAAATCACCAAGGTCTGAGTTCAGATCTATCTTCAGATAGTAGCTATATGAGTCTAAGCAAGTCTATGTAATAGTGATAATAACAGCACATACCATCCAGGTTGTTATGAGGATAAATTAAGTAATATCTGTAAAACACTTTGGAAACTTGAAAGTATCATATAAACACTAGCTATTATTACTTAGTTAGGAACCTAACATCAGATAAAATGAATATGCCAGCATATATATATATATATATATATATGTATATATACATATATATATATAGTAAAATAGAAAGTCTTGTGCAAGAATATAACCCTTCTAGTTTACTTTTCTTGTTAAATATATAGTAAATTCAACAGCTACTTCTCCTATTTCATTTTACTATATTTAAATGAAAATAACTTTTGTGATGCCACTTTTAAACCACAGAAACAACTATGACCAAACTATGACCCTTCTAGTTTACTTTTCTTGTTAAATATATAGTAAATTCAACAGCTACTTCTCCTATTTCATTTTACTATATTTAAATGAAAATAACTTTTGTGATGCCACTTTTAAACCACAGAAACAACTATGACCCAAACTTAGGTTTCACTGTTTTATTTCTCTCTGTGAACTGATTCCATCGGTTTGTGCAAGCAGTGAATTCAGTATGAACTATTCAGTGAGCTTGACACATCTCTGGGAGATTGCTTTGAGCAAACTCCCATTTCCATTCTCCACTGCCTCCATATCATTAATATCTTTAAAAAATAAAACTTTGATTATGAAGAAGTGATGTTTCACTAGCCTCTGGACTTTTTTGTCTTAGATAAAGACAGTAGAATTATCATTAAGACATTCTAAGTCTACATCCTAATTCTCACCTTAAGTAAGGCCTGGTATATGTTCTAGGGTATTTTAGATCTTTTGAGTTGGATGCAATCAGAATACATACTATATTAAACACTCCTGTATCATATCTAGAAAAAAATGTACACTCCCAGCTTCATACACTTGAGACCTGTTATTAGCTATACATTTGTATTAAAATTCATTGTTTAATATGCTTAAATGAAATTGTAACTTTTTTCTCTCATGTCTTAAAATTTGAGTACTAGCTAAATCCTTTCTCACATGCAACAAACGTACAACATATAAGGCTGATTCTCCTGCTCATACTCTCACGAATTTTTAGGGCTGCTCTCTTAATGAATGAAGGCTTTCCTCCTCAAACTACAATGGTAAAATTTCTTCACTATGTGGATCCATTAATAATTAGTAAAATGAGATTTTCATCACACCTCTTGTTCAGACATATAAGATACTTAATTTTTGTATATAAATATGCATGGCTAATGATTGAGTCAGCTGGGGAAAAAGCAACACTCTTTGAGTTTATTATTCAAAAGAGTATTTTCTAAAGTAATTTCAGTGTTTATGTTGAAAATCATATGATCCTAAACATTCTTAGAGGAAAACTAAGTACTGTATTAACATACTGCTAAAGAAAAAATTAGCTGGATTCTGTAGCAGAAAGAGAAAACAATGAATATAATTCATTCCCATTTACTCAGCCAAAAAAGTAATTCATATAACATTGAAAAGAAATGGAACTATGGTATCAGTTAATAATAGTTTTCTATTTCTTCTCAAGTTCTTCTTACATTTATATCTGATCTTTATCCTTTGTTCTTTTGAATATGTGTGTGTATGTGTGTACAAGAGCTGAGATTACAGACACAATTGGCTTTATCATGCAAGATTCTAATTATAGGATTTGGATTGCCACTATTTTCAGAGCCCTATTTCTACAGTCTTTGTTAAGGAACCTGTGTTTAAATTTCTCATCATGAACACATTCTTAAGATTAAAGAATGCAATACTAGAAACTCTTTTTTCACTTTATAAAATCATCACCTTCAAAAGAGTTATCTTGGGTCACACAGTTTTCTTCTTTTACCAGTCATTCATCATCTGCCTGAGAGTCAAAGGAAGTTAAATATATCTAATGCCAAGAAGAGGAGATCCTTCAGCTGAATGTAATTTGATTTCCATAGCACTTGAGTCAAGAAGACTCTGTCACCTCAATAGGCATTATAACTACCAAGCATGTTTTCATGACAAGTTAATTAGTTTCCAAGTACTTGAATAAATGCTAAGTGCACACTTTAAATGTGTCATCAACAGTGAAGATGGATTTTGCCTCTTTTGGGACATCCCACAAAATCTGCATCCATCTAAATAAAATATCATGGCATTAAAAAAATAAGACGGGGTTCTTTCATCTCAATTTCTTGTTGGCTCTGTGATTAGATAGAATCATAGAAGTATCTTTTCTATGGATGGCATAGTAGTGATTCAAAAAAGAATATACTGGAGTATTTAATTCATAACCAACAGTGTTCAGTATATTCAAAATATTATGTTTCATTTCTCTGGGAGATGAAGCAATGTTAAAAGTATTAAATAATTTGCTCTTATTTTAAAGTGTTATCAGTCTGATGTATAGAGGCAGTCTGATATAATAGAAAGAATGTTGGATTTGAAATAAGAAGACCTGTGATTGAATCTCACTTCAGACCCACTGACTTTATTGAACATGGGTAAGTCACTTAACTTCTTAGGGCTTCAGTTTCCTCATTTGAAATGAAGGGACAAGGAGAGAGTTTTCCTGTCATAGTAAATATTAGGCTTGAAATAAGAAAGACCTTTATTAAAATAAAATCTTTAAGATAAACTGCAGTAAAATATGCTCATTAGGATAGATATACATTATGAATATAATTCCATTCCATTGGATTGAACATATGTATGCTGATATCTTTTAGAATTACTAACAAGAATCATGTTATCAATTTATAAGAATTGATTTGACGAATTTGTTGGATGCTAAGAAAACAATTTAACTTTTAATGCCTTAGGAAATACCCTAGAAGTTACCTGTGAAACTATACTATAGAGGGATAGCCAAATTCTTTAACTGTAGATGTTCCCCACAGATGAAATTATAGGTACTGTCTCTATTTCAGTAATATAAAGTTAAAAATATATGCACTACTGACCTCTCAGGATTGATGTAATCAAAGCAAATTCCAAACATGAAAATGTTATGTAAATTATTTTAATTAAATAGTGTTGATATATTCACTGATATGTACTTCCAGATAAACCCTAAATGGTGTATTTGATGAAATAACAAGGATGTCAGTAATGGTAGTGTTTAGAGGGGGTGGGGTTGAGAGGGTAACTGATTTTTTAGGAAAAGTAATTGAATTTTGAAGAAAAATGAAGCTTGATTTCCTACTCAATTCAAAGATGCTGATATTTATGTCTACTACATAGATTTTTGCTATTTTAGTCAAGTGACCTAGGTAACATTGGTAAGTGAAGTTTTCAAGCCATGTGCCTTAGATGTGCAACATTGCCTGAAATTGGCAAATTCACAAAGATCTCTAGTTCCTTTTTTATTGTGGAAAAATATTTTTAGAGTCTCTTTTGTGATCCAAAAGGGAGACAGGACTGAGGAAATTGACTTTTGTTTCACCTTCATCTGTAATGATTGCTGCACCTCTCAGTCAACATCAGGCTCCGATTTCTGTATTCATGTGTGCCCAGACAAAGCAGCTTTTGACACTCCAGTGAAATAACAGAGGCTATAAGCTTTTTCAATTTTTTTCGTGATTCTATGCATAATACACAGAGAAATAAATTATACAAAGTATACATATTTTAAGACAACACAACGACTTTAACATACAATACCCCTTACCCTACACACCCACATCCACCCACCCCCCCCACACAGAAAGTTAGTCTCACTTACAATCCAGTACTTTAAAATTCCCTTTCAAATGTTCTTTGTATACATATTTTATTTAAAATCAGGAAATAAAGCCCTGATCTGCAGTTAAACAAGAAGTTTTAGTAAGTAATTTACACATAATTGTTTTTTATCTGAATCAGAAGGATTTAAAAAGAAGAGGGGGTAAAGAAACAAAGAATTCTCAAACGTTGTTGGTAATAGAAACATTGGATAATAAACAGAGTGTGTGTATATATATATATATATATGTGTGTGTGTGTGTGTATACATATATCTATATATATATATATAGATATATGTATATATTTCTATTTCTATCTCCGAATGATGGTTAAATCTGCCATAATGTTGATTGTCATCCAAAAATGCAGAACAGTTCCAACCTAATGATTTGGCAGAATGGAGAACATTTTGGTTGGCATTCTCTTTGAAGGCTATGAAAATACTGCTAAGAGAGGTAACACACCTGTGAATGTAAATGTAAATTTACTTTGCCACAGTTGCATCTATAGTGTTTAAGCTATGGCTGCAGATTTTCTCTAAAAGTTGTGTTTTTTTGCACTTATAAAAAAGGCAGCTGGATTAATCCACCCATTAAACATTTTTTATAGTGCACCTATTCTGTGCAACACATCTATCTATCTATCTATCTGCCTATCTCTCATTCTGTCTGTCTATCTAAAAAGTAGATGATATCTAAAGATGACATCTAAAAGTAGATGTTACTTTGGTATAGTTTATACCTCTTTGCAGAAAAATGACTAAGGCTGTGCACTTTGCAACCCTTGAAGCACTGTGTCATTGCTAATTATGATTTTCATTCTTGCTTTATAGATGCCCAGGTACTATATTATGGACTGGGGGCTGGGCCACCTCAAAGGTTGGGATGCTAACCCTGAAGAAGAAAATGACCAGACATGGTTATGATTATTAATGCTTTCTGAGTGCTCTGCCTTTCCTACTCTCCACTGAGCCTTTTCTGAGGTGCATATTGCCTGAGGGATTGACTCTGTAAGGTTTACAAGCAGTTGTAGGGAGGAACAGATATGCTGGTTGAAAATCTCTGGCTTACATTTTAAATTTAGACATTAAAAAAAGAGATTGTTTTAGAGATTGGACTTCTTAAAATAGAGCTTCTTTTGAAAGAGAAATGGAGATTTGAATTATGATACCTTACAACAGTATTTTTCAGTATTCACATATTTAAATGTAAAAAAAAACTTATTCCCAATTTGGAAAACAAAACAACAGCCTAGAATTATAAAATCTTTAAACTGGAAAACAAACTACAACCTTTTCTCACCTAAACTCTTACCTAGTTTAAATTACCACCAGGTGGCACTGCTAGACACTAAGTTGATTTTATTTTGTTGCAGAACTCTAGACCAGAGTCAAAGGTACCCAGTAATTGTTTGCATTCCACCCTACTAAGAGAGAGTACTGGGGAAGTGCCAATCATTCTAGGATTATCAGAGAGAGAATTGCCATTTTTCTCAGGTCTGTCTCCATCTGGGCGGCCATGATGATTTGCTAAGTCTGAGGAGGGCATGATTAATATGGATTTTACCCATTCAGAATCATCCCACAAGCCTTTTCCTACAGCAAGTTCTTCCTCCTCTATGAATTTATGGCATTTCACTGAACTTCAGTCATGTTACCTTTGTTTAATGGAACCACTCTCCCAGGAGAGTTGGTATAATGGCCTTAATTAAATACATTGTTTAACTTGACATAGCATCAATAAAAGTGATAAAATCATACAAATAAAATATATACTGCTTAACTGTATGGGCAGCTAGGTGGTACAGTAAATAGAGTTTTAGGCCTGGAGTTAGGGAGACTCATCTTCCTGAGTTCAAATCTGGTATCAGACACTTACTAGCTTTGTGACCCTTGGTAAGTCACATAATCCTGTTTGCCTCAGCTTCATTATATGTAAAATGAGCTGGAAAAGTCAATGGCGAACCACCAGTACTTTTGTCAAGAAAACTCTAAAAAGAGGTCACAACAATTCAGACATGACAGAAAATGACCTGACAATGACTACTCAACTGTGCCCCTACAGCCTCTTCCAGACTTATTCAATTTCTTGTTAGTACATGGAGAACTGAACAAGCATTTATTCTGCTTCATCTATTGTGTGCCAGACACTGTGCTATGAACTGGATATAAACTTAGGTTTTCCTGACTCCAGGCCCTAGTCTTTATTGACTGTGTTATTTGACTGCCTCTGCACAGAAAATGTACATTCTATTTTGCTGAACTCCCTATGACTACTTTTACTATTACTCTATCAGGGAGTGTAGATAATATAAAATAGTCTGTTAATGAATGTTTCATTCAAGTATCTTACATTTATGTTGTTATCTCTCTTCATTAAAATGGTACGTTGACACAGGGTCTAATACATGCCTCTGTTTTTTGTACTGTCATTAGCAAGATCTCTAAGCATTAAAGTCTCAATGGCAAGTGATGGCAAACCTGGCAAGGAGGATCTGGCTACTTGATGTGATATCTTTTTGTTATCTCTCTGCCTTTATAATATCTCTCTGCCCCTGAGAAATCCAATTCCTATTACCTTTGGTCAGATTATATATACTTTCACTTCTGCCTAAGGAAAATCTCATTTCCTTCAGCACTTCTACTTGTAAACTTTGTCTCTTACTATCCACCAGGAGTCAAAGATCAATATTATAGGGTGAGAAAGGGCAGAATAGTGCCACACATGAATCCTACCTACTGAATCCCAGGCGCAAAGTAGTATCTTTACCAGCAAGGACTAAAGGTCACTGCCTCATCAGGAAGCTATTTGCATTATTAGATAGATCTTGATTTTAGGAATGATCTTATACTGATTCTAAATGTAACTTCCATGTAACTTGATACGATCTCTATATATTGGTACCAAATTTTTGTCCTGGAAGATATCCATTTGATGTTTCAATAGACATTTCACCAAATATTTGAAACTAGTATATGTTTCTAATAAGCTTTCATCTTCCTAGGACAGCCAGGTGGTGCAGTGGATAGAGCACCAGTGCAGGAGTCAGGAGGACCTAAATTCAAATTTCATCTCAAACACTTGACACTCACTGGTTGTGTGACCTTGGGAAAGTCACTTAACCCCAATTGACTCACCCTGGGTCATCTCCAGTCACTCTGATGAATATTTGGTCACTGGATACAGATGGCTATGGAGGAGAAGTGAGGCTGATGACCTACACAGCCCTACCTCACTCAAGACAAAGTCAAGTGCATGTCTTGTCATTTTTTCTCTGATGGCATGGTCCTCTTCAGGAATGAAGGATGAACACACACTCATCTTCCTAAGACAAACATACCTAATAAATTCGATGAGAAAATCAATGCTGATTTCAAGTTCTGTGAGCCAAGATGGTGGAGTGATTGATAATTCCTATCTCCCTCCCCTTGTTGACCTTGATGAGCCCAGAGAATACCTCCCCAAGAAAAACCCTGGAACAGTGGGAGTAGCAGAAGGGGTAAATAGACTCTCAGCCCATGAGACTAGAAAGATTATTAAGGAAGCTTCCTCTTGCTGTGGCCAAGGGAGATGAGTGCAGGATCAGAACTGTCCCAGACAGCCCCACCTCAACAAATCAGGTGAAGATCCTGAACCACAGTGGGGTGAAACTAGCAACTGTCACCACCAAGACCCCAGGCATGCCTCAGCACCCCAGTGGAATTGAGAAGACACTAGCATAGACAACTGAACTTGCCTATACTCTAGCTCAGGAGAGGAGCCTCCTGTATCCAGACCATCCCTCCTCCACACTTAACAAGCTAGATCCAGGGTAATTAACTGCAGAGAAAACCCCAAAAGACCTCACCTGACCTTTACTTTCCAACACCAGCCAGCTCAGCACCAGGTAAGCTGCAGCATTTTAGTTTCTAGTTGAAAGAACCAGAGGTCACAGCACACAAAGCCTCAAGATTTAGGTACAAGAACTGTGAGACAGAGCTCCCTGTGCTAAAGATGCAGAGATCTACTTTAAAAGCCAGGAAAAGGCTTTTTATTATTAGTAAAAAGCAAAGCAGAAAAGACCATAGAATCTTTCTATGGGAACAAGGACCAAAACACAAATACCAAAGAGATTGGCATTGAAACTGTACCCCCATCAGAAACTTCAGAAGGGAATATGAACTGATCTGAAGCACAAAGAGCCTTCTTAGAAGAGCTCTGGAAGGATTTTAAAGCCCAAATTCGAGAAACAGAAGAAAAACTGGCCAATGATTTTAAAAATATGAACAAAAGAACTCACTAAAAAGAACAGCTCCTTAAAAAGGAAAATTGGACAAATGGAAAAAGAAGTACAAAACCTAACTGGTAAAAATAACTTCTTGAAAGGAACAATTGGACACATGGAAAAGGACATGCAAAAGTTAACTGAAGAAAACAATTTGATGAAAATTAGATTTGGGTAGTCAGAAGGTAATGAATCTATGAGACATCAAGATTCAGAAAACAGAAACTAAAGAATTACAAGTTAGAAGAAAGTGTAAAATATCTAATTGGAAAAAATAACTGACCTGGAAAATAGATCCAGGAGAGAATATCTAAGAATTATTGGTCTACCAGAAAGCCATGGTAGAAAAAAGAGCCAGGAGAGTATCTTCCAAGAAATCATTAAGGAAAACTGCCCAGAAGTCCTAGATCCAGAGGGCAAAATAGTCATCAAAAGACTTCACCATTCACCTCCTGAAAAGGACCCCAAACTAAAAATACCGAGGAATATTATTGCCAAATTTCAAAACTATCAATTGAAGGAGAAAATACTGCAGACAGCAACAAAGAAACAATTCAAGTATTAAGGAGGTACAGTCAAGATCACATGGGACTTTGAAACTTCTACATTAAAAGCCCAAAGGAATTGGAATATAATATTTAGTAAAGCAAAGGAGCTGGGACTACAACCAAAGATTAATTACCCAGCAAAGTTGAGTATAATATTTTAGGCAATGAGATGGACATTCAGTGAAATAAGGGATTTCCACACTTTCCTGATGAAAAGGTCAGAATTCAATAGAAAATTTGATATTCAAAAAAAGGTCTCAAGAAAGTCATAAAAAGGTAAACAGGGGAAAAAAAAAACAAACTTGTTACACAATGTGGGTAAACTGCTTACATCCCTATAAGGGAATATAATACTTGTTAACTTGTGAATTGTATATTTATTATGAAATGTGAAGGGGAGATAGATAGATAGATAGATAGATAGATAGATAGATAGATAGATAGATAGATAGATAGACAGATAGGTAGAGGAAGTAGGTATAAACTAAATGATGTGATAACAAATGTGATTTAAGGGTGGGAAAGGATTGCAATGGGAGATGTGAAAAGGAGGAGGCAGAAAAAATGAATTCCATCATGAGAGGAGGCACAAAAATATATTACAGTAGAGGGAAAGAGGAAAGGGAGATGAACATTGTATGAGAGGTACTCTCATTTGATTGGATTCAAGGAGGGTACAACAAAATTAAGTATAGAAATACAATTTGCTCTATTGGCAGTAGGAGGAGAAGAGTGAAAGAAGGAGGGGGGAGGATAAAAGGGAGGAAAGAAGTAGCAAGGGAAAAGAGGATTTAAAGGGAGGGGTGCTGAAAGAAGGGAGGGAAGACTGAGTGAGGCAGTGGTCAAAAATTAAAACTCTATTGTGGAGGGGAAGGGAGAAGGGAGAACTAAAAGCACAAACAAGGGGAAGGGGATGGAGGGAAATACACAAAGAGTAATCATAACTGTGAATGCAAATGGGATGAACTCTTCCATAAAACAGAGACAGATAGCAGAATGGATTAAAAAACATAATCCAAAAATATGTTGTTTACAAGAAACACATTTGATATGGGGGCATACACACAGGGTAAAGGTTGGACCAGAATATATTGTGCTTCAGCTGATGTAAAAAAAAAAAAAGCAGACAAAGCAAAAGCAGAAAGATATATAATCAAAAGAGATAAGGAGGGAAACTATAACCTGCTAAAAAGCACCATAGACAACAAAGCAGTTTCATTATTAAACATATGCTCCAATTGCTACAGCATCCAAATTCTTAGAGAAGTTAAGGGAGATACAAGAAGAAATAGACAGCAAAACTATACTAGTGGGGAACCTCAACCTCCCCCTGTCTGAATTTGATAAATCTCAGTTCAAAATAAACAAGGAAGAAGTTAAAGAGGTGAATAGAACTCAGGATATGGTAGATACGACAGATGTCTGGAGAAAACTGAATGAGGATAAAAAGGGATAAACCTTTTTCTCAGTAGTGCATGGCATATATACAAAAATTGACCATAAACTAGGCCATGAGAACCCCACAATCCAGTGCATAAAGGCAGAGATAGTCTACGCATCCTTCTCAGATTATAATACAATAAAACTTATATGTAATCAAAGACCATGGAAACATAAACCAAAAAGTAATTGGAAACTAAACAATCTAATCCTAAATAATGAGTGGGTTAAACAACAAAGTATAGAAACCATAAACAACTTCATTCAAGAGAATGGCAATGAGACAACCTACTAAATTTTATGGGATACTGCAAAAGCAATTGCTAGGGAAGTTTTATATCTTTGAGTGCCTACATGAATAAAATAGAGAAAGTGGAGATCAATGAATTGGGCATGCGGTGAAAAAGCTAGAACAAGAACAAATTGAAAATCCCTAAGTAAATACCAAAATAGAAATCGTGAAAATCAAATGAGAGATTAATAAAATTGAAATTAATAAAACTATTGAATTAATAAATAAAACTACTTATCAGTTTTATGAAAAAACAATAAAATTGATAAACTTTTGGTCATTTTGATTAAAAATAGAAAGAAGATCAAATTACCATTATCAAAAATGAAAAGAATGAACTCACTTCCAATGAGGAGGAAATTAGAACAACATTAAGAAATTACTTTGACAATTGTATGCCCGTAAATTCGACATTCTAATGAGATGGATGATTATTTTAAAAGTTATAAATTGCCTAACAGAAGAGGAAGTGGAATACTTAAATAACCTCACCTCAGAAAAAGAAATTGAACAAGGCATTGATGAACTCCCTAGGAAAAATTCTCCAGGGTCAGATGGATTCACAAGTGAATTCTATCAAGCATTTAAAGAACAGCTAATTCCAATACTATGTAGACTATTTGGGAAAATTGAGGAAGGAGCCCTCCCAAATTCTTTTTTATGATATATGATTTTGATATCTAAACCAGGAAGATCCAAAACAGAGAAAGAAAATTATAGACCAATTTCTCTAATGAATATAGATGCAAAAATTTTAAATTAGATTTTAGCAAAAAGAATACAGCAACTTATCACAAGAATAATACATTATGATCAGGTAGGATTTATAACAGGAATGCAGGGCTGGTTCAGTATTAGGAAAACTATGAACATTATTGATCATATCAACAGCAACACTAACAGAAATCAAATGATTATCTCAATAGGTGCAGAAAAAAAACTTTTGACAAAATACAACACCCATTCCTATTGAAAACACTGGAGAACACAGGAATAAATGAAACTTTTCATAAATAAGAAGCAGTATCTACCTAAAACCTTCAGTAAGCATTATATGCAATGGAGATAAACTAGATGCATTTCCAATACCATTAGGGGTGAAACAAGGATGTCCATTGTCACCACTATTATTCAATATGATACTAGAAATGTTAACTGTAGCAATAAGAGAAGAAAAGGAAATTGAAGGAATTAGAATAGGCAAGGAAGAAACTTAAGTTATCACTCTTTGTACATGATATGATAATATGATTAGAGAATCAAGTAAAAAAACTACTTGAAATAATAAACAACTTTGGCAAAGTGGCAAGTTACTAAATAAACTCACACAAATCTTCTGCATTTCTATATATTATTAACAAAGCCCAACAGCAAGAAATTGAAAGAGAAATCTCATTTAAAGTTAAGGTGGACACAGTAAAATATTTGGGAGTCTCTCTGCCAAAACCAACTTAGGGACTATATGAGCACAATTACAAAATACCTTCCACACAAATAAAGTCAGGTCTAAATAAGTGGAAAAGCATCAGTTGCTCATGGATTGGTCGAGCCAGTATAATAAAAATGACAGTTCTACCTAAATTAATTTATTCCTCAGGGTCATACTAATCAATCTATCAGATAATTATTTTGTAGAGGTAGAAATAATTATTTCAAAATTCATCTGGAAGAACAAAAGGTCCAGAATATCAAAGGAACTAATGAAAAGAAATGCTAGGGAAGGTGGCCTAGCTCCACCAGATCTCACATTGTGGCAATTATCAAAACCACTTATCAAAGATGAGTGGAACTTTTAGTTCATAAATTCTTGTAATGTATCTTTTATACAGTGCTTCAAGACTAACACCAGTATTATGCACAATCCCATTTAAAAACGTATTGGTAGTGTATTCATTGCATGATTAAGAAATTAATGTGAAGAGGAAGCATTCATGAACTATTTTCACATCAAATAAATTAATATTTTTTGAAATTTGTGAAGCCTAATTATCCCTCTTATTCGATCACTTTTCTTCAGGGTCAGACCCAGGCAAAGTTGTCTATTAGGAAAAGTTTTCCTTTGATGACACTATCTAATCTTTTAGCATTTTTTTCCTGCCCCTACATCACCATAGCAAGATAGTGTCATACTTCTACCACCCTTTAAGATTCATTCTGCAGACTTCCCTCCCCACCCACACACACCTCTACACCCAGTTTTTCTACGCTTAACAGTGAATCATGAAAGTCTTATTGTAAGAAGTTTAAGTCAAAATGGGCTAAGACTTTACCCTGTCTAGGTACTGCATCATTTTTAAACTGATAACTTCAAACAATACAGAACTTTTGGTGCAGAGTCCATTCAGTGTCATTTGAATCAGACCACACATGCATATCTGCATATTCACATAGAAATAGTGAGTTTTTCATTTTACATATTTCAGTCTTTAATTCAAAGACCTCAGAAGTTTCCCTCTTCCCTCCCCATGCAAATTCTTTTAAAGGCAGCTTTTTATCCCAATTGTTTTAAAGATTGGTAGTGAATTTATTTCCCTGTTCTTTCTTGTAAATTCACTAGAATACTTACTTTTCTCTTGCTCCATTTATTAAAGGAAAACATATGCAAATGCCTTGAAAAAGAAATCGGTTTTCAAATGTGCAAGCTCATAATTTGAGCCCAGTCTGACTGAATACAATTTGGTTTACAAATGTAGGCTGACATTAAAAGAAATAAATGGCAAAACTGGGAGTAACATACTTCTATTTTTACAAAATCACAGTACTTCCTAGTACTGCAACTTCTGCTAATGTGCATAATGTCCTTTGTGCTATCATCATGTTGGGTAAAGTAATAAAGCAGATTTTAACCATAGACCTTCACAGTCTCAAAATCTGATCTGCAATCAGTTGTTCTAAGAGCAAACTGTCTAAAATAATTTTCTAGCTAAAGCCTTTCCAGTGAAAACTAAAAAAAAAAGGTAAAGAGAATACATTAACCAGTCAAATTTTAGTATATTTGTCTAAGAAAGTTTGTCTAGAATGAAATAAAAGCAAAGCTAAAGGACAAAATAAAGATGAGGGAGACAGAAAAAAATTAGGGCACAAAATAAAAATTACAGTTAAAATACAAAAGATTTTTGAGATCATCTAGTCCAACCCCCTAATTTCATAGCTGAATGTGTTTGTTTCATTTAGCTTTAATGTTTTATCTCAAAGATTGCCTGATGAATAAAGCACATCCAAGTAGATCACATAGAATCTGGCACACTATTTTTGTTAGAAAGTGAGAAGATGAACACTTAAGTATTAAATGGGAGTAAGAATCTAGTATTTTTAGAAGACATTTTTAAATGGTCCCAGGGGTGAATTCCCCACTTCTGGAACTGTACTGTATGCCTGGTTAATAAGGATTTATTGAGTGTTTACTAAGTGCCTTTCATTGTCCTAGGGGCTAGAGATACAAATACAAAAGTGAGACAGTCACTACCCCCAAAAAGGTTTCAATATTCTATAGTCCCTAGAACAGCGATGTTACAACTTTGTTGAGTTAAATAATGTTGAAAGATCACAAATTTAGTTGGAAGTGATCTTAGGTATCATGAAAAACAACCTCATCATTTACAAATGGAGAGAACAAGACTGAGTGGCATTAAAAGACTTGTTCATTTCATACTTGTTCACTTGTTCCCACACTAGCATACAGGGTGGGCTGCTAGCATAGGTTCTTTGATCTGCTCTTCCAAAGGAAAGAGAGTTTTAAAGGGGTTAATAATCTTACTTTAATTAACAAACTTATGATCACAGATAAGTAGAAAGGAGTATAGAAAACACAAGCAGAGAAATTAGCCCAGAGATTCAACAGACAAGTCTCCAACTGTGTGAACAAAGTAATACAGTCTTCTATATATACCAGCAGAATGGGAGAGCACCAACATCTGAGTAGTTGGGGAACACTTAACAAATGGTTACTTGGAGTCCTGTCCAGGAAATCAAAAGGTCCTTCTCATGAGTGAGCTCCCTCTCCACCAACTACTCAGATGTTGCTGATCTCCTGGTCTGGTCAGCAGTGGGAGAAAATTACTTGTGGAACGTGGGGATGACCAGAGTCAAAGCCAGGACTTGAGTGGAATAGCCCTACCTCAGGCTGTGCTGGACTGGTGGAGGCTCTGGAACTGTGTTGTGCCCAGAATCCAGACTGGAACAGTCCCTCCCCATGTAAGCCTGGAGGAGGACAAGCTGTCACAGAGTTGGTGCAGGCCAGAGACAGAGGCTATAGGCAGAAGCCCCTAGAGTCCATGATACCTCAACCCAAGCAGGAACAGGGAAAGCTTTGAATGGAGCCATGGAGCAGGAACACAGAGCTGCTTGTGTTGGAACTCAGGCAGAAACCAGTAGCATTCTGTTCCCTGGACCTGCAGGAGGAGGAACCCTGAAGCTCAGAAATTGGCCCAAGCTAAGATGGAGGCTTTGCAGCAAGGCAAGAACAGTGGGACTGCATTCCTGTCATGCCCTCCTGGAAGAATTTGGGACCCAAAGGGTAGAGTTGTCTATGCTGAGACTGGAGGAGGTATCATAACCCCCAGGGACCCACCCTGTTGGTTTTGTTACCCAGCCACTCTTCAGAACTTGATAGCAGGTGGCTAGAGCCAAGTTAAGACTTGAACTCTTTGCACCTGACAGTGCCAAATGGGAAGCTTACAAAGATAGAATGGGGAGAAGGACACACCCCCAAGAGAACTTTATTTGGACATTTTGTATGGAATTAACCGTAACCTAGGGGTAAGGTGTGTTTTATTCTCTGATGTTATATACTTTTGTGTTTGTTTAAAGCCATGTGGCTACCCTGGTAATGAACTGTTATGTTGTTGTGTATTTTGTAAATGTGAAGCTCATGATGTGTTTATTTTGTGGTTATTCCTTTTCAGCTTTCAGGGTCCATGGTGATAACAATCTCTTGTTCACCAATGTAGATTGCAAGGGCTAAGTTTTAGACTATAAAGGCTAGGATCCTGGAGGGGTAGAATGTCAGCATAAGCAAAGTGGAATTGTTTTGTTTGTTTGCTTTCTGGAGTTCAGTTTCCTAGCTTCAGAATAAATTGTAAACATCTGAAGGATTAATTCCTTTGAACCTGATAACTCAGATCTGTGCTGAGTCATGTGGGTTGTGATGCCTTCTGGTTTTGAGTCTGTTAATTGAAAAGTATACATACTGGGCGGTGGGCATTTTGCTTTGGGAGCTCATATATGAAAAGGGCTTTTTGATTCCTTGGACAGGACTCTGAATAGTCATTTGTTAAGAAACCCCCAACTACTCACATGTTGGGGCTTTCTTAATCAGGAGAGGACAAATAGAGCTGGCTTTAGGGAAAATTTGTCTAGTAACATCATGAAATAAAGATTTCCGAATGTGTATGTAGGTGATTGTATTACTTTGTTCAAACACTTGGAGCCCTGTCTGTTGAATCTCTGTGCTAATTTCTCTGCTTATATTTTTTTTACTACTTATCTGTAATTAAAGTAAGATTGTTAAGTCCTTTAAAGCTGTCTTTCCTTTAGAAAAGCAGATCAAAGAATCTGTGCTAGCAGTCCAGGTTGTGTACTAGTATTGTTGCTAATACAACAAGTAGTGAGCAACACAGTTTGTATTTGACCCAGGATCTCCTTTGATCTCAAATCTCCCATGTGTAGTCACTTTTGAAAATTAATTTTTTTAACAAAATAAAAATTATACCTTTTTGCAAATACTAATAAATTAAAAGCAAGCAACTTGATTGACTGGAAAAAAACAACAGCCCAACAACTGTATGGTATATATGATTTGTTAAAATTAAAATAATTTAAATTTTTTTTGACATCACTTTGAAAGCAATTCATTTTGGGGTCATTGTATAGAATCGTGAGATCAATGCTTCTCTGCAATCCTTATTTCATGATGTTACTAGATGAATATTCCCTAAAGCCAGCTCTGCTTGTCCTTCTCTCCTAATTAAGAAAAACAAAAAAACTAGGCTTCACAATGCCCACTGAATATAATCTAAACTTCTTAGCTTGGCATTCCAGGACATCCATAATTTGGCCCAAAATTATGTTCCAGTCTTTAAACAATAAATACTAAATATAAATGGAGTTAGTGTTACCAATATTGTTATAATTTCATTTATCTCTACCCCATGCTATTCCTGGCTGTTTTTTTTCTTCTTTGTTTTTTTTGCTCATACCATTATTACATCTTCTCTTATTCTTTGCAAACTTTCCTTCTAGAAATGCAAGCAATATTTTAAACCTACATTATCACTTCCTTCATGCCTTCTTGGACCACTCTCTTTAAAAATGATCACTTTCTTTTCTGAAGTACTTTAGTGTATTAAGATAATCCTCATAATATAATATCTTTTATTATACATTTAAACATATACACCTCATTTAAAGCATTAAATCACAATACTGCAAGTATTGCAGTACCTTGTATCAGGCAAATTAACACTGTGCTTTGGACATAATAAACATTTAACAAGGATTGCTTGAAGGAATGCAGAATTACAAGAATGAAGGGAAACAAATGGATAAGCTAGAACTTCTCTTTTCTGAGAATAACTATATCAAGTCATCTCAGAATGGAAGTCATATAAGTTCACACTCAGAGCACATCTTGTGAGCAAATCATAATTCACGACAAATATTGTGAAAAATAGCTGTAGGAAGTCATCAACTAATCGTAGAATATACTTTTAAAATATATATTTTTGGCATTCTTTTCCTTTTAAATTTTGAGTTCTAAATTTTTCTACTTCCTTATGATCCTCCCTCACCCATCAGTATAATATCAATGACATGAAGTCATATACAACATATTTCCATTTTAGCCATATTGCAAAAAACAAATGAAGAGAGAAAACTATACTTAAATTTGTACCCAGAATTCATCAGTTCTCTCTCTGGGAGTAGATAGCATTTTTTTTTTTTATCATGAGGTTTTTGTAATTGTCTTGGGTCACTATTGATCATAGTAGCCAATTCTTTTACAGTTGCTCATCATTTCTGTTTCTGTGTATAATGATCTCATGGTTCTTTTCAGTTAACTTTGAATCAGTTCTTATTGGTCTTGCCAGGTTTTTCTAATACTACATATAATTAATATTAGTTATTAATATAATTAATAAATATTAGTATTGTATATAATACTATACATTCCCCTCATCATTTTTATAACACAATAGTGCTTACTACATTGCAATCATATGTCATAACTTGTTTAGCTATTCCCCAACTGATGACCATCCCCACAATTTCCAGTCCTTTGCAACCAAAAAAATAAGCTGCTACAAATCGACTTGTACATATAGTTCTTTTTTGTTTTTTCTTTGATCTCTGTGAGGTATAAACCCAAGTAGTTGTATTGCTGTATCAAAGGCTGTGCACAGCTTTTTCAGCCCTTTGCTCCTAGTTCCATGTTTTTCTCTAGAATAATTTTACCGTTTCACTACTCCATCCACAATTTATTAATGTAGCTATTTTTCTTCATCCCTTGCATCCTTTATTTTTCTGATAGATGTGAGGACATACTTCAGAGTTTTATTTTTAATTTACCTTTTTCTAATCCATGATTTAGAGCATTTTTCCATTTGACTAGGTAGATCTCTGACTTGTTCTGAAAAACATTGCTTGTTCCTATCCTCTGACCATTTATCATTTTGGGAAAGGCTCGTATTTTAATAAATTTTATTCCATTCAAATTTATTATATTTGAGAAATGAGGCCTTCATTGGAGAAACTGTAAAGATCTCGTTATTTTTTCATTGTCCATGATCAATTTTAGCAACATGTAGTTTCCTGATTATCTCTTTTAATTAGATCTATTTTTGTTTTTACTTTGAGATCATGATTGCTGCCCGAGCTGAGCATTTCAACCTTGCATGTGTCCAAGTGTGTACAATACATTGTTGCATTCTGGTTTCCAATCCATTATATTAGCTGTTTCCATTCTATCGTTTGACTCATACCATTTACATTCAGTTATGATCACTGACTGCATTTCCCTCTGTCCTGTTGTCCTCTGTTTATTCTTCTCTCATTCTTTTCATCCTGTCTCTCTTCAAAAGTTTGTTTTACTTTTGACCACTACTTCCTCTAATCCACTCTTCCCCTTATAATACCTCCAATATCTCTTATTCCCTCCCCCTCCTATTTCCCTATTACATAAAATAGATTTCTATACCCAACTCTGGATAGGTAAATAGATACAGATAGATATAGATACATGGATAGATACAGATACACACACACACACACACACACGCACACACACACATATACATACATAATCATACACACACACATATTCTCTTTTTGAATGAATTTTGATGAGAACAAGATTTAGAATTTACCTGTGACTCCACCATTTTCCCATTCACTATAATAGTTCTTGCTTGAATACCAACTTTGAGAAAATTTGCCCTATTCTACTTCTCCCTTACACTTCATTTTCATTGCATCCTTCTTTCTCACCCCTACATTCTTTCTTTGGAGATTATCCCAACATGTTCCCTCTGTCTGTGTAGATGCCCTAATAATGATAAAGTTCTTAGGAGTTGTATATATCATCTTCTCAAATAGGAAGGTAAACAGTTTAACTTATTGAATCTCTTAGGATTATGCTTCCATATTTGACATTTTATGTTTCTTTTGAGTCTTTGTTAAAGTTTTCTATTCATCTTTGGTCTTTTTGTCACAAATGCTTGCAAGTTCTCTATTTCATTAAATATCCATTTTTTTCCCTTTGAAGGATGTTTTGCTTGGTAAACTATTCATGTTTATAATCTGAAATACATTTTTTTTTGCAATATCATATTACAAGCCCTTCACTCTTTTAACATGGAAGCTGCTAAATCTTATGTGATCCTGAGTGACTCAATGATATTTGAATTGTTTCTTTCAGCTGCTTGAAATATTTTCTCCTTGAACTAGTGGCTCTGATATTTGGTTCTCATATTCCTGGGAGTTTGCATTTGGAGATGTTTTTGGGGAGGCAATTAGTGGAGTCTTACAATTTCTGTTTTAAACTCTGGGTCTAAAATATCTGGACAATTTTCCTTGATAATTTCTTGAAGTATGTTGTCAGTTTTTTTTTAATCATAGCCTTCAGTTATTTTATTATTAATTATTATTAATTTATTATTATAAAATAATTTTTAAATTATTTCTCCTCAGTCTATTTTCCATGTCAGTTATTTTTTTGAATGAGCTATTTTGTATGTTCTTCTATTTTTTGTATTCTTTTTACTTTATGATTTCTTAAATTTTCATGGAGTCATTAATTTCTCCTTCCCAAATTACAAGTTTTAGGGAATGATTTTCTTCGGTGAATTTTTGTGCTTCTTTTACCATGAGGCCAATTTCTTTAAGGTAACATTTTCTTCAGAATTTTTTATTTCTCTTTTACCAATCTTTTAATTCTCCTTTCTTAATTTTCTTACATAACTCTCATTTCTTTTCCCAATTTTTATTCTACCATACTTCTCTCTTTTGTTAACAGGTCTAAGAATTCTTGTTTGCCTTGATTCCAATTAGCATCTTTTCTTTGTGGCTTTGCTTGTAGCCATTTGCTAAATTTATGTCTTGATCTTCTCTGCCACTAAGGTAGCTTCTTATGGTCAAGGTATTTTTTTGGCTTTTTGTTTGTTTGTTTGTTTGTTTCTGTTTTTGCCATTGTTGTTTATTCATATCCGCAGTGTATTTCTTCACTTTGAACTTTATGTTTAAGTTTTGCTCTACTCATCTGTGGGTGGAGAAGCACTGTGCCAAGCTTCAGATTTTTTGGTACTGCTTTTTTCAGAGCTAGTTCTTGGAATCTGGAAGTTTTTGATGCATCTGTGGGGTGTTATTACAGGAAAGTTGTGGTAACTGTTCTCCTTGTCTGTCTCTGGAATTTACTCAGAGCCCCTGCTCCCTTGCAGTCACAAGTACTAGTGCCCCTCTTGGCCTTGGTACTGTGATCAGGACCCCTGATCCCTTGTTACCAATAATAAATGTTCCTCTCTATCTTGAAAGGGTGAACTAGAACAGTTCATGGACATTAGTTTCCAATCAGCTCCAGTTGCACCCAGGACATCATTTATTTTTGACCAGTTGTCAGAACCCCATACTTTCTCTGGGCTGAAAGCCTCTGAAGCTATTGCTATTATTGTCATTGTTGCTGTCTCCAAGGACCAAGTCTGGTGTTCATGCCATGCTGTAGGCCTGTGCTCAAGCTGGTGCTGTAGACCTCTCCTGTGAACTACATACATTGTATTAAGCTGGAAAAAATATCTTCCTCTAGTCTTTGGCTCTGCCACTTCAAAATTTGATTTGAGGCATTAAGTCATTTAGAGAGGATATTGGGAGAGTTCACTTAGGTAGAGGCCTGTACTCTGACATCTTGACCTCAACCCAGAAAGGAAGTGCAGAATATGTTGTCAAAAGATTTGTGCCAGTGCTTTCTTTTTTTGCTCATAATCACAAACTGTTTCTCATTCATCTCACATTGTCACTTGAATATTCAAACCCACGCTCTTCGATGTCTGGTGCACAAATTATCAATCAATAAAAGAAGAGGATGCAACACAGTAGGGGAAATTGTCGAAAAGTTTTCAAGTTCCTCTAATCTCAGGAGAATTAGGGGAACTCCAGCACAGAGAAAAGTCAGGACATACACTCTCCGCTTGCACTTAGGAGACAACAATGAGAAATACATTCTGTTGGGATTTGGATTTTTTTTCTTGTTCCTTCCCTCTTCCCTCTCCCCATCAAAAAAGAAATATCTAATAATGCTCAGGGCATATGTATGTATAAAGTGATAAAGAGGAAATTCTTTGGAGAGTATATAAACTACATTGACAGTTTTCAATAAAGATTCAAGTTAATTTCATAGCAGGGTTAATTTTTTAGTTTAATGTTCTGCTCTGTAAATAAAGGAGAGCTTCCTAGTGGGATAATAACTTTTAGCAATCAATTGATTGCAGGTAGTTGCAGGTTTTCCCCCAGGTACATGCTCTTTTGGAGAGACTGGAAGAAGGAAAATAATGAACCTGAAATGTACAGATTATCTGAGTATTCGAGAAAATACTCAAGTTAAAATTACTGGCCACCTTGTTTATTTCTTAACAGCTGGTCAAGTCAGTCAAATTGAGGTCTTTTTTTCTTTTTCTTTTTTTTTCAAATGAGATTGTCTATGCTGCCAAAACTATCAGTAAATTCAAGAAAAGTCCCTCAAATGAGTGGTTAGTAACAAACAGCAGAAACCACCAATTCTTGATTGAAATTTACAGTTTAAAAAATTTGATATTTAGTCTCAGTTACTCTCAATAGATGTTCGTTAACCCATTTCACTATACTTATAACCATAGTATATTTCACTCCTCCATTAGTATATAAAACCCTTCACATTCCAGCTCTAACCTTTTCTAGACTCATTCCACATGTGATTCCCTAAAACATTCTGCATTCCAGTTAAACTGCCCGCTCATTTCCCCCTCAACATCACATTCAATCTCCTGCCTCTAACCTTTGTATAAATTGTTCTCCATCTTTGGCATATTCTCCTTTCTCACCAATTCTTACTGGCTTACTGCAAGTTCATTTGAAGTTTTACACACTCTCATAGGCCTTTGCTGTTATTTTTTGGTAACCCATTCTCTTCACCTAAATAATCTGTGATTATACACACACATACACACAAACACACACACACCTCTGGAGAGGACTAGCAACTTTCCATGGTAATAAGATCACGTTACGAGAACTAAAATCTAATGGTCTAGCTATGCAATTCAATCTTTGGATTGATGTTGTGTCATTTCCATATTGAGTTAGGTGGACTAAGTGATCTGATCATGAAATCCTGACCTAATTAACCATTTTAAGTTATTATATTCTATTAAACTTCCTGTATCGCTTTCCCTGGGAAGATCTGGAATAGGGGCAACACACACATACATGTATGTATATGTGAGTTTATAATACATAATTATTATGCTGTTTAACTTTTGGGACATTTTACCTTACTAAACTACTAATAAAATTTCATTTATAAGTAAAATTTAAAGCTTTCAAGTTGCTGAAAAATCTGAGGTGGAAATTAAATTCACTAGAAATAATATTTGTGTGCCATATTTCCCTCCCTGTATATTGCTTTGGAAATGGTGAGCACAGAATTAGTTTATAACAAAAATATCCCCTTATGATGAGCATAACCCTTTATATTTTTTAAAGCACTTTTGCAAATTTAATTTGATCATTATTGCAACCCCATGCCAAAGAGCCTGGTGCCATTATCACTGTTTTATAGAGGAAAATACTGAAATACAATGAGATGAAGAGGCTTGCCCACAGACATAGTTATTCATCAGTAGAGTTACTTCTGAGGTCTTTTCACTTCAACTTCAATTCACTTTCTACAACACACTTCTACTGTCATTATGAGCTTTTCAACAGAAATTATGTTAATTTAGTTTGCAATCGAGTTTGAAATAAATACAAAAAATCATAAAAGGGTGATTAAATTTTATGAATAGAAGCAATATTGAATTCCATATCTATATTCCTCAGTTTTAACCTCTCCTCTTTCCAATAATCATCACTCTAGTGAAGGCTCTCCTTACCATCTATCGGAAATATTCGAAAAGCCTCCTTCCCTGCTCTAGTTCATCTTTTATACCACTTCCAAAATAATCTACCTGACTTTATACTTAGAAGCAGATATGTCATTAATCTACTGCGAAATCTTCAATGCCCACTGAATTAAAGTTCAAAATTTCCCAACCTTCAGTTTAGATCCTCCACAGTTAAGTGCTGCCTTCACTTTCCAGTCTTATCAGATCTACAGAATTCGCTTGAACAGATAACTCAGAGATCATCACACAAGACCTCATTCCACATATTATGCCCTGTCACCCAAATCGACTCTTCTCTGTCCCTCAGACATACCCAGCATTTGCCACACCTTTGTTCAGGCCAGTCTTTGTCCCTTCTCCTACTAAGTTGCTATTTGTCCTTTAAAGCTCATCTCAGAAGATGTTTCTTTCATGAAAACATCCTTCATCAGTTATTTTTGTTAGAGTCCATCAGATTAGAGGATAATACAATTACACCTAGAAAGAGGCTATATTGTCCAACCTCTTTTTTTTTTTTTAACAGATGAGACTGTTTATTCCCTGAAATAAGAAATGAATTACCCAAGGTCACATACGTAATAAAATATAGAGGCAAAACTTTTAATCTCACTTCAAATACAGTGTTGTTTCAACTTTATCATGTTACCTCACATTACGGTAGACTAAATTGAAGAAGTTGTGCAATTAATTATCGTATCCAAATCTATTCTTAAAAACAATAAACTTCACACAGTAGGTCTTCAGCAAACATTAAATTAAATTGAATAAAATCATATCTCTCCTAAATTGTTTATATAATAGGAAAAAACTGTATCTAGAGACAGAAGAGATATGTCTGAGTAATAGTTCCATAAATGACAAGATGTGCGACCTCGGTTAAGTCACTTAATGTCTTTAAATCTCAGTTTGTTGCCCTGTAAATTGAGTGAAATAATACTGATTTCTGATTCATAAGACGGTAGTAGTTGCTGTTATAGTAGTTCAATTCAAATCTGTGGTGATTAAATGATAAGATCATAGATTTAGACCTTGCAGATATTTAAAATTCATATAGTCTGAACCTGCCATGTTACCGATGATGGTCAGTGAATTGAAGTAACTTGCCCTAGGTCAAATGGTTACTATGTAGAAAAACCATAAGCAGAGAAATGAGGACTTGAACCCAGAGTATCTGACTGTAGAGCCAGTGCTCTATCGGTGCACCAAGACACAAAAGAATGTCAATCAAGTGGAATACCAATTGCATTCCTTTCAGTATATCTTTCAACTTGGAGAAATAAATTTCTAGACTGTTAGGTTTAGGAAATAGGTGCCAGTATATGAATCTGCTCTATAATGGAAAGAAGCAAAAGTGTCTTAAATGCATTCCAAGTAAATTCATGAATAACTGTAATTCTTTTTTAATAGGAAAGAAGTATTTATCTAATAGCTTCCATGGGCCATGCATGATACTGTGGACTTCTTAAGTATTATCTCATTTGATCTTCATAAAAACCCTGCAAGGTGTTATTATCCCCATTTGACAGATGAGCAAACTGAAGCCGACAGAAGTGAAAGCTCTATCCGCTGAACCACTAATCTGCCACAGAACTAACTGCTTGTGGTAACCTTCATTAACACAGATGCTTAATCTAGAAACCAATGGATTTTCAGATAATTTTTCTACTCTGGAACTCACCAGATATTTTCCCCCTTGGTTTTATGCCATATTATATTAAAATGCATGTGTTTAAGTATTTCTATAACACTACAATATTCCCAAAGACAACAGAAGACAAACTTTTCAGTAAACAAGAATAAAATTGTTTTAAGGTGTCTATAAAATCTACCTTTTCCCAACAAAAGCATTTTTAAACGAAAGCAATTCTGTGTGTGTGAGTTTTAAAAGATGCTGAGTGGTTTTCAAAAGATCCACATTCACTAATATTATATACATGTATATATATATAATGAAATATATATGGATGCATAATGTGATATATGTATAATATTACATATATATGTGTGTATATATATAGTCTTTTTATTTTCTGGGAGTAGCTTCCAAAAGGTCTGGAACAAATGATTTCTGAAAATTATAGATTTTTAAAAATGCTTATCCTTTGAAATTCAATGTATACTATTACTATAGTATATATTGTACTTACAGTCCAGAAGGACTTAACAAACACGTACACACATAAACACACCTACATGTTGTGCTTTATTTGGACACATATCAATACAGTAAATTAAAAAAAAAATCTCTAAAGACTTGCAGGTGGTTGGCAAACTTGTCTTTGAGGACCTAGATCTGAAAGTGAAAGCTAATGATATTTCTTTTTTAATTACATTCTGCATACTCATTTCATTAAAATTATAGCGGCTCTAAGGAAACTTTCATCACGTAATAAATATGCTGCCTCACTTGGATCATTTAAAATTAGACTAAAATACACCTTTAGTTTTATGTGTCTGTGGCCAAAAGTTCAATTATCTAAAGTACTTCCCAGAAACTACACTGAAATTATGTGTAAAAATTATGAAAATTCTCCTCTAAATGAAATCTCCAAAGGAACTAATGTCTGCATACAGCCTGAAGTATACTATTTTCCTTTTCTTTCTTTTTCCTTCTTTCTTTTTTGCTTCCTTCCTTCTTTTTTTATCTTTCTTCCTTTCCAAATCTTCTTGCACAAAAGTACTAATGTAGAAATGTTTTGCGTAATTGCACATGTATAACCTATATCGAATTGCTTAACATATCAGTGAGGGGAGTAGAGAGGAAGGGAGGGATAAAATTAGGAACTCAAAACTTAAAAAAAAACCCAATTTCAGAATTTTTTTTTTACATGTAGGAAATATAAAATATTATTAAAATAATTGTAAATGAGAACATTTAAGGACAGCAATAAATGTTGTTACTGGGTCAAGCAAATAATAGTAAATATTTTGTAAATCATGTTTTGTTTAAGATAATTTTAAACATATTGCATTTTGGTTGTAAATCTACTTTTTGAAGATTAAAGTAAAATTTCAAGTTTACTATTTTAGCTAATTCTGCATAATCAAGTATACCTTTGACGGGACAAGAAAAAATGTCCCAATTTTTTTTTTCTGAACATGTGAGAAAAAAAGTTTATTTTGCACTGATTCTTCCCATTTATGTATATGTATCTTATGAAAAAACCTGAAAATTAAAGTTTTGCTATAAAAGTTCACTTTGTAAGCATTTCTCACAAATCTATTAAAATTTTCCAATATGTCTAAATTTGGTGCTCCAAAAATCCTCAATGAATCTCCTTTTATCATCTAATAAGTAAAAATATTAAACTTATTTTGATTAATAATGATTATTAAATTATTTGATTTAATAAGTAAAATATTGTCTGCTTATATACCACTTTTTCTAAGTTTCATCAAGAGATTGAAATGATATTGCTATTAATGAAGAGGATGAGGGTAAATGACCTACACTCCTGTCAGAAATTTCCTTATTAGAGGTTGATATTCATATAGGAGGCATTGGGTTATATTCTACAATATCAAAAAAGAAGCAAACCACAGACCAAAAATGTAGTTAAGTGGTAAGTAAAATGTTAAACGTGCTGAAAAATTTAAACAGTTATCTGTGCCCTCTGGGGGTATGGGAAAATGTTCAAAATAGAACAGGAGAAGACTAAAGGTAGGGGATCTGTCCATATCTGTTAAAGACCAAGGTGAACCAAGGTCCTGGAAGACATGCTCTCTTTTGCGCACAGCACCTTTGAAACCAGTCCCAAGCTTATCCTTGGCAGAGTAGATTGCCATCTCAGTAGAAGAAATATCCCTTTTGGCTTAGTTTACAGTAAGAAGGATAATAACATGGCATTTAGTATTACATATATATTGGGCACTTCACAAATAATTGTTAAATGAATGCATGGGAGAAAAATCCCTGTCCTCGTGGAGTTTATAATTTAATATGAGTGATGAACAATATGTATATAAACAGCCATAACAAAAGCAGAAGTGACTCTATAATTTAAAATATGGTTACAAATTCAACAAAAGGGAAGAAGTTTCTGTGGCTAGCACCCCTCTTTTCCCCCCAAAACTACCTTTTTCTTTTGTGTAGAATTATATCTATGCATATTGTTTACTTACTTATAACATTAACCCCTTGAGGACAAGGAGGGATCTTTAAAAATGCCCTTTGTTTCCTCAGGTTCCAAGTACTTGGAACAGTAATTAGGTGCTTAATAAGTACTTATTAATTATTTGATTGATTGACTGGTTAGCTGCTGTTCTTCATTTTCAAAGGGTACCAAAATGACATGACTGTGCTAGAGTCAAGTTCCAAAGTGGCCGATCAGACTGTGGCTGATCAGACTAATGCAAGTTCAGAATGCTCTCCTTGTATAGCATCTTCTGACCACCCATGTTAACGCTTGCCCTGTGTGAGTTCTCCATAAAATTGTCTTTTTTTAGTGTACATTTCGCATTCAAACAACATGGCCAGACCATCACAGTTGCCCTCTGTGAAACAGAGTTTGAATGCTTGGCAATTTAGTTCAAGTAAGGACCTCAGTGTTTGGTATCTTATCCTACCAGGTGATCTTCACAATCTTCCTAAAACAATTCAAATGGAAGGGATTTAGTTTCCTGGCAAGGTGCTGGTGGACTGTCCAGGTTTCATAGGCATACAACATGGATGTCAGCACAATGGCTCCCTAGACCTTAGTTTGTTAGTCAGTCTTCTTTTCTCTCTTTTCTTCCATACACTGGCTCTGTAGATCTTAGTTTGGTATTCAGTCTTCTCTTCCCTCTTCTCTCCCTTTCTTTCCTTCGGAGTCTTCCAAACACTGAGATAACTCTGGCAATGCATGCATCAATCTTATTATCAATGTGTACACTACCAAAGTAAGTGAACTTATCCACAGCCTTTGCTGTAACTGATGGTTCCATGTATGGATGGTGTGGTGGTGTCTGATTGAACACCTGTGTTTTCTTGGTGTTGTTAGGGAAAAGTTAGCACAGGTAGCAGAGAACTGATCCGTATTTTGTTGCATCTCAGCTTCAGAGGCTGCATTGAGTGTACAAGTCTCTGCAAACAAAAAATCATACACCAATACTCCTCCACTTTGGTCTTGGCTTGTAGCCTTTTAAAGTTGAAGAATTTACCCTCATTGAAATCATTTGACAGCATGGCTGAAAACATCATGCTAAAAAGCAAGGAAGCAAGCACACAGTCTTGTTCCACTCCGTTGGTGACATGGTGATTGCATGATCAGCAATGGAGTGATTAATTGGTAGAAAACAGAATATACTAAGGTGCATAAGGAAGAAAGTATTGTTTGTTCAGTGGTTAGCAATTATTTTCTTTTAACTCTAAGTTGATTTGGGAATAGGATATGTATATTATTCTTCCAATTAGATTGAAATGTTCAAACATTCTAAATTAAAGAAAAATTCATTTAAAAAAATTCAATCTATTCAGTCCCTGGCATAGTGCCCTATAAACAATAGATGCTTTATCAGTAACTCCTAACTTGATGCAAAGTGTTATATTCAATTCTATAGACTGTCCATAAACTGCATATATTCTAATGTTTAGGCTCCTTTCTTCTCCCAACCCTCAAAAACTTTCACAGTCTCACAGGGTGTAAGACACAGTTTGCAATGAATTGAAACACATTTACGATGATTGCTACCCTTGCAAAATTTTGCAAATTGATCTGGAAATGATATAAAGATATAATTTTCCTTAAACTATCAACCTTCAGAAATATTTTTTTTAAAATGCCACTTAAGAGTATGGTAAATGAGAGTCTCAGCTCAATACTAAATATGCAAGATTCTGATATAAGTGATATTCTGAAAATGTTCTCTAACATCAATGGCCACTATGAATCCAATAAACTGACAGAAATGTCATGCTCCCATAAATAAAAGACTGCATTTCTTTCCACACAAAAGGTGGCTTGCTTATTCCAAAGGTTATTAATGAATCATTAAAACTTTGACCTATGTCTGGCTTTCACACCATTGAACCATGTAAGTAAATACTGAAAAGCTGTCAATAACAGGGAAGAAAATTCCTTGTAGGGTAACTACCAAATAAGCCAATGTAGCAATTATCTTGACCTAGAAAACATTATCTGTAGGAATGGCAAAGAAATTAAAATATGAGGCTTTTGATTTGGTTCTAGAGACATTGAATGGAAGTAATATAAAACTTTTTGTGGGCAGTGGGGTTTTGTGGGCAATGAGGTTCACTGGTTCATGGATTTAGAACTGGAGTTGATTTTTAGAACTCACCCTATCAGGCCCTTTATTTTGTAGCTGAGATGTAATTAAAATAGAAAATGGTTATATTCAATCCATTTCCTCTATATTATAAAACTGTTATAGTAACATTTTTAATTGATTCATATTGTAAACTATATATACGTATATGAATGGGGAATTAATTTTATTTCATTTTTTCTATTTTTACAGTTCATTTTCAATATTCCTCTTCTGTTTCAAAAGACTTTCTAGTGTGTGTGCGTGTGTGTATAATATATACATATATGTAGTATACTATATCTAGTATATATATACATATATAGTACATATATATATTCTCTATTGTTTAATTTTCCTCAGACTTGTTAAGACAGTAGAGAAAATCAAAACGAAAATGTATATCACAAAACACCAACTAATTCAATTCAATTCCACATTCCTTTATTCAGTGTTTACTACATACCACATACTATTCTATGTGTGGGACATAGAAAGACAAAAATAAAATAGTCTGTGTTTTCAAGGTAATTATGTGGTTCAGTAAATAGAATACTGAGTGTGAAGTCAAGCAGTTCTGAGTTCAAATTCTACCTCTGATACTTCGTAATTGTGTAAACCTGAGAAAGTCCCTTAACTTGTCTCCCCCAATTTCCTCAGCTGGAAAATAAGAATAACAATAGTACCTCTGAACCAGTTATTATAAAGATCAGTGCTTAGGACATTTAGCATTTTTTTTCCTCAAGGAACAAATATTTTGCCAGGATAATGTAATGTACACGAATAATTAGGTAGAAGGAAAATTGAGAAGGCAGAGGTAATTAACAACTATAAAGATCAGAAAAGGCTTTGAGGAGGTTTCTGGGAAGAAGCTTAAGGAAGAGTAAAGTTCTTAAGAATCAAAATGTGGAGCAATACAGTTCATTCCAAGGTGTCTTTTGGAGGGAGGGAGGGGAAGTAGGAGGAGTTTGTAAATTTCCAACAGTAGGAGAGAATACATTTTGTCTGCATTAAATTAAAAGGAGAAACTACTGAACTAAAAACACAACAGAATCAAGCAACTACCAAAACACTAACAAAGAAAACTTAAGCAAGTTAAAGAAAAAAAAGTATTTCTGTGTGATCAGCGGATAAAGTTTTGAATTTATTTGAATAAGCTTTGAGTAAGAAAGTAATCCTTTGTTTGCTCCTCTGAAATTAACTGAAGATCTTTTGTTCATGCTGACATGAGAAATACATCATTTTTTGATAGATTATCTTCAGTGAAAGTATCAAATCACAGGAGCACAAGAGGTAAACTTTCACTTAATAATACCATTGTCTTTTCTCTTTGTGTTGTTGAAATGAACTAACAAATCTATTGAACATGCTTTCTACGTCTCTGAAAAATTATGTAGCATACAGATGGATTTAATTTTATTATCATAGCTCCTTAATTATGTGCTTTCCATAATCCATCAAAATCCCCCATCACTCTTTTACTTATCTGAAGAAAAAACTGAATAAATGGAAAATTTGGGAGTTTTAATCTGTATTGTATATATGTTGTGTAAAGATGGAATATTAGCTAATGTTCACAATAGAAAATAATTAGAAAATTCATGGACCTGTATTCTGCTCATATTTTCATTATCATTTGATAGTTTAATTTAGACAGAGAGCTTGATTAATAATTGTCTGTATATGTGTTTAAATTGAAAATTACTTACTGATGTGGTAATATAGGGTGTTAATATTTAAATATGTTTATATTATTAATAATGTACACTATTTTACTTAAAACAATGCATTGTATTACAAAAAAAGTATGTAAAGTACTTTGAGTAATATTTATCATGGTGTGTATCATAAAATTATAGACTATTAGAGTTGGAAAGGAGAGGCGATTTTACTTCAAATATTCCCAGTAAAGAACTTTTTTTTTTATAACATACTTGACCAACAGTAATTAACTTCTATTTTCTTAACAGGTTTACTTCTTAAGAAAAATCTTCCTTTTATTCAGTTAAAATTGTTAAAAATGTCTCAGAAAAACTTCTAGTATTTGTTCTTGGTTTTGTCTTCTAGATCAAAGCAGAAAACATTTTCTTTTACATATCAACAATTAAAATATCTGAAGAAAGCTATATCAACCTGATATCTTTCCCCTCCAGATAAAGTATTATCCTTTTCCTCCCACTGTTCCTCATATGACACTATTTTCAAACCCTTCATCATTCTGGTCATCCTTGACATCTATTTTTGATGTATTTCTTACAATGTACAGTCCAAAACTTGATACAATACTCCAAATGTACAACTGATTAGTAGTGCTTTTTTGTTACCAGAACTATAATTATACCTGATGTAGGCAGCTCAGAGTAAGGACATTTTTCTACCAGTGCCAATGAACAATGACCTAAAAGTGACCTAGTACATTGAGAGGTTAAGTGATTTCCTAGGTCACAGAAAAAATATAATTCCAACTTGAACCCAGGTGTTCTAGACTTCAAGGTATTATCATTGCCACTATGATTCTATTAGTTATCTCAATTAGAATGCTATTAATTATGTTGAAACATTTAAATCATACAAGTTCCTGGGATGTCATAGTAATCCCATGCCTTGGATGACATGTATTAAAATACACTAAGTATTCCAGGTTCATAGACAATTACCTCTATACTCTACATAAAATAACACAAATAGATGAGGACAGAGGAGATAATGATTCTATGTTTGGTTATCTCATGAAACATATACAGTTAAGATAACTGAAACTTGAATGTGCTCAAGGAAGTTATTTTAAAAAATAAATCATTCATTGAAGGAAAATTATTTATCTATAATGTGTTTACATATACAAATATACATCTTAAAAAATAAATGGCTTAACTATAGTACTAGATATATACAAGACTCTTTACATTGCACCACACTGAATTAAGACAGTTGAATGTTTTTACCCAAACAGATGCCTAACCCAAGAGGCACTGTTTGCCAAAGTAATAGAAAATGAAATCAAGAAGGCCTCAGTTCCCTTTGGGAATTAGACAGGTTATGTATAAAATATCGAAGGCTTACTCTAATGCTCTAAAAGTAGTATTAAAATGAAATAGAAATGGATTCCTGCAGCCTCCATTCCATTGACTTAGAAAATTGCAAATTAACATTACCTATGTTGTAATGTGTTTTTTATCTATTTTGTTAAACATTTTTCAATTACAGTTTGACCTGATACCATGGTGTTTTGAGCATTTGATATGCTTTAAGATAAATTAAAGCATCATTCAAAGACATATGGCCCTAAACTTACTCATCAAAAAAGGCCTCTATAACATCTAATAGAAAGATTGTATTATAGCAATGATGTGATAAAACAAAACTAATACATTGGTACTGATGTGATAATGTTTATCATAACTCCATAGAGAAGGGAAGTATGGATAGCTGAGTAGCCAAATCTTCAGAATACTATAGATGTAGGGTCATGAACAGAGAACTTGAAAGACCACATTGGGCATCTACTTGAACCAATCTCATTTTAGAGATGAAGAAACCAAGCTTGAAAGAAGGTTAAGTGATCTATCCAAGATCGCATAGACAGTGTTAGAGAGGTAAGTTTTGAAGCTAGTTTTTCTGACTCTAGAGACAGTATTCTATCCAGTATACCAGTATATCATACTGATACAGAGCAACTGTAGGAAAAAAGAAAGATGAGGGGAGAAAACAAATATGCACACACATACATACACAAATGCACACACACTATGCATATGTGTTGTTTACATATATGTGCGCATACATATATACGTATTTCCTCATGAATACAGAGACACATATTTGCAGATCTACACACACACACACACACACACACACACACACACACACACACGTATACAGTTAGCTTTTCTAATCTTCCTTCCAGTACTTCCTCTATATCAGCAGGGAGACTGGTAAACAAAAACGGTATTGACTCCAGGGTCAGAAGACATACCTTCAAAATCAACCTCTAATCCTATCACACTGTAATCTTGGGTAATTTAACTTCCCTGGGGTACTGAATACTAAAAATCTGGTAGTAAGAGGGAAAAATCTTACTTGTAGGGTAACTACTACTGAATAAGTCAAAGTAGCAAATTACCTTAACATAGAAAAAAAAATTCATCTGTATGAATTAAAAAGAAATTAAAATAAGAGACATTTAATTGGGTTCTAGAGACATGAAAAAGAGATAATAAATATATGAATACATTTATATAAAATGGTTCTTCATATACAGGAAGAAATGCTAAAATATATGCATATGAGTCCTTAAGATTCTGAAGCAATATGATGTTGAACCTTAAGGAAACCACATGGGTTAAGACAGGGATTAGTGGAACAGACACTAAAGATGGTATAACTGATTGTTAGACAGATGGAAACAGCCTCAGCCTTTCCAACTTTGTATTGTGAAAGATAATCTTTATGTATGTGTTGTGGTAAAGATTGAAAGTCTATGCCACATTTTTTGAAAAAGGTACTGAAATGAATCATCTACAGTTACATGAGGCAAGCAATTACAGCAAAAATGACCCATGTCTTTTCCTATTCTGTCCAACCCTCCCCTCCTCTCCGTCCACTCTCTCTGTCTCTTCATCTCTCTCATGCTCTGTCTTTTATAATACATACACAGACACACACACACAGAGTGCAAATCCAAAAACTACTTAATAGACAAATATTAAGAGCTAAGAATTGTAACAGATTGAATTTTAAAGTAGTGTCTCCTGATGCAAGTTCAAAAGTCTAACTATATCTATCTACACATATCTATTTGTGTATTTTTATATATTTATGCATAGAAATCTGTGTATATACATACATACACATACAGCTATTTGTACAGATATAGAAGCAAGCAATTACAGCAAAAATGACCCATGTCTTTTCCTATTCTGTCCAACCCTCCCCTCCTCTCCGTCCACTCTCTCTGTCTCTTCATCTCTCTCATGCTCTGTCTTTTATAATACATACACAGACACACACACACAGAGTGCAAATCCAAAAACTACTTAATAGACAAATATTAAGAGCTAAGAATTGTAACAGATTGAATTTTAAAGTAGTGTCTCCTGATGCAAGTTCAAAAGTCTAACTATATCTATCTACACATATCTATTTGTGTATTTTTATATATTTATGCATAGAAATCTGTGTATATACATACATACACATACAGCTATTTGTACAGATATAGAAGAGAAAGCTATAGACCTCTATAGATGTTGACTTCTCATCTACATTTGTCTATTTACATATACATACATACACACATATTATAAAATTTTATCTTCATAATATCTTTAACCAAGTTTTACAGAAAGAGCAGCAATATACCACTATATCATAGTCTTATCATATGATAGGTTTTCACCAAATTTGTCCTTTTTTCAGAATTCCCCTAGCTTTTTTATTTTTTTGCTTTTCATGTACCTACATAATGCATTCATGGCAGCTGTCAAGTATGTTAGACTGAATGCCAAATTAAATTGCACACAAGAAGGAGATTGTATTACTTTTGAATTTTTGAAGCCATAAAAGAATTCAGAATTATGGTAATTGAAACACTTGCACTGGTTTAACAATGCAGAATAAGAAATAGAACAGCTTTTATCTCTTTAAGCTTATTATCATAATGATTGAAATAAATGTGCACAAATAATTTAGGCTGTGGAGTTACACACCATATTTTAAGAATAAATGATAAAAAAAGAAAAGTTATTTCAAAATCATATGTAAATTAGTGCTTTTCATTTCTACCATTAATGCTAATTAAAATTATACACACAACTATATACATATATGCACCCATACACATATACACATATCTAGCTATATTTTTGAAAACTTTTTAAAATAAGCAGTAGGAATGTTAAGAAATATTTTGTTAAAAGCATTAAAAAAACTCATTTATAAGAATTACAAATTAATGAATAACTTGCTTTTATTGTTTTGAAGAAACAAAATTATTATAACAAAAATGCTCAAAGGTTACAAAATAATTTAGATTCTCTTATGTGATCAGCAAGTAGGAGATATAGAAGCTTTAAATTTAAGAGATAGATATTCGGCCATGGTCAAGTCACTTAACTTCTCTGAGCCTCTATTTCTTTTTTTTTTCTGCAAAATGAGTCTAATAATCATTTCTATCATGTAGAATTGATTATTTAGCAACATAGTAAATGGAATTTTTTTTTAAGGGTTAAACCTTAAGGTGCTTATTTTGATCATTTCTCTTCTTTCCAAAGATCATAAGTAGAACACCTAAAGTTTACACGAAATTATTCATTAGCCATTTAAAGCTTTTCTAAAGAATAGAGAGTTGCAATTACTACTTACTGTTCTGATAGATGCTGCTCAATAGTAAATTTTTAATAAATTAACAATGAATAAAATGAATGAATGAATGAATCTGGGTACCAGTTATTTAATGTTCTTCATGGAAATGAGATATTGATCCAAATGATTTGAAACAATACCACCTACTCTAGTCTAATACACTCATTTTATTCTTGAAAAGACTTGTCATCCAAACATTAGATTTCAATAGTAATGACTCCAATAGACAGAACTGAAAATGAAAAAAAGGAATGTGTGACCTCCTAAAAAGCATTCTCCTAACTTTGCAAAGACCATGATCAATGACAAATGATTATCAGCAACAGTGAATGTCAAGGATACTTTCAGGTGGAATTTTCTAAACTAAATTCATTAATTTCACTTCATTCTACAAATCCTCAAGGTTCTGGTAGAAAGAATATGTAAAACCTAAAGATGTTGCCCTAAGAATCAGCACTGTAGAAATCCATTTCTAACAATCAATTGCTCACTGATATTTTTCAGGGAGATAATAAAGCTAATCCACGTGCAGTTCAGGAGAGGGTCCCCTTTCCTCTTCTCTGACAAATGAATGGATGTCTAACATAATTCTTTACAGAGTTTGTACAAGTGATATAATCTTCCTCCAAGGAGACATTCCTGAGTTATTTTATTACACCACAGGGAGGCATAGGAATTGGGTATTTCTTTTCAGTTATTCTTGTTCAGGGGGTGAGGGGTGGGGGTGATTTTTTAAAAATCTTTTATCCAGCTTCCATGCATCTAAGCTATATACTTCTGGTTTGAGAAATAAAATAATGGGTAACTAGGATAATCCATTTACTGAGTCCAGTTCTACAGAGCTATTAGAGAGTCAGAGAGCAGTCTTTGGAAAGCATGTTGTAAACATATTATATAAGTACCATCAAGACCAAGGCACTAGCACTTAATAACTTTCCTCCACAACTCCCTTGTCTCCCTTGTTTGTTGAGACCTCATGCATCAACTGAGCAATTCTAAGAAACCCTCACCTGCAGTTCATGATACTTGGTATCACTAAGAAAATGCACAAGAGTGCTATTCCACAAGAAGGCAGTCAAGGGAGCCTTACAAATATATAATAAACATAAAATCTGCACTTATAGTTTTCTGAAGCTTACTAATCATAATACTATTGCAGGGTAGTTTAAGACTATAGGTCTCCTGAAAACAGGTCAAGGAACTATTCTTGAATGGATGCCAGTGTTCATTTCCCATGCCATGAACACAATTATTACAGATCATTGGCTAAAATAAAGAAAAATAAACAAATGATGAATCAGGTCTGATAAGTGTTTTGCTTTTCATTTACTATTTCATTCGTTTTACTAGCTGAGATGAAAGTCTTTTTTCAGAAAAGAATCTTTGTTTTAAGTCTGACTCCATATTGCTCTTAGGTTTTCAATTCTCCAACTTTGTTGACAGTAGAGAGAAGTTTTTCAGGCAGAGGAAGAAACAGCAAATGTGGGAGGCACTATCAGTGTCAGACAGGTAAGTTAGAAAGCAAGATAACTGCCTGTGCTTTATTGGCCAGGTTAATTACTCAGGTGTAGGTGCTAATGTTAGGAGTTGGAATGAAAGTGAAAGAAATGAAGATATATTCTGAAAACCATGGAACAAACTCCTTGGGAGGAGACAGGCACACTGTAACTGAATGAATACTGGATCTGGAGTTAGATGACCCAAGCACTAATTTTTCCTCTGTGACCTACTTGCCTGGGTATGTGACCTTGCTATCAGACTTTGAGTGAATACTTTCATTTCTCTTGGTCATAATTTCTTCAGGGGCTTTGTATTAAATTATCTCTATAGTCCCTTTAATATCCAAATTCTATGTATCTGTTGAACAGGAAGCCACTGTGTCAGGATAGTTCTTGTTGAAACAGTATGGTTGGAGTAAGCCCATGACATATACACCCCATCTCTGATAATCTCAGTGTGTGAAAATCAAATCAGTTCACCACCCTGGTATGACTGATGTGGACCTAGCAGTTTGGAAGAATAGGGAGTTTACATTTGCATCAGCAGGGGTATGAGGCCATCTCCAGTCTTCCTGATCTATATCTCACCACTAGACTCAGATGGATCTAGAGGGGAAAGCGAGTCTGGTGACTTCGCACTCCCCTGCCCCACTTAAATCCAATTCACTTGCCAATCATGGTGTCAGCTTGCTAATGCCATGGTCTTCTTTGAGAACTAAGGACAAATAACAACAAAGCAACCAAAGCAGAGGTATGCAGATATGGATTGGCAAAGGAGGAAAGATGTTTCTGTCCACGTAGTTGTCTGTATAATGAACTGAATAAATTGAGAGACTACAGTGAAGCAATTTCAATTGGACAGTAATGGTTAGTGGTCCCTGAATTATCTTGGCCCTTTCTGTTGTTTTTTCTCCTGAGCTGTCTGTCCACTCCTCTGTCTCCTTGGCTGGATTTTCCTCCATGTTACTCTTGCTAACTATGAGTGTTCTTCATGGCTCTGTCTTGACCCTGTTCTATTTTCCCTCAACACTCTCTCCCTCTCTTTTTTAACCTCAATACATCCAGTAGATTCACTTTTCATCCCTATGCAAATGATTTCACTATAAAATATCTAGCTCTATCCTCTCTCCTGAATTTCCTTTCTGAAACACCAAATACTACTAGATATTTTTAATAGGGAACTTTATATATGTACCAAAGTCACCAATGTTAAAAACAAAAGTTATATTCCTCCAAACATATCTTGCTTCTGAATTTCCATATTACCATGGAAAATATATCCCAGCTCCCATGTTCACAATCTTGATGTCATGCTAAACTTTCCATTCTGACTCATATCATATATCAAATTTGCTGCCAAACTGTGTAATTTATATCTTTAAAACATGGCTTATAATCATTTCTTTTCTCCATTCACAGAGACCACTTTAATCAAGGCCCTCACTACCTCCCACTTATACTATTGCAATACCTTTTGCCTCCCTGCATCAAGACTCTCTCCACTCGAATCTATCTTGCACTGAGTCACCAAAATGATTTTTCTAAAAGATAGGTCTGACCTAATCATTCACACACTCACTATGTTCCAAACCTCTCTATTATCTCCAGGATTTAAAAAAAAAAGTCCTTTCTTTGGCATTTATGGTTCGTCCATTCATAACACTATGACAGTATTCCAGCTTCCTTACACTTTCACTCAATTCCATGTGTGCTGTGACACAGCCATATTGATCTGCTTGCTCCTTTATAATCATGCTGAACCATTTCCTTTCTCTTCCCTTTTACTAGTTGTACTCCTTGTCTAGAATGATCTCACATTGGAAAGTCTAGCTTATTTCAGTACTTGGCCAAATATCACTTTCTTCAGGAGGCCCTTCCCAGGATACAATTGTCTTTCTTTCTAAGATTACCTTCTATTTACTATGTATATGCCATGTATTTACCTATTTATGTATAAATTCTCTCCCCCATTCCAATGCAGTCTTCTTAAAGGCAGGGGTTGTTTTGCTTTTCCTTAACATCACCAGTGCTTTCAGAGCGCCTTGCACATAGGTAATTATCATTAACTTATAGTAACAATACACAATACTAATAAGTATGAGGATGAGGAAGATAACAATAACGATGAACTAACGTTTAAATGGCACTTACTATGTTCCAAGTGATGGTCCCTGTTCTTTACAAAAATTGCTTGATCCTCAGAACAACCCAGGGAGTTAGATGCTAGTATTATTCCCATTTTACAGATATGGAAACTGAGGTAGACTGAGGTTAAGTGATTTGCTCAAGATAACATAGCTAGTAAGTGTCTGAGACTAGATTTGAACCCAGATCTTCTTGACTTTGAACCCAGTACTATAGTCACTGTGTCACTTAGCTGCCCCATGTATATGTACATACGCACATATACATATCTATCTACAGCATTTTTTCATACATACCTATACATATGTACATTTATATAACTACACAGGGATTTATGCAAGCCTATATATGCATATATGTGCTTTTCCATACTTACATGTGGTACTGTGGATGGTGAATAGAGTGACGGGCTAAGAATTAGCAGGAAGACCTTAGTTTATACCCTATCACACACACCTACTGGATATATTGACCTAGACAAGATAATATACACACATACATCTATGTCTATCTCTACATCGATCTCTATCTCATCTATATCTAAATAACCTATCTTTATTTAAAGGGAGAAAGAGCCAAAAATAATAGAGGAGAGATACAAAGAGAAAGATAGAGAAACAAAGACAGGCAGACAGAAAATAGTTTCTGTCTGCAGGAGTAGCATTGTTAGAAACTGAGGAAAAGAAATAAAATGTAAATAAATATGGTCCCCTTAAAGTTTTTCATTATAAAACAACCAGATCATAGTTATTGCTTTTCAATGCAAGGGTTACTTGGGCATAACCTGTGTCTTTGGAAAGGCTGAAAAGATTTGATAGGAATTTTCTCTTTGTTTTCTATTGCCTTTTGTCCTTTCCTCATACGGACCAAAGTCATATGAATAATTAAATCATCAACCAGGAAAAAAATGTCGTTATCCAGTTAATTCTAAAAGATTATAAAGCTCAATAGGGAGGGGAAACTCTATAATAAGTCAACATCTAATTACATAATCCTGATAAGGATGAAGAGAAAAAGCAAGCCTTGAAGTTATATCATAATTTCTCTGATGAACTAAAATTAAAGAGGAATAAGAAAGCTTGTACAAAAAAGAAACAGACATAACCAAAAATGAATAGCAAAGACTGACAGGGACTTGTAAAATAGTGTCAAGAAGACTAAAACAGAGTGGGTTGAAAGTTGATCTATGCTTTCTTCCATTCCCCTCCTCCCAGAAAAAGATAAATACAACAAAATATGTTTTTAAAACTTTCATTCTTTCATCTTTATGTTTCTTATAGAAAGGAGAGCAACTCACTGGAAAGACTTAAAGAAACAAAAATATTACCTAGAACTTTTAAGAAAATTTGAAATTTTATTCCTGGGCTAATGATATTTTATGGTACTGAAATTACATACTCATGATCATGGTTAGTCTTAAGTAATTTCTCAAATTGTATAAAAAAGAAGGGGGATTCCAAGATACTGGAGATAGGTCATTTCTTTATTTTCAAGTATGAGCATGTGTTTATCTAAGAGAGTAAGAGAAATCGAAAAAGAGAGAATTGTTTCTTTTCACCATATTTTTAGGTGAAGGATCTTGAAAGAGGATTATTAAGCCATAATATCGGATAATTGGATGGTAATGATCAAAGTTGACCTTGGACAAAAACAAAACAAAACAAAAAACAATGTGGTGGTTGATGGTGGTTGTGGTGGTGGTAAGAAAGAGAAGGGCTGGTAGTTACCAAAAGTCAGAACAAGCTAAGGATATAGAAAGCAGACAGTTCACATGGAGAATGAGAATTTACTATTCTTCATAGTAAGAATGACTTCAGTGATCTAGGAACCAGAAAGGCAATAGATTTGGAAAGGAGCAAGAATGTTTCGGAGGAAAAAGGAGTCAAGTGTCTGGAAAGCAAGAAAAGACAAAATCTCCAATAACCAGAACGCAGAAAAGATAAAATTATGGCACAACATTTCTTTTTCTTTTCTTCCAGAAGTTTCTTTAATACTGAAAAGCATCATGCTGTAAACCAAAATCTGAGAATTTCTTTTGGAGCCTTCAAGAAGTCCTATCTTTGACATGTATTGGATGAGTGACCCTAAACAAGCCATTTAAATTCTCAATCCTCTAGATATATTTCTAATATGAAAAGTGGCAGAGATGGTACCTACATAAACAAAGAAAATTTCTTACGAGTGATTCTCACCAGTAAAATTATAGATCCAGTTGCTATGATTAGTACTAACTAGAAAAAAGCCCAAGGCTCTCAGACCCATAGAGTATAATGATAATAGTGAATTGGAAAGTAAAAGAACTTGGAGTGCATCCTAATATAAATTAAGACCAAGGTCAAAAATAAAGATTATTGCAGTGCTCTCAAGTAACATGGGTTTTTGAATTAAGTATATTGGTCTACTATCTGTAATCAAATGTTCTTACCAGTTACACATGAATTTAATAAAATAATCTAATTAAAGTATAGTTAGAACTGGAACATAATTTAACTTGGTATTTCACATTGTATAAAATGTCAAATGATTTCTATAATCTATAAGTCTTTATTATCTACTTATTCAATTCTGCAAATATTTTTGGATACTTTCTATGAACAATACACTAGAAGATAAAACATAAATAAGTCAAAGACCCATACTTCAAATCGTTTATTATTTACTGGGAAAATAATACTTTCACACAAATAAATATAAAGTGTAGGTTTGTGTACCAATGGTAACTACACCTAGTGGACAAAGGGCTGGTTAGTGGAAAAATGGGATCAAACTCCACCTTGGATAAAAACAGTCCCCTTAAACTGCTTGCATGCAAAGAAACTCATTACAATTCTAAGATACAGAGCAGGCGCTAATCTGCATCAGTGGAGGAAGTTAGCACATTAAGACTTTGTTGTTATTGCCACTGTTCAGTCATTTCTGTCTCTTTATGACTCCATGGACCATAGCATGCCAGGCCCTTCTATTGTCCACTAACTCTCAAAGGCTGTTCAAGGTCATGTTCATTTCCATGACACTCTTTATCTCATCCTCTGCTGTCCTCTTTTCCTTTTTTCTTCAATCTTTCCCAACATAAGGGCATTTTTCAACGTGTCCCTCTTCCCTTTGTGCACCAAAGTATTTAAGCTTAAGCATCAGTATTTGACCTTCCAGTGAATAGCCTGAATCAGCTGACCTACTTGCTGTCCAAGGGATTCTCAAAAGTCTTCTTCAGCAGCACAATCAGGAAGTGTCAATTATGCCTCATCTTTACTTGTACCCAATCTTATAACCATAAATTATCACTAGAAAAACCATAGATTTGACTATACAGATTTTTTGTAAGGAAGGTAATGACTCTGTTTTCTTAGTATATTATCCAGATTTGCCATGGCTTTCCTTCCAAGGAGCAAGTGTCTTTTAATTTCATGGCTGTAGGTATTGTCTGCAATGCTCTTGGAGACCAAAAACATAAAATTTAACATTGCTTCCATGTCTTCTCCCTCTATTTGCTAAGAAGTGATGGAACTTACATGAATAAAATTATAAAAAGAATACACATAAGGTTTTATTACTGGGTAATATAAGAGCAATATGAAATATAATTATTTATGAAAAATTAAAATTAGTAAATTTCATTGCAGAATCTATGCAGCCTGGTTCTTATCTTTTGAGAAATGATGGAGAGGCAAACATTTAGCAAAGGAATACAAAGGTGTCCTAATGAAAAAGGAAAAAAAATCTAACATTTACCAGAATTTTAGCATAAATCTTTCTAAATAGATTCTTGTTGAAATACTATGGAGAAATAGCAATTGAGTGCCTGGTTGAATATGGACACCTACAAATTTAGGAAATAATTAAGGCATCACTAAAATTATATTAATCAAAAGATATCAAGGAAAATTTATTATGGCAGAATTGAGTGGAATTGAACACTTTGTCCAAAGGGGACTCCCACACTCTTTTCAGGATGAGGGAGCCTTGAATATAGAAGCAATATTGGCTTTCTACTGTTAATTCAGGATACATCCACCCATCAAGAGATGGATTGGTCTGTTCTCCATTAGGCCACCATCTTCTGTACACGTTCATTACATAACGATCCCTGGTATGATCCCCTACTTCCAAAACATGTTTAACATAGGACCTATGATCAGAAAATAGAGGGATAATTTTATATGGGATGTGTCTTTTTATATATATGAGGTTCATTAAGTAAGCCTAGTGAAGAAAAGCCTCCTTCAGAGAACTGTAGGTCATTTTCCCTGCCTAGTTCCAGCAAGCTGTAGATTTGGAGATTTGGGTGTTTAAAAGGAAAGTAGACTGGTGTTTTACTGGATGACCTGATATAGAATGACTACGATATGTATTGATGGTGGGTATAGTCAATAGCCTGAGAGCAGAGAGACATTTGAGTGTTTTGAGTATGTGAGTGAGGAAACTTAATTAGAGCTTTTCAACAGTAGAATAATGCCTTTATACTAATAAGTTAGTAGCATGGTCTTTATAAGTAAGAAATTTAAGAACCTGGCAGTTATTTTCAGACTTGACAATGAGAGATGGACCAGAGGAGGAAAAGATGGCTTCAATTATAGAATACTATGTTTATCAGATTCTTCTTCTTTTTCTATCTCCCTTGCTTTGTAAAGAGAAGTTTGGGAGGAAAAGGAGAAAAAAAATAAGAGACTATAGAGCAAAATCAAAATTTAAAATCATAAAAATGAATGTGGTAGGACATACTCAACTATTCAAAGGAGGTTGGCAGAAGAGATAAGAAAACAGAATCTAATATACTGTTTACAAGGAAAAAAAATACACTTGAAACATAGTTACACAGAATTTATTATGCTTCAGAAATATCCCAGAACAGATGAGCTTCTGGTCAAGTTATGGGAATTTTGCAGTTTATTTTGTGCAACTCTTTTCCTTTCCTCTGCTGTTTCCTTTTTGCCTGAACATCTGCTGACTTCCTTGGTGAGGGCAATCTATTCTCTTTTCCTGACTTTTGGCTGTCTTTTTGTGCAGGTCTGGAGTAGAAGATGAAACTTTTGCTCTTTTTCATATTTCATTATCATTTACTTCCCTAAGTCACTTTTCGTATATTTGCTGAAGTTTATATGGAAGAAATGGACCTCTCTATGATTTTCATGCTTCTGTCTTATCAGGAATTCTCTTCCTATTAAATTTCATGCTTTTAGATTTTATACCCTATTAGAGTCTATTCAGTCTGAAATCTCCTTAAATCTTATGTATTCCCAGAGGGCCATGTACAAGTGGAAATACACCGCACCAAAAACCTGGATTAAAAGGAAAAAGAAAGGGAAGGCTCCTGCTACTATCTCAAAGCCATTTGGTAACTATAAGAATGGAGGAACTGGCCTGATAAAGATTCACAAAATGCCCAGGTATTACCCTATGGAGGATGTGCATAGAAAGCTGCTAAGTCATGGGAAAAAAAAAAAAAAAAAAAACTTCACTCAGCATGTGAGAAGACTTTGAGCTAGCATCATCCCAAGTACCATTCTCATCATGCTCACTGGCTAACACAGGGGCAAGTAAGTGCTTTTCCTAAAGCAGTTGGCTAGTGACTTGCTACTGGTGACCAGACCTTTAACCATCAACCATGTGCCTTTGAGAAGGACCCATCAGAAATCTGTCATTGCCACCTCTACCAGGGTTAAACTTTCAGGTATAAAAATTACAAATCATTCTACTGATGCTTACTTCAAGAAGAAGAGGTTCCATAAACCTAGATACCAAGGAGAGATTTTTGATACAGAAAAAGAAAAATGCAAGATTACAGAGCAGGGTAAGGCTGATCAAAAAACAATAGACTCTCAGATTCTGCCCCAAATCAAGAAAATTCCTCAGCTGCATGGCTACCTATGTTCTGTATTCTCTGTCTCCAATGGAGTATATCTTCATAAACTGGTGTTTTAAATGCCCTGCAGAGAATTCATTAAAATATTTTGAATAGCAAAAAAAAAAAAAACCTCCTTAAATCTTAGCTCCATTATCCAAAATATTGTCTATCTCTTTCAGCTTAAGGATTTAAGTATATTCCAGGAATTGTCTTAAGTGCTAAGGATACAAAGAAAACTATAAACCAACCCTAGATTAAATAATATTCTGATGATACTGTTTCCAAATGGTAGTATTGAGATTGAATCAATCCCTAGAATATTATAGAAAATGATAGGCATTTAGTGAAAAGAGTTTGATTGTTATCTTCTGGGTCTATTTTCCAGGTCAGTTGTTTTTCCAATTAGATATTTCACATTGTCTATTTTTTTTTTCATTCTTTTGGTTTTGTTTCTCCATTCTAATCTTTAAGAAATTATTTTCTTTAGTGAACTTTTGGATCTCCTTTTTCATCTGACCAACTCTGCTTTCTAGGTCATTCTTCTCATCGCCTTTTTGGATCTCTTTTGTTATTTGGATTAGTCTATTTTTTAAAGTGTTATTTTCTTCAGCATTTTTTGGGTCTCCTTTAGCAAGCAGTTGACTCATTTTTCATGATTTTCTTGCATCACTCTCATTTCTCTTCCCAATTTTTGCTCTCTTTCTCTTATTTGAACTTCAAAATCCTTTGTGAGCTCTTCCATGGCCTAAGACCAATTCATATTTTTTTTCTTGGAGGTTTTTGATGAAGGAGTTTTGAATGTTTTCTTCTGTCTGCATGCTTTGGTCTTTCATGTCACCAAAGTAAGATTCTACAGTCTGATTCTTTTTTTTTCAGTTTTTGCTCATTTCCCCATCCATTTACTTGACTTTTGAGTTCTTTGTCAAAGTAGTTCTCTGCTTCCAGCAGGGATGGGAGGTGTACTGTCTATGGCTAGATTCTACCACAATCTGTGGGTCTAGAGCTCCAGAAACAGTTGCAGTCTCTGCCTCTGCTGCTGCCAGTTCCTCCATCCTCTCCCCACCCCACCCAGCTACCTTGTGACTGAGGCAGGACCCCTCCATTTTCCTGCACTGGTCCCACAGGTTTTTCCATTGACCTTCCAATTTGTCCTTGGAGTTTTGGAGTCCTGAAGTCAGGAAACTGCCAGAGGTGGGAGAGATTCAGTCTCCTCAAGGTCTGTGCAGGTCCTATCTGTGCTGGGGTGGCCCAGGCTGGGTTTCACCCTGTTCCCACTGTGGTGCAATAGACACTTCCCAGAGACCTTCCAGGCTGTCTTGAGCTGGAGATTTGCTTTACTCCATCATTTTGTGGACTCTGCAGTTCCAGAATTTGTTTAGAGCCATTTTTACAGGTATTTGACTGGGCTTCAATTTAAAAATTATGGGACTACCTGAAAGCCATGATCAAAAAAAAAAGAGCCTAGGCATCATCTTTCATGAAATTATCAAGGAAAACTGCCCTGATGTTCTAGAATCAGAGGGTAAAGTAAATATTGAAAGAATCCACCAATCATTTCCTGAAAGAAATTCAAAAAAAAAACTCCTAGGAATACTTAAAGCCAAAGTCCAGAATTCCCAGACCAAGGACAAAATATTGCAAGCAGATAGAAAGAAACAATTTGAGTACTGTGGAAATACAATCAGAATAACACAAGACCTAGCAGCTTCTACATTAAGGGATTGATGGGCTTGGAATATGATATTCCAGAAGTCAAAGGAGCTAGGATTAAAACCAAGAATCACCTACCCAGCAAAACTGAGTATAATACTCCAGGGGGAAAAATGGTCATTCAATGAAATAGAGGATTTTCAAGCATTCTTTATGAAATGATCCGAGGTGAACATAAATTTTGGATTTCAAACACACGAATCAAAAGTAGCATGGAAAAGTAAACAGGAAAGAGAAATCAGAAGGGATTTACTAAAGTTGAACTGTTTACATTCCTACATGGAAAGATAATATTTGTAACTCCTGAGATTTTTCTCAGTATTTGGGTAGTTGGAGATATTATATACATATAGACAGAGGGCACACAGTGAGTTGAATAGGAAAGGATGATATCTAAAATAATAAAATTAAGGGATAAGAGGAGTATATTGGAAGGAGAAAGGGAGAAATGTAATGTGACAAATCATCGCTCATAAAAGAGACAAGAAAAAGTTTTTTCAATGGAGGGGAAAAGGGGAGAGATGAGAGGGAAGAAGCGAAACTTACTCGCATCGCATTTGGCTTAAAGAGGGAATGCAAACGCACACTCAGTTTGGTATGAAAATCTATCTTATACTACAGGAGAGTAGGGGAGAAGGGGAGAAGTAGGGTGAGGAGAGGATGATAGAAGGGGATCAAATGGGAGGAGGGGCAATTACAAGTATACACTTTTGCGTAAGGACAAGATCAAAAGAGAAAATAGAATAAATGTGGGGCAGGTTAGGGTGGAGGGAAATATAGTTAGTCTTTCACAACATGACTTTTATGAAAATCTTTTGCATAACTACACATGTGTAACCTATATTGAATTGCTTGCTTTCTCAGTGGTGATGGGTGGGGAAGGAGAAAGAGGGAATTTGGAGCTCAAAGTTTTAAAATCAAATGTTAAAAATTGTTTTTACATGCAACTGGGAAAAAAGAAATACAAGTAACGGGGTACAGAAATCTATCTTGCCCTACAGGAAAATTGATAAGATGGGGATAAGGTAAGGAAGGGGTATGATAGAAGGGAGGGCAGATGGGGGAAGGGGTAATAAGAATGCATGGCATCTTGGGGCAGGGGGAGGGGAGAGATGGGGAGAAAATTTGTTACTCAAAATATTGTGGAAATGAATATTAAAAATTAAAAATAATTAATTTTTTTAAAAAAAATGTGTTTGATTAAAAATTCCTGAAAACAATAGTGAAACAACACTGATGGAGTCCTAATAGAACTGCCCCCAGCTCCAATAGTCTAACTTCTTTACAGGCCCATGGTACCTTCCTAGCCCTCAACTCCCGTCAATTTCCTAACTTAGTTATGTATGCCTTACTGATCACCAGAACAACAGGTGTGTCTCTGAAACTCATAGTTCTAATAGAAACAGTAGGAATGGGAACCCAGCCACTGCTTCTACCCAACTTTGACCCCCAGACCCATTCCCACAGAAACAGGTGTGTTGTTATAGTTAATCATCTAGCCCAATACATGACCACAATACCTAACTATATATCTTGATTAGACAGGACCATAATAGCTAGCCAACTGAAGGGTAACCACAAACCATAGGTGGGACTCCTCCTCCATTACCTAATCCCTTAACAAACTCCTCCTGCCTTTTTAATATTAAACATATTTATATATTCTATGTACATATCTATTATGTAATTGTAGCGTTACCTTATAAAAATCATCTTGCTTTCTCTGAAGTTTCTGGTTCCTCTTAGAACTTAACCTGCTTCATGAGAGGCATCAGTCTCAATAAATGCCTATACTTGAAATAGAGGTAGTCTGACTCTGAATCCTTTGAGACTGTTCCACTACAACACATCATGAAACCTCAAGTGTTTTTGGTGTCCCTGGGTTTAAACCTCCTCAAATTCCATTGTCTGACTACCTACCATGCCATAGACATTGTACTAGTTATGTTAAAAAATATTTTCCCTATATTTTCTTGACCAGGTTTTCCTGTTTTTCCTACCAATCACCACACTAATTTAAAAGAACAATACCAAAAGAGAAACCATGGATTGTAATTGGAATTTGAAAAATAGTTCTGTATGTCTTAGTTTTCTATTTCTATTGGGATAGATAATTAATTGGGCCTCTATTTTTTTGGGATACCTATTTTATTCCAATTGGCATATTTGATATGATTCTATAAAAGGGGTGATTGTAAGTTCTGATACTAGCCCTCAGAACTGTGTCTTACAGATGTAAATTGATTTGCTTAATCATAGGAAACTAAGTAAAGGACCTCTACCCTTGTTTTTCCTTGATATGGTAGACAAGTTCCATGGGTGGAGGTGACTCAACTACATGGAAAGTCTGCCAGCTATATTTGTTACCCTCTGTCCTTGGTCATCCATTTACTGTCCAACATGCTGAGATAGCCGTGAACACTTGGCTAACGAGTGATCCTAGATGTCCTCTCTACTGGCCCATTGGTTCATGTAGATATTTTGACCTCTCTTTATCAGTCCAACCCTTAAGTATGCTTTTCATCTTGCTAAGACCTCCTGAAAGGTCAACATAGGTCTGTCAAGTTCTGCTCATTAACCCATTTGTCAGGATTCCGTATTTTGTGTAGACCCTAATGGACTGTCAAGGGCAAGGTCTATCAACCAACACATTCTAGATATTTAGTTTGCTTCATCTGGATTATATGGATATCAAACACTATAAAACTAAGCTCCTGAAAGGAGGGGTCATCTTGGATCATGAAAAAGATCAGAAGTCCACTTCAGTAGGGGGAGCTATGGACCCCTTTAATAAAGTGACATTGACTCATTGTTCTGCCTCAGTGATTTTTCTTGCAGATTGGACAATTTTGGAATCCCCACACTATTCCACATACATTTTTTATCATTTACATTTAATATCTCTATACTTTTACACAGTCTATTTTTTACTCTTGAGATGTTCTTCTTCCTCATTGTCACATATTTTTATTACTAGTTCCCTTTAAAGTACTGCTCAAGGGCTATCTCCTACATAAAACGTTCCCTCAGTTGTTAGTACTCCCATCCTAATCATTTTGTATCTACTTTGAATATATTCTGCATTTTCCTCTTCGTGCCCATGGTGAACATATGGTGCTCGAGTGAATGGGCTTTATTCTTTGGTCTTTATGACTCTAGTGTCCAACACAATGAAGGCACTTAGCTGGAACTGATTAAGTGCTTGTTGAACTGACCTGATTTGAATTAGTTTCTCTCTAAAATTTCCTTAACATAGCTCAAAAATATAACCTACATCTTTTCCAGGCTATCAGTCTTTCCCTCTCAATCTCTCCCCACACTACCCCAAAATATATGACACTGGCTAGTGCCACTATAATTATGAAAGTCCATTTCACAGCATATTACACTTAAGCAACATTTTGAAACATCTAAAATTATCTGCTATTTGTGATATTTTTCAGTGATGTAAATGTTACTTTCATTATCATAGTCATTATGTAAAGTGGGATTATAAAATTTGTTACACAATTTATGAGTTTGAATGATGCTAACAACACAGACATTAAAGTAGGCTGATTTAGTATTCAAAGTATATCATTCACAAGTACTTGGACCAGATTCACTTCCATAAGTTAGTATACAACCATGATGAGGCACAATAAAAGTTCAATCGAGTGGTTGAAGTTATAATCTATTTCATTCCTGAAGGAAAAGTCTAAGGATGTTTAATGACTGTGATATGCCTAGCAATATAGTAACACCTCTGACTTTAATTGCCTTGATTAAATTTTACTGCTCAGATGATTCTTTCATATTGCATCCACTATTTACTTAATGAATAATACATTCTCTTGCAAAAAATATATCTTCTGTGCCATCTCTAGGTCTGTTAGAAAGGTTAATGCAGCATTTTATGAAACTCAAATGATGTGAGGATGTGAAAATGCTATTCAGACACGCACAAATGTCAAAGTATCTTCAACAGGAACCTAAATAAAATGTTACCAAATACTCAGGATTTAGAAAATAAAGTTTTGTTAAGTTAATGGGAAGGCAAGTTTTGTATTCATGACATAATCATAAAGTAATGGATGATATTTTATGAAATGAAAATTCTTATGTTCTCTTTAAGGATGGATAAAATACTAGATAGAGATATGGATAGATATATAGATAGATACAAATATATTCCCCATAGTTGCTAAATATATATACATGTTTATATTCCTAATGATTTTCACTCAGAAGTACACTAAAACAATTATAGAGGGAACAACAACTTATGATATATTGCTTCCAAACTCATGCTTTATAACTATTATCAAAATGCAAAATAATGTGATCATGTATCCATTGATTTTTTTCTTCAGGAAAGAAGTATTGTCTTACACTCTCAGTATTAGAGCCTCACTTTTTTTTTCATCTTCAAAATGAGGAGGTAGAGTAGATGATATCTAAGATATCTACCATCTTTAACATTCTGTGGTTCTCCAATTTTAATCTTGTTTTAATTTTGGCATCAAAACGTATGGAGAACACTTGTATCATGTTAGTCATTACATTCCAGGCTTTTGTCCTAAGTCATTATGTTTCACTGATTATGCTATAATATAAGTCTAAATAATAATGAAACACACTGTACCAGTTTCAAAAAAAAGACCTGGTATTATAATAATTACATTCCCTAACATAGACACAGGGAGCAAATATCATAAAATTACTCAGTCACTAGGAAAATGTCAATCTAACTTTCAGTTAACATCATGATTTTCTCTAACACAACTGAAAAGTCCTCTGAGTAAAAAAAATATTATGACAATCCCATGGAACTGAAAATAGGAGAGCAAAAATTTTGAAATTTATTCTGGAGTTAGACCACATCTCTTTAGCTAAATTGCTACAGAAACTCAAATTTGGACACTGAAAAATTTGATGATCATCATCATCATCATAGCACAATATAGAATTTTTCCACATGAAATGGCATATCTTCAAACTCAGAAGTCATTAGTTTCCCATTTGAAAATATACCTAAAGCAATAGTACCAATTCTGGGTTAATAGAAACTGAAGTAAAGAAATCTATGGTATTTCATTTTTATCTAACCTTAAATGAATAACTGAAATATTACAAAATTCAATAAAGGTAAGATAATTGATTTTGAACCGAAAAAATTTTCATAATCTCTTCATTATAGATTAGAAAATGAACCCATAGAGTTTCAATAATGTACTAAGGTCATGAGATCATCAAACCAGGTCTAGGAGATACCACAACTCTCAAGGAAAACATTTAGAGTCTTATAGCCAGTATATGACAGAGGCAAGTCAGGAATATATGGTCAGTTTTCTATTCAGTACACCATGTTTCTTATGAGATTAAATAAAGTTCATATACATAGGTCTTCCCAAAAGTGTGATTTTAAACTAATGAGAGAGAGAGAGAGAAAGAGATGCTAAACACTTTACAATTATTATCTCATTTGATCCTTAAAACAACCCTGGAAGGTAAATGCTATTATTATCCCAATTTAACAAATGAAGGAAACATATGTTTAAGTGACTTGCCAGGGTCACACACCTAAGTAAGCATCTGAGGCCAGACTTTTAACTCAGGTGTTTCTGACTTGAGGGCACAAACTCCTCCTGTCTAGCAAGAGATATCTGTTGATTTATGTAAAAGCAACAAGTGAAATGATCAATTCATATTTTATATTAAAAATTAATATACTAAATTATTTTTTACATTGACTATTCATTTGCAAGAGTAGACTAAGAATAAAGCATTCACTGTTAATTCTTCGTGGTGCTTGTGAGATAGGAAGGGAGAAAAAAATGGTATTTTTTTTCTCCTGTCACTCTCTGAATTTGACATAAAATATAATTAGTACTGGCTTAATTTGCTCAATACAATTTTAATATCATTTAACATTTAATGTGTCCATTGGTGATGCTATTTTAGGGAAACAGCTCACCATTATTTGAGGAGAAAAGATTTAACCTGTGTGTGCCCAGAAAATTATAACAGTAGATACTTCAAGCCACACTAAGGGAGTTATTTCTTAATTATAGCAGTAAATTGCATTCCAAGATACAACCATCACAGAGACAAAACAAAGAAACAAATGGCTATTGTCAAAGTTCCCTTGTATAACAAGAAATTGTACTGATACTGTAGGCAATAGCAATGTAGATAAAAGATGGAAAATATCTGTATAAATGATCACTCAACTTGGAAGTCAGTAGACAGGTATTCTATGCTTACATATCAAGAAAAGTCAAACAGCATTTTTTAGCCTCTAACGCATGTCAGCCCTATACTATATGCTGCATTTTCCATTAATTGTCTGAGTCATAGTGAACACAGTGCTTTCTCTTCTATAAATGGAGAGGAGGGTATATGAAAAAAATGATTTATTACAGTATTTTTTTGCAACTTTTAAATTTCAGGATTTTATGGTGATTTATGGGAATAGAATTTCAATTCAAATTCATCATCTCAATCTCCACTTATGAAGTACTGATTTAACCTAAAACATGATGGCAGTATGACGAGAAACAAACTAAAATAGATAAGGAAACTCTTGGCCAACAAAACTACCATTGGCAATCTATATTTTTTGGCTTATTTCTTGCAGAAAAAAATAATTAGTAAAAAAATATGTTCACTATTTCTTGGCTAAAACGGAATGTGACCAAAGGAAACAAATTTGGCAGAAGATGAGAAAAATGATCCCTCTACTTTATGTCTCAAAATAAAGTAATAGAAAATGATTCCTTAAGAAGAATACATTAGGGATATCTGGGGCTGGAGCCAAGATGGTAGGGCAGATAAAGCATTCAGCTGAGCTCTCCCAACATTCCACTCCAAATAACCTTAACATAACATGTCAAATTTTATTTTGGAGCGACAGAACCAACAAAAGGTCAGAGTGAGACATTCTTATATTTTAAGACAATGTAGGAGGTCAGGAGGAGAGATCAATTATATTTGGGAGGGGGTTGACCCAGAGCCCACCAGGATAAAACAACAGTGGTAGAACTAGGTGGCAGAGACAGAAGCAGCAGCAGCTTCAGGAGTTCTCAAGCCACAGAGGCGAAGGGACGAAGTAACTGGTTAGAAAGAGATTACAGGGTACCCTGAGACTAGTACTGGATGCAAGAGTAGATATTGCTTGGCAACTCCATTGCCTACGCCTACTTCTGAGTCATAGTTCAGGGGTGAAGAGGAGTACTTCTAGTCAAGAGGAAGTGAGAGGCTTGAGGAGCAGTATCATTTCTTGCCTCAAGGGATCAGGGACCTTGATGAACACTATCATTTTAGGTCTCAAGGCAGCAGATCCCCTGCAGAACAGTATCTTTTGCAATACTTCTTTTTACTATCTTTATTTTTATTGTTTTATTCGGTTTTTCTTTTGTAACATGGGTAACGCGGAAGTATATCTTATATAATCTGACTTGAGTAATTGGAATCAAATTGCTTGCCTTCTCAAGTTGGGGGAAGAACTGGAGGGAGGGAGAGAATCTGGAGCTCAAAATTTAAAAGCAAAATGACTTAATTTTTTTACATGTAATTGGGAATTGTCTAGTAAAATAAATTAAAATATTTTTTTAAATAATGCTTATCAAGAAATTTAATAGCTATACTGGATTTTGCATGTATTGAAGTTTCACAATTGCTTTCTTTAAATATGTGATTATTTTTGACGTTAGATAAGTACAAATTATAGAAACCGAAACTTTGCAAATTGAGGTAAGTGGTTTCTCAATAATGGAATTTTTCCCTCCATTTAAGAAGGTAATATCCTACGTACATTGTTGATTTCACAACATATTTCATATGATACCAGAAAATGTTTTCTTTTCTATATTTATAGTTCCCATTTCCTTAAGTATTTTTCAAGCAAAATGTACTATTTTCATTTTCTTTGAATCCATGAGTTTGAGATAGGTAGCATTGGAACTGAAAATTGATTGTAAAGATACTTATAGTTCCTGCTCAAATAATTTCATAATATTCAGTTGCTTGACAAAGATATTGGCTGTCAACCTATTACAAAAGGTAGTAGAGAAGGTAGCTATTTCATGTTAATTTATTTTTTATAGTAATTTTAAGATTTATATCTATGTATGACTTAGATGTATAGATAGAAATTTTGATATTCTTGTTTAATGATGTGTCCCAAATAGCTGAACATACACTACAGCATGTATAAATAATTTAACAGATAAAACTGCATTTTATATATTTATATGCAATATATTATGTATTGTATTGTATATAATATGTATTAAAAATTTTTGAAGAAAATCTTACCAAAATATGTATGGTTCACGAATCTGAATGGTTAAAGAGTATAAAGACATATTTTCTCTTCTTTTTTCCTTGATTATTACTATGAAGAACCCCTTTTTGTACTCTCATGAATACAGTTAAGTCCTCAAATAGTATTGACTTTTACCAGGGCTCTCAATGGCTCAACCTATTATGTTTCTTTTCAATTAGTGTACGTTGTTTTCTATGGTAGCTGGTGATGCAGTGGATAGAAGACCAGGCCTGGAGTCAGGAAGACCTGAGCTCAAATCCAGACTTAGACACTTACTAGTGTGATACTGGACAGGTAGCTTAGCCCTCTTTGCCTCAGTTTCCTCATCTGTAAAATGATCTGGAGAAGAATAGACAAAACATGTCAATATCTTTGCCAAAAGATCCTCAAATGGGGCCATAAGGAGATATGACTGAAACTGAATAGCAGCAATAAAAGATTGCTTCTAATTGCATTTCTGTTCTTTATCCTAAGGTTAGATTGTCAGTTGCCCTTTCTTATTGCTATCAGTAAGCTTACCTTTATATGAAATTATCTCATTAGAACTTCTTCTTACCCTGTCCTTCTAATTTACTACTCAATTATGCTATCAATACCCCAAATAGCCAAGCTCATTAAAATTATATGCAATCTAAAAGTTGTTCTTGTTCAGTCATTTCAGATTTTTCATGATGTGATTTGGGGTTTTTTTTTTGGTAAAGATACTGGAGTAGTTGGCCATTTCCTTCTCTGACTCATTTTACAGATGAGGAAATTGAGGCAAACAATCTTAAGTGACTTTTTTCACAGTCACAAAGTTAGTAAGTTTCTTAATTCATATTTGAACTCAGATCTTCCTGACTCCAGTTCTAGGGCTCTATCCATTGTGTCACCTGGCTGTCTTCTCTTCATATACTCTAAATGAGTATCTATGAATGAGATAGCATTGTATCAGAGGGAAGAGAGGTAGCTTTAAAAGTAGAAGTTCTATGTTCAAAAGCCAGCTTAGATTCTATCTTTGTGATCTTCAGCAAGAAATTTACTTTTCAGGGACTAAATTCTATTATATTTACAAATGTATGCTCCTATGGTTTCTTCCACAAGTAAAGTGGATGAGCTTTGTTTAAGATTTTTTGTACATTTAGTTGCACTACACTAATCGGTTGTCTTTTGTAAATCCTTCCTCTTTCTTTCTCCTATTTTTTTTTCTACATTCCATATAATTTCTGGATAAGTGTGATAGTGTCTTTTTGTTGTTGCTATTGTAGGAAGTTAGGATAAGGCAAAGAAAACTGCTGTTTTCTTAGTCTAGAAAATTAAGCAAGCCTTTCCTACTTAAACATCTAGTTGATTGGCAAAGTGCACAAAATATAAGAGGAAACAGTGGTGGAGAGATTGTAAAAAGTAAGGAACTGGCTCATTATTATGGAAACTGTGAAATAGTACAATCATATCATTCCAGGAAGTAAATTGGAATTATGCAAAAAACATGACTAAGATTTATAGAACCTTTTACCCAGAGATTCAAAAAAGAAAAATGTATTTCAAGGAGGTTATTGACAAAAATAAAATTTTCATGCATCCCCAATGTATTATATCTGCACTTTTTTTTGAAGTAGCAAAGAAATTTGAACAATGTAGATCCCATCAATGGGAGAATGACTAACTATAGTCATGAAATAGCACCATGTCCTAAGAAATGATGAATATGATGAATACAGAGAAACATCGAAGGACAGATGAGGTAACTGATGCAACATGATGTAAGCAGAGCCTGGAAATCAAGTACATCATGACTGCAATGAAACAATTGAAGTATCAGCAACTACAACACAATCAAAACTGAAAATTGAAAAATGAAAAGGACCAAGCTGGGACCTAAAGAAGAGAAGACAGCTCCTTACTTATCACTGTACACAGGCCTGTAGCATTGAATATGAAATCAGATTTTTTTTTTCAGCATGTTGTTTGGTTTAAATGATTTGTCTTCTTCCATTTAAATTTGTTGCTATATGGGACAGGTATTTTAGAGTAAAAGGATCATTGTGGAAAATCTAAGTGATATAAAACAAAAAAAATAAATAAAAGATAAAAGTCTATTTAGAATAAAGGTTCCATTGGTACCTTTCACCAAAGTCTGTGATCTGTATCTTCTTACGTAGTTATTATTTCTGGTTCCTTTTTGAAAAAAATTTTTTTAAGTAATATACTTTATATTTATTAATATTGATGTATTGCCCCCCAAAGTATTATGCACCTGTTTTGTTATTAGGAAGTCTTTCATTTTAGTTTTTATTTTTCAGGGCTTAGGACAGTACAATAGTTAGAATTAAATTGACATTCTGTAATACTATATAATGCTAATGTTCTTTTCTGAGGATCATCAGAATAGTATAATTTGGGGATTATTCTGCTTTGATCCAGTAACAAATAGCTTAAATTTTAGTTCTTTTATAGTCCTTTTGCTCCTTTGCTTCCAGGAAAACTTAGTTATTCATTAAATCATACCTGCTTGCTCATTTCTCTATATATTTTTCAGAAGCTTGTTCTCTTCGTAGTTTAAGAGTTACTCATTTTAAGCCATAAGAGGAAGGGCCTTTTCTGTTTCATTTACTCTGTATGACTCTTAGAGTCAAATTATAAATAAGTAGGTTTTTAGTACTTTAGGGAGTGAAGATAAAGATGTCTGTGGTCATGGTGATGACGATGATCTTTGTCACATAAGTAGTAAATGCCATCTTTCATAGGCATGTGGTTCACTGCATAGTGTACAACAGAAATTAACAATAAATGGCATTTATTTAAGCTTTTAAAGCATACTAAGCAGAGTACATGTACTATTTCACTTAATTCTCACAACTTCCAAGTAAGCATCGTTATTCACATTTTATGATTTATAACCCTGAGGCTCAGAGAGATTAAGGAACTAATCTAGTACCGCAAAATTGGTAAGTAAAAAATTTAGTTTTGCTTTTATTTTGAATCCAGTGCTCTTTCTATTATAGCACAGTAGTCTTACATGGGAAAAAATATAGACATTCCCAAGCTCAAGCACCAAAGAAAACAACTTTAGTGCTTTGTGAATTGTCCATTGAAAGTTTAAAAGCGAGGGGGAGGAGCCAAGATGGTGGAGTAGAAAGATTGACATATGGTAGCTCTGAAACCCAAGCCCATAAATTACCTGTAAAAAGAACTCCCAACAAATTCTGGAGCAATGGAAGCCATGCAGCAACTGAGTGGAGAAGATTTCTGATCCAAAGAGTTCTGAGAAACTGGCCCCAAAGGTCGATCGGGCACCAGATGCCGAGCGGAGCCCAGCCCTGCCCTGGCTGTGGCCCTGAGAGGAACAGATCCGAGCAGGCTTCAGGGATGGAATCTCTGGGGACAGTGAAGGTCCCTCAACCCACAGGCACACAGGTCAGTGAGAGACTCTATCTGGCCAGCCAAGAAGGGAGTGGGGTGTCTCCATAACTCAGGCCCCCTTGGGAGGAAGCAGCGGACTGGTATTCCAAAAGCAGGCAGGAGTCCAGAGTCATTACTGAAGGTCTCTGCATAAACCCCCTGAGGGAACTGAGCCCTGTGTGGTGGCCCTGCCCTACCTGAGCACCTGAATTTAATCTCTCACACTGAATATCAGCCCCACCCGCTGCTGAAAGCCCTGAGGCTGGGAAACAGCATTTGAATCTCAGACCCCAAGCACTTGTGAGGCCAGGGTGGAGAGGAATCTCAGAAGTCAAGTAACTGGCTGGGAAAATGCCCAAAAAGGGGGAAAAAAAATAAGACCATAGAAGGTTACTTTCTTGGTAAATAGATATTTCCTCCTTTTCTTTCTGATGAGGAAGAACAATGCTTATCATCAGGAAAAGACATAAAAGTCAAGGCCTCTGTATCCCAAACATATGAAATAGATATCCAATGAGCTCAGGCCATGGAAGAGCTCAAAAAGGATTTTGAAAATCAAGTTAGAGAGGTGGAGGAAAAACTGGGAAGAGAAATGAGAGAGATGCAAGAAAAGCATGAAAAATGGGTCAATACCTTGTTAAAGGAGACCCCAAAAAATGCTGAAGAAAATAACACCTTGAAAAATAGGCTAATTCAATTGGCAAAAGAGGTTCAAAAAGCCATTGAGGAGAAGAATGCTTTCAAAAGCAGAATTAGCCAAATGGAAAAAGAGGTTCAAAAGCTCACTGAAGAAAATAATAAGCGGGGGGGGGGGGATGATGGAAGGGAGAGCAATGGGAAGAGGGAGCAATTTGAAGTCAACACTCTTGGGAAGGGACAGGATCAAAAGAGAGAATAGAAACAATGAGGGGCAGGATAGGATGGAGGGAAATATAGTTAGTCTTACACAACACGACTATTATTGAAGTCATTTGCAAAACTACACACATATGGCCTATATTGAATTACCTGCCTTCCCAAAGGGAATGGGTGGGGAGGGAGTGATAGGGAGAAGTTGGAACTCAAAGTTTCAGGAACAACTGTTTAGTATTGTTGTTGCTATTAGGAAATAAGAAATACAGGTAATGGGGAATAGAAAGTTATCTGGCCCTACAAGACAAAAGAGAAGATGGAGTCAAGGGAAGGGAGGGATGATAGAAGAGAGGGCAGATTGGTGATAGGGAAAATTAGAATGCTTGGTGTATTGGGGTGGGGGGGAGGGGACAAATGGGGAGAAAATTTGGAACCCAAAATTTTGTGAAAATGAATGTAAAAAGTTTAATAAATACATTTATAAGAAAAAGAAAGTTCAAAAGCAAAAAATAAATTTAAAAAGCATCATATATGAAGTCAAGAGTATATGAAACCAAATAATTTCTTAAAATATAAATACAGACTCCCAACTTTTAAATCTAATGCATGACTGCCTTATGACCAAAACGTCAATGGAAACACTCTAATTATGGATTTTAATCACTACAGTATTGCTATACATACTACAATATTGGCACTTAACAGTCTGGCAAGCAGTTGTTGTTTTCATAGTGATTAAAATGTGTTTTTTGGAGAGCAGTGTGGGCTGAAAGCAATAAGTAGGGTATATTTGACATAAACAGCTTATTTAAAGAAATGCTGTATTTGGAGTTGTTCAGAATTCTTACCAGTGCAACCAAAAAATACTGAGGGAAAAGTGCTGATCTCTGAATCATGACTATGAAATAGTGAGACTCATTTTCATAGGTCATTTAAGGAAGATCCCTTCCATGATTTACAGCACGCCACCTATAAACAGAGAATCTCTTTAATCAATGCAAACTAAGCTAAGATTTGTCTCCAGAATGCCTGTTTTGATGTCTCCTCTACAATTGATTTCCAAAATGAATTTTTAAAATCCCCTGCACATCACTTTTTAGTGTGAGAGAGCATTTCTAATTTTTAAATTCATCCATTCTTTCCTTAATGTTGAGAAAACACAATTCTCTCAGTCATAATATAGTATCTTTACTTCCTACTATAGTATTGTTCTTATATTAGCAAAAAAAAAAGTATTAGCAGTGATAAAATCATGCCAAAATTTATCATTTTGTTTTAATGTGACATCTAACATAAAGTTTCAATACATGAAGAATCATGTAATACTCTACCTTAGGCCACATTTTGCATACTGACTCTGTCATATAGTGCTTTTCACTAAATCATTACCATAGTTTTATGCTCTGTTAAAACCTATAGTAAAACTAATCCTGCCCTCTAGATTTTGCATTATGCCAGATGGTTTCTTCACAGTAATATGTTCTTAAATTAGATGATTACTTTAATAGCCTAGGCAAGTAGTACAGTTTTGAATGGTTGCACACTATAAACGAAGCCTAAACTGCCTGTAGGGGAAATACCATTAATACTAGATTTTAAAACTGCCTAAAATCCCTAGTAATTCCAGAGGTGCAACACTCATATATTGAAATAGAACAAAACAAAACAAAATACTGATGCTGTTGGTTTTGTTGGGAAATTTTATTGCTCTGAAAAATGGATAATCATGGTATATCAAGATACATTTAAAATAGGGTTATAAAAACACCCTTTAATACCACATGAATAAATTCAAAGTAACAAACAGTTTCTAATATCCAAAAGTAGAGTGATCCACCTAGAAACTTATAAGCACAGAGTTATTAATGCTAATTTTCCATGATACCTGCTCCTTAGTAAAATAATTAGGCTTTTATAAAATTCTATGAATAATTTTACTGTGATTGTGCAGGTGATATCTCCCTGATTTCAATGTTACACTCCTCCCTCCAGCCCACCCAAAGACCTCCCTGCCAGTAGCTAACTCACTGAGGAAACTATGATGTAGACCAAGATATGACCCCTTTTTTGCTCTACATGAACTCTAGTATACACTTAAGCAGTGAAGTTGATTTCTTAGATTTGCCTATGTATTACTTAGCATGGGAGTGAGAATTCTTAAGTGTCTAAATGAATCAATCAATTATTCAAACAATCACTTCTGGAGTACATATCACAGCTCTGCTCCATGTCTCTAGGTGATAGCTAAGATCAATGCTAAGGCAGAGGAAACAAATAATGATTTATTCAATACACTATTGAATTAAGCACTAGAAGCAACTCACTGCTGCAATTCTTAAAATGCTGGACTTCAAGAGTCAGGAAGATAGGAGTTCAAATTTTCCCTCAGACACATTCTAGTTTTGTGACCTTGGTTAAGTCATTTAATGCCTCTCAGCTTCAGTTCCCATCTCTGTTAAATGGACTTAATAATAACACCTACCTCAGTGGGTTGTTTTGGGGGGCAAATGAGGTAAATTGTAAGGTGCCTTGCAAATATTAAAGTACCATGCAAATTATTTTTATCATCATTAAAATATCATTAAATAACATGAAATGTTTTATTAATACATTAAGAATTCAGGCCTGAAGAAAAATAACAAGGGCAAAAGTAAGGAGGAAAAGCTACATGAAGTAAGTGGTATTTGAATTGGGTCTTGAAAGATGGGATACAGTAGGAAGCCTTTACAGGAAAGGAAGGAAAAGGAATGCACCTAGAAGAAAATATGCATAGAATATTAGAACACTGGAAATGCCACCTTAATTAGAATAGAGAGTGTATTGGGGACATCAGTAGAAAATATAATTAACTAGTTGGGATGAGGTAAGTTTTGATAAGCAATAACTATCTTGATTAAGTTAGCACCATATTCCTAGGATTCATAGAAGCTAGAGAAAAAAAAAACTAACAAGAAAAAATAAACTGACTAATTCCTCAAAAGGATTAGCCTTTTTTGCCATTGTTTTTACTAGAATTGGGGAAATCAGGCTGAGTAGGGCACTTTTATACATCATTCTTAGAGATAAAGTCATATATCTACTGTCAAGAGGTATATTACTCCACTTTATATCAGGAATGTAAAATCTCAGGTGGAACTATGTGCCAAATTAAAAAACAAAAGCAAAACAGGAACATAAAATTTTATTTTAAAAGTTGATCCTTGGACTAAAGAAAGGATTGTGAATATAAAGAACTAGTCAGAAAATAATCATTAGGAACTCTCCTCACTGAAAAGCGATTTCTTTCAATAATGCAATGGTTAAAATGCAATGACTTCCCCTTCTCTCAATTAATTTATATACTATGTTAACAATGGGGGTCAGCTAGGTGATGTAGTACATAGAGTACTTGGCTTGGAGTCAGGAAGACCAGAATTCAAATATAACCTGGAGAAGATAATGGCCGATGACTTCAGTATCTTTTCCAAAGAAAAACACATGGCCATTTGATCAACTGGGTCATGAAAAGAGGAACAGCAATGAATGACTGAGCAATACCAATTTAACAATACCTGAGAAAGCCAAGTGAATTAGAAAGTTCTAGGGAAGGAAAAGATGTATAGAGTTGTAGTGAGCTTATAAAGGTAACCAAATGTTGCCTGTATACACTATGCACAAAAATAATGGAATTAAAAAATATGTGCATAGCAAATAAAAATGATAAAATTACATACACACAAACACATATATGCAAATTCTGCATAGAGAAAAACAAAGCAAAATAAGTAGTACTCAGCTGCTTTTCTGGGGGTAGTATTTTCATAACATAGAAAATAGGTCTTAAAATGAGAAGAAAAAATGTAGTAACCTTAGTATAATTGTACTTAATATTCTGATTTGGAAACATGAACATATGGCTCATAAGTATACAAAGAAAAATGTGAAGGTACGATATTTTACCCTTCTTCTATTTTATCCCAGCATCTTCCTAAAATCTTTTATTTCAAGTTCCCCTCAAATAATTAGCCTTTACTCAGACTTTCAAATGTCTTCTTCCTCTAGATAAATGTAGTAAAAATTTCTCCACAGAAAATTCGTTCTTTAATGACCTACCATTCAAACTGAGAATTTTTTTTTTGTTATGCTAAAGTTATTTGCAGAAATTTTTAAAGGTGATAATACTCTGATTCCCACATTTGGAAAGAGAAGAAAACTATATTAGTTACTTTGGTGGAAGAATTTCTACAGGGAGACTTAAAAAAAGATTTTCTCCCATTTTTACACATTTCAATGTCTATTCATGCATCCTCATGGTATGTGTATGAAACCTTCTTGAATAACTATAGATCTATTTTTTATATCAAAACATAGCTTACTGATTATAGAATTGTAAATCTAGTTCTTTCTTGAACCCTTGAGAATGACTTGTCCTTGACATATGAAATAATGTTTCAGATACCCAAGGGTTAAGCCTGCATCTACTAGAATTTTCTTTTATATTACCACAAAACAAACAAACAAACCCAGAAATCTTGTCTTAGAGTATAACACAGAATGGTTTGACTTTTTCTTGATGATGTGAGTTCCACAGTATGAGCATTAGTCCTTGTGAAGTCCTGAAGATGTAATCATGTATGCAATTAAAAAGAGTATGAGAAGTAGGTATGAAAATGTACTGAGTCTACCACAGACTCTGACTTTCTTGAAAAAATTCTTGACTTCTAAGAGTCTACTAGGTGACGCAGTGGAAAGATTCCCAAGGCCTGGATTCAACAAGATTCAAATTTCTGAATTCAAATCTCTCCTCAGATACTTACTATATACATATAGTCCTGGGCAAGCCACTTCATACAGCCTCAGTTTCCTCATCTGTAAAATGAGCTTGAGAAGGAAATGATAAATGGTATGTTTTGTCAAGAAAATCCCAATTGAGGGGGGTGGGGCAGCAATACCAGTTTTCTTGACTCTTGTTATTGGACACTAATGACTCTGGAAGAGAAAATTCTAGTGATTTTGCACAGCTCCATTTCATCTAAACCCAATTCATAGCAAGTGAAGACATCACTCTCATAATATCAGTCTTCTTGAAGAATTAAAGATAGATTACTTCTGATAGCCAAGAGGATGGAGTAAGCAGTAAATCACCATAACTCCCTCATAATTCACCTCTAAACTACCATAAAATAGGGCCCTCAAACAAATTCTTGAGCAGAAGATCCCTTAAAAGATGCTCAAAAAATTTGGAAGATCACCAAGAAATGAATGTGTCACTTGGACAAAAGGGGAAAACAGTGTAGGGCAGAGAGCATCCCAGTAAGCCAGCAACAAGCTTTCCTTCGGCAAACCAATGGGAGATCCTAAGCCCCAGTGTGGTAGTGCAGGCAAGTCCCAATACCAGCACCTCCCATGTGGCTCAGCATAGCCATGGCAATGGGCAGATTCCAGCTCCAAATACGTCAGTATGCTTCATCATAGCCCTGGGAAAATACAGAACTTGCAGTGTCCAGACAGCCATGTGCTTCAGTGTAACCCTGGGAAAATGTAGAAAAAACCCAGTACCCTAAGCACATGCCAGACACCAGTACTAGGACCGAGGCTCAGGACCAGATAAGCTGCCAGACCCTTATAGCCTCCAGCAGCATTAGACATTTTCTACTCCATTCTCTCAGTGCAGCACCAGATATCAGGGAAACATCAGTACACCAGCAGGTAAAGAGCCTACAGCCCCTGTCACAAGAAGCCTAAGATGAGCCCAAGACAACCATAAATTATCTGATCATAGAATGTTATTAGGGTGACAGGGAAGATTGAGACACAAAATCAAGAGCACAAGAATGTCAAAACACCTATGGACAATACTTCCCTTCTGCCCCTCCAACCCAAGAAAAACAGGAAGTGGTCTGAAGTCAAGAATGAAGTCATGGAAGAGTTCTAAAAAGGAGCTTAAACATCATATAATAAAGGTAGAAGAAAAATTGGGAAAAGAAAGGAGAATGATGCAAAAGAATTATGAAAAAAAGAGTCAACAGCTTGGAAAAAGAAAACAACTGCTTAAAAAGTAGAATTGACAAAATGGAAAAGGAGAGACAAAAGCTAACTGAGGAAAACAAGCCCTTAAAAGTTAGAATTGGGTAAGGAGAAGCTAATGACTATAGGAGATTCACTCAAATTCAAAAGAATGAAAACTTAGAAGAAAATACACAATACCTCACTGAAAAAATCATGGAACTGGAAAATGGATCCAAGAGAGAATCACTGAACTACGTGAAAGCCATAGTCAGAAGGAGAACCTGGACATCATCTTTCAAGTATTTATCAAGGAAAACTTCCCTTATATCCCAGAACTAGAGCACAAAACTGGCATTGAAAGAATCCACCAATCACCTCAGCAAAGAGATCCTCAAATAAAAACTCCAATGAATACTATAGCCAAATAATAAACTTTCAAGTAAAGTAAAAATACTCCAAATGTCCAGAAAGAAGCAATTCAAATATGGAGGATGGGTGGCACAATCAGGATTACATAGGACTTAGTATTTTTGTTTTGCTTTGTTTTGTTTTGTTTTGTTTTGTTTTGTTTTGTTTTGGACTTAGTATTTACAATATTAAAGGACTGAAGTTCATAGCACATGCTATTCTGGAAGGCAAAAGAGCTAAGATTACAACCACAAATCACCTGTCTGATGAAATTAAGCATTATGCTTCAAAGGAGAAATGGTTATTTAATGAAATAGAAGGACTTCAAGCTTTCATAAGAAAACCAAAATTGAACAAAAAAAAAAAAAAAGATCTCCAATATCAAGACCCAAGAGAAGTTTCAAAAGGTAAAAGGGGAAAAGAAAACATAAGGGATTCAATGGAGCCGAACTGTTTACATCCCAATATAAGAAGATATTTTTAATTATTAAAAATTGTATCACTAACAGTACAAAATAATGTACATATACAGAAGGTATGAGTATAAGGTATAGCAGCTCTTTTTATGGTAGCAAAGAATTAGAAATTAAGAGGATGCCAATTAATGGAAATGACTGAACAAGTTGTTGCATATAATTTTGATGGAACACATTGTGCTACAAGAAATGACAAGGGGAATGGTTTCAGAAAACCCTTAGAAGACCTGTGTGAACCCATATAAAATTCAGTCAAAAGAAGCAGGATCTCATTACATACAGTAACAGCAACATTGTAATGATGATCAACTGTGAAAGCTTAGCTACTCTGATCAATACAATGATCCACAAAATTCAAGAAGATCCATGACAAAAATTATTATCCTCCTCCTGAGAGACAACCAATAAACTCTGGCTACAATTTGATGCATAAGTTTCTCACTTTATTTTTCTTGCTTTTTTGTGACACTGCTAATATGAAAATAATTTTTACATGCTTTTACATGTATAATGGACATCATACTGCTTACCTTCTCGGTAAGTGGGAGAAAGCTGGAGGGAGGAAGAAAATGGTGAAGTTCAATTTTTTTATGTAAAAAGTAAATATTTGATATTTTTACAAAGGGAAAAACAAAAAGAAACCCTGACCTATTTGCTTTTGATTCATTCATCTCTTTTTTATAAATATGTCCCTTCTAACAACCCTCTGCTAACAGGAAAACTTTCCACTTCCTTCACTAGAAGCCTACAAATGAGGACATTGGAAGTGGTATAGTCAGACATGATACTCTCTCTGAGTAACTTGAACTTATCTTCTTGACCCCACACAGCAGAACTAGAAGTATGAAAGCTTCTGAGGAGCAGAGTTTTAAAGTAATTTTGAGATAATCAGGTGGCATCAGGGAATGTAAGACTGGACCTGGGAAAGGTAAGTTTTTTGAGGTCTAAACTTCAGAGTCACCTGCATAGAGGATATAGTTAAAACAGGCAGTATAAATTAGATTTCCAGGGAAGAGAAAACAAGATATATTTCCTTTCCTTTCCTTTCCTTTCCTTCCCTTCCTTCCTTCCTTCCTTCCTTCCTTCCTTCCTTCCTTCCTTCCTTCCTTCCTTCCTTCCTTGCTTTCTTTCTTTCTTCCTCCTTCCCTCCCTTCCTTCCTTCTTTCTCCCTCTCTTATTTAATCATATAAGGAATTTCCAGTAAGAATTTTTTTTTTCTAAAAATGTAGTGCATTGTATAGAACACTGAAAAGTTAAGTGACTTGCCCAGGTTCACATGACAAAGATATATCTGAGACAGGACTTCAACTTAGTTCTTCCTTTCTGTGAGGCTGGCTCTCTATTCACTATGCCAGTGATATCAAATTCAAAAAGATGCAATCCACTAAAGTTACATGAAGATCAGTGTTGGCCACCAAATCTTACATAAGAATTGATTCACCAAGGGTGGCGAACTTGCAGCCTCAAGGCCACATGCGGCCCTCTAGATCCTCAATTCCCTTTGAATTCAAACATCACAGAACAAATCTCCTTGACAAAATAATTTATTCTGTGAAACTTGGGACTGAGTCAAAAGGCCATACCCAAGCATCTAGAAGGCTACATGAGGCCTTGAGGATGTAGGTTCCCTACCCTTGAGGTAGGTCATATATTGACATAGATAACTACATGTTATTATTATCTATATCTTGTTGTATTCTGTATTTCATTAAATATTTCCCAATTATATCTTAATCTGGTTTAGGCTGCATTTGTGATGACTGTGGCCCACATGTGATCCATGCCTGAATGTTTAAAGCTTTTATGCTATGTTACAGTACCACTCATATAACTTTCTTCTGGAACGATTCTGTGTATGTTGATCTAGCTCTCATAAAGCAGAACTTTTTGACGGATTTTCATAAGGCAAAGGCTTTTTTCAAACTTTCCTCTCTCATCATGAAAGTAAAAAAATCGAAATGACTACTATTAGAATCCATACTATGTGCCTGACACTTAGTAGGGGAGAAAAGTGAATAAGCATTTACTATGTTTCTATGTGTCAAGTATTGTGCTAAGTGCTTTTACATCATTTCATTTCATAGTAGGTGCTAGGTACCATGTAAATGCTTATTCCCTTCCTTCCCACTTCTCTATTCCAGTCCTCTTTCCAAAAGGATTCTTAAAATGGAAGGGACTTTGACATTTTTTACTCATCCTATTTTCCAAACGCCAGAGCCACAAATCCTACTGAACAACACAGATCTAATTAGACTGCTAGAAATCTTTGAAAATTAAGCTGTGAGACACATTGACCATACTTGATTTTCCCATTCCACGAAGGATCTTCTTGAATACCAGAAGCCACATGAAGATAACCTCATTTCTTCTCACATTTGTCCAAGAACCAATCTGATTGACTCCTACAGTTCTCCTCTACTCCATTTCTTCTGTAGATGGTCTACTCAAGAAATTCCCATTACAAACAATAGTATTGCTATGCTAAATTTCAGTCCAGGAGGTAGTTTAATGAATAATTTAGTAATTATAAAATTGTTCATTTCCCCAATCCAAAAAACAAATGGATACATCATCAGATCCTTAAGATCTTGAACATGCTTTCCTCCTAAATATTCCCAACTACAAAGAGATAGGATGAGAAAGGAATCAAAGATTCTGATCATTAAGCTTCTCTTACAAGATTTGAAAACCTTCAGCTTGTGCCTTTCTCATGGAACCTTTTTCAGTAATAATGTTTCTTATTTCAAACAAAACACTTATGCAAGGCAAGGGCCAAATTGGTGAATAACAAATTATAGTCAGGGAGATGTTGAAAACATTCTTTGTCCCTCTTGTATCAGTCTAGTTCAGTTTATATATACATAAAACACCTTATAACATTTTCAGAGACTAACTCTATCCCTTTAAAACTGCCCAGCAAGAAAATAATTAAACCATGACTGTTGTTTTCAACTTAGCCTGGCTTGTTTTGATATAAACTATAAGTATATGAACCTTAGATCCTCACCAATGCTGTCCCTCACCAAATCCCAAGTATCACACTATTATCATAAAACATAGCCATCATATAATTTTTTCTCCTTGTTAGAGCTCATGTATTTACCCCATCTTGTCTATTGGAATTTTCCTCACTTCTGGTTTCTTTCTCTGTGGCCCTTGTAAGGTCCTTCTAATGACCCACCACTGCTCTTGCTGTTCCCTACTGCTCTCTTTCTTCCACTGTTTTTCTCTGTATGTGTGCTTATACGTGTACATGTAGTGTGCATGTGTGTATGTTTAGTTTTCTTGTTATTAGATTGATTGGGATAAAACATTTTTATAAGGCCAAAGAATATCTTCTGCTCTGCATGGAAAATGAATACTGACAGTCTGCTAAATAAAACCTCCAGGACCTTGTCTCCTTTCAGTTGTGTTCACTTCTTGTTTGGGTCATAGGCACTATTTACTTTTCTTTTCGTCTTCATTCTTTTCCAGATGATACTACTGACTCTTATGGAATTTTTCTAAAATGTTCCCCCAAATTTCTTCACCTTAGAAGATCACTTCACCCCTGAATTTCACACAGCAGAAGTATCTTCGACACTTGTGGCTTCTCCCTCTAACTGGGTGATTCTTCCAAGACCCTCCATTTTACGGAGGCCAGTCAGTCTAGCCATGTCTTCATTACATTTCAGACTTCTGAACTGCTTGAACTTTCTCGATAATATGCATGCTCAGAGTAATCTCATCTATCCCCTTTCAAGTTTTGTTTTTTTTTTTCTATTAGTATATAAGGTCCTTGAAGGCAGGGGCTTTCATTCTGTATGCTTGTTTTTATATCACAAGAGCTTAACACAATGATAAAAATTGTAGTTATTTAATAAATGCTTGTTCACATATTTGAAAAAGAACTTTGCTTATTGCTTTGTTTTTACTTGATTTGGATTCTTTTACGTCTGAAACTCTTTTTAAATGTAGACAATGTGGAATGCTAATCTTCCTATAGAAGGGGTAATCCTATAAATTTTACAGATGACATTCTCTTTTTGACATTTGTGTCCTAATGTGAGTCCTAGCCTAAAGGTGATTTGACTTGCCTTTTGCAGTATGGCCAATTCAATCAGTCAGCTCATGGATAGTTTAGTCCATAAATAAGTCAAATAACATTTTTTTAAATGCAAAACTATTTTCTAGGCCCTGTTTGAAGATCTGGGAACATAAATAAAGACAAAAGACATTGCCTGTTTTCAAGGAGATTTCACTTTCATGAGGGAGACAACACACAAGCAACTACATACAATCAAGGTATTTACAGAATAAATTGTAAATAATGAATATAGAGAAGGCACTAGTAGCACTGAAGAAAATTAGGTAAGTCTTCTTAGAAGGTAAGTTTTAGCTGAGACTTAAAGGAAGCATGGGAAGTAAGCTGATAGAATGGTGGGAGCAGGGGAAGAATTCTGTGCCTAAGCAGGTATAGGGGGATGTAGGGAGACTTCCAGTGAAAATGTATATAGGAGGTGGAGTGCCTTTTGTGGGGAACAAGAAGGAGAGGGGCAATGTTAACTGGATCACAGGTACATGAGGATGAATTAGGCATGAGAAGACTCGCAAGGTGAGTGAGAAGACAGGTTTAGGTAGACTAGATCATAGAATGCTAAGGTGTACAATAAACTCTAATTGCTTTTCATGTCATGATTGTTCTAAATAGCATTTCCCTAAACCTCCCTTTTAAAAAGTGCAATTCATCTTAATTCTCCTTTTTGTATATACATTTCAGAACAGTAATATAAATCTGGAAAAAATGTTAAATTGTTGCAATAAACAGGCTAGATCAAGTTAAGGGGCATGATTCATATTTGAGCAGAACTGTATAGTTCAAGTGTATTTTTTTCAGAATCAAAACACATGCTATTTTAAGACATGTCTTTGAATTCAGATCTCTTTTTTTATTTTCCATTTTACTTCAAGACAAAAGAAATAAGTTCATTTATGATTCCTTTGAGAATTGTGAAATATAAAAGGAACACTTCCAAGTCAGCTGCTCTTTCTTATACTCAGTTATTGTATTCCCTGGTTACAACATCAAAAATGCATTTTTCACATATTTTGTAAACCTTGATTTCTCCCTCTTTTCATAAAATCGTTAAAAACAAGAAATTACCTTTTAGAGACATTCTGTCCATATTTGATTCCACTGGACCATCATATCCACTCCCTCCACACCAGAAAATTGGATTCACCTGTAACTAGCCTAACTGGAATTAGTAGCTATATGGAGCATTGGATAGAATACTTGGACATTGAGTCAGGAAGACTTGAATTCATATATAGCCTCAGACACTCAGAAAGCTGGTGACCCTGGGCAAGTCATTTAAGTTCTGTTTGCCTCAATTTCCTCCCTTCTAAAATTAGAATAATAATAGCAGCTTCCTCTTAAGGTTGTTGTGATGATCCAATGAGATATTTATCTACCTCATAAAGCTCTATATAACTTTTAGCTATAACTCTAGGCTTCCACAGCTCTTTATGGACATCTCTAGTCAAATGCGCTCATTCTTTTGGTTTCCCTTTATATGTGAACTTCCCTTAACAGATTCCAAGCTCCTGAGAACAGGTATTATCCTTTGCTTCTTTTTGTATTCCTGGTAATTAGGACATGCCTGGCATATGAAAAGGCTAATAAATGTTTATTCACTGACTATATTGCTTACTTTCGTTTATATCTCCAGGAATTAGCACAGTGTCTAACACATTATTGAGTTTCACAAACCAACTAACCAACCATACTATATGTACTATATATAGATGCTATCTAAATGAAAATAAATGCATTATCTTCTCTTTAGAAAGATAAAGCTAGGTTACATGTAAGGGAAAAAAACAAAAATAATACAAAAAAATAAATAAAAACTTTCTAGCAATGAGAGCAATCCAAAAGAGGAGTGAGCTTCCTTGGGAGACAGCATATCTTTCTTCCCTAGATGTCTTTGAGCAAAAAGTTACATGGCCATTTGTCAAACATATTCTGAAGGGGATTCTTGTAAAGATATGAGTTGATTCTGATTGCCTTTGAGGTCTCTTACAATTCTGAGATTCTGTGAAATGCTATTTGATTCAATTAGAAATATCAGTGTTCTCAAAAGGAAAAGTGTTTATAGCTTTGGGAATACTGTTAATTAGGTATCTAGTGCCACATATCAAGAAAAAAAATCATCACATTGTTATTAGAACAATATGTAATATCAAAGTGTAAGCTTAAAAATGTGTTCTAATAACGAGATATGCTTGTATATATTTTCTCCTTTTCCATGAGCTATGCAAAAACATCCTTAATTTATAGTCTTATTTTCACAGTAGAAAAAATATCATGTTTTATATGCCTCTTCAAATTAGGAAATTTAAATTCTACACAGCTTCTCCTAATTGATTTCCTATGGTTAATCCTTTATTCATGCTTATAGATCAAAAGGCAAGACAGTTAATAACTGGCTAGATGCTGTTAAAGAGATTTCCTTCAGCATACTATTCTTCAGTGATATCTAGATAGATTTCATCAGCTTTCAGTGTGAAGAAAGAAAAGAGGAGAATTAATGGATGCATATAAGTGCACAGATATATAGAACTGTACTGAAATAGTCAAATAAAACTTGGACATCATCAATTTAGAAGTTTCCTGTAATGAAGTGGAACACAGCCTATCCATGCTTCCCATCTTGTGCAATATTTTTTCCTTCAACAAGGTCACTACAGAGAGTTCACTCACTCTTCTGGAGTTCTTATTTCCTTCTAATATTTTAAGGCTAAATAGAGGTGACTTTGGCTACCTGTCATCTGCCCCTCTTAATACATGAATAGCTTTTCTCTTCCTGTCATGAATATCACTAATTCCATGTTAAGTCTGAGCAAGAAAAAAATAATATGCTAACATGTAAGTGTAACAATAACAGTAAAAGGGCATATTCTTTTCAATCATAAAATGTGATCAACAAATCCTTTGTCACATCATGTAATAAATGAAGTCAAAACCAAAATTATCTTGATATACCCTTTCCATACATCATCCAGAAAGTTTATTTTTCTGAATGCCATAGTTTTCCTTGCATGCGAAATGTACTGTCATTCACATGGGTCAGACAAACCAATCAACACTAACATCTTCTTGAGCTGGAGTCACAGAATCTCAGAGTTGAAAAAGACCATAGCCAACAAACAATTTAGCTTATAACTATATAACCAATCAATCAATGAATTTGAATTTCTTTAACTATATAGCAAAAATGGATGGCCACTTTTGTTTGAAAAGATCCCATGAGGGTAAATCCGTCACCTCCTATGGAAGACAATTCCAATTTTGGTTAGCTCTCATATAGCCCTCATCCAATCCTAAATTTTTCTCTTTGAAATGAGTAGACTCATTGGCTTTTACTTCTGCCTTGTAAGACAAAGTAAAACAAATCTATTCATTTTTGAGCATGATAAATCCCTTCAAATACTTGAAATCATTAATCCTTTTCAATTTTCTCTCATCCAGGCTAATTATCCCCATTTTTGTCCACATCTTCAAATACTGTGAATTGAGACATTCGTCACCTTGACTGCCCTATGATTCTCTCAAGTTTATTTATATCTTTCCTAAAAATATAGAATTGCACAAGAATAAAATGCTCCAAATATGGTCTTACCTGGCAAAATATAGCATTATTATTGCCTCCCTAATCCTAGAAACTATGCCTACCATAAATGATCTTGAGGTTATATTTATTTTGGTTGTTATATCATACTCTTGATTCATGTTGAATAAAGTTAACTAAGACCATACTTCTTTTTGAGAAAATCTTTCAGATACACTTCCTTATTCAGCTACTTGTGATATTGATGTATTTAAAGTTAAATACAAAGCTTTGAATTTCTCTAAATTTAATTTCCTCTTATTAGATTTTAATCTTCTGAAGATCTTTGTGAACCATGACTTTTTCATTTTGACTTTCTAGTTATTTCTTAAATCTCTGTCAACTGAAACTTCATAAGCATTCCTCCCATAGTTTCATCAATGCCATTGATCAAAAGATGAAATAGCACAGGGCCGAGCACAGATCTCTGGGACATTCCATTGCAGACATCTTTCCAAGCTGACATTGAACCACTGACTTCTACCCCATGGGCACAGGTATTTAAACTGATTCACATACCCCTCAGTCAACCAACTAGCACTTTTTAAGTGACTATATAAATGCTTTGAGATAAGAAAGGAAGGAAGGAAGGAAGGAAGGAAGGAAGGAAGGAAGGAAGGAAGGAAGGAAGGAAGGAAGGAAGGAAGGAAGGAAGGAAGGAAGGAAGGAAGGAAGGAAGGAAGGAAGGAAGGAAGAAAGAAAGAAAGAAAGAAAGAAAGAAAGAAAGAAAGAAAGAAAGAAAGAAAGAAAGAAAGAAAGAAAGAAAGAAAGAAAGAAAGAAAGAAAGAAAGAAAGAGAAAGAAGGAAGGAAAGAAAGAAAGAAGGAAAGAAAGAAAGAAAGAAAGAAAGAAAGAAAGAAAGAAAGAAAGAAAGAAAGAAAGAAAGAAAGAGAAAGAAAGAAAGTCCCTGCTCCCACCCAGTCTAATATCGGGAGACAACATGCAAATGGCTATGCAAAAACAAGATACATATGTAGTTAATTATGGGTAGTCTCAAAGGAAAGGACTAATATTGATGAGGAGTGAGAAGGATTTTTTGGAATAGTTGAGAGTTTATCTGAGATTTCAAGGAAGCCAGGGAAGCCAGGAGGCAGAGATCGATAGGGATAACTTGGAATAACTCCCTGAAAAAATACTGAGTCAGAAGATGGAATGCTGTGAATGAAGAGTTATACATTGTTCCACATTCTCCACAAGAATCACGTTAGAGATTTTTAAAAATCCCTTCCTAAAATCATGGAAAAGCACTACTTTTCTATTTTTCTTGCCTTAGTAACTTCATAAATAATAATTAAAATCAGATACTTTGACACTTAAAATTAGAATCTTCAGAAGTAAATAAACTATCAAAGATCACTTAGGACAGTAATATAAAAATTGTTTTGTCTCAGAATTTTTGTAGCTTCTATATTATAGGATTTGGGAGAAGCTTAGGGAATGACCCATATTAAGTGCATCAACAGTATTTGCATACAAATTAAGTCTTTAGCTGAAATGAATACCATTTTGAAAGAAAGTTTACAAAACTGGGAGTACCCTGAGAAAAAGGAGTATATGTGGGATAAGCACCATCAATCAGGAATCATGTTTTATACTCAATGTGCCAAGGAACTACGGATCATAGACTAAGAATTAAAAAGGTCCTTAGAAGTCATCTAGTCTGATCCTCTTACAATACAGATTTTAGAAAAAGACAGGACTACAAACAGCTTAAATGACTTACCCAACATCACACAGCAAGTGGCAAAGTCTAGAATACTTCAATAGGCAGAGAGGTGTTATTCTAATTCTCTAAGAAGGTTACCTGAGGAAACAACTCTGATTTGCTGTGCAATAAAGATTAGTCTTGCTTATGTAGGGGTTTTAAAACATTTTCTACTTCTTTTAGTTAAAAAACTAAAGTTATTTGATTGATTCACAAATTAACAGGATTGTCTAAATAAATCATAATATAATAAAAAGTAAATGCAAAGTATTTTTCCTTAGATGAATTATTAAAAAAGGAAAGAGGAAGAAATCCTATCAGCTAGCACATGTCTTTCTAATTAAATGGAAAATTGAAAAAGTGTAAATCAAAATATTTTCTATGGGGAGATGGTAATTCCTAATTAAATTTAATTCTGTTCAGAATGGCTTCATGAAGCTGAGTGGATAAAAGAAATGCTTCTTTTCACAAGCAAAAAAAAACCAAAATAGCAAGTGTATCTGAAACAGCACAAAATAATGTAGCTATATTTTAGGCTCTTAATGACATCTTTCATAGAAGGATATAAGTAGAATAATGAAATAAAATCTGATTACCTGGTTATATCTTTATTATATTTTATAATTTAATAAATCTATTATGATCTTTTATAACTATGATCATCTCCAACAAAACAAACAGTACCAGATGAGAGCTGGCACACTTGTTTGAGTGGTTTAGTAAGAGATGGATGTCTCAAAATGTGTTTAATTTTTATATCTTTTCTACCAAGTCAACTTAACTGTCAGAGATTCACAATGACCCCCATGAGCCACAAGAAAAACCTCCCAATATATCTGAATATTTGATCATCTATATCATGTTCAGCAGAAATATTTACTTCTAATGATCAAATGAAGATACAGAAGACATTTACATATCAAAATATTTAGGCAACTTAAATGCTTTTAATCGACTTTTAAAATCAAGCAGATCCCTAAAACATACACACATATGTGCATACATACACACACAGAAATACTGTACACAATCTTATTATGATAGTGAAAAATGAATCAGGTACTCATGAAATTATAGGATTTGAACTATATCAATAAATATATTCATTAAAAACAGAAATACTCTTTTAAAAGATTTTAGAGATGTCTAATGTTCATTATTTTGGAATTGGAATTATATGGAATTATATACTCTAAATTGCTATCACAGTCATAGCTCAACATAACTCCATCGAGCATTTGGTGATGAAAATGGATTTTAACACTTATATATGAACTCAGAGTATATAGTATATAGCATTAATAGTCTTAACAGAAAGAAATCTTTGGACAGAAAAAAAATTTAAGAGAATTATTTTAGCTAAAATCTTTCAGTAACCATGAAAAAATTATCAGTGTAACATAGGCCACGTTTGTGTGTATGTTCATCCTTTATTGCCGAAGAACACCATGCCATCAGAGAAATAATGATGTGATTTGTACTTGATTTTGTTTTGAGTGAGGGCTGTGCAGGTCACCATTCTGACTCCTCCTCCAGAGCCATCTGAATCCAGTGACCAGATATTCACTAGGATGGCTGGAGATGACCCAGGATGAGGCAGTTGGGGCTAAGTGACTTGCCCAAGGTCACACAGCTAGTGAGTGCCAAGTATCTGAGGTGAGATTTGAACTCAGCTCCTCCTGACTCCTGCACTGGTGCTCTATCCACTGCACCACCTAGTTACCCCGACGTAGGACATAATGACCAATTGAATAAGCAAAATTATGCATAAAAATAAGTATACGTGAAGATGTGAAAATGATAATACTATGTGAGACATTTTTCAACTGTTTTCAACTCTTTGTGACCACATTTGGGTTTTCTTGGCAAAGACACTGGAGTAGTTTCCCATTTCCTTCTCCAGCTCATTTAGAAAATGAGGAAGCTGATGCCAACAGGGTCAAGTGACTTGTTCAGAGTCACATAGTTAGTAAACGTCTTAGGCTTGATTTGAACTCGGGAAGATGTCCTCCTAACTCTGGGCTCAGTACTTTATCCCCTGAGCCACCTAGCTGCCCCATTTAAGGCATTACTAGGTAAATTTGCTCCTTCTTTGTCTTGTGCCCTGTTCTTCATCAGATTAATTACATTCCCCAAACACAGTCACAGAGTCAATAGAATGCTAGAATTGTAAGGGACATCAGGTACATACTATACTTTTGTGTAGGACCTATTCACAGAGAGGATATGAAGAAAAGGACAGGGAGTGATAGATAAATATCCATGAATTGAGATTCTAATTCCAAAATAATTCTGCAATCCCTATTTCTTCTTTTTTTTACTTATGTGTTTCCTCCCCTCAAATTTATTAATTTGTTTTCATTTTTCAATAATCCCTTCCATAAGTTCCAAATTTTCTCCCCCTCCCTCCCCAAGATGGCATGTAATTCTCTATGGGTTCTACACATGCATTCCTATTAAACACATTTTCACATTAGTCATTTTCACAGAAGAATTAAAATGAATGGGAGAAATCATGAGAAAAACGAGTTCTTTCTTTGGATGTGGATGGCATTTTGCATCATGAGTCTTCTGGAAATGTTTTAGATCTTTGCATTGCTGTGAAGGGCTAATTCAATCAAAAACAGTCCTCACACACTCTGGCTGTTACAGGGTATATCTAATGTTCCCCTGGTTATACTTACTTCATTCAAAGTCATTTTCTCTGAAATCTGATCATTTTTTTTGGCACAGTAAGATTCCATTACATTCATGCACCACAACCTGTTCAACCATTCCCTAATTGATGGGCATCCACTTGATTTCCAGTTCTTGGCCATCACAAAAAGAACTGCTACAAATGTTCTTTGTACATGTGGATCCTTTTCCCATTTTTATGATCTTTTTGGAATACAGCCCTAGAAATGGTATTGCTGGGTCAAAGGGTGGCATATTTTTATAGCTCTTTGGGCATAGTTCCAAATTGCTCTCCAGAGTGGTTGGATCAGCTCACAGTTCCACCAACAATTAGCGTTCCCACAATTCTCCCACATCTGGGGCATTTATCATTTTCCTGTTTAGTCATGTTAGCCAATTCAATAGGTGTGATGTGGTACCTCAGGGTTGTTTTGATTTGCATCTCTCTTATCAACAGTGATTTCGAGCATTTTTCCCAAATGACTATAATATCTTCCTCTGAAAACTCCCTGTTCATATCCTTTGACCATTTATCAATTAGGGAATGACTTGTATTCTTGTACATTTGACTCATTTCTCTATATATTTGTAATTGTTTTCTTATAGTCCTTGGGTTTGTCTTGGCACGTAGCCTCCCAAATAGTTTATAATGTCTACAGTAACTTTAAATGGAACTTCTGATTCTATCTTTTGCTGTTGGGCTTTGTTAGTAATATATAGAAATGAAGATGATTTGTGTGGGTTTATTTTGCATCTTGCAACTTTGCTAAAGTTACTTATTATTTCAAGTAGTTTTTGTTTTTTTCTGGATTCTCTTGTATTCTCTAAGCATATCATAGTCTGCAAAGACTAACTTAGTTTCTTCTTTCCCTATTCCATTCAATTTCTTTTTCTTCTCTTATTGCCATCTTGAATAACAATGGTGAGAATGGACATTCTTGTTTCACCCCCTGTCTTACTGGAAATGCATCCACTTATTCCCATTACATATAATGCTTGCTGATGGTTTTAGGTAAAGACTACTTATTATTTTAAGGAAGGTCTCCCATGCTCTCCAGTGTTTTCAACAGGAATGAGAGTCGTATTTTGTCAAAAGCTTTTTCTACATCTAGTGAGATAGTCATATGGTTTCTGTTAGTTTTGTTTTTGAAATAATCGATAATGCTAGTAGTTTTCCTAATATTGAACTAGTCATGCATTTATAGTGTAAATTCTACCTGATCATAGTGAATTATTTGCATGATAAGTTCCTGTAATATTTTTGCTAATATCTTCTTTAAATATTTTGCATCTATATTCATAGGGAAATTGGCTTATAATTTTTTTCTCTGTTTTGACTCTTCCTGTTTAGGTATCAGCACCATATTTGTACCATAAAAAAAATTTAGTAGAACTCCTTCTTCACCAATTTCCCCAAATAGTCCATATAATATTGGAATTAACTGTTCTTGAAATGTTTGATAGAATTCACTTGTAAATCTGTCTGGTCCTGGAGATTTTTTCATAGGAAATTCATTGATGGCTTGTTCAATTACGTTTTCTGAAGATGAGATAATTTATGTATTTTGTTTCCTCTTTGGTTAATCTAGGCAATTTATATTTTTTATAAATATTCATCCATTTCACTAAGATTGTCAAATTTATAGGCATACAGTTTGACAAAATAATTTCTAATTATTGTTTTAATTTCCTCTTCATTAGATATGAATTCACCTTTTCATTTTTGATACTTTTAATCAGGTTTTCTCTTTTTTAATAAAATTGATCAAAGGTTCATCAGTTTTATTGTTTTTCTTTTCATAAAACCAACTCTTCATTTTATCTATTAGATAAACAATTTTCTTAACATGACTTTTGTTAGTTTCTCCTTTGGATTTCTAATTTGATATTTATTTGGAGACTTTCAATTTGTTCTTTTTCTAGCTTTTTCATTTGCATGACTAATTTTTTCAATCTCCTATTTCTCTATTTTATTCATGTAAGTATTCAGAGATATAAAATTTCCCCCTAAGAATTGTTTTTGTTGCATCCCATAAGTTTTGGTAGATTATCTCATTACTGCCATTCTTTTAATGAAGTTGTTGATTGTTTCTGTGATTTGTTGCTTGACCTATTCATTCTTTAGGATTAGATTATTTAATTTCCAATTAATTTTTGGCCTCTCTTTCAATGGCCCTTTATTACATTTAATTTTTATTGCATAATTATCTGAAAATAATGCACTGACTATATCTGCCTCTCTGCCCTGAACTTTGAGGTTTCATGCCGTAGTGTATGGTTAAATTTTGTGTATATACCATATACTGCTGAGAAAAGAGTATATTCTTTTCTATTGCCATTCAGTTTTCTCCAGAAGTCTATCTTATCTACCTTTTCTAGAATTTTATTCACCTCCTTTACTTCTTTCTTGTTTATTTTGAGTTAGATTTATCAAGTTCAGAGTGATGGAGGTTGAGGTCCCCCTTTAGTATACTTTTGCTATCTATTTCTTCCTGTAACTCCCTTCAATTTTCTAAGAATTTGGATGCTATTCTACTTGGTGCATATATGTTTAGTAAGGATATTGCTTCATTGTCTATGGTTTCTTTTAATAGGGTATAGTTTCCTTCCTTGTCTCTTGTAATTGGATCTATTTTTGCTTTTGCTTTGTCTCAGATTAGGATTACTACCCAAGTAGTGTATTTTTGTTTTACTTCAGCTGAAGCATAATATATTCTACTCCAGTCTGTATTACCTGAATTATTACTTATTACCAGTGTATCTACCTGTTTCAAATGTTTTTCTTGTAAGCAACATATTGCAGGACGTGGTTTTTAATCCATTCTACTATCCTCGATTTTATGGCAGAGATCATCTCACTCACATTCAGTTATGATTACTATCTGTGACTTCCTCTTCATCCTATTCCCTACCCCATTGTTGGTGATTTTATTTCACCGTTTTTCCTTCCCCTCCTCAAGAGTTTTACATTTGACCACCACCTCCCTCAGTCTTCCCTCCCTTCTATCAGCACCCCCTCCCTTTTCTTTCCCTTTCTCCTCACTATTTATTCCTTCCCTTCTAAAAACCCCCTCATTTTTCTTTCCCCTTTCCCCTCCACATCTTGTAAGGTAAGTTAGATTTCTATATTTAACTGAGTATGTTGTTCCCTCTTTGACCCAAATCACATGAAAGTAAAGCTCAAACAATGCTCATCTCCATTCCTTCTTTCCCTCTACTAGAATGTTTTTGTGCCTCTTCATGTGCTACAATTTGGCCTTTTCTACCTCCTCCTTTCTTATTCTACCTTCCCACTACTCAATTAGGTTTTTTATCACCACATCAGTTAATTTATGCCCATACCCTCTATCCCTCTATCTATCTATCTATCTATCTATCTATCTATCTATCTATCTATCTATCTATCTATCCATCTATCTATCTATCTGTCTGTATGTCATCTATCACTTTTTAATGTCATAATAAATCTGTAATACTCAAAATTAGCAAACATCATCCTTCAATACAGGTATGTAAACTTTGCCCATATTAAAGAATAAGGTTTTTTTTATCACTTTTTTTCTCTTTACCTTTATATGTCTTTCTTAAAACTTGTATTTGAAGATTAAATTTTCTATTGAACTCTAGCCTTTGCATCGGGAAGGACTGGAAATTCCTTATTTCATTTAATGTCCCTCTACTTGTCTGAAATATTATGTTTAATTTTTCTGGGTTATTGATCCTTAGTTGTAGACCAAGCCCCTTTGCCTCAGATCCCTCTGATCTTCTAATGTAGAAGGTGCAAGGTCCTGTGTGATCATGACTGTAATTCCTTAATATTTGAATTTTTTCTTTCTCCCTGCTTGCAAAATTTTCTCCTTGACCTGATAACTCTGCATTTTGGTAAGAATATTTCTTGGTGTTTTCAGTTTAGGATCTCTTTCAAGAGGTGATCAGTGGATTCTTTTGAGGCAATTTTGCCCTCTAGACTTAAGACCACAGGGCAGTTTTCCTTGATGATTTCTTGCAAGATATTGTCCAGACTCTTTTTTTATCATGGATTTCCAGTAGACCAATAATTTGTAGACTTTCTCCAGGTCAATTGATTTTCCAATGAGATATTTTACATTTTCTTCTATTTTTTTTATACTTTAGATTTTGTTTGACTGATGCTTGATGCCTCATAGAGTCATTAGCTTCTACTTGCCCAATTCTAATTTTGAATGAATTGTTTTCTTCAGTTAGCTGTTGTACCTCCTTTTCCATTTGTCCAATTTTTCCTTTCAGGGATTATTTTATCCATTTAGGTTTTGTACCTCCATATCCATTTGGCCAATTTTAGTTCTTAGGGAGCTATTCTCTTCAGTGAATTCTTTTTTCATTTTGTCAATTGAATTTTTAACACCATTGGTCAATTGTTCTTCTACCTCTCTAATGTGGCTTTTAAAATCCTTCTTGAGCTCTTCCAAGAAAGCTTTTGGGGCTTAAGATCAGTCCTAATTCCCTTTTGAGTTTTCAGATGTGGGTATAATGTCAATCCCCATCATCTTCTGAAATCATATTTTGATCTTACCTGTCCCTACAATAAGATTCTGTGTTATTTCCTTTTCTAATTTGCTTCTTGCTTATGGATTTTCCTGGCTTTTAAAGTGAATCTCTGTTTCTGGGGTATAGGGGGCTCTATCCCATGTTCTAGTACTGGGAACTAGGAGCCTGGTTACTGGCTTTGTGTGCTATGGCCTCTGGTTCTTTCGGGTAGAAACTATATAATGCTGCAGCTTACCTGGTTCTGAGTTGGTTGATATATGCCAAGGCTGAGGCCAAGTGAAGTCTGAATTTCCCCATGGTTACACTGAAGCACAGAGAGTGAAGTCTGTCTGCTGGGGGTCTCCTTCTCTCCTAGGACTGTGCTAGAGCAAGGGCAGGCTCAGCAGATGGTGGACCCCCATCTGTGCTGTTTGCCTGGTTCCCTTGGCTGTTTTAAGGTACACCTGGAGTACTAGTATTGGAATTTAGCAGCTCCACTCCCCTGTGGCTCAGCATTTCCTGTTGATATGCTGTGGTGGAGTTTGCTGGAATGCCTCTGGTCCTGCACTGGTGCCCTTCAATCAAAACATGAGGGACCCTTCCCTTTGATCTCACTGGACTCTGGAACTGAAAAACTGTTGTACCTCTTGTGCTGGTCCTACTATTCCTGTATTTTTCTTTGGGCAATATTCTCTGGAGTTTCCAAGGTGAACACAGGAGGGTGAGAAAATTTGCTGTCCACTCTGCCATTTTGGCTCCCAGAAGTTCAAGTTGGTGACTTTCAAACATATAGTCTTTGAACTGATAGCTCCAAGAGCAGCCTCTGTTACTGCTGTGACCCCAGGCATCTCTCTCACATAGCTCTGCTGGACTTCTGTAACCCCTGTTTCTTAGGCTTAGCTAAACTATTTATGATTGAAGTAGTAAAAGTTCCATTTAGTTTTCTCACCATCATTAATTGGAACATGTGGTTCTCTTTATCTACCTCAATTTAAAACTTCTATGTATTATCTAAAAAACAAACAATTGCTTAAGCTGACCCACTTGACAAGGATTCAGTTACCTACTGGGGTGGTTTCATTTGGAAGAATTAAGCCAAACCTAGTAATGCCAATACTAAATAATTATGTGTGTTGTCAATTTTTATATTATTCAATAAACTCTGTAGTTAGATCAATTTAGGGTGAAGTTTGGTCTCCAATAGTCAGAAACAAACAATATAACCTCAAATTTTATCAAGAAGAGTTGGATACTACTGAAAAATGACTGAACAACAACAGAGTTCCCCCAGTTTCCCTATACCCTCATAATTCATACATACACACGTGTTATATCCATATACATACATGTAAATGTACATGTAAAATTAAATTTTTAAAATTAGATACAGGTAGCTTTTGTCACCAAAGTTGTTTTCCTCAAGTATAGGATCAATTATGTCACCATTCTTACTCAATAAACTTCAGTGACTACCTATCATCTTGGGGATCATATACAATATTCTGTTTGTTATCAAAACCCTTTATAACTCAGGCCTCTCCCCTCTTTCCAATCTTCTCATACCTTGTTCCCATCCATATACCTTGGATCCAATGGCACTAGTCACCTTGTAGCTCCATCATCAAGGAATTGTCTCATGTCCGGTAATTTTCTTACTCCATCCTTCCTGCCTAGGATGGTCTCCTTCCTAAGCTCTGTCATCAGCTTCCCTGACTTCTTTTAAGTCTCAACCAAAATCCTGTCTTATCTTTTGATTCATTCATCTACTCTTAGTTTTCAACATTAACTTTTATAAAATTTTTATTTTCCCCTTCCCTCTACTCCCCCCTCCCCAAGACATCATGCAATCTGATATATAGGCTATACATGTATTATAATATTAAACATTAAAATCATATTCTACAGGAAGCATTTCCTAACTCTTCTTAATTCTAGTACCTTCCTTTGCTTTATTATTTCCCATTTGTTTTGTATATAGTGTACTAATACATGGTTTGTTTGTTTACTGATTCTACGATTAAATTCTAAGTTCTCTGATGGCAGAGACGATTCTTTTGACTCTTTTTGTATCCACTTAGCAAAGTGGATGGCTCATAGTAGACACTTGATAAGTGTTTGTGTTTCAATGACCACAAGGGTATTTGAATTATTTCTTCTTTAATTAATGCTAGGATAGTATTATAAAATTTGGAGTTTTAAAGTATCAATTGAATCCAACCTCAAACTTTACAAAAGAAGATCTGAAAGTTTTTGGTCACACAGGCATTAAGTTACATAGCTGAAATTCGAGTCTATGTCTGCTAATTCCAGATTAAATGTGCTCTCTATTAGTAAACCTTTCTGACTCTCTGTTGTTGTTTTGAGGACCAACTGATACACGCTATACGCAACTGGCATAACTCCAAAAGGGAAAAAAAAAATCAATGTTAGTTTCTAGTCTACTTGTTTGGGAAAGACTGAGAAGAATGACATTGTTCATCACCCTTGAAGGACCCAACCTTCAGGTTTTCTTCTTTCCAAGTCAGAATGTACAGATAAAGAAAAGACACATAACTCTATGATCTACATTAAATGGCTCAAATGAATTACCAGAGCAATTAAGACTGTTTGACGCTGGATGACAGGAATTATTTATTCCTTTTTCTTCCACCTATTTGATTAATTGTCCTTTCTTTGTTACTTCCCAATCACCCACAACTTCTTGGGTATAGAGTTGAATAATATTTACTTAGATACATTTATTAAAAGTGGAACTCTAAGTTGTTTTTGGTGTTTATAAACTGCTATAGCACTCTGCTAACACTCTTCCCCTCTATTTTCTGAAGCTCTTTTAATATTTTAAGTAATTCAACCCCTCAAATTAAAAGTGTGGTTTAATCTTATGCACCAGGAATGGTTTCTATCTTACCAATTTTTTTTAAATTAGTCATTCAAACAGTTTTAGAAGCATAAGTATATATGGAAATGTATACACAGAAATTCTGAGCGACTTTCTAGGCAATTGTGGATCTGTCATATGTATGCACCAAAGATAAAGATTTTCAGAGGGTGACATATAGGAAACTGCGATTTTAAGTTTAACATAAAATATGGTGTCTGAACAGCCAAATTATTTGTTGAAATTATTCAACAATAAAATGTCATAAAGTATAGAAGACATCCTAATCAATCAAAATTGTTCATTAAAGATTACTAAATTTTATACAACCTTATGATTTACTGTAGGTGTTTAAAGTATCACTAATTTCCATTTTACCCCAATATTTCAAAACTAAAGCTTATTGCTCAGACCTGTTCCACAATAAAACATCTGCACATCACTAAAAATTACCTCAAAATGGCCTTATTTAATTTCCCTGATGTATTAACATGAATATGCAGTAACCCAGAAAGGAATTAAATTGTCATAGCCAAACATACATTACCCTTTTCTTTGCTTTAAGGTTAGATTTTTTCCTTATATGTCCAAGTGATGCTTGGTTGCATGTACTTGGGCCCCAATTCTAAAATCACATTTCTCTTTAAAAATCACATTTCTCCCTAGCCTCGAAATAGTATCTCAGGCAGTTTCTCCCTACAACCTTTATTTCCTTTCCTGCGATAGTAGCCATCTGCACCTATAGACCTCATTAGGCTTAACCAGCTGTGTACTGGGTCATAACAACATTCACTACACACTGATCAATCATATGTATCCTAGACTTGGACATACCTGCAATCCCTTTTTTTTTTTTTTACTTTTTATAAATTTATTTATTTAACTTTTTACATTCATTTTTACAAAATTTGGGGTTCCAAATTTTCTCCCCTTTGTCCCCTCCCCCCACCCCAATACACCAAGCATTCTAATTTCCCCTATCACCAATCTCCCCTCCCTTCTATCATCCCTCCCTTCCTTTGTCCCCATCTTCTCTTTTGTCCTGTGGGGCCAGATAACTTTCTACTCCCCATTACCTGTATTTCTTATTTCCTAGTAGCAAGAACAATACTCGACAGTTGTTCCTAAAGCTTTGAGTTCCAACTTCTCCCTATTCCACCCTCTCTACCCATTCCCTTTGGGGAGGCAGACAATTCAGTATAGGCCATATCTGTGTAGTTTTACAAATGACTTCAATAATAGTCATGTTGTGTAAGACTAACTATATTTCCCTCCATCCTATCCTGCCCCCCATTGCTTCTATTCTCTCTTTTGATCCTGTCCCTCCCCAAGAGTGTTGATTTCAAATTGATCCCTCCTCTCATTGCCCTCCCTTCCATCATCCCCCACATCCTGCTTATTCCTTTCTTCCCCACTTTCATGTATTGTAATATAGGTCTTCATACCAAAATGAGTGTGAATTTTATTCCTTCCTTTATTCGACTGTGATGAGAGTTAACTACATGTTTTTCTCTCACCTCTCCTCTTTTTCCCTCCACTAAAAAGTCTCCTACCTGCCTCTTCTATGAGAGATAATTTGCCCCATTCCATTTCTCCCTCTCTCCTCCCAATACATTTCTCTCTCAACACTTAACTTCATTTTTTTAAGATATGATCCCATCTTATTCAATTCACTCTGTGTTCTCTGTCTCTGTGTGTGCTTGCATGTGTGTATGTGTGCACATATGGGTGTGTGTGCTTGTGTGTGTAATCCCTCCCAGATACTGAAAAGTTTCAAGAATTACAAATATTGTCTTTCCATGTAGGAATATAAACAGTTCAACTTTAGTAAGTCCCTTATGACTTCTCTTTGCTGTTTACCTTTTCATGTTTCTCTTCATTCTTGTGTTTGAAAGTCAAATTTTCTTTTCAGCTTTGGTCTTTTCATCAAGAATGCTTGAAAGTCCTCTATTTCATTGAAAGACCATTTTTTTCCCTGAAGTATTATACCCAGTTTTGCTGAGTAGGTGATTCTTTGTTTTAGTCCTAGTTCCTTTGACTGCTGGAATATCCTATTCCACGCCCTTCTATCCGTTAATGTAAAAGCTGCTAGACCTTGTGTTATCCTGATAGTATTTCCACATTACTTGAATTGTTTCTTGCTAGCTGCTTGCAATATTTTCTCCTTGACCTGGGAATTCCAGAATTTGGTCACAATGTTCCTAGGAGTTTCTCTTTTTGATATCTTTCAGGTGGTGATCAGTGGATTCCTTGAATACTATTTTGCCCTCTGGTTCTAGAATCTCAGGGCAGTTTTCCTTGATAATTTCATGAAAGATGATGTCTAGGCTCTTTTTTTGATCATGGCTTTCAGGTAGTCCCATAATTTTTAAATTGTCTCTCCTGGATCTATTTTCCAGGTCAGTTGTTTTTCCAATGAGATATTTCACCTTATCTTCCATTTTTTTGTTCTTTTGGTTTTGTTCTGTGATTTCTTGGTTTCTCATAAAATCATTAGCCTCCATCTTTTCCATTCTAATTTTGAGAGAACTATTTTCTTCAGTGAGCTTTTGAGCCTCTTTTTCCATTTGGCGAATTCTGCTTTTGAAAGCATTCTTCTCCTCATTGGCTTTTTGAACCTCTTTTTCCAATTGAGTTAGCGTATTTTTCAAGGTGTTATTTTCTTCAGCATTTTTTGAGTCTCCTTTAGCAAGGTGTTGACCCACTTTTCATGCTTATCTTGCATCTCTGTCATTTCTCTTCTCAGTTTTTCCTCCACCTCTCTAACTTGATTTTCAAAATTCTTTTTGAGCTCTTTCATGGCCTGAGCCCATTGAATATCTTTTTTGGATGTTTGAGATATAGAAGCCTTGACTTCTATGTCTTTCCCTGATGGTAGCAATTGTTCTTCCTCATCTGAAAGGAGGGGAGGAGATTTATGTTCCCCTAGAAAGTAACTTTCTCTGGTCTTATTTTTTTCCCTTTTTTAAGCATTTTCCCAGCCAGTTACTTGACTTCTGAGTTTCCTTTCCACACCCACCTTGCCTCCAGATCTGCCCAGCTAGTACTTGGGGTCTGAGATTCAAATGCTGTTTCCCAGCCTCAGAACTTTCAGTGGGGGCAGGGCTGCTATTCAGTGTGAGATTAAGTTCAGCTGCTGGTATGGGGGCTGGGTTGCTGCACGGGGCTCAGTTCCCTCAGGGGGTTTATGTGGAGACCTTCAATAATGGATCCAAGCTCCTGTCTGCTTTGTGAGCCCCTGTCCACTGTTGCCCCTCCGAGGAGGCCTGAGTTATGGAGACACCCTGCTCCCCTCTTGGCCAGCCAAAAAGGCTATCTCACTGTCCTTTGCTCCTGTGGGTGGAGGGACCTGTGTGGCCAGCTGCTGGAGATTCTGTCCCTGAAGCCTGCTCAGATCTTCTCCTCTCAGTGCTGTGTGGCCAAGACAGGGCTGGGCTCTTCTCTGGGTCTGGTGCAGGATGGACCTTTGGTGTTGGTTTTTCAGGTCTCTCTGGAACAGAAATCTCCTCCACTCCAATGTTCTGTTGCCTCTGCTGCTCCAGAATTTGTTGGGAGTTATTTTTTTCTGGATATTTTATGGGCTGTGGGTTAGGAGCTAGCATATGTGTCTTTCTACTCCACTGTCTTGGCTCCTCCCCTGTACTCCCTTTACATTAATCTTGTCTAACAAGACCTTTATGAGAGAAGACTGGTTTTTCCTGGTCAGCCCTGACTGTTGGTTGACTTAATGACATTTCAGACCTAAAACCACACTTCCAGGTAACCTCCACCTTGGACGATTTCCCAATAAATTTTGGGTAAAATACCTGAGCAGGAGATAGCAAAAGTGCATGTTTCTTTAAGAATGGACCACTTCTTAACTACTCCCTAATCCTACCCCAAAGCCCCTAGTTAGCATATTTGGCACAAGTGATACTATAGAATATCCTATATAAATTTTCCCTGTACCCCTCTAAGGTTGCAGGTTCCCTAAGAACTCTTGTCGACTGAAAAGCATAATAAATCTTTATCGTGACTTCAACAATGCTTGAGTTCATTAATTCTTCTCCAGATGACTTGCCCCTTGGACCCTGGTCTTGTGGGGGTCTCATACCCCCTTTCCAAAGCTCATCACAAGTATGTATGGAAACATTAAATGACAACTTTATAAGCTGTTTCCTATAAAAAGTGATCCATGTATATCTCAAAAAGAGGTATTGTCAAAATTAATGTCTTAAAATAGAATTCATCTTTATAATTCATTTGTCTACAGTATGATCTTCTGAGTCTCCCAGAACCTTTCCATAATTTACTATACATTTTTTCTTGTATGACTTTACAGCAAATGGACTATTAAAATTGTCCAATGAAAATAAGAATATATTTAGTGAGTTTTTTAAAATAGTTATCATGATTTAAAGCCTGACATTTGAGAAACATTTATTGAATTCAATATAGCAGCACTATAATGACTTATTTCTGTAATCAAATGTAATGTACTTTTCACATCCCCATAATCAATTTGTGCATTTTCAATTAATACAAGATTGTTCCATAGTGTCCGACTTTTCATGGCCCCATTTGGTGTTTTCTTGGCAGAGGTATTGGAGTGATTTGCCATTTCCTCTTGAGCTCATTTTACAGATGAGGAAATTGATGCAAATAGGGTTAAGTAACATGCCCAGGATCACACAACTAGTAAGTGTCTGAGGCTACATTTGAATTCAAGAAGATGAGTCTTTCTGACTCCAGACCTAGCAATCTTTCCACTGTGCCACCAAGCTGCCAAAATATGCATATACATAGATTTTTTAAAAAACAGTTATCTTTCTTAGGTCCTCTCTGAGTGATATTAAAAAAGGTGATGTGCATAATTTCCTGCATGATTTATATTTCTTTATTTAACAGTTATTCAGTGAATGTTTACCACATATAAGGCATTGTACAAAATTATCCTAGAAACTCCACCAGTTTTCCCTTAAAATTTTCCCTGTGGGAGACAACTGCAACTCATACTATAATCTTAATAAATTTTTATTTAGTAATTGTTTAATGTACAGTCATCAAACAGTTTGGTGAGGTAGAAAGTAGACTAGGATTTGAACAAGGTTGGATGATCAGTAAGTTTTCTTATAAGACATTACATTTCAGCCTTGAAGGAACAATCAAACAAAAATCATTTTCTCATTGCCCATTACTAGCCAAGCATGTTACTAAGTGTTGGGGATATAAATATAAGAATGCAATAATCATTATCCCTGAGGAGATTACATTCCACCAAGGGAGATAAGAACACACACATATATACACACACACACACAATCAATATATAGATTAGATTGGATTCCCGTGATTAAATATGGGGGAAAATTGTAAAGTAGAGAATTCCAGGCAGCTGAAATAACATAAGCAAAGATATAGAGAAAGAAAAAAAAAGTAGAATATACTTGGAGAACAACAGATAGATCAATTTAACTGGAGGTTTAAGAGTATTTGGAGATAAATCTGAAAACCTAGATTATGCTAGACTATCAAAAGTTTGAGTGACAGAATGGAGAGTTTAGTCCTTTTCATTTGTGAGAGAACAATTTCTTGTACATTTGACTCAGTTCTCTATATATTTTAGAAATGAGGCCTTTATCACAGATGCTACTTGAAAAAAATCTTTCCCAGTTTTCTGCTTCCCTCCTAATCTTGGTTGCATTAGGTTTGTGCAAAAACTTTTGAATTTAATGTAAACAAATTATCCATTTTCCACTTCATAATGTTCTCTGTCTCTTGTTTACTCAACAATGTCTCCATTGTCCATAAATCTGACAAATACATTATTCCTTGCTCCCCTAATTTGCTTGTAGTATCAGTCTTTTTATCTAGATCATGTATCCATTTGGAATTTATTCTTGTGTACAGAGATAGGCATTAGTCTATGCCTAGTTTCTCCCAAACTGCTGTTCAGTTTTCCCAGCAATTTTTATCAAACAGTGAGTTCTTATCCCAGAAGCTGGGGTCCTTGTGTTTATCAAACAGTAGATTGCTATATTCATTGACTACCATGTCTTGAGTACCTAACTTATTCCACTGGTCTACCTCTCTTTTTCTTAGGCAATACCAAGCAGTTTTGATGATTGCTGCTTTAAGATACAATTTGAGATCTGGTAGGGTTAGGTGATGTTCCCTGTCATTTCTTTTCATTAGTTCCCTTGATGCTCTGTATCTTTTGTTCTTCCAGATGAATTTTGATATTATTTTTTCTAGCTCTAGAAAATAATTATCTGGTATTTTGATTGATATGGCACTGAATAGGCAAACTGATTTATATAGAGATTGTCATTCTTATTCTATTAGCTCATCCTACCCACAAGCAACTGATGTTTTTCCACTTCCTTAAATCTGACTTAATTTGTGTGAAAAGTGCTTTGTAAGTGTGCTCATATACTCTCTGAGTTTGTTTTGGCAGGTTGATTCCCAGATATTTTATAGTGTCTATTGTAGCTGTAAATGGGATTTCTCTTTCTATCTCTTGCTGTTGAGAACAATTTCTTAATGTGGATATTTTAGAAGAAAGACAAATATGATAAACAATTTTTGAGGAAATTATTTTATATATTAAATGCTTGTGATTTATTAAAGGTGACTACAAGAATATTTAAGGTCAAAATCTGACAAAGTTTAAGTATGAAACTAGGTTCTATAGCTAGTGATGTAATGGATAGAGTGTTGGATTTGGAATGAGGAATATCTGAGTTTGAATGCTGCCTCTGTCAGTTATTAATTATATATTCTTGGGTAAATCATTTAACCTTTCTCATTTTTAGCTGACTCATCTTTAAAATGAGGATATAATAACACTCACTGTATAGGTTTGTTGTGAAAATAAGTTAAGATGACATGAAAAGTGTTTTCAGACCTTGAAATGCTATATAAATTATTACTATTCTCATTTTAATACAATTAATACATTTAATACAGTAATAAAGTCAATTTTAGGACTGTATCTTGAAAAGATCATACAAATGGGAAAAGGACCTATATGTACAAAAAATATTTATAGCAAAACTCTTTTAGTGGTGGCAAAGATTTGGAAACTGAGGGGATGCCCTTCTATTGGGCAATGGTTCAACAAGTTGTGGTATGTGAATGTAATGGAATACTATTGTGCTGTAAGAAGTAATGAGCAGGCAGAATTCAAAAAAACCTGGAAAGATTTATATTAACTGATGCTGAGTGAGGGGAGCAGAACCAGGAGAGCATTGTACAGAGTTATAGCCACATTGATAGACTTGACTCTTCGCAACAATGCAAGGTTCTAAGACAACTCCAAGAGGAAAATGCTATCCATATCCAGGGAAAGGATTATGGAGTCTGAATGCAGATTGACGCATACTATTTCTTGTCTCTTTTCTTTTTGTATTTGTTTCTTCTTTCTTGTGGTTCATTCTATTGGTTATAATTCTTCTTTACAACATGAATTATGTGAAAATATGTTTAATATGGATGTTTATATATAATGTATAATGTCTATATCAGATTGCATACTGTCTTCGGAAAGGCGAGAGAAAGAAGGGGAAGAAAATGTAAAACTCTAAAATTTGTGGAACTGAATGCTTTAAATGAAAGAATAAATAATTTTTAAAAAATAAAGTCAACTTAATTACAAAACAAATTTAGAATTACATCTTTAATAAACACAAAACAATAAGTTACCATTGTGTAATCTAATAATGATAATGATGATGATGATCTACTAATTCTCATCCAATATTGAAGAAATGTAAACAAAACCAAATTAAATTTAAAAATATATATATTATTTATTAGGCTAGGCTCTATGCATATGTATTGTATGTGTGTGTATACATATTCAGACATATACACACAAACACAAACAATGAAATATGTATTTTGCCAAATATATATATTTGGAGAGAGAGAGACATTTATGTATATGAATTTCTCCTCCGCTCTTTACAAAAAAGAATTAACATAATTATAAATTGTTCTCTCATATTTCTATATATGATTCCTAAAGAATAAGCTGTGAAAAATAATATCAATTGAAATTATCAATTTAAATAAAGTAGATATCTTTTTAAGTTGGTCATGAAGCTGATTTTGAAAAAGAAACATATATAAGGCATGCATAATTCATTTTTATACTATATAAATTGTTTAAATGAAAAAAGAATGGAAATGTTTGTAGACATTCCCTGATTATGTGATAAAATAATAGAATTTAGAACTGGCTGGAAAGTTCAAGATATTCTACTCCAATTGTATCATTTAATTGATGAGGCACCGGAGCAAAGTGATAAAGAAAAGGTCCCATTAATGTGAGGAGCAAAACAACAGAAAATACACAGACCTGGGTTCAAACTCATAGCTCCATTCCCCATACTACGTTCTGTGTGCCATTCTAGTTAGCAAAATTTTTAAATTTAATCAAGACACAAAGGCACATGCATAAGTTGTAAATGACTCCAATAAATTGTAGAGTGTGCTATGGAAATTTCAATTCAGTCACAGAACCAAGCGTGACAAATGGACCATACTACTGGCAGTTCTTCCTGTCCACCAAATATTGCTAACTGAGGAAAATATATTGTCTAAAATAAGACTCTATCATATACACCTTTCCTACTCTCTCACTATTTTCTAATCAATAGCCAGTCAACAATACATGTTTAAAATCAAAATATCCTTGCCCTCAGTTCACTGCTAGAACTCAGGGACCTTTGACACAAAATGGCATAGGACCCAGATGACAAGATAAAAAGAACTTGACAGATTCATGGTAAAATTCACATGATTTAAAAGTCTATATATCCCTTTTAAAATTGCTAAATATACATATCACAGGTCTTGTCAATCCTCACATTAGAAAAACAGTTGTTACTCATAATTTTCCTATTTCTTTTAAAGATACCAGTTGCCTACCTGTGTCATTGGATCAGATGTGGAAACATCTTAGACTCCTTTTTTTCTCCACATTTGGTGGGTTTTCTCAGTTTTTTTTTATGTTATGCATTGCCTATTCTATACAAACACAAAGAAAACAATTTTGAGGCATGGTTCTATAACAGATCCCATGGACAAAAGAGAAAATATAGTGAATATCTAGTAGAGAAGAATAATCAATCAGACATCAAGTAAAAGAGCTCAAAGCTGTGAAGATATGATTCTTAAGCTGAAAAACAAGATTTAGTATGCTACTGGAAAGACTCTAAAAAATTTTACAGACATAAGTATAATTCCAGGTAAAACATAGATAAATCAAATAACTATGTAGGAGAGATAGGTCAGGGAAGGCTTCATGGAAGAGATGGTACCTGAAATAAATATTGATGAAAGGAAAATATTTGTTCTCACAAGTAAGGAAGGAATGAATGTATCATAGCCATAGAAGATGATTTGTGCTAAGCCACCATGGGAAAAAGTTTAATGACAACTTAAATTAAAAATCAAATCAAAACAAACAAATAAATAAAACAGTCAGTTGTCATTTGGATAACACATATACCATACAATGATGTGCTACATGAATAATCTGGAAATGTTGGTTAAAGTCAGATTATGAAGTTCCCTACATTCCAGCCAACAGAGTTTATATCTATTCCTAGAGACCACAATGATGATTTGAATTTTTTTGAGGAGTCTATTTACACACACACACACACACACACACACACACACACACACACGATAACATTATAAATACAGTTGCAAAATATTTTTACAGAAATAAAGAATAATAATTGAATATATGTTATTTATTAAACATTGGATCTTGCCAAAATAATAAAAAGATACTAATTTATTTACAAATTAAGTCCTATGTCCTTCAAACTCTTAAGAAATTATACTTTACAGGAAAATGGCAAGAAAATTCATCTGGAGGATGATTCTCCTCTTTGATGGTTCTTTATTCTGGACATGCCTGCTAGCCACAGGTATCCCACAGGGTTCTGCTCTGAGACTTCTTCTCTGTAATATTTCACTTGGTAACCTAATTGGCTTCCATGGATTCATGATGATCTTTATACTGATGATTCTAAAATCTTATCTAACCCTAATCTCTCTTCTGACCTTAAAGCTCACATTTCCAACTGCCTATTGGACATCTTAAGCCAGATTTCCTATAAACATTTTAAACTCAACATGTACAAAACTAAACTTATTATCTTTCACCCTTCCATGTCCATATTGCCTCCATAAAATCTTTTACTTCCCTAAAATCTTTTACATATTTTCCCATTCTTTCCTCTACTATTGTCATCAGCAGATACTGTAAGTGCAAGCAAGATGGAATTTTTGTTATTTTCTTTTTGGAGTTCAGTTACCCAGGCTCAAGCTAAATTGCAAACATTTGAATGATTGATTTCCTTTGAACCCTGTTAATTCACAGCTATGCTGAGTCATATAATTTCATGCCTACTGACTCTGAGTCAACCAGGAACCAAATCTTCATTATATATTTTGGGAGGTTGGAATTTTGTTTTGGGGGTTTGCTCATCATAAGGATCTTTTGATTCCCTGGACAGAACTCTTTTAAGAGCCCAAAATTACTCAGATATTGGTGCTCTCCTGGTTTCGTGGTATATGTCGGTGGTTATATTACTTTGTTCAGACAGTTGAAGCCCTGTCTGTTGAATCCCTGTGCTCATTTCTCTGCTTGTATTTTCTATACTCACTTCTTTCCATGTACATGTTTAATTAAAGTAAGATTCTTAACCCTTTCAAAGCTATCTTTCCTTTAGAAAAACATATCAAAGAACCTGTGCTAGTAGCCCACCCTGTGTGCTATCATATTTGCTAATATAATATAGACCCCCATTACCTCATGTCTGGACTACTGCAATAACTTCCTGGTTGATTTCCCTACCATATCTTTTCCCCCTCCAGTCCATTATAGTCTCATCTGTCAAAGTTATCATCTTAAGGTGCAGATCTGAATATGTCACCACCACTTCTCTCTAACACTTTCCCAACATCTTAAGAAACTTCATGGACTCCCTTATCATCTCCAGCATTAAATATAAAATCTTTTGTTTGGTGTTCAAAACTCTATATAACAACTCACACATTTTTAATCTTCTTATACCTTTACCCCCTTCCCTCTTTACTCCGTGATACGGTGACACTGAACTCCTTGATATTTTTCAAAGAAGACACTCCATCCCCTGATTCTAAGCCTTTTCCCTGGTTTTTCCCTATTCCTGGAATTCTCTTCCTCCTCATTTCTATCTCATTCTTTTTTCAAGTCCTAGCTAAAATATGAAGCCTTTCTCACCATTCTTAGTTGTAAAACATTCCCTCTGTTGATCATTTCCAGTGCATCTTGTACACGGCTTGTTTGTATGCAGTTGATTGTATATGTGTCCCCCTTCCCCTCATGTCCATTACACTGTGAAATTCTTGATAACAGGGACTGTCTTTTGCCTTTATTTCTATCCAGTGCTTAACATAGTACTTGGCATACAATAAGAACTTAGTAAATACTATTGACATTTGACTTCTTGACTTATCCAATACATTTGATACTATTGATCAAATGACTTAAGATATGTAAACTTATTTGCAAACTTAAAGTGATATATAAGCATTGTTGTTGTTGTTTTTATCAATAGTACTTTCACTTGACTGAATCAACACAAAGTGCCTCATTGAATATTTTTTAGGATATACTTCGGCTATTACAAAAAAAAAAAAAATACTAACCCTCCTTTTGTCAACACTTGAATGACTTAAGAGTGTCTTATTTTGTTCCAGTGAAAACCTACAAACCACTAGACAACTGGTCCAAGGCAGGTATACCTCAAAACAAGTGCTCGTTGGTTGGCCCACTGACGTAGTAGTATTGTGTTGGATGAACTCAAGAAAATCAGTTATTACAGTAAAGATTCCCTATTGGATAAAAATATAGGAAACTGGGAAATCTAGCAGAAAATAAGAATGAGCTAATATCATACACAGTATAATATAATAATTTCTGAACAGATAAGTGTTCATGAAAGTCATGTCAGAAAGTATTTAGTAAAATGAAAATGTCTCATCTTTTTTTAAGGGAGAAATATAGAAGTTACTTATCATATGTGGTGTAGAAGGAATATTCTTTACTGCACAAGGATTAGAGATGATCTTAGTAAAGGAACCAACAATTTCAATTTCATAAAACTGAGAAGATTTTGTGTAAAGAAAATTAATTCAGGTAAATTTAGAAGTGAAGGAATTAATTAGGGAAATAGTACATTAACCACAAACATCACCAATAAAATTTCAATAGCCATTATGTGTATTTATATCACAACTGGTAAAAGAGAGTTTTCAGAAGAAGACATGTAAACTACCAACAGCCATGTAAAAGTATGTTCAAAATCAATGAAAATAAGAAAAATGCAGGTTAAAACAACTCTGAGGTTCCCTTATTAGTCTTCTGATTACTGAAGATGATAAAAGATGGAAATTCAAGTGCCAGACAGGCTATGGGAAGAGAGGCATAGTTATTCCTGTTTATTGAAGCTATAAACTAGCCCACATCTTCTGAAAAAAAAAAAACTACTACCAATTAAAATAAAAAATCACTAAAATGTTCATACTCTTTGACACAGAAATATTGTAGGTCAAATACCACAAAGACATAAAAGATAGCGACATAAAAGTCCAATAAATCCAAAAAAAATTATACTGCTATTTTTTTCTTGTAGCAAAGAATTTACAGCATTTGTGATTTCATCATTTGATGACCTGCTGAATAAATTGTGGCATAAGAATATTATTTCTTTATCAGAAATAATGAATACAGAAGATTTTTTTTTAAAATCTTTCTAAGATTTGCATGACTTAATTCAGAGTATAAAAGAGTAATTTACACAAAGATTATAATAATGTAAAAGAAAACAAATTTGAAATAATTTTGAAAATATTGGGAATTCTGATAATGCAGTGCCCAAACATGACTTAACAAGACTGAGAATGTATTTTGATGTCTCTTGGCATGGACTAACGGTATGCAATGGGGATAATGGCATGCCTAATGTTTTTATTTTTGCTTCCCCATACCTGTTACAAAAGGAGGGTTCTGTGGGGAGTGGCACACACATATAACTTATCACTCCTTGCTAAATCATAACCCTGTTGACAGCAGAGATGTTTTCTGTAATTATCATCATTTGCTCAGGAGAATCATACATTTGTGCTTTGTAAATTCTTCATAATTCATAAATATATTTTTCTTTCATAAAAAGCCTAGGATGTGGAAATTCTCAAGAGTTTAAAGAGTGCAAATGGATACCAAAGTCCTCTATCAGATTAATGATTAGCAAGCACTTGCCTTCACTAGATAGTGATATGGGGAAAATCCTTCTGGGATTAGACAGTCTTCAAAGGTTAGCATTGTACTTGAATTCTGCTCATTACAATAATTGCAGTAATTTATTCCTTTTGCTTTTATGCTGTACTAATTGTATTTTAACAGGAAAAATGTTCAGGGAATGAACATTCACCAAATGTTTAACATTTCTTCCTCCTTAAAATTTTTATCACATTATTGGAGAAATAAAGAACATGATTTCTAAGAAAATCAAGTTATTAATAACCACTTGATTATACAAGTAATTCACTGGCACTTTTGCTAGATCTTTTTCTTTATATAAAATGCATCTTGGTCATAATCAAATGGCTAACAGGACTGGTAACTAAGTATGTTTCAAAGTACATACTACTTGATTTATTTGCAGTGCTTGAAAATCTAATAACTTTAAAATTTTTATCAGAATTAAAGGCATAGATTTAACTTGTTTTGGAAATATTTTGGAACATGGAAACTAAAAGAGTCAGAAAAATGTTTTTTTTTAAATAACAATAAAGAAGACCTATTTATATTTCTTGTCAATGAATCATCAGTCATTATTCAGAAAATTTACTCCAGGAAAAATTTATTTAATTCCACTCTCTTATGAAATAGCTCTTGGGTAGAAAATGGTTCTCTATTTTTTTTTTATAAATCTGGGAACTTTTGTAAAAAAAATGACTTAAAATCTACATGTCATATTTTTATATAAAATGTGAAAATCACCCTACTGTTATTCTCTTTGTCATTAATGTTATGATTCCAACTAAGCCCTCTGTTTGTATTATAGAATTTTAACTTGGTCATTAGAAGCTGAATTCAATGAAAACTTTCAGACCTGTTCTACTAGTGAAAATATATTTTGCAATGTCATTAGCTCTGAAAAAAGATATTACTAGTTGGTGAAGAACAAGGTAGAGATAAAAATCTTGTGATTTTTTTTTTTTTATCATATTGGGATTTAAACAATCTGGGTTTTTTGGTCTAAGTAGAACAACAATCAATTGTTAGGGATAACTCCAAGAGTACCATCAGTAATACTCATATGCATATTGTAAGTTAAACACACATTTGTGAGCTAGAATACTGTGATGATAACATTGTTTCTGTAGGAAAATTGATTGCAAACTCCAAAAAATGCACATGTAAAAGATTTTTCTTATCCATACCTGATTAATACCTATATTCTAAGAGGAAGAGTTGGCTCTTCTTTTCAAATTTAACTTCTTTTTTTTATCTCTGTATTCCCTTCCAAGGAGGCAAAATGATAAGGATGAAAATGCATTGAATTTATAATTGGAGGAAATGGATTTGGATTCTGTGTTACTAGTAAACTGTGGGGTTTGGAAAAGTTACTCCCCTTCTCTGACTTGGAGCCCATTCATGTGCAAAATAAAGACCTTGAATTCTACCTTCTCTAAATTGCCTGCCTTCCCTAGATCAGTGATCTCATTATCTCTACATGCTCTTACCCTATCAACTATTTTTTCTCTTTCCTCTTCAATATCTCTCCTGATTTCTTTTGCTTAGCCTAAAAAAGTACTGGGGTCATAGGAACATTGAATCATTATGTCTATGAACTAACAAGCACCCAGCAAATCATCTGATAATCCAATCTTTTGATTCTACAAATAGAGGTCAAAAGATGTTAAGTGATTTTCAAAGCATACAATAAGGAGATATATGAACCCAGATCTTTTGACTTTGAATCCAGTGATCTTTCCACTTTTCTACTCCAAAAACAAAAGCAAATAAAAACATCAAATCAAGCAGGACTCATATGGCAAGTTAGCAGCAGGTCTTGGGATTTATTGAATTGGCAGCAGCGACAACTTCTAAGGTGTGCTTGGTGCACAGATAGTAAGGTAGTCAGAGAAATGATCAGAAGGACAATATAGGGAACCCTCTGATGGCAAGACTCTGTTGCTACCCATATAGGGATCCAAGGTTCAGACCTGAATCATAGTCCCAGGGCAAGGAGGAGTATAAGTGCCTAAGAGCTCACAAGTGAAGGGGAAAAAAGGATCTCTGGTCACAGTTTCAGGGAAGGAAAGAGTGTTTGAGGTCACTTTGATGCAACAATCCTGCTATCAAGTCTCTATCCCAAAGAGATCAAAGAAAAAGGAAAGGGTTCTATACGCACAAAAATATTTCTAACAGTTTTTTTTTTTTTTGTGGTGGTAAAGAATTAGAAAATGAGGGGATGCTCATCAATTGTGGAATGACTGAAAAAGCAGTTGAATAGCGTTGTGACAGAATATTTTGCTATGAGAAATAAAGAGCAACGTGCTTTCAGAAAAAAAAAAAAACTGTAAAGACTCACAGAGAAAGATTCAAGACAAGTCTTAAGGACCCAGGAAGAAAAATGCTATTCATCCTCACAGAAAAAAATGGAGGGAGTCTGAATGCAGAACAAAGCATGCTATTTTTTTACTTTCATTATTTTTGTGTTTTTTCTCAACATAACTAATAATTCCATAATAGTTTTGCATAACCACACGTGTAATCTACATCAAATTGCTTGCTTTCTGAATGGGGGTGGAAGAGCAGAGAGAAAGGAAGGAGAGAACTTGGAACTCAATTTAAAAAATATTAAAAATTATTTTGGCATGTAATTGGAAAAATATATTACTTAATTTAAAAAGCAGAAAGTAATCCCCTACTTTATCATATGCAGTAAATGGTCATCCAGTTTTTGTGTGATGACTTCTGTTGAGGGGGAGACCCACCCTGTCTCAAAAATTAACAACAGTAGCAGAAACAATAGAACTATAAACAATAACAACTCATATTTATATAGCACTTACTATGTTTCAGACTATATGCTAATTGCTTATTCTGCAATTTGATCCTCAGAACAACCCTATTATTGAGCTACTTGTCTCGAGATAGGCAATTCCACTTTTGGATAACCCTGTTTGTTAAAAGTTTCCCACTCCACCCCACCCTATACTTGTTTTCAGACATTCAATAACAAATCCAGTGTAGTAAGTATTAAATATATTTATATGGTATTGGGTTGAATAAATTTTAGAGGGAATGATTATATTTTTAAAAAATAAGGAAAGCTTTTATTTTGAAAAAAAATCAATTTGATCTTGTTCATAACACTTCAGTGATATTGCAACATTTGCTTTGGGCACTACAGAGTTTTATATAATATTAATCTATTATAAAATTAGTGGAAAAATTAATTCAAAAGTCATTACCATACCACCTTTCACTTATGTAGTATTTCTTGTTTTCAAAGCATTTTTATGTTTATCATGATAGATTCTCACAGCAATGTCATAAATAACTTAGTCTCATTTTAGAAATAAAGAATAGAGGAAAAGACTAATTTGTCTAAGCATTCATGATTGCTCAGTAATTCTTATTCTTAACAAGTTCTTACTCAATATGGCAGCACCGTTCCTTTTCATCTTTACTGCACACTCACTAGACCCCTCACTCGCACCATCTGTCCCACAGTTGCTGAGCATAACACATTGGAATGGTCACTGGATTTGAAGTTGAGATGTAAATCACATTTTCACTGTGCCATTTACTACCTGTAAAATTGGGAAAATTTTTTCACTGAGTCTTAGTTTTCTCATCCATCAAGTCAAACATTAGATCACATCAAATAGACTTTGCCATTCTAATATATGACTCTGTGAGGTATACTCTCTAGTCAAAATGAATTCCTCACTGTATTCTGTAATTTCCCCATTCTTGTGCTCATGTGATCCTTTCTATGTATATTGTCTCAACCCCATTTGTAGGTGTTCAAATCTTACTCATGCTTGAAGAAATAGATGCAGTGCCACCTTTTCCAAGAAACTTTGCTTTATTGCTACCACAAAATCGCCTTCCTTCTTCAAATGTCACAAAACGTGTTTTTTTTTACCTTAGCCCATATGCGGATTTATTAAGATAATTCTTATTCAGAAGTGTGTTGGCTTACATGACTTCTGATGTTGCTTTTCATTTTAAGGTCTTATGCTTCTGATTCCATATTAGGAACTTGTGTTCTATTTTGCATTCTACTTATTTATGTACACATCATTTCATTTCCTAAAATTTTAAGAGTAATGAGGACAGGAACCAGGTCTGAGTCCAGGACTCTACTTTTTAAATACTAGGTGCTTAATACATTTTTTAGTTTCATTTGGTTTAATGGGATTCTTTTGACTCTTAGAATGATCCTGAATTAGTTAATGCTGTGTTGCAAATCCTGATTACTCAACAGTTTACATGGATAAGTTGAAACTACTTAAATTTTATTCATTCATTAATTGATATTAAGATTTAATATTCAGAATAGCTTCTTCAATTGTGAATAGGTAATCATCTGTCCTTTAAAAAATTCAAAGTCATGTATATGCCACAGATATATAGGTATGTGTGCGTATGATAAAACAAATAGATGATTATCAGAAGAGATAAAATGAGGTTGAAAAACATTAGGTATGTGATGATTACATTGTAGTTAAAGGCTTTATATATGGAGTGGATAAAAGCAGACTGAAAAACTGTTTCTGTTCAGGTTTCTTCTTATTGTTTTATGACTGGATTAAAATAAAGATAAGAACATATCTAAAGCAATAAATCCTGAACTTTGATAAGAAAGACTTTCACATCAGAAATAATGTAAACTGGTGGCTGGATCTATATTAGCTTGCTATATCATTTATTCCTTTAATTTTTTGCTAGAAAACTTTTTTTCTTTTTTGGGAGGGACGTCTCACACATGGTTATTATAAAATATAGGTTATTTTCAGAGAGAGAGCTGTAGAAAGAAGGCTGGGTTTGGAGTTTTTGGACCTCAGTTAAAATCCTGACTATCTTTTACAAAATGGATAACTTCTGGAAAGATATTCCCTCTCTTTGAGCCCTTTATTTCTTCATTTGTTAAATTAGAACAAGGAAGATAATTTTTAAAGGTCTTTCCAGGTCCAAGTCTGTGACATTTACGACTCCTAGGACAAAATTTATTTATTGATGAATTTTTCAACATTTACATGTGTGCTAAAAATGGATAGAACCAACAGAGAGGCATCTGTGAGTTCATTAGGTCTAAAATGAAGCCCATTGACACTTTTTAAAAAAGAGCCTTCTATTAGACGACTGGGAAATAAAATAATAGTAAGATATTAACATATTGCCTCAAGGCTACCATAGAACTGTCCCCATATTCCCATGATATCAGTCCTATAAGTATTATTATTCATGGTTTAAGCTATGCATAAGGAATGAAGGTGAATTGCGCCTAGATACATCTAACTGCAAGTCTAAAACGCATATCCTCATTTCTGCTTCATCAGTGCAGCTTGGATAATGTATCGCCAAGACAGGATCCTTGCCTAACTGCATGTGAACTGCTTAAGTAGAAGAGAATACAAATCAACATACAAAACTCAAAGAAAATGTCAACACATTTAGAAAGATTTTCTAAAAATATGTGCAAATGTATAAATAAATAATACTAAAGAATAGGGGGAAGCCCTAATTAGAAGTTGTAATATCTGAAAGATAATTAGATAGTTATTTTCAGATGACCTGAGTAATTAGAAACAAAGCATTTTTTTTTCTTATTCAAACTCTTAATTGTAGAATGAGATCAAATATCTTTGGATATTCACATAAATTTTTAAACCTAGAGCCTTAGTCCTGACTACTTACCAGCTAAACACTGTAAAATGTCCTATATTACTAGACAGAATTAGTTAATCTTTAATGTGATCTTAATTGGTTAAAAATAAATGGGATTGTTAAGTGAATCTTCTTCACTGAATAATTAAATACACTTAGGGGAAATTCAATAAAATTGGCATATCCTTGGTGCCAGCATCTCTTACAAAACTTTGAAGCTGTAAATACTGGGGTCATATTACATTGCAAGATGCTGAAAAGTGCTGGGATATTAGGGATAAATCCTGAGGGCTGTCACAGAACCAGAGTCAAGTGTCAGAAACCATAAACCTCCAGTGTCAGTGACTAGAGGTAATGACTACTGCTTTTGAAGCAGTGTTATGAATGATTTCTTCCTGCTCTGTGTAAGCACAAAAGAGACCAAATAGATTTTTGTGGGTATATGTAGAGAATTAGAACATGTGATATTAGTCAGTACAATGGATGGCATTCTCACTATGACAGAAAATTGAGAACTCTTCCTAATAAAAATCAAAGGTTGAATCAGAAAAAAAAAATACTAATCATAAAACCCATAGCTGAGGGTTAAAGGCAGCTAGGTGGTATATTGTATAAGAGTGTTGAACTTGATTAGTGTCAGGAAGGCCTGTGTTGAAATCCCACTTTAGATGCTTGCCAAGACAATAGTCAAGCATTCTCATCCCCAATTTCCTTATTGGTAAAATGTGGATAGTAATAGCACCTACAAGTTATTATAAAGACCAAATTCTATAATATCCAGATAGTACTTTGCAAACTTCAAATCATTATATAAATCCTAGTTATCATTATTTAAATGATAAAAAGAGTAATTTTTGCAAAAGTACATGTTGTAGAGCATCTGTTAGTATCTACATCTTCTAAAATACATTCTCATACCTAGATTTACAGATTACAAAAACACAGGAAACCAAATCATCAAATTCAGAATTTAAAGGGACCTTAGAGGACATCTGGTCCAAACCATAACTATACAAGACTTGTCTATTCAAAATACTTGAAAAGTGATCATTTAATCTTTGTTTAAAGGCCTTTAGTGAGTCATTGACTAAGGCCTAATGCATTATCCTTTTGATTAGCCTTGATTCCTACTTTTTCTTGATTCCTATTTTTTCTCCTCACATTGGATCTAAATTTTCCATTTTGGCAAACTCGTTATTAGTTTCAATTCAATTTGTCCACTCTATAGAAAAATAGGAAGGAAACTAAAGTCACTTAAAAAAAAGTGTATTCATTCTGAATTTTGTAAAAGCCATGTCAAAATACCACCCAACTGGGATACTTTCTTCAACACTATCTCTTAGAACTCATCTAAACCTTAGCCGAAGTGCCAGCTCTATCAAGATGTAGAGTTTGATGCCAAGAGTTAATAGTGTTCCAACCTCCAACTTGAAACTCATTTTGTATATACCTTGCATTTATGTAACTATGAACAAGTACTTATCCCTGAAATAGAATGTTAGCTCATTGAGGACAAGACTATCTTGATTTCATATTTATATTACCAACGGCAATTACAAGATCTAGTCAAAAAATACAGTTTCCACCTAGACAAGATCATGGAGGAATTAACAACTGAAAATTTGAACAGGGTACACACTGATATTATTGTGTGTGTAATTTACACATTTATGTATTTGTATATACATATGCATCTCTTCTGATTATACCACACTTTGATACCTTTCATGGCACTTGTGGAGTAGAGTTAATCATTGTTGATATGATGTTGCCTATTTATACCTACCATCTCTACAGACTGCTATGCAATCCACAGATTTGATTCATTAGATAATGTGGTATATAAAAAAGTAAGTATGTACACAGGAAGGAAAGGGAAGAGGTCAGTAAATATTTGTTAAATACCTACTATGTCTTGGGCCCTTTGCTTTGCACTTTAGAAATATCTCATTTATTCCATCCAGCTCTGCAAGGATGATATTGTTGTCCTCATTTCACAATGAGGAAGCTGAGGCAGATAGTGACTAAGTGACTTTTTCTGAGTCACATAATGTTTGAGGTCAGATTTGAACTCAGGTCTTTCTGAGCCCAAGGCCAAGACAGAAAGAGCACTATTTACTGCACCAGTCATCAGATTATCAAAGGGTGGTGCGAACCCCACCCTCAAAGGCTTATGAATTCCAACATTCTTATTTTACCAACGAGGAAAATGAGGTTCCATGAGGTGAACTGGCTTGTCCAAGATGACATTGGAATGAAAATGACAATTTCCAATCATGTCCACTAGTTACAAATCCTAGAACATTTTTAATTTGTGAGATGGTGAGACGTGGTTTGGTTGGTCCTTGTGTTCAGCCTTTTTTGGAAAAGGTTAACTTTCCAAGTTCTCCATCTTCATCCCTACTAATTTATTCATTCCAATCTCCGTATTAGGTAATTCACAAAATACTTTTCTTCTTTTTTTCTTTTCCTCTGGATAACAGAGAAGTCTCCCATTTGTATCCTAGAGTCTTTGTTTTTCAGTAATAGTAAGGCTGAGCCCCCAAAATCTTCTTAAAGTTGATCATATACTCTCTCATGCTCAGTTTGAGTACAAGGACCACACGCTGAGACTACCCATGCTGGCAGCACTTTTCCTCCTCTTGTATGTAGCAACAAGTTTGTTAAAGTTATCTCTGTGTGGGATGACAATTTTCATCTTAACTACTCTGTATCACAATATTGCACTGAAGATGAAATGAGTAAATCAGACAGCTCATCTAGATTCTAATGAGTCAGAAATATGTCTTTAAAGGTAGATTCTAACGATCAGATATAATGAAATTATGATAACATGCTCAGCTTCTGACCTCATTTTCCTAAGAAAATGAAGGAATAGAAAATGTGCTTGTGATTTCACTGGTCTAGGCAACTCCTACCAAGGTTAATCTTCACTTTATCTGCAATTTCTAGTCTTAGAGATTGGCCTGAAGCATTGAGATATCAAGTGACTTGTCTAGGGTCGCATAGACTGTATGTGCCAAAGGCAGGACTTAAACATAGTTCTTGGTGTTAAGGCTAGGTTTCCATTGACTAAGCCAGTGTTGCCAACTCAAAAAAAAAAAAAATGAGGGTTACTAAATTATACATAAGGATCCCTGCTGGTTGCATATTGACTTAGAAAGTAAAGTATTGCCTTTATCTATGTTCTATAAATCTTTATTTTGTTAAATATTTCCTAATTCTTTTTAATCTAATCCCAGTATATATTCAAGAATATTAAGACAGTACGCAGCCCATGGAAGGTCTGTTTATCATCTCAATACTATGCCATGCTCACTATTATTGAGAGGGAAAGAGAGAGAGAGAAAAAGAGAGAGAGAGAGGAATATAGAGAGAGAGACAGAGAGAGACAGAGAGAGAGACAGAGAGAGAGAGAGAGAGAGAGAGAAGAGAGAGAGAGAGAGAGAGAGAGAGAGAGAGAGAGAGAGAGAGAGAGAGAGAGACAGAGAGAGAGAGAGAGAGAGAGAATGAACAGGGAAAGAAAAGGAAGAAAAGAAGAAAGAAAAGAAAAAAGACATATTATAACTGCAGTAGTATTCTTGGCACAATGAACATATTTTTAATGTAATCAAACTCCAAATTCAATGGATTTAATGGTATCAAGTAATATATTTGAACAAAATTATCATTTAAAAATGAGTTGGCATAGTGCAAGCATGGACAGATCTGTGTTTAACATTACAATCTTTATGATATAAACATTGTCTTAATGTTTCAATCCAAGTACTGCATTAATTAGCAAAGAAAAAGATACCATGGATCCTAAGGAATATTAACTTAACCCTGTTAACAATAGCACATCAATGTTATTCCATACAATCTGTCATGCCATCAGAAACTCTGGGTACTTGAGAAAGACTGAAAGCACACTGCCAAACCAAAGAGTTTCATGCTGGGCAAACAGAGAGTACAGAGTGAGTGTTACTTCTGTCTTTTTGGCACAAATTTGCTTATACTATCATAAGCATTGAATATTGATATGTTAAAAATGATATGCAATTCAGTGCTCAAGACTGAGCATTTGAAGAAGTTTGCCTCTGTGAGAGCAATCATTGAGCAATCATTCTCTACTAAAATACTGTCCTATACCAATACCTAGACTTGAGTACAAGGTTACACATATATTATAGATAGATAGATAGATAGATAGATAGATAGATAGATAGATAGATAGATAGATAGATAGACATACATTTGTAATATATTACAAATAATAATATAATTGAAATTTCCTGTACTTATACGAACACAGCATATGATTGTTAACTATTCAAGCTATGAAAATGGTGAAATGGTAAAATGAGACGCAGCCTTAGGAAAATGATAGCCTTAACTTAAGCAAATCAGTATATCTTGCTTTTGTTTCTATGTGTGACTGTGCATGTCTCTTAAAGAAGTAAAATCTTAAATATCTTAATCTTAAACAAAAATCTTAAAAGAAGAGGAATCTTAAATGTTTGAAATCTTCCTTGTTTAAAAAATCAAAGAAACTGCCCTCCCCACTCTGGATTTTTTGTGATCAAAGCAGGGAAGAGGAGACCCAGGATTAGCTTATCAAAAAAAAAAAGAGTGGAATGAAGAGAAACTGCTGATTTCAAATATACCTCCAGTGCAGCTTTTAAGGTTTATGAATAAGTCTTGGCAGTATTTTAAAACTATCAGTTATTGATATTAGCACATTTGAAAATTAATGATACATGATACAACATGATGTTTATAGTATGATTGACAGTATTAACAGGGTAATGGTTAAAATTATTGAGAAAACTTCCATCTAGTTATGAAATTAATGGATTGTTATATCATAAAGCACCTATCCACCATCTATTTGGACTTATTCAAATGATACATTAACACAAGGAATGGCAGAATTAATGTAAAGTAAGTTCTTCAATTATTAACAGAAGATTGATGTCCTTTAAACTCAATTTACAAAGAATCCCAGAGATAGAAGATATCTTGGTTATATTTCTTGACCAGTATGTAGTATCTTCATCCCCAAAATAAATTTTAATTTATTTTTATAATATTGGAATTGGAAAAAATAAAATATTATTAAGTTAAAAACAGAAGGAAAGAGGAAAATAATATTTATAATTTATTTCTTGCTGTAATTATTTTTTTCTATCCCATGGCATTCTTTTCTTAAATAATTAATTCATTTATTTTTAGTTTTCATCATTCACTTCCATAAGATTTTGAGTTTTAAATTTTCTCCTCCTCCTTCTCTTCCTTCTTCCCCAGACAGTGTGCAATCTTATATAGGCTCTACTTATTTATTTTTATTGAACATATCTTCATATTAATCATATTATATGGTATTCTGAACTATCATCCCAATAACTTTGGTAGTCTGAAAGTCAACATTTTCATATCTACTTCAAATGTTTTGTGAACTTTAGCTCTTTTAAAATTTTCATTTATATATTATCTGTAAAATATTCTCATATGGTATTGATCTTATTGACATTGTTTCACATGCAAATAAACATAGTGAGTTTTCAAATTATGTCAATAATAAAACTAGCGAAGTTTCAATTGAATAAAAAAGTAATACGTTCTAGACCAATGGAAACTTATATAGTGCAAATTTAAATAATGCAACCACTACCTGGGGTTAATTATTTCCACTAATTGTCATCTCAAAAAGAGTTTGCTTTCACTAACTTCTAATTGTAGTAGTAGTAGTAGCAGTAGTAGCAGCAGCAGCAACAGTAGAAATTAGCATTAATAATGGTAAACGGTGGGTCAGAAGCAGTAGTTAACATTTGTTAAAATGACCTAATATTTCTAGTGCTTTCCAAAGTGTTTTTCTTATTTGACCCTCACCACAATATTTGATTGCCACTTTGTTAAGAGTGAATAGGTAAAATAGAGGAACTTAATTTTAAAGAAAACAATAATATTGAAACATTAAAAATAAAATCATTTTGAATTTTTATAAAATAATCAAATATTGTGATGAATTTTTATATTTAGCTGGACCTTTTTCCTTACTTTTTTTCTGTAATTAACAGCAAATTTAACAAATTATTGTTTCAGTGTAATCCCCTTGTTTGGGAAGGTAAGTTCTTCTCATTTATTCATTTACTTCTCAATTATTTCTCATAACAATGAACTTCATTTGCACTAAATGGATATATTTTCCTTTATTCAAGAATACTATGAGGAATTTATTTTAAAGCACTTACATCCCAGAAACTGAAAAAAGCATTTTAAAATAATAGTCCTTTATGTAACACTTTCCTTTACAATACCTTATTTAACTGTTACAACACCCCTGTGAAATAAATCAGGTGGGTGTTATCTCTACTTTAAAGACAAGGAAACAATCACAGGTAGTTTTGATTTAATATACAAATGTTGCATTAAATTTTTCAAAATCATTAGGGTACAAAAACATTGTAGATTGACAATAAAATTATGAATTTTACATCCAACAATTTAATTCAACCTAATAACATGTATTTATTATGCACCTATCCTTAGTTATCTCTCTGTGCCAGGTAGTAGTAAAACGCAGTAATACTAAATTTTGATGGTAAATTTTAAAATTTATTTTGAAAATCTGGCACATATTATATTAGAATACTCAGAGTTAAACAACTCAGAGTTAAAATCCCAACTCAGAGTTAAAATCCCAAAGTCAATTTCTGAAAATGACGTCAGTGCACAAAAGACAAAGAAAAAAACAAAATAAAGGCATACATGTCAATCCACATAATTCACAATCACTTGAGTTGGAAAATTAAAATTCAGTAGATATTACAACATCAGTTCCAAACCTGATGCTGACACTGCTCACTTTTTTCTTCACAGAAGAAAACAACAAAAATAAAGATTGTGAAAACTGCATTATTAAACCTATTAAAAAGAATTCCAGGAATGAAATAAAGATTTTAAAAAAATCTTCATTTACACCTTTAGAAATAATTATCATATAATTACATAAAGGCTTTTCAAATAAAAATGCATTATCTCACATATACAACATACATTTCAAAGCAGTGAATTTGCTTAACAAATAATGTCATTGGGTTATATCATGAATAATGATCTTCCTGTAGTATACTATTGAATCATAGCTATTATGAATGGAAGATGGAACTAGGTGCTAAACAAAATCGGGATATAATTTGGGAACTGATTCCTGATACCATGTAACTGTTTTCATGCATTCACTTCTTTGATTCATGAGTATTTATTGGTATCTATTGTATATACTTTGTGCACTGAAGGAGACAAAAATCAGAAGGGCACAGACATGTCTGTCAATGAGCTTACAATCCAGTGGCAGGAATAGAACATCAACCATTCCCACAAAGATGTTACAGAAATTGGAAAGTAGAAGAAGTAATGAGTCTTTGTGGTTACCTTATTTTAATAATAGAAACCTGGGAGCTCCTTTTTTCATTTTTGAGTAAGTTATTCTCTTCAAAATATCTTGAAAAATCAATGCTCAAGTACCATTAAAATTGTATTGCCTTTGCATTGATTTCATAGGATTCAGAGACTGAGGAGAATTTAGCGATTATAGCCCAATTTTGTTACTATACAGCTGATGAAACAGATCAAGGGAATGAAGTGTAAGAGAAATATCTTTATACTTGTTTGCCTTCTGTATTGCATATGTGCACATACATATGTGCGTGCATATATGCACAGAATTTCTTTTTTCCTTTGCATGTTTGAAGCCCCAGTACGTTCTTCCTGACACTTTTTTTGAACTTCTATTGCCATATAATGTAATTGGTAATGTCATGGTATATTCCAACTGTAGTACTTTCCCTGTAATAACTGATGAAAACAGATTATTATTTAAAAAATGAGCAGCAGGTGTCAGTTTTGTGTCAGAATTCAGAAGGGCAATAGATTTTAAACTGAACCCATCTATGAACTCACAACTCTTTGTGTCTAGTGAATGAAAAAAATCAGGAAATAACATTTGTTTAGGAAATTGGTTTTAGTTCTGGCTCTGTCATTAATAATTAAAGTACCTGGATCATGAGCTATTTCTACATGGTCTATCTCTAGATCTGTCTAGCAATCTATAGATAGGCATATGGATACATAGAGATAGATCAATAAACATGTAGATATGTATAATTATGTAGTTTCGATAGATACAGAATAATGCATATATTCATAGTTAAAGTCATACATAAACATAGATGCAGTTTTGTTTGTTTTTTCTTTGATTTTGAAGAGGAGCAAAGACATCACAACTCATATCTTGAATTGCATTTAAGTGAGGCAGAGTTGCTCAAAGTCATCAGCTACATTCTTTCTCCTAAAGTCATTGAAATACAAATGGCAAGACCTTAGGGTATTCAACATCTGAAAAAGCTATAAGGATTCCACAATACCCTATAGATGATACGAATTATGTAGATAGATTTTGATATATTCTTGTGCCTTCTCATTTTAGACTTTGAGAACAACTGGACAACTCATATGAAAATGAAAAAAAAAGAGTAAGACTTTATGAGGAAATGAATGTAAGATTCTGAACCTCTCCTTCCTCCATGAATGCCACTATTAATTTTTTAATTATATAAAGCAAAGTTGATGTCTCAGAATACTTCCTTTTTCAGTACAGATTGCTCAAATAAAGACTTTGGGAATAGAATCAATGTTTAGTATAGATTGTGGTAGGATTAAAGAAAAGATTTTTTAAAAGTAACTTTGGATTTATGAATTAATGATTTATAAACAAGAAAAATGAAACAATCCATAATATGAAAGAGCTGCGAATTTGAAAAAAAGCACAATGCAACTCTCACTGTGTCTAGTGCTATATTCCAAATTTACAATTCTGTTTTTACTTGATTTTGTCTAAAAGTGCAAAAACATTTTGGAAGCCATTAAATAATAAATATCTAGACTTGTTGTCATTGTGGGAAGAGCATAACTGCTTCACAAGATATCAGAAACAACTTATTTTAAATGGTTGATTTTTTTTTCTGTGTTTTTGTAGAAAAGTAAGATAATTACCCTTTTTTTAGGAGGATATATTTTATAGAGTTGTGTGTCATGAAATAAGCTTTATATAAACATTATTTCTGAGGGGGAAGAATTATAAAATGATATTTATAAGAATTCAGCTACATTGTTAACTATTTTAATGAATTTCTTTAGACTGCTATGGAACCATTCATATTATTTTAGAAAAACTAATTAAGCATGAAGATATGAAAACAATTATACAAAAATGTAAATGTTTTATTTTGTATAATCACATTTCATATTATAGCATGCATACTAATAATTTAGGTTGTATTCTACCTAAAAGGCATATAGCTAGAATGGAGTTAAAATAGATTTTCTTTAAGTTATCTTAATATGGCATTTATAAAATGACATTTATTATTAGTATTAGGTATCTTGGTGATCTATTCCAAGTTATAAGGAAACTCAAGGAGTTTAAATAACTTGTCAAGGGTCACAAAAGTAGTTTCTGCTCTTTTGATCCTCAGTTCAATGTATAGGGAGTACAGTTCAATGAGGACTCAGTTCTTTGAGCATGCCCAATTCAACATAGCTGGTTCCAACCTATGTCAATTTCTGAGAAGGCTGCTTCTTGTACTGTAAAATGATAGAGGTGCTATGCTCTACTTCAGAACATACAAAAGTATTATATAACTGTCTCCTGTTGGCTTAAGAATTATAAAAGAAATCTTTTTAAAAGTATTTCTATTTTTTTAATTAACCATCAAAATCTAAAGTAAAATACAGCCCTTCTTTTACATGTCATTCCACAGATCCAGAAGAAAGCTTCTCATGAATAATCCTGTGCATTGAAACAAGCTGGAATAGAGAGAGACAGAGAGAGACAGAGACAGAGAGACAGAGAGACAGACACAGACACAGACACAGACAGACCAAAAGAGAAAGAAAGGAGAAGAAAGGAAAAGAAAACCATTGTTATTTGAATCTGAATAAACTTTTTTGGTTGGATTTTGTCACCCTACTTCCCATTTTCCTTCTGACTAAATACATTCAGCCTAATTAAACTGGTCCCAATCTTCTAGAGACTGAACAATGCAATCTAATTCAATCACTTTCATCCAGATTTGACTACAAACACAAAATCTTGCTCCACAGGACTCTACAAAATTACACCTAGCATAAAACTGGGGACTTTACAAACCAACTTTTCCATTTCTCATTGACCTATTCAAAAGTCATCCAATGATTGTCTCTGTACCCTAGGCAATCCTAAGAAATCATTGTAGGTCTAATACATCTGTAACTTACGAAGTTAAAGATGCTACCAGCTTCAACACTCATCCTTAATAAATTCATTTTCCTGTCAGTTGGCTACTAGTTATTTGACCTGCAGTCATGCAGACCTACTGGTAAGCAAAATTTTCTCTGGGTTCTAATGGAACCCAGATTGAGAACTTTTTTAGTAATAGATTGATATGGGTGGATAATCATTTAATATCATTTTTGGACTTTAGTAAGAGCCAGAGTTTAAACTAATGAATCTGACTGCTTTGTTTTGCTCCAAACATGTCCTTTCCTGTGTCACCAACTTCAAAGATCTGTTTTGACAGGATTCTTGCAACCAGAGTGATAGGATTCTTCTTATCTTGATATGCAGAGACAGAGAAAAGCAGACATCCTGGGGCCATAATTTCCAATTGATTCTACCTTGCCAATTGTCTTGTCTCAATGTGTTATAGTGTATTCAATTAAGAAAATTTCCTTCTTGTGCTATAGTTAAACACATATAGAGATCATACATCTGAGCAAAATACGGATATACTGGGATTGTCCTAAAATAGATTTAAGCCTGGTCATTCTTATATCAGACAGACTTTAGGTTTTGACTCCTTGTATAAGTTTGCTATCTTAGACTAACTCAAAGGGGATAAATAATATGCGTTAACATATTGCTCAGCCTGTTTTTCTCCTTTAATCAAATTTTCAGGTTAATAGGATATACAATTTATTGATGAATCTCTATATCAAAAGATGCACATACAAAATCATACATATTCACACTCATATATCTTTAGTTACACTGACCCACAAACTTAGAAGAGCAATAACATAGATAGCTGATCCAAGACTCTTCAGGACCTAACTTGAAGTCTTAACTCTGACACAACTGAACGTGAACCTGTACTATTCATTATCAGAATCCTTCTGACAATTATTTAGATTACATTGCATTGCTTGAGGAAGGCTCCAACATTGGGAGTTACCAATACCAAAAAAAACCAAAAAAACAAAAAAACAAAAAAACAAAACGCCCAGGTAAGGTTAAAAAAAAAACTTTACAGACATATTTACACTTACTTGCCTTTGTGTTCTCTCACAATCAATGTAAATACAACTTCTAGATGTATTTTTAGTGAATTGACTTGGAAAGTATTGTGTGGTTTAGATATAACTCCATTTTATAAAACAAATATAAGATGGGGTGCTGTAATTGAGCCAAGCAGCACATTCAGAAAAAAAATTTTCCATTCTCTTTCTTTCTCTTTCCTTTTCTTTGTTTCTTTTCTTCTTTCCTTTCTTTTCTTCTTTCTTTTTCTCATCTCTCTTTCCCTCTTTCCTTTTTTCTCTTTCCCTCTTTTGTTCTCTTACTTTGTTTCTTTCATGTGTTTTTGTATACACACACATGCACACATCCATTCTATAGTATCAGAGTATGGCCAGCCCTAAAAAATCCATGTCGTCCAAAATAATTGTATCAGAGATGTATAAATAAATATGTGTTTTAAGAGACTAATAGACAGCTTCAAAGATGAAAACAGATGTCTTTTTGGTAACTTAATTGTGATCATGGAAGATTCATGATTTATGAAGAGTATATTTTCAGTAGCTAATTATCTTTCATAGTTTCTATAAACTTCTTATAGCCTGATATGTATGCAATTAATATACAGAAATTAGGTTTTTTATGAAGACAGTTTAATTTAGCATTTACTTATTAGAAAATCTAACCAGAACAAATAACATGAAGCTCATTTACAAATTTACAAGTTGTTTGGCAAGCTTTTATTTGGTTTAAGTAGGAAATAATGCTACATAGAGCCACAACATCAGCAGGAATCTCCTTCAATATTAGAATTATATCACATTGATTCCATCTGCCTTTTAATTATAATTGTATCTAGGCATTTTTGAGTTCTAAAAGAATATAAGCTAATAAGCAAGAACAAAATGAACTTGTAGGCATTTTTATAGTTAGTAAGACATTAGAAGGGAAGAAAAACTTTATAACCAATACATAGAAATGTGAAGATTATGGAATATAGCTTTCAGTAGAGTCCAGACAGATAAATCCAAATGTAAATTTTGGTTAATGAAATTATACACAAATAATATTCTTTTAAAATGCACTAAAATATGTTTATAAACTTTACAAAATGGAATATCTTAACAATCATAATCAACATACTTACATTTAGAACATTCTTGAAAATCTTCATACTATTCAAAACTAGCAAACTTTAATTTTAAAATGTATGAATTGGGTAAATTTTGCATTTATTTCTCCTCTTCCTAGTCAGTGGATCTTAAAGTGATTTATGAGTCTGCAATCATTTTCATTAATTCGTGGAAAGGTGATTGAAAAAGACATGAAATTCCTTTTATTTGCAGTTAACAACTCTAGTAAGAGGACTGCTGGGATTATAGGTGAAGCTGGATCTACTTGACATCACATATGAGCTGGCACCTAAAAATCCCTTAAAGATTTAGCTGTCATATTAACACAACAAATTAAATGGCAGAAAATCATTTATTTTTTTTCCCAGTTTTGTCTGGACAGTTAATGTAGGTAAGATGTTTCTTCACTTATAAACCTAAAATGCTATATTATCATCATTATTATTACATGCAATAGCTATCAAATTTTATTCACGTAACTATCATTCACAACCATTCTAATGTCCGTGTTAAACATTCCCAGTCACTTCATTTGTGTCTTATGTAATATCCCCCCTTTTATGTTCCACACTATTTTATCTTCATTTAGCTCTAGTTTGCCTTAATTGACTTTTGCAATACAGCTCTCATAAAATTAATAATAGTAAAACGAAAAATACACAGGGCCCTCCCTCACTAAAAACGAAAATTAAGTGCAAATCGTGTCATTATTTCTCTGATGGCATGATCTTCTTTGGCAATAAAGGATGAACACACAATAATAAAACATGCATGTTCTGAAAAGTATAGAAACAAATCCTCCTTTGAGTGAGAACTTTAAGGCAAGCTAAGTTTGCCTTTTAAAGCAATTTTTAAATTGTCACTAGAATTCTTACTAAATTTGCCGGGTTTAAATCTTCTTGTCTATAAAAATCTCAAATTAAAGAGTTGCCACATATTCACATTGTTTTCTTTAGCATTTTCTTCTTCTCTTCAATATTTTATTATTCAATATTTAAGAATTTAAGTCATATTTTGTTGGAGTCTGCCATCACTCTTAACCCATATTTCAAGAAACTCTGGACATGAAATTATAGTTCTCTCTTGATCTATCCTTGTCTCCCTTTCTCTATCTATGACTTCTTTCTCAGCCTCTCTTCTTTTCTTTCCTTTTTAATCTTTCTATGCACTCTTTCCATCACTCCTCTCACTTTCCCCTTACTCTCCTTCCTTTTCCCTTCCCCTCTTCCCTCTATTTACACTTATTTTCAAGATCCTTCTCTTCTGTCTCCAAACATTTACCTAATTTTACCATGGGGTTCCTTCAAGCTATGGAGTTATATTTTTGCCTGCCATTCATAATTAAACTCCTAGACTTATCTAAATTCATTTCTCTAATTCTACATTTCCTACTCATTTCTCATCCTCTTATAAATTGACTTTTGATGCCTTTAGGTTAATTGAAATCACTCTCTTCAAGATTATCATCTACCCTTATTACTAAATTTAATGTCTTTTTCTCTTTCTTCTCAGAAATTATCCTACTTGCCCTCTCTGTAACTTTAGAAACCGTAATCTACCCAATCTATCTATATAACTTTTCTTCCCTAGGTCTTGTGACATTGTTCTGTCTTGGTTCTCTTCATACCTCTCTGATTGCTTCCTTTTTTGTATTCTTTGCTGGCTCATCTACTTTCTATTCACTAAACATTACTGCTCTCTGTGGCCTTTGTGTCTTTTTTCTCTATATTATCTCACTTGGTTTTTCTTCCATTCTTTTGAATAAGTTTATGATATTGACTTTAAATCAGTTATAAGGGCTCTCTGAGCTTCAGCCCCATAACTGGCAACATGGCTAAATGTACCAAGAAAGTCAGAGTTGTTGGTAAATATGAAACATGTTATTGTGCATCCCTCAGAAAAATGGTGAAGAAAATTGAAATTAACCAGCATGTCAAGTATACCTTCCCCTTCTGTGGCAATATCAAAATATAGAGGCAGGTAGTGAGTATTTGACATTGTGGATCCTGTATGAAAACACCTACAGTACCACCTCTGCAGTCACAGTAAAATCTGCCATGAGAAGACTCAAAGAATTGAAAAACCAGTAAAATGTTCTTATCAGATATCTGTAAATATCTGTAGCCCATATTCCAACAATAAATGGGTTAATTTATGGAATAAAAATTTTAAAAAATGGAATCACTTATAATGGGTTCAATTACTCCTTTCCTTGTGTGTATGTCCATGCATTTCTATATACGTGTATGCATACACACAAATATATTGTATGTTTGGCAGCATAATATAGTGAAAAGTGAGCTATGCTTGGTGTCAGGCTTGAAAATATTACCCAACATTTATGATATTTTCAAGTTTTCAAACTACTTTGTATGTATTATCTAATTTTGTCCTTTCAACTACTCCATTTACAGATAAGGAAACAGCCTGTGGGAGGTAGCGGCTTGCTCAGGGTCATATGATCAGTATATTAGACAGTATTTTAATTCAGTTCTTCTTGAATTCAGGTCTGGTCCTCTCTCTGTTATGCCAACTTGCCTCTTAGAAGGATGTGGTTTCATTTCATGCAGGTTTTGAATGTAATTGTTGAGCGGCCATGGGAAAAATCACTTAACCTCCCAGTATCTCAAGCAATCAGGAGTTCATTTCACCAATGAAATTTCAGGGTCAGTGATTAACAGAAACACACACACACACACACACACAGATATGTACTACCTTCTTAGAGACTTTTCTCAGACAAGGATCTGACTATGATATTCCTCCTTTCCCCACCTCATTCAATAAACTGTGGTAGCTCCATTTCACTTCCAAGATCAAAAACTAAAACCTCTATTTGGCATTCAAAGAATTTCCTACTTTTTTCAATCTATTTACTTTATTCTCCCAAACCACAACATACTCCATGATCCAGTGATAATGGACTCCTTGCTTTTTCACAAACAAGATACTCCATGTCCTAAGTCCAGGAATTTTCAGTGATTGTCTCCTATATCTGAAATGTTCTCCCTCCTCATTTCTGCCTCTTGAGTTTCCTGGCTTCTTTCCAGTGCCAGTTAAAATTCTACCTTTTACAAGAAACCTTTCCTCATCCTATTTAATACTCATCCCTTCTCTCAGTTAATTGTCTACAATTTACCCTTTACATATCTCATCAGTACCTAGTTATATTCATGTTGTCTCCTCCAATGGATAGTGTGCTTCTCAAGAACAGGGAATGTCTTTTTTTTTTCTTCATATCTGACACTTAACATTATTATTGCCTGACAAGGCACCTCCCATGCACATATGAAAATCATACACTTTCCTTGAACAATGTAACAGCTGAGACAACTTTCAAATATTTCTGATTATTAATATAAAGCAAGGAATAAAACAAGGAGATTTATTCTGGACAAAGTAATTTTTCATTGTCATAAGGGATATCCAGCAAAAAGTCCAAGTTGAAGAGCAATTCTCTGCAGATGTTTTGATTTTTTAGAAAATATCATATTGCTTACTTAAAATTCAGGAGTACTATTGAATTCCCTAAATCATGTAAAGGTTTTGGATGTAATTTTTACCTCAGGAAAAAAACAAGTGAATGAAGATGCCCATTTTCTGGCATATACAATGTTATTGGATGGACAGTTAGCAGATCTAATCCATTGGTACCCTTATCTCAGAAAGACAAATGGAAATTTCGCAGAATTTTAAAAGTGATCTTTATTAAAAATCTCATATCTTATGATTGTTGCTGTTATTGAGTCATTTCAATGGTGTCCAAGTCTTTGTGAATTCATTTGGGATTTTCTGAGCAAACATGTTGGAGGGGCTTATCATTACCTTTTCCAGCTCATTCTACAGATGAAGAAATGGAGGCAAACAGGGTTAAGTGAATTGCCCAGGTTCACAGAACTAGTTAGTGTCTGAGACCATGTTTGAATTCAGGAAGGAGTCTTTCTGCCTCTAGGTCCAATACTATATCCACTGATCTTCTCCATTTTCCCCATTTTAAGGTTAATTTTTTTCAAAATAGTATTATATGGATATAAGTCATTTAGTTCCATAATCTACCAAGAATTAAGTTTTTAGGTCATTTGAAAATTAACATAGAATACTTGGCAGGTTAGAGTTGGCTGAAGGATATTACCAATGTAAAATTTTATGGATGAAAAAACAAATGATTTCAGAGAGATGTATTATGACAATTCATCAAAAGTGAAGGATAATTGAGAGGATTCACAGATGCTCCATGGGTACCCATGTGTAATATCAAAGAATTAATGAAAGATCCATAGCATATTGACTAGATGCCCTGTGAAGGATTTCTTAAATTTTATTTTTTTTAGACAGCATGTATAGAAATTCCTTAGAATGACATAATATGCCTACATTTTAATCTACCATCATAAATTAAAGCTTTCTCAGATAAGATTGAAATGGGTGAATTTAAAGCTTGTTAGGTTATGAAACCCCCAAATAGTGGCAAATTAATTGATTGCCATCTGAAACAAAGTCTCCAGTTAAATACCACTTGTTCCTGTTCTGTTCCATAATTTAAATCAGTGCCTTGGATGTCTAACATAGACAGTATGCTTACCACAGTTGTTGGATTTGACACAAACCTGAAGGACAAAATTGAGATACTATAAGTTCTTAACGAGGTAGACTTATGGTCTAATAAAATAAAACATGATTTAGCAGGGAGTCACTATGAAAATAATAAAGATCAGTTCAAAATCAACTTCAAATATATAGAATGAGGGTGATATGCATGAATGATAGTTCATGTGAAGATGATCCAGGGTTATCTATAAATTCTATATGAGTCAATAGTATGAAATAGCATATATATATAGTGTGTGTGTATAATGTATAATATGTATATTCTATACCAATAAATTATATATGTCAATAGTATGAAATGCTAGTCAAATGAAATTGATTATGATGATAGTGGTGATGATGGTAGTAGGCTATATTAGTAAGAGCATAATGTCCACAACAAAGTCCCACTCAACTTTGCCCTATTAAAATAGTATCTGGAATACTGTTTCCATCTGTGGGTATAAAATTATAGGAAATATATTGACATGATGAGTTTCTTTGAAGAAATCCAGAGAGGAAACTAAAGAAACTAGAAATCATTTTGAGGGAGAACCAGGTAAAGGAATTGGAGATATTTAACCTCAACAAGATGAAGACTCTTCAGAAATTTAAGAACTAATCAAGGGGTTAAACTTATTTTCTCATATTATAAAAAGAACTAGTATTAATGCATAGATATTACAGAGAGGAAGATTTTTTTTCTCAATATGAGGTAGAAAAAACAACATGGAAGATTAAGACATTCCTCAAGTAAAATGAGCAGTTCTGAATAGCAGTCAGAACCCCTTTCCTGGAAATCTTCAAATTAAAGTTGATTGACCTATTTGGGAGGATATTGTGGATGGATATTGTGCTTTTGGTATCTATTAGTTTTTTTACATTCCCTATTTTTAATATTTACAATTATTCCTGTGTTATTATAACTTAACCATTATAACTCTGAACAAGTTTGTTTGATTTTCTTTTTATCAGACATATAAAAAATAATTCACAAAAAGCAGTCACCTCCATTTAAAAATACTGTAACATGAACATATGCCACTTGCACTAATGCCTCTGCTTAAATCTATCGAAATACAGTTTTAGTAGAACAGCATACAACATCTGTTTCTGACAGATTGTTATTCCACAGCACTACTCTTCACTTTTGATGGATGAATCTCCTTTAATGTAAGTCATTTTTCATGAAAGGACAATATGTATGTTGATAAATACACAAATGAAATTTCCATTGAATTTGTTATATAATGCCCATATTTTACCCTCTTTAACTCATCAATATACATACAGTTAAGTCATTTTTAAAATCACAATTTACCTGATGCTTTATTCTTTAAAATAAACATTTGAAAAAAGGTTAGATTGTAAATATGGCAAACATTTTTTAAGATCTTCTAGAGAAAACATTCAAATGTGCTATTTAAAAAAAATGTCTAATATCTTTAAGATCTGTTCTTCTGGAATTAAACTGCTAGTCAATGAATTAAGTCATACATAACTGCTAAACAAAGTTAGCAGTTGAAAAATCATTGTCCTATAGAGTGCATGGTGAAATGCATATTATAACTGAATTATATAATTGACATACTTTTGCAAAAATTCTTATTTTTAAATATCTTTTAATGATATGAAAATATGTGAATAAATTCATATAACAACCTAATGAATAATTCAAATTAATTATAAAATACATTTGTAGTGGCTAGTGTTGATGCAAAATGATTAATTTTGTAAATATACATTTTCAAAATATATGCATATTTATAATTTTTTTCTGAATAAATCAGCATTAAATATTTTTTGCTATTCCTATGACAGTCTTTATTGTTATAAAATGAGGGAAAATAATGAACTTTACTCCATTTTTATATGTTTAAAACATGACAGTTGTAATATTAAAAATTTCTTGAAGTTGTATGAATTTTGAAGAGCTTATTGAATCTGAGCAGTGGTCTAATGCTAATCAACCTATTTTTATTTTATGGTTAATGCATACATGCTGAGATTCCCTTTTCCTTTTATTTGGAAATAATTTGTTTCAAAGCAAACTATAATACCAGTTGTTTTAGTTCTGATATCAATGACAGTAGATGCTTCACAAATTTAACTACCTAACATGTGATTTTATTCTTGGATCATAAAATAATGGAACATAAAACCTGCACTATAAAATGTGAGTGCCAGTTCTGGGAGGCTTTCAGTGTAAGTGCACTTTTGGTTTTTAAGCCTTTGTCTTGGGAAATATGATTTTACTTTTTACAAAAAAAGCAAGTGACTATATGTATTCAGGCTAATTTAATCAACAAGGAAGATTAGCTCCATAAATGCATTCATTGCAGTTTAGTTTATATTAATGTTTACTGTCCGTGGGGATTTATTTCAGTTTTATTTTAGACTTAAAACATGAATATAGAAAAAGCGACCATTTTCTAATACAAAGCAGAACAAAGAAGATTATTTGTGAAATCTCAAGTCTCTGTCATGAACAACTTGCTTTAAAAAATACATTTACCATGTTACTCTTAAAGCTTTCTGGTTTTTCTCTTTTTTTCATTCTAAACTTTCTTCTGATCTCTTTTGTGGATTTAAAAACAAATGTTTCGATGACTTTCTTCTCTTTCTTTCTTTCTTTTTTTGAGAGATTCAATATTATGAGTAGTTTCCTTTTAGGTTCCCAAAAGGGGAAAATGCACAAAAATATTTGACAAACTATCATAGTCAATCAAAACAGTTCACATATTTACCTTAAATACAAATGGGTCTCATTCTCCACCTTAAGTCTATCATTTTCTGTCAGTATTTGGCTAATTTGCTTTATCATTAATCCTCTGGAGTTGTTATCACTGTAATCAGACTTCTTAATGCTTTAAAAGTTTTTTTTTTAATTTAAAATCCTGTCATTATGTAATTTTATCTTGATCTTTTTATTCAGCATTACTTTATACAACCTCTCCTGAGTTTTATGGAAATTTTTCTTTCCACCATTTCTTACAGAGCAATTATTTGTTCAACCATTCCCCCGTTTAAGGGTTCTCCTTTAGTTTCTCATTCTTTGCTATGAGGGAATTTTGCTATGTAACATTTGCATACACATATATATCCTTTTTCTTTGATATTTTTGGAGTACAGGTCTATTAGTAGTGTCAGATGGTTGGAACAATTTTCACAGTTTAGTGACTTTGAGGTCATAGTTGCAAATGGCTTTTCAGAAGTGGTAGACAAATTTACCACTCTACATACAATGTATAGTTGCACCTATTTTCCCTCAGTTCAAATAACAATTGTTATTTGGCTTTTGGTAGTCTGGATTTCTTCCTTTGAGAACTGATGTCTTCAATTTTGACCACTTATCTATTGGGGAATGATTTTCATTATAAGTATGTTTGAATCAATTCCTCATACATTTTTTATATTGGAACTTTAATAGATGGACTTATTGAAAAGATTTTTTTCCAGTTAACCATTTTCCTTCTAAATTTGTCATTGATTTTATTTATGCAATGACTTTTCAGTTTTATGTGATCAAAAGTTATCAGTTTTATGTCTTCTTTTCATACATATGGTTATGAACACATCATATCTATGCTTTCAAAATGTATTTTCTTCATTTTTCTTCCAAATTGTTTAAGATACAACTTTTTATACCAAAGTTATATAGAGTTTAAGACATTTCATGGAGTGTGATGTGAAATCTGTTTCAAACTAATTTCTACCAGACTGAAAACTGTGCTGATGAGTAGAGGAGAGAGCGAAAAGTCACAGTAATCCCCTGTATGTAGTAAGCTCCAAATACTTCACATTTCATTCAGCAATACTTCACATTCAATTCAGCAAACCAGAGAACCAGGGTTTACCCAGTTTCAGAATTTTACCATTTGTCCTGCTGCTTGTCTTCTACCTACTAGAAATAGTCAACCACCTGACTGGATGTTAAGTGACAAAAGCTTCCATCTTACCCTAAGGGAGTTAAATACAATAAGCTTTGACATGCTATCCAAAGAGTCAGCTAATTTGATTGGTGTATTAATAAGTCAAAACTCAACTAACCCAATTTATCCAGATTACCTTGGACAAGCCTTCAGGTGTCATACAGACATCCAACAGGAAACCATGGCCTATTTGGCATGGGAATTTGGCCACCTGCTCTATTGTCATGAGATTTTCCTCATCTTGATCTTGTTCTGGGAACAGTAGTCTAATTAATTACCCTTTATCTGTAGTTAAGGTTTATATGACTCCCTAAACTAAAACTATCTTTTAAATTGTGAGTCTAGCTCAATGCCCATTTCTGCATATATGATACATAATCCACTGGACAGCCAAAGGACAGATTATTCAACAAAATATCATAGTCTAAAAAACAGGCCTAATTCATTCACTTATTTTTCTTATGTGGATGATTAGATTGTAGCATTAATCTGTTGAAGTGATTTTTATATGTGACTTGATGGAATTGGCTTTTGGAAAACTTCTGGAAGGAGATCTTTCTTCCACTTAGCTTCAGCACAGGACCTCCACCAAGACATGATAGTGCCAATTACCTTTAGTGAGCAAACATCTTTTTAATGCCTTGCTTTATACTGAAATCTGGAGTTGTTGAAAAAAAAAATCTGTTGTAATTTATTCTTCTTTAAGAATCTTATGTAATCGGAAAATATGCATCAGATACTTTTTGGGGAGCAAGGCAGCATTTAAAGCTCTAATTTGTTTTACTGAATTATTTTGCTGCTTAATTGATAAGTAAAAAATACAGAAGAATGTTATGCTTACTAACCATATTAGCTGTGTGGCTGAAGATGTGATCTAATGTAGCAATCACTTGTGAAAACCTCCCTTTATCTCTCTCATTCCATGCGTAATGATGCCTATGACATGCACGAAAAGTTTATAGAGATAAGAAAATAGGTATTAGGGTTTCTAGTATTCAATACTTTTACATTATTTTATTGGTGGGAGGAAGAGGTAGGTCATACTGCCCCTGGTAATTTTTTCTTGTTACTTAACATGTAGTCCTTGCATGACATAGCAATTGGTAATCCAAGCTTGAGCTATCAACACAGACCCTTTTCACACATGTAGAGATTTCCCATTAAGATGACTATCTTCTTCTCAAATTGCTATGACCCAAAGGAATATACACTCACATTACAATTAGAGCATATTTCTTGAGTTAAACTGAAATTTAAATGTGCCACATTAATAACTCCCAGAGGAGTTCTCAGTTCCTTGGCTTAAGAAGTAGACACTTCTTTGTATTTATGACTCCTGCTGAGTCAAAATTACTTGTAGCATTGGCCTATGAATTTGTTTTATGGAATTCATTCTATAAAAGAAACTCAAATATTGTTGAAACTGTTACTTTATTGTGTTAGGATCTATTCCTCCAGATAATATTTCCATCTCATATAGAAATTTAAGTAAAGATTAATTCACAATTTCATTTAGACAAGATCTTCTTGAAAAGAATGGTTCAAATTGATGTGAAGGAGAATTTTTTTCTTTTTTTTCCCTTTGTGACTAAAGAAGCTTTATCTACTTAAACTAATCTTTGATACTAATTGCTAGCAACTGCTATATTTCAATACTCTTTAATATAGATTGATTAATGATAAAGATAGGATGTGTGTTTTTTTAGTATATGTCATATCTTGGTGAATAAATTCCATCAGAATACAGAGTTGTTGACTGTTCTCTGAAAATTATAATCTTATATAATAAGACTATATGTGCTCATACAATAAGAGCAAAGATGTGAGTTCAATCTAGCCTCAGGCATTTAGCAACTGTGGGACTCTGGGTAAGTCACTTAACCCAACTTGTTTCAGTTTCCTCATCTGTAAAATGAGCTTGAGAAAGAAATAGTAAACTCTAGGATCTTTGCCAGTGACACCCCAAATGGGGTCATGCAAAGTTGGAAACCACTGAAAACAATTGAACAACTGTATCTACAACAACATAGATGATGATCATAGGCTGGTCTGACAGACAACATACATTAACCTTTGAAGGAGTTCAAAATGTTAAAGGCATCACTTAAATGAGATGATAAATACCTCAGAGTATACATGTGGAAAATATCATATTGATCAGTACGAAACTACTGAGAAGACAAACTCTTAAGCAGGATCTTGGAATAATGTTCACACAGGATGTAGCAGAAAAAGGACTTGAACCTCAAATCTCTTACTTCATGTTTGGAACTCTGTTCTACTTCATAAGTCTCATATTGCTAATTGTGCCTGATAAACTTACGTCTAAATAGTACAAACAGTTTTAGATTAAATATGACTGAAATTTTCACATCATCGTCATGAAATTTGCTGAATAGGAGGCTCAAAACAACAGTGGAAATGAAATCAAGCAATGGAATACTTTTTCTTTATTAGTAAATGTGAAAGCAGCTATCATTAGCTTCAAAGGGTAACCTCAATATTAAAATAAATTTTAAAAAAAACCTAATGTTTCCTTGATAGTTATTTACAAGGTTACAAAAATATTTAATTTTTTTCTGATATTTCGGGTTGGTCACATAAAACATGGAGTAGATGCTATCATTTTTGAAAATTTTCTTTTCTATTCTGATCTTAACTAGTTTAAGATCTAAACTAGTTCTTTTATTTGAAAAACATAAAAGGAAGTCATTTAATATCACCATATTCTCTACCTTTAAATGTTAAACTGGATTTCTTGTATTTAACATGTATTACTTTAAAGTAGCAACTCCTTCACTTTAAGGGTTTTTTTTTTTGTTTTCAGTACAAAAATTAATTTTAATGATTAAGTGATCTATTTGTTACAGAACAAGAGACATCTGAAATCTTTATGTCTTGTGACATAAGCTTATAAAAGTAACACAAATTGACAGGTCAGATATCTTCTTTAAATAATGAATTTCATCAAATTCATAACAAATTTTCCTTGAATATCTAGTTATTATTTAATTGAAGTATAATTAGAACAGAATACTATTTAATCCTCATAGAATTCATGGAAAAGACATATTTGCAGTTTCCATATTTGAACAGATAGGTTAACAGGCACTTCATTGAGTTAGTACAATGATTTATTTATATTACATACAAAGAAAGTGAGCTAAGCCCAGAATTGTACAAAAAAGTGAACTATCCTGCACTTGGAAAATTACAAAGTTGTTTCAATGGCTTCAAGTTTCCCCATTCCAGGAGTCTATCTTTTGAATATCTTTGCTATGCTTTGTCTATATGGATCATATAATATCATGCTTTCTGAAGAAGCTTAGTCATTGGTTGTACAACAAGAAACAGAACATAGCAGAGTGTATGTAAGTAGATCGCCATATATTACCACCAGTTACTCTTAAGTGATAACTGGTGCAACAGACATGAATAAACATGTATATAAAAGAAAAATGTGTTCCAGTTAAATATACATATATATATATATATATGTGTGTGTGTGTGTGTGTGTGTGTGTGTGTGAATAACCCAAGTGCTCCACTGATTTCCACCAAAGTTTTTTTATTAAAGATGAAGTCTTCATTTACATTCAATAAATACTGTGTTAAGGTTTGTTACAACAATATGAACAAAAACTACATAGTGTAAGAAAGTATAGGCAAGATTTCAATCTACTCTGATGGGGAAAGTGCTCATAACCATAGATAAGAGAGCCACTTAATACTGAAACACTGAACTATGTTTTAATGAAATTTTTAGCTAATTTATGTAACAATATTAATGTGTTGCTTCCAAATCAATACCTAAATCCTAAAACAAAATCCCAATGTAACATAAGTATTAAATATTGATAGCAAATGTTTGCTTCTTATTTCAAATATGTATGAATAAGGGTGTACATGCATATGTATATCTAGCAGCAAGTTCATATTACCTTCACAAATTATAGTTTCTCACTTTTAGAATGAAAATAATTTTTTTACATCAAATATTTACTTCTGAGTTTTAGAAAGTAATAGTTGAACACTTCTAAATTTCTATGAACTTAAACCATTGTTAAAGCTTAATTAATGATACCAATGTATGTATTTGAATGCTGTTCTAAATGTTGTTTCCTTATATTAGTTATTAATATTAGATCATAAAACAGAATAGAGTTATATTCTGATCTTTATTCAAATACTTATAGTGCTATTTGAATAAGTACCTACTTTGGATCAATTTTTTATTGCAATAATTTAGTGATCTGTAATTCCATATATTCTGTTCAACAGTGAGATCAATTCATCTCTTATTTAATATAAGATCTTCAAGGGACTGTTTCAACTAAACAATTCCTTATTCTGTGGTCAACCCTCCAGTAAAAAGTCTTTCCAATCTTAAACTGATCTTTGGTTAATAGAAAACATATCACTGGTCCAAAGTCACTGTATTTCTATAATCAATGAAGCTGATTTAGACAGAATTTCTGACCCATTTGGGGAGTCTAAACCAAAAAGTAAAATTCTCTGTGTGCCAAAGATAAATACTCAAGGTCAAAATATTATAGGAAAAGTAAAATCATTTGAATAATCTGTAGACAAATGATCTGTAGCACTTCTTGGAACCATTCTTGGATACATTAGGTATTATTGCCATTTTGTTGCAATTCATATTACTTCCTCAAATATTTTATTTCCCACAGCATATACATAAGTCAAATACCATATTTATTATTTTTATTCTTGTAGGTGTTTTCTTTCTTTCATAAGGTGAATAGCATTATTCTGTTTTAAATTTTCAGGTCATATTTGGAAATATATTTTTATGACATCATGAAGATATTTTACCTAGAAATTTATGTGCATTGTTACTATTAATGATTTATCACTGTAAAGCAAAGATCATAGAACAATGTCGCAACTAATTTGAAAATATTCTAAAATAATTCCTTTAGCAGGAAAATAATTACAGATTCCTATAAAAATAGGTTCACTAAATCACACACATATATTTCAGTTTGCAAATCAGAATTTCATTTATAAATTACTTTCATGTGTTTTATTTTATTCCAAGTAAAATGAATTAAAGAAACAAAATCGGGGGTGGAGCCAAGATGGCGGAGTAGAAAGACTCACATATGCTAGCTCTGAACCCACAGCCCATATATTTCCTGCAAGAAGAACTCCCCACAAATTCTGGAGCACTGCAAGGCACGCAGAAACACAGTGAAAAAGATTTCCATTCCAGAGAGCCATGAAGAGTGGTCCCCAGGGTCCGTCATGCCCTGGAAAGCAGAGAACACAGATGAGCAGATCCAAGCAGGCTTTAGGGACGGAATCTCTGGCGGCCGGGAAGGTTGCCCACAGATGCTACAGGTCAGTGAGAGAAACGTCTGGGCTGGCCAAGAGGGAAGCGGGGTGTCTCTGTGGCTCGGGTCCCTTCGGGAGGCAGAGGCAGAGGCAGTGGAAGAAGCCCGGGACTCCTGGAGCAAGCAGGAGCTCCGTTACCAAAGGTCTCTGCATAAACCCTCTGAAGGAACAGCCTGGGAGACAGCCCTGACCCCACCTGAGCACAAGAACATAAGCTCACATTGAATAGAAGCCACTCCCACCACAGAAAGCCCATTTGAATCTGAGACCCCAAGCACTAGCTGGGCGGATCTAGGCTGGGGTGCAGAGGAATCTCAGAAGTCAAGTAACTGGCTGGGAAAATGCCCAGAAAAGGGAAAAAAATAAGACTATAGAAAGCTACTTTGATGGGGTACAGATTTTCAATTTTGATGATGAGGAACTATTCTTACCATCATGGAAAGACATGGAGGTCGGGGCCTCTGTATCCCAGACATCCCAGCTGGATGCCCAGTGGGCTCAGGCCATGGAAGAGCTCAAAAAAGATTTTGCAAATCAAGTTAGACAGGTGGAGGAAAAACTGGGAAGAGAAATGAGAGAGATGCAAGAAAAGCATGAAAAACGGGTCAATACCTTACTAAAGGAGACCCAAAAAAAGGCTGAAGAAAATAACACCTTGAAAAATAGGCTCATTCAATTGGCAAAAGAGGTTCAAAAACCCAATGAGGAGAAGAATGCTTTCAAAAGCAGAATGAGCCAAATGGAAAAAGAGGCTCAAAAGCTCACTGAAGAAAATAGTTCTCTCAAAATTAGAATGGAACCGATGGAGTCTAATGACTTTCTGAGAAACCAAGAAATCACAAAACAAAACCAAAGAATGAAAAACATGGAAGAGAATATGAAATATCTCATGGGAAAAACAACTGACCAGGAAAATAGATCCAGGAGAGACAATTTAAAAATTATGGGACTACCTGAAAGTCAGGATCAAAAAAAGAGCATAGACATCATCTTCCATGAAATTATCGAGGAAAACTGCCCTGCGATTCTACAACCAGAGGGCAAAATAAGTATTGAAAGAATCCATCGATCACCACCTGAAAGAGATCTAAAAAGAGAAACTCCTAGGAACATTGTGGCCAAATTCCAGAATTCCCAGGTCAAGGAGAAAATATTGCAAGCAGCTAAAAGGAGCCAATTCCTGTATTGTGGAAATACAATCAGGATAATACAAGATCTAGCAGATTCTACATTAAGGGATCAACGGGCATGGAATAGGAAATTCCAGAAGTCCAAGGAACTAGGACTCAAACCAAGAATCACCTACCCAGCAAAACTGAGTATAATACTTCAGGGGAAAATATGGTCTTTCAATGAAACAGAGGACTTTCAAGCATTCTTGATGAAAAGACCAGAGCTGAAAAGAAAATTTGACTTTCAAACACAAGAATGAGAAGAAGCATGAAAAAGTAAACAACAAAGAGAAGTCATAAGGGACTTACCAAAAGTGAACTGTTTACATTCCTACATGGAAAAACAATATTTGTAACTCTTAAAACTTTTCAGTATCTGGGTAGTTGGTGGGACCACACACGCACATACACACACACACACACACACACATGTACATGTGTGCACGCACACACCCATACACACATGCATGCACATACAGAGACAGAGAGCACAGAGTGAATTGAATAGGATGTGATCATATCTTAAAAGAAATTAAGGTAAATGGTGAGAGAGAAATGTAGTGGGAGGAAAGAGGGTGAAATGGAATGGGGTAAATTATATCTCATTCAAGAGGCAAGCAGGAGACTTTTTAGTGGAGGGAAAAAGAGGAGAGCTGAGAAAAAAACAAGAAGTTTACCCTCATCACATTCGACTAAAGGAAGGAATAAAATGCACACTCATTTTGGTATGAAAATCTTACAATACAGGAAAGTGGGGGAGAAGGAGATAAGTAAGCGGGGAGATGATGGAAGGAGGGCAATGGGAGGAGGAAGCAATTTTAAGTCAACACTTGGGGAGGGACAGGATCAAAAGACTGAATAGAAACAATGGGGAGCAGGATAGGATGGAGGGAAATACAGTTAGTCTTACACAACATGACTATTATAGAAGTCATTTGCAAAACTACACAGATAGGGCCTATATTGAATTGCCTGCCTTCCCAAAGGGAATGGGTGGAGAGGGAAGGATGGGGAGAATTTGGAACTAAAAGTTTTAGGAACAACTGTTTAATATTGTTGTTGCTACTAGGAAATAAGAAATACAGTTAATGGGTAATAGAAAGTCATCTGGCTCTACAGGACAAAAGAGAAGATGGGGACAAGAGAAGGGAGGGATGATAGAAGAGAGGGCAGATTGGTGATAGGGAAAATTAGATTGCTCGGTGTACTGGGGTGGGGGGGGATAAAAGGGGAGAAAATTTGGAACCCAAAATTTTGTGAAAATGAAGGTAAAAAGTTAAATAAAAAGTTTTTATTAACAAAATAAATAAATAAAAATAATAACAAAAAAAAAGAAACAAAATCAAATGGAAGGATATTGCTTAACTCCACAATATTTCTCATCTGTATCTCCTTTTTGTCTATTCACCAGGCCACTCACCCTCTGGTTCAGGTCTTTATTTAATTTCACTTGGACTATTACAACAGCCTCCTAACTGGCTTCCCTGCATCATATGCCTCTGCTCTCTTCAATATATTTTTCATACAGTTATCAAAGTGCACATGTCTGATTCCATACCACTCCCTGCTTCAGTAGCCTTCATTTTTATTGATTATTAGATTATAATAAATTTTATGCCTTGAATGCAAATATCTTGACAAGAAACATTAAATTACTCTTCTTCAAAATTAATATGACATAACATAATATAATATAGTTCAAAGTGACTTGAGGATTTCTGAACACATTATTATTTACTAACCCTTTCCAACAGGATATTAATCAATGTAGAATACTTCCTTTAAAGTCTTTAATCCAGAAAATAAATATAAAAGCAAATAAATTTCTCAGTTATATCTACCTTCACACCAATTTAGTGATTAGATTTTTGTCCCACATCATTGTTTTTCTCTTTATGATAATTTAGAGGTTGGAAATCTTTAAACCATTAACTTCAGTTAGGTGCATTAAAATGAGTATTCAAAATCACGTTTAATTGACCATGCCTAAAACTTCAGAAAAGGGAATTGGTGTCAAACAAAGTGTCATGAAAGCCAGCAGCTGGCCTGCCATATTCTAAAATACCAGAACTGTCACTATCTTCACTGCAGGACTTGCTATTGAACTCTGCAGTTGCTAAAATGTTTCCTAGTTTCCAGTAACGATTTAATTCTCCCATATCAACTTTATGAACCAACAAAACAACTACTTAGAATCAGTCATTCTAAAGGAGCAAGTATAAGGCAGTAGACAATCAAGCAAAATGCAGCTCCAACAATAGTATCAGAAATAAGCCAGGGCAGAAGTTCATTTCTGATGTAATATACATCAGATGTACTGTAGGACACAACAGAGGTTATCTAAATATATTGTCATAAAATTCTGACTTCATCAAAAGCAGTTAGCTTCAAACTCTTTTATTAATTGTTGTACGTTGTTAGCTATACTTTGGACTTGCCATAGCTTGGGAGTGGAAGAATTAGTGTCAGATTTTCCTTTGAATCATGTTCTCTGTCAGAACTTTTGAATACAAATTTCAAGAACAGAGGAATTAGAAAAATATTAGAATGTTCTAAAATAAATGACTAAAATTTGGGGTAAAATTCATTTTGGATTACTATTTGCTATGGAAACTGTGATAAGTCACTTTATTCTTCAGAACTCACTTTCTCCATTTATAAATACAAGATATTTGTCTAGATGACCTCTAAGGTCAGCTATAAATATATGATTCAAAGTGGAAAATGTATCATATTGCAAACATTATCCTCTAGTGCCCTAGAACTGGTCCTTTTCAGGGATAGGGAGAAGTACCAGACTTGTTTCCATCATTTACAGAGAAAGCGCCTGGTGAGACAGTTCCTGTTCTAATGTAGGTTGGCATTTTCCTGGCAACTTATCTCTGAGTTGTGTAGATCACTCATAGGTTAGGTGACTTGACCAAGATCACACCACTTTTATATGTTAGTGACTTGAACCTATGTGTGTTCCAGGTTCTAAGGCCAGATGTCTGTCTACTATGTCATATCACATGACATAACATTATATGTAATTTTTTTTTTACCACATGAAAAATAGTAATAGAAAAAATAAACTAAAATATTACTGGAAAGTCACCAAAGTAGATATTTCAAAGATAAAATGATACCAACAAATTTACTAATTTTGGTGGGTGCAGATTTAAAGCTTATAGGTTGCTCGAAGGTCATCTAGTCCACTGTATAAATGAGGAAACTAAGAGAGTTTAAGTGATTTATATAAAGTCACATAAGCATTACATATCAGAGACAATATTTGAATTCAGGTCCTTTGACTCTGAAGTCAGTGTATTTCTTGAGGTAATTTTCATTTTTGATAAAAATCAAAGTTTCTAATATTGTTTTCTGATTCAATTTGGAATTTATTTGGAAATATGCCTGTATATAATGCTTCATAATAAAATGTCATTTTCACTCATTGTGTTGTTTCATATATTTTCCTTAGTGGAATCATAAATGTTCTATATTTACGATACATGAAACAAAGTTTCTATAATTACTTCCAAGGTTGCTACATTATAACTAGAGACTTTTATATCTTGAGTTGGTAATAAAACACTGAACGTGTTTTTTTCTCCCTTTTTTAAAAAAGAGTCATTAACTCTCATCTGTCAAAATACTATAGGATTCAACATTCCCTAATGTCCCTTCAAATTTTCATCTATAACCCTAATATTGTGCTACTTTCAAGTTTCATTTTGGTTTGCAGGGTAGCTATTTTCACCGTAGTTGAGATATGCTTATCACCAAGTGGTTAAGCTACCAGATGATGGTAAGTTTTTTTTGGAAGGAGGGGCACAATGAATCACATAGGAATAATTAAAGGGTCCAGTTTAGAGAAGTGATTTTTGTATTCTTCAGTGACTGGAATTATTCTATGAATGTTGAAACATTCAGATATGAATTGAATTGATAATTGTCAAATATTCAAAGAGCTGTCATACGAGACCTAAAAAAAAATCTGTATTTTATTATCTCTATAGGACATAAGTAGGATGCATGTGTAGAAGTAGATTTTTATTTAAAAAAAATGCCCCATATAGCAGTATAAATATTGTTTTCCTCTGTAGAATATAAAATTCTTGAGTCCTGGGACCATTTCAATTTGGTCTTTATACATATGGCACATTGCACAATGCCTGGCACATAGAAGTAACAAAACAATTTTTTGTTAAACTAAATTGAATTATGGCCTCCAAAAGTGCATTTGACTGCTTCCTAGATCTCACTGAAAATATGTAAACAACTTCTTAGAGATACTGTACAGGAGATTCATGTTCTACAACAGATTTCATCTTTTCCATTATATTTAACTATAAAATTCTAGATTTTTTGATAACATTTACTAAATCAATTGGATTATTATTTCCATCCCTAAAGAGAGATATGACTGAATATCACTGAAGTCATGGATCTTTTCAAATATCAAAGTATGACTGATTCTAATCATCCATAGAAAATCAGTATATGGATAAAAATTTTCCAGGGTTTCCCAGGTACCCAAGATAAACCACATGTATGACTTAAGTTAGTAAATTAGTGTTCCTAAGCACAAATGATCACAAAATAAAGCAAAAGAAACAAAACAGGAAGCTTGGCAATAAAAGGATGTTTATGGGAGATGTTGTATACTACAACCAAGTTCAGGAATAAACTGACTAATCGTAGAATGAAAGCATTACAGAAATATAGAATTTAAGAATTGTAAGGGTGCAGCCATTTAGTTCAACTCACAGAAGAAAAGAATCTCCACCATGTATCTGACAAGTAACTATTCATCCTTTTTCCAAATATATAAAAAAGAGTGGTAAACTCACCACCCCTTAAGAAAGCCATTCCATTTTGGACACTTCCAATTTTATGATGTTTTATTTTTAACATGATGCTTTAATTTGCTTCTTTACCTCTTCTACCCATTGCACCTGGTTCTGCCCTGCTTAATGAAATTAAATGATTCCACTCCATTCCTCACATGACAGGCTTTCAAATGCTTGAATATACCTAGTATGCCCTTTTCTAGGTATTCTCTTCTCCACGGTAAACATGCAATATTTTTAACTGCTGTTCATGTCATAAACTCAAGGATTTTTATCATCTTGGTTACTCTTCTCTGGGCATTCTTCAGTGCAGCAATATTCTTTTCAAAATTTGGAGCCATGAAGTAACTTATTGAAATATGTGCTGAAAGGCTGTGCTGTTGGGACCAAGAAGTATGTCCTCACCATGCAAAGGTCTCTGGTGGTAGAAACCAAATGTATTAAGTCCAATAAAAGCAGCGGATAGCAATATTATCACCTCCTAATATAGATCTATGTTGCATTATATTTTGAACCCCATATTACAATGCTCACTTGTATTAAGCTTTCAGTAGACTAAAAGCCCTATTTCCTTTTTCAAAATACCTGCTTTCTATCCATTCATCCACATCTTATATTTATGGATTTGTGGGAGTTTGGGCACTTATGTACAACACTTTATATTTATCCCTATTGAATTATATCTTATTGTAGTCAAACTAGCCTATCGATTTCCTTTACATCCTGACACTATGGTCCAATATATTTGTTGCTTTTCCTGCCAATCTTTCCCTGCAAATTTGATGAGCACAGAAATCCATTTTTTTCTTCCCAAATCATTGGCAAAACTGTTAAAAAAAAATGGCCTAGTATAGTTGCCTGGAGGCAATCTACTGGAGACTTGCTGTCATATTGCCATTAAACCATTAACAATTACTTTCAAGTCCAGACTTCTAATCAATTCAATATCTATTTGATTACATCGCACTGAATCCCTATGCATATTTTTCTAAACAGTACCAAGATATATTTTATAATGGGTTTGCTAAAATCTATACAACTGATAACCAAAAAATTCTTATCATCTACTAATTTAGTGATCTTATCAGAAAAAGAAATGAGACAGATCTAGTCTTACTTGCTCTTGATGAAGACAAGACATACTGGCTTTTTTTGAGCATCATTTTCCCTCAGAAATAGTCAGCAGTCATCCCTTTAATGATCATTTCTAGAAATTGTCTAAGGTTTAAAGTTAAGCAAATTGAACTATTGTTTACAAACTATAAAATCTAGTCTCTCCATTTTTTTGAAAACTCAAAACAATATTTGCCCTTCATAAATCCTGTAATAACTCTGCCATTTTCTGTCATCTTATAATTATCACTGAAAGTAGCCCATCAATTAGATCTGCTATTTTTGATGATGTTTGGAGGTTTGGTGATGTTGATCAAGTGACTAGAATTCATCAAGGGTAGTTACTTGTTCTCTTACTACCCCTTTTTTTATCCTGGATATGAACTCAGTGTAAGTCATTTTTGCTTTATCATTTCCAGTGAAAAAATCCACCCTACCTAGCAAATAAAACAGAAGCAACTTAATAATCAAGCAGCTCTGTCATCTCTTTTATTTCTTCCTCCTTTACCTTTCATCAAAAAGTCCCCACTCTAGCTCCCCACAAAAGCAAAATAAAAACAAAATACATTCCATAACATCTTTCGTTCTTTAGTCCTTGGATTTCTACACATCTACCATCCAAATACACATCATTACTCCCTTTCCCCACTTCTTTTTTTTTTTACTGAAAAATTTATTGAGAATCCACCAGCTCCAAGTTGGTCTGGAAACATCAGGCAGCTACTTCTTCTGTGATCTGGTCTTTTTTGAGTAGTCCCATGAAAGCTTTCCTCTCCTCCACAATCTAGAAATGACCATTGCCAAATTTGGAAGTGGTACTGATAAACTTCAGGTCAATCTTTTCCACAGTGACATTTGACTTGTACCACCAGAGACTTTCGCAGGGTGATGAAATGCTTGGTCTCAATGACACAGTCCTTCAGTATGATAAAATCATCGGTCACTTCATGGTAGTGGACAAAGCCACACAGAAGGTGGCTCTTGTCAGACAGATCATAATCTGTGGATGTATTGTTTTTGATCAGTTTACCATCCTTGATCTAGTAGCCTTGGCCAATCTTGCAGATCTTTTTGTTGATCTCAGTGTGATGGTAGTAGCCCCTCTGATGACCTTCAGCCACAGAGAAGGCTACCCGAATCAGATGCCAAGCTGCAATACATGGCAACTTAGGCAATCCTCGGTGGGTTTTTCAGGGCAACCTCTCAATATGCCAGTGGCCAGTGATACCTTGCCCTTGGTCACCCTAATTACATCAATCATCCCGCCCTGCCCAAATACAGTGGACACAGGCACCTGTTGCTCCAGCTTCTCACAGGTCCAGTCAGGTTTCTCAGTCGCTACCACCATTCACCTAGATCTCTATCAGGTGAGACTTCTTCTGCCTCAGAGGGAGCAGGCACATCTGGGTGTGGGCAATGACATGGATCACCTGGCAGTACTTTTTCATGCTACTCAGGTCTTTCTCCAGCTGCTTTTTGCCATCTTCATCTTGCCACTTTGCGCAATACTTGATGAAGTCCTTCTTCTTGCACTTATGCCAAGACTTATAGAAATCACCTCTTACATTCATCACCAATGTACTCAACAAAGATGGTTTTAAAACTCTGCAGGCCTTGTGGGGTTTGCACATAGTCCATGATGACCACAGTGACCACAGGGGCATCTTCACTATCATCATGACCTCTACCACTTCTTTCTTATTGACCTTTGTGCCAGGCTTGTCCACCTCTTGGACAATATGGGTCATGCCTGCTTTGTAGCCCAGAAAGGTGGTCAGGTGGATGGGTTTGGAGTGCTCATCTTTGGGAAAGTTCTTCACCTTCCTTAGGTGCCTGCTGCTTCTCTTTCGAGGCAGGAAGATCAGAGGCCCATGCCAGGGAGCAAAGAACTTCCTGTGGGCCATGCTGCTGCTGATGTACCTGCGGCTTCCACTAAGGTGAGTTTGGAGAGAGCCCCTTCTTTTTTTTTCTATAGCATGTAAGATATCTATTCAGAGTCATGGTCCAGGCCTGAGCTCAATTGACTCAGTGAAAATTATGACGCCAGATTTGACTCTTTGAATTATGTCATCAAGTTGCCTATATTTTTGTTTATTTGTTTTGGTTTTGGCCACATGCATTGTCTCTTATGAAATTCCTGTCTGTCTATCTATCTATCTATCTATCTATCTATCTATCTATCTATCTGACATTTTTCTCCCTTCCATATCCCTCCTAGTTTAAAATAACTTTAATTTTATTTGTTAGACACCTAGAATATCCAATTTTACCAACCTTTATTACTTATATTCCATCTCTGTCCAGGAATCTGTTAATCCTATATTATAAATTGATCCAGAAATCCAAATCTCATTCTCAGGCAACAAACCCTTGATCAAATATTTTCTTCCCTATTTTTTTTGTATTCTCCATCCCTTGCCCTTGATACATAACAATGAGGAAAACAACCTGCATACCTAAGGATTTTAAGATTATTTTCCAAATTATTTTCCACAGTTGTTTGAAACACTAATTTCCTTCTGGAGGTACAATTTGTTCAAACGTGGTTTTTATACATTTCCCAAGTTTCAGAGATTTCTCTTATTATCTTTAATATATGAATAAAACAGAACAACAAAAACCCCATAAAACCTTATTGTTGTTATCAAGTCCATCAATATTTTCCTTGATATCAGTTTTCTTTCCTTCCTGTTCCCCTTACTCGTGGATCTCATTTATTGAGTGTAAATAAACAGCAATTGTTACAGTTCTAGTCAGAAACTCTGAGAGTCTTCTCCTTCCAGACTGATTATTTTCTGAAGGGAAAAAAGTCCCTCTTTTGCCTCAGTTCTTAATTTGCCTTTAATTAGTGAATTGGTACTGTCCAGACCACTTAAGACTTGGGAAAGATATTAGCTTAAAAAGCCAAGGTCTCCTAACGCACTCAGGGCCAGTACTGTTGTTCTGATCCATGCTTCCCATGGAAGCCTGATGATTCTTGAGGAGAGAGTGAGGCTGATTGTTTTGTACAGCTTTGTCTCACTGAAATCTACTTATCTTGTAATTTACTCTCCTGATATTTTTGATCCACTTGAAGAAAGAAGGATAAACACAACTGATGGATGTCTTTTCTAGTAGTTTTTGTTACTCTATTATATTTCTTTTTAATATTTGCACATTAGTTGTATTGTGAAGGGAATAGAACAGAAAGGAAAAATCACACACACACACACACACACACACACAATGGCAATAGTATGCTTTAATCTGCATTCATACTCCATAGTTCTTTCTCTGGACGTGAATAGAATTTCTTGTCACGAGGCTTTTGGAAATATCTTGGATCATTGTATGATGAGAGGAACTAAGTCAATCATAGCTGACTATTGCACATTGTTGCTGTTACTGTGTACAATATTCTCCTGGTTTTGTTCACTTCACTGGGCATGAGTTCATGTATGACTTTCCAGATTTTTCTGAAATATGCTTAGTCATCATTTCTTGCAGCACAATAGTATTTTATTAAATTTATATACTGCAACTTGTTCAGCCATTCCCCAAATACTGGAAGTCCCTCAATTTCAAATCCTTTGCCACTACAAAAAGAGCTGTTATAAATTACTTTTGTATATGTAGGCCCAATTATTATAATACTGCTTTTTCAAGCCATTATACAATTTTATTTAAAAAAGAAGAAAGCAGAGGGAGCAGAGCCAAGATGGCAGAGTAGAAAGACACACATGCACAGGCTCTCCTCACACAGCCCATAAAATACCTTTAGAGAGGGACTCTCAACAAATTCTGCAGCAGCAGAAGAGGAGAACAACAGAGTGGAGGAGATTTCCAGCCCAGGGTGACCTGAAAGGACCATGGGAAATGTCTGTTGCACCAGATGCGGATCGGAGCCCAGCCCAGCCTTGGCCACACAGCACAGCTAACGAACAGCCCTCAGAGGTAGAATCTCCAGTCACAGCAACAGCAAAGAGTGCACAGATCCCTCAACCCACAGGTGCCAAAGGCCAGTGACAGGGTTTTTTCAGCTGGTCAGGAAGGGAGAAGGGCCTTACCATAGCTCCAGCCTCAGGCAGTAGCCACAGAGGCCAAATCAGGCAGACAGCAGTTCCCACAGCAGCCCACATCAACTGTTGGAACGTAAAACCCCTGCGGGCACTGAACAGTCCATTCTTACTCCAGCCCTGAGTAGAGGCCCTAAGGGAGCTGGTCTTTGTCTCACACTGAATGGTGGCCCTGCACCCACAGCTTAACTGAATCTCAGCTCCCCAGTGCTGGCTTGACAGAACTGGAGGCCAGGTGACTGTGGAGAGGAAACTCTGCTAAGATTCTGGGCACAAAAATCTCTCCCTGCTCCCAGACCAGTGTATGTGCTTGATTGTGCCACCTAGAAGGAACTGAGGTCTTACAGATTCCCAGAGTATACCCTACTCTTGACAAAAGACCCAAAAGTCAAGTAACTGGTTGGGAAAATGCTCAAAAAAGGGAAAAAAATAAGACTATACAAGGTTACTTTCTTGGTGAACAGATATTTTCTCCCATCCTTTCAGATGAGGAAGAACAATGCTTACCATTAGAGAAAGACATAAAAGTCAAGGTTTCTGTATCCCAAACATCCAAAATAAATATTCAATGGTCATAGGCCATGGAAGAGATCAAAAAAGATTTTGAAAAGCAAGTAAGAGAGATGGAGGAAAATGGGGAAGAGAAATAAGAGAGATGCAAGAAGAACATGAAAAGTGGGTCAACATCTTGCTAAAGGAGACCCAAAAAATGCTGAAGAAAATAACACCTTTAAAAATAGGCTAACTCATTTGGCAAAAGAGGTCCAAAAGGCTAGTGAGGAGAAGAATGCTTCAAAAAGCAGAATTAGCCAAATGGAAAAGGAGGTTCAAAAGCTCACTGAAGAAAATAGTTCTCTCAAAATTAGAATGGAATAGTTGGAGGCTAATGACTTTATGAGAAACCAAGAAATCACAAAACAAAACCAAAAAAATGAAAAAATGGAAGAGAATGTGAAATATCTCATGGGAAAAACAACTGACCTGGAAAATAGATCCAGGAGAGACAATTTAAAAATTATGGGACTACCTGAAAGTCATGATCAAAAAAAGAGCCTAGACATCATCTTTCATGAAATTATCATGGAAAACTGCCCTGATATTGTAGAACCAGAGGTAAAATAAATATTGAAAGAATCCACTGATCACCTCTTGAAAGAGATCCAAAAAGAGAAACTCCTAGGAACATTGTGGCCAAATTCCAGAGTTCCCTGGTCAAGGAGAAAATATTGCAAGCAGCTAGAAAGAAACAATTCCAGTATTGTGGAAATACAATCAGGGTAACTCAAGATCTAGCAGCTTCTACCTTAAGGGATTGAAGGGTGTGGAATATTATATTCCAAAAATTAAAGACACTAGGACTAAAATCAAGAATCACCTACCCAGCAAAATTGTGTATAATACTTCAGTGGAAAAAATGATCTTCCAATAAAATAGAGGACTTTCAAGAATTCTTGATGAAAAGACCAGAACTGAAAAAAAAAAAATCTGACTTTCAGTCACAAGAATGAAGAGAAGCATGAAAAGGTAAACAGCAGAGAAAAATCATAAGGGACTTGCTAAAACAGTTACATTCCTACAAGGAAAGACAACAGTTGTAACTCTTGAAAATTTTTTCAGTATCTGGGTAGTTGGTGGGATTACACACACACACACACACACACACACACACACACACAGAGAGAGAGAGAGAAAGAGAGAGAGAGAGAGACAGAGACAGAGACAGAGACAGAGACAGAGACAGAGTACAGGGTGAATTGAATAGGATGGGATCATATTTTAGAAAAATGAAATTAAGGGGTGAGAGAGAAATATATTGGGAGAAGAAAGGGAGAAATGGAATGGGGCAAATTATCTCTCATACAAGAGGCAAGAAAAAAGACTTTTTAGTGGAGGGAAAACGGTGGGAGGTGAGAGAAAAAACATGGATTTTACTCTCATCACATTCAGCTAAAGGAAGGAACAAAATGCACACTCATTTTGGCATGAAAACCTATCTTACAATACAGGAAAGTGGGGGAGAAGGGGATAAGCAGTGTGGGGGTGATGATGGAAGGGAGGGCAATGGGAGGAGGAACGGGGTCAAAAAAGAGAGCGAAGAAATGGAGGGAAGGATAGGATGGAGGGAAATATAGTTAGTCTTACACAACATGACTATTATGGAAGTCATTTGCAAAACTACACAGATATGGCCTATATTGAATTGCTTGCCTTCCCAAAAGGGATGGGTGCGGAGGGAGGGAGGAAGAGAAGTTGGAACTAAAAGTTTTAGCAACAATTTTTGAGTATTGCTCTTGCATACAACTAGGAAAATGAGAAATACAGGTAATGGGGTATAGAAAGTTATCTTGCCCTACAGGACAAAAGAGAAGTTGGGGATAAGGGAAGGGAAGGAAGTTAGAAGGGAGGGCAGATTGGTGACAGGGGTAATTAGAATGCTCAGCGGTTTGGGGTGGGGGGAGGGAGCAATGGGGAGAAAATTTGAAGCCCAAATTTTTTTGGAAAGGAATGTTGAAAATGAAAATAAATAAATTTAAATTTTAAAAAAAGAGTTCTAAGCCAGAAAAAATATGACTTCAAATTCCACTTGTAATACATTTTGATCATGTAACCCTTGGCAAATCACTCACCCTCTCAGAGTCCTAGGCAGGTCTCTAAGTCTATATGTTTCAGAGAAAGTACTAACCTGCATTGATAGAGGAAGTTTTAATACCTGGGACAAATGAATAAATATATTCCCTAGACAAATAAAATAAATATGTATAAAGAGGGACTGTAAAAAAAAAGAGAAAGCAAAATTAGCAGTATTAAAAGCAAAAATGCTAAACATATCAGCAATGAAGATAAAACAAAGGAATTCTGTTATTTTCCCCAATTGCTTTTCAATAAAACTTACAGTATAAGAGAAATAGACAAATGTTTAGAAAAATATAAATAGCTTTACAAAATTGCTTCAGAAAAAGAGGAAAAGGACCCATATGTACAAAAATATTCATAGCAGTCCTTTATTGTGGTGGCAAAAAAAAAGTGGAAATTGAGGTGATGTCTATCAACTGGGGAATGACTGAAGACGTTTTGGTATATGAATGTAATGGCATACTATGCTCCTTTAAGAAATGATAAGCAGGTTGACTTCAAAAAAGCCAGGAAAGACTTATATGAAATGATGCTTAGTGAAGTGAGCAGAACCAGGAGAAAACTGTACACAGTAACAACCACATTATACAATGACTGACTTTGACTGACTTAGATATTCTCAGTAATGCAAGGATCTGTATTCATTCTTCGTTGCTGAACAAGACCATGCCATCAGAGATATGATGATACGACTTGCACTTGACTTTGTTTTGAATGAGAAAGGGCTGTGCAAGTCACCAGCCTCACTTCACCTCCAAAGCCATCTGAATCCAGTGACCAGATATTCATCAGGATGACTGGAGATGACCCAGGATGAGGCAGTTGGGGTTAAGTGCCTTGTCCAAGGTCACATAGCTAGTGAGTGTCAAGCGTCTGAGATTTGAACTCAGGTCCCCCTGACTCCTGCACTGGTGCTGTGTCCACTGTACCACCTAGCTGCCACAATGCAAGGATCTAAGACAACTCCAAAAGATTCATGATAGAAAATAATATATACATCCAGAGAAAGAACTTTGCACTCTGAATGTAGGCAGAAATATATTATTTGCTCTCCCTTTTTATTGTTTTGCTTTACTTTTTCATAGTTCCTCCCATTAGCTCTAATTCTTCTCTTTATAGTGATTGTATACTAACTTATTTTTTTTCAACATGCACTTCCATAAGATTTTGAGTTCCAAATTTTCTCCCCATTTCTCCTTTTCCCCCATTCCAAGACAGCATGCATTCAGGTTATCCCTATCCCCAATATGTACTCCCTTCTATAACACATCCCCTTCTCTTATCCCCTTCTCTTTTCTTGTAGGGCAAGATAGATTTTTATACCCCATTGCCCATGTATCTTGTTTCCCCATTGTATGCAAAAACAATTTGCAAAATTGTTTTTTAAGACTTTGAGTTCCAAATTCTCTCCCTTCCTCCCTCCCCACCCACCCTCATTGATAAGGCAAGCAATTTCATACAGATTGCACATGGACAGTTATACAAAACACTTTCATAACAGTCATGTTGTGAAAGGCTAACTATATTTGCCTCCAGTCTATCCTGTGCCCCCATGTTTTTAAATTCTCTTCTTTGACCCTGTCCCTCCTTGGGAGTGTTTACTTCTGATTATCCCCTAACTCAATCTACCCACCCTTCCCTCCTCTCCCCTCTCTTATCCCTTCTACTCTATTTTCCTGTAGGGTAAGATAGATTTCCATACTCAATTTAGTCTGCATTTTATTCCCTCCATAAGCCAAATACAATGAAAATAAAGTTCACCTATTCCCTTTAGTCTCCCTTATCTTCCCCTCCATTATAAAAGCTTTTTCTTGCCTCTTCTATGTGAGATAATTTTTCCCATCCTACCTCTCCCTTTCTCCTTCTCCCAATACATTCCTCTCACTTCTTAATTTTATTTTTAGATATCATCTCTTCATATTCAATTCACTTTGTGCCCACTGTCTGTGTACATGTTTGTGTGTGTGTGTGTGTGTGTATATATATATATGCATGTATGTATGTGTATATGTATGCATGCATGCATGTGTCCATATACATGCATGCACAAACATATATTCAACTATCCTAACACTGAGAAAGGTCTCATGAATTGCAAATATCTTTCTGTGTGGGAACATAAACAGCTCAACTTTAGCACATCCCTTGACCCTGTATCTCCTAAATCTTATGCTGTATTGATTTCCACAATGCTTGAATTTTTTCTTTCTGGCTACTTGCAATATTTTCTCCTTGAACTGGGAGCTCTGGAAATTGACTATAATACTCCTAGGAGTTTTCCTTTTGGCATCCCTTTCAGGAGGTGATTAGTAGATTCTTTCAATTTCTGTTTTACCTTCTGGTTCTAAAGTATGAGGGAACTTTTCCTTGATAATTTCTTGAAAGATGATGTCTAAGGTCTTTTCGTTTTTTACCATGGCTTTCAGGTAGTCCAATAATTTTTAAATTATCTCTCCTGGAGCTATTTTCCAGGTCAGTAGCTTTTTCAATGAGATATTTCACATTGTCTTCTTTTTTTCATTCTTTTGGTTTTGTTTAATGATTTCTTGATTTCTCATAAAGTCATTAGCTTCCATTTGCTCCATTCTAATTTTTAAGGAATTAATTTCTTCAATGAACTTTTGGATCTCCATTTCCATTTGGCCAATTCTGCTTTTCTAAGACATTTTTCTCCTCATTGGTTTTTTGGACCTCTTTTTCTGTTTAGGTTAGTTTTTTTTTTTTAATATTATTTTCTTCAGTATTTTTTGGATCTCCTTTACCAAGCTCTTGACTCATTTTTCACAATTTTCTTGCATCACTTTCATTTGTTGTAAGGGGCGCTCTGGACCCAGGCCCCCTGAGAGGATAGGAGACGCCAGGAAGTCTGGACCTGCTGACGTGGCTCTGCCACGCTGGCACTGGGGAGGCTTCACTGAGCTGAGCTCCGCCCTCAGGGAGGAACTGGGGAGGAGCCTACCCGGAAGAGGAGGGCGAGACACTAGGGATAAAAGGCACACATAGGAAGGGCTCGGGGGATTTCCTGACTGATCTCCATGCAATAAAGCTCTGATCCACTACTCCCATGTTCTGCCTGGTAATTCTCCCTTCGTACCCCTGAAGGGAGCCGGAGACGTCCAAAGACCCTGGGCAGGGTAAGTAGAGGCAGTAGTTGGGGCGGCCCCCGACAATTTGTCTTCTCAATTTTTTTCTCTGTCACTCTTATTTGATTTTCAAAATCCTTTTTGAGCTCATCTAGGGCATGAAACCAATTCGTATATTTCTTGGAGACTTTGGATGTAGGAACTTTGACTTTGTTGTATTCTGGTTGTATATTTTGATCTTCTTTGTCACCAAAGTAAGATTCTATAGAATGAGTTTTTATTTTTTTCTTGCTTGCTCATTTCCCCAGTCAAATACTTGACTTTTAACTCTTTGTTAAAGTAGGGTTCTACTTCCAGTGTGGAGGGTGTACTATCCCAAGCTTAAGGGGTTTCTGCAGCTATTTTCAAGGATACTTTTAGAGACCTGTAAGTTTTCAGTTCTTCCAAGGTATTTTGATAAAGAAGAAGTGTTAACTCCTCTCCTAGCCTATGTTGTTATCTGTGAGTGAGCACAAGCACTCATTTTTGCCTTGGAACTGTGAGAAGGATTCACTTTCCACTGCTGCCAAGAGATCAGCCATGCTCACAGTCCTCCTTCCCCCAGGACCGTCACCCAGGATTGTGACTCAGATCCAAGCACATGTAATGGGAGAAATTTTTACCTCAGAGCCAGCAAAGAGATCCCTGCAATTCCCCTCTGTTCAGCCACTCAATCCTCCCACTCTCTGTGGGCTGAGAGCTCTGGAGCAGCCACTGCTGCTTTTATTGCCACCACTCAGGACACAACAGTGCTCCTCTCTCACCCAGGTCTAAAAGACTTTTCATATTGACTTTCTAAGTAGTCATTGGTCTTTGTTGGTTAAGAAGTCTGGAAATTACTACAGCTGCCAGAAATTTAGTTCCCTGGTACCTTTTGTGGGTTTGCCGAGCTGGTCTATGCTGGCTTATTTTGCACTGGACTGTGATCCTCTCTCAGACTGGTGAAACAGACCTTTCCCATTGACCTTGCAGGTTGACTTGGGCTGAAAACTTGTTTCACTCTGTAATTTTGTCAGTTCTGCTGCTTTAGAGTTTGTTTAGAGTAATTTTTACAGGTATTTGGAAGAGTTTAGGGGAGACTTCAAGCAAGTGCATGCTTTTACTCTGTTGTCTTAGCTCCATCCCATATTATAATATTCTTGGTGGGACAAGAATCTTTCTCCTCCTAAGAGCATCTCAAAAACACCTATTGTATCAGATTCTTCCATACTTCATCCTGAACAAGGCCATCTCCCTTTCTCTGCCACAGATACTCCACCACCACATCAACCTTTCAAATTGAAGCTATATATCTGTTTTTATTTTATTCTATTTGTTCAATTTTTGAAGTTACTAATTCTTTCAAAAAGCATAGAATGCAGAGAAGCATTCTTTCATCTCCTTTCCTTGTCCTCCAGAGGGGATATCAGCCTACATTTGGAACATAATTCACATACAGATAACAGAGTTCCACATACATAGGCGGTGAAAATATATTTCTCTATTTGATGGAAAGGTTTTAATGGGACATAAAGATATTAATTTTGACATTAAAATTCAACATTTATATTTTAGCTATTTTGCTATGAATCTAAGATAATACAGAAGTATGCAATAGTTAAATAAACAATCAGTGTCTTGTAAATGAGATATAAAATCATGAATATCATGGAAGACAAAGAAAAGTAAACAAGTAAAAACAAATGAAGGTTAAATTTGAAAGGTACCTGCACATATAAAAATATGTGATTTGACAACAAGAAATAAATAATGTGACAACAATGCCAATAGAAAGTAGGAATTTTGAAGACTTTGGTGATGAGTGTCAAAGTGCTGTCAAACAAGAACTAGAATAATTAACTTATCTATCTTCTAAGATTTCAAAATAGCACCTCTATTTCATCAAAAAGAATGCTACATCCAAAAGAATGCAATCTTAGAGTTAACTCTAGTAATCTCCCTCCCCCTCCATGTTGTAACTGACTTGGTACCAAAATGTTGTAGTACTATCGGAGTTTTCCCACTTACCTATTTCTTCTTGACAATATGCTTTAAAGGCAGTAAAGCAGAAAGCAGTAAAAGAAGCAATAATGAAGGAAGAAACACACAAAGTGATGCTTAATGGATTGTCAGCTCATGAGGCCAATTCACAAGCTGTGACAAAATGAATTCTATGCACAAAGAGATCAATACACATTGTAACATCCTTCCTGCTACACTGCAATTTATCAGCTAAACAGAATGCTGTCACATCTCATAGGTCTTTAGAAAACTAGTTAGTTTCAGTAGCAATATTTATTCTATGTAGGTTATACCAAAACTGAATCTGATTTGAACACAGAATAGCAAGGCCTCCTGGTAATTTCAGAATCAAGATATGCTAAACGTATTACTTTGATCTATGGTAAAGATATCTCAAGTATAGCCAAAAAGGCTGTTAAGAAACTTCTGGCCTCCCAACTGTTGGGAAAATAGCAGCTTAAAATAAATTACAAAAACACTAGAATATCTGAGCCAGAATTGATGAATGCACTATAAAGCAATATTAAAACAATAGTTGACTTTTAAAAATAATCATGAAAATATGTAAGAAATTAGGTTTTCCCTTGTTGTACCCCTGGTAAACTGTCAATGTTAGTTTTTTTTTAAAATGAAAGCACAGAGGCACTGTGATGTGTTGGAAAAATTAGCAAGCAGGATATACTCAGTGAAATTCCTCTTTTGATATTCACCGGTTGTATGACCTTGGACCTATTACATAAACTCAATCTAGATACAAAACAATAAAACCTAAGTGTGCTTCATGAAGACTGATGACAGATATTAGAAGAAAACAGACATCAAAAGTATCTAGAGATACAGATCCACTTCAAGGATGTTTTGTAACATCAAAAAGTCTCTTGGCTAATTGATAAGTATTAAAACAATTTAATATAAAATGAGTGTTCTCTGAACATTATTTTTGCTAAATTTCATAACATTTCAGAAGGATGTTTCAGTGAAATGGTGAGTTTGGGATGGATCAAGGAAGAAAGCCAAGGAGCAGATTAATTCTAAAGAAAAGTTTTCGCTCTTATTATGTGAAAAGCTAAGGTAAAGTAGCCTATTTAATTCCTAAATGAGCTGGAGAATGTAATGGCAAATCACTCCAGTATCTTTGCCAAGAAAACCTCAATGAGGTCATGAAGAAGGGCAGTGAGTTGGAGCAGTACATAGAATTCTGAGCCTGGAGTCAGCGAAACTCATTTTCCTGAGTTCAAATCTGGCCTCACATGCCTTTTAGCTCTGTAACTCAGCAAATTGCTTAAACTTGTTTGCTTCAGTTTCTCCATGTATAAAATTAACTGGAGAAGGAAATGACAAACCAACCCACTACTTTTGCCAAGAAAAACACAATGGGGTCACAATGAATTGGATACAACTGAAAATAAAGACTGAACACTAATATATCATTATTAACACAGAAGATCTTTGAGTGGAATAGATGTGATTAGTATTGTATATAAGCTCTTAGATCTGGAGGTAGATTGGAGCCTTGCAGGTTCATTTGGAGGAAAACAGAGACTTGGAGGTTAAGTGATTTGCCCAGGATGACTGAAAATTGAAATATATGAAGATTCAAATTTAAATTTTTCTAACTCCAGCTCAAACACTGTTTACTACACCATTCTCTGGAAAATGTGTATTCCCTTCCAAGAGAATGACTGACAAAAATAGTACAGATTAGTTAATTATTACAATATAATGCAAAAGAACTATACAATGTATTTAGAGCAAAAATCTAACAATATATTCTATAAGATACACATTTAATTCATAAAGACCTATTGAGATTGAAAATTAAAGGATAGTTTAAATTTTAGCATGCTACTAGCAAATCAAGAAAAGTGAGAGTGCCACTGTTGACATCACACAAAATTGAATTCAACTCGGAACATATTAAAGAGCCTAAGAAGATCATTATAATATGCTGAAAGATTATTCTACTCTTAAAGTTGTGAGCACCCAAACATTCTGCAGGATAATCTCTAAAGCAAAACACACACCCTTTCAAGAAGTCATTAAAAAAATCATTAGTAGATGATTTGAATACCACATTGTCGACATTTGGGAAATTATACAGTGCTATCAACCTCTCCAATCTACCCCTTCAAGTGAAAATATATATTTTATAACAATATTCTTGGAGTAATAATATATGTTTATGAACTATGGAATGGGACCATTTCTGAAGAAAAAAATTGTTGTTCATCAAAAAAATCACGGAAAAATGAATAGTAGACATATTTGTGGTACAACATATTTCTACCAATGATTTGGACATGAAAAGTAAAACAAAATATTACTATCATTGTCCTTATCATCAATATATTCATTATCTACATCACGCCAGAGCAAAAAAAGTTCTTCATATTGATATATGTTTAAAAGAACTTTCTTCCACAAAATGTATAGTGGGGAAACAAAGTTTATATAGCAAAAATAAGGGATACTAGGTGGACTGAATAAGTTTCGTTGATACTCGGTGAATATTAAAGAGGTCTATAAAGGTCTCTAACACAATGGATAGATTTTATATGAAAAATTATTGCAAGGCCTGGTACAAAAACATCTCAAGAGGAAAAAGAGAGGCTGCCATTTGATTTGTAAGGATAGCTAGAGTATACACCTGAATAGACATCATAGACACTTTGAAGCATGTGGTATATTGTATAACTGGATGTTTAAAAATAAATAAGCTCTGCAGAGATATAGATATTTGATGTGACAAAAACTAGTGCAATGAGAAGATCATTACAATATGTGAGACTTCATAGTTTTTCATCAAAATGAAAGTCTGCCCATTATATAACATGGCTCAGCATGCTTAGATGTAATTTTTGGTTGAGATTAGAGTGAGAAATTCTTACTAAGCTTAATAATCCATATAATTCATAATTTGACTCTTGAATATCAGTAGTGTTTGACAACTTATACATGTAGATAAAATCAAAAGTCTTATTTATTTCAACAATGCATACTTTTTCAAGTTTTTTTCAATTCTTTATTTTCTCACTAAGGGATTATGCCCTCCTAAGTTTTAATATCTTGTCAACAGTTTATAGTTCATCCCTAAATTGCAGATTATCCTCTAATTAAAAGAGAAAAGAACAGTCTTTGTAGATTTTCCAGTTTCTAGGAACCTTTTAATATTATTCCCTGAAACTAGGGAGTCTCTCTAATCTTTCTCAAATAATTCTTTCCTTCTCTGAATTCACATGTAATGATTAAGTAATATTTCTCATTAGTTGGCCTTTGATAATATGAATATACAAGTCCTGGTCCTTCAAAGCAAGAAGGAGTTGGGATTAGTTATTTACAAACTATGTAAGAAAGGCAAGAAGGAGAACGATAGACATAAAGGAAAGGAAAAGAAAGGATGAGATCATACTAGACTGAAGACTTTTTTCCTTTTCCCTTCTGACACAGAGATTTTGTAGTAAAAGTATGTGTGAGAGAAAGAGAAGGATTCAACCCAAATTAAGACTACAAAATCATGTAGTTGAATTGAAGGGGTTTGGATTAATGAAGTAAGTCAAAGTTTGAATTTGGGGTGGAAATTTTGACAAATTTGGGGAGAAATTTTTATTGTTATACTTTATTAACTTTATTAACAGTTATTGTGAATTTTAATGTTAATGATGTTAGCTACCATTTATAAGGTTCTTTAAGCTTTGCAAAGTATTTTACATATTTTAATTCATTTGGTCCTTACAATAACCCTTTTGAAATTGAAGAAAATTTTCAATACAATCTCTAGGCCCAGAGACTTGTCTAGATTTTACTTCCAGCATATAAGAAAAGCTAGATCAAAGAAAATTAAGAAATATGTAAAATAATTCAGGAGAGTTAAGAAGTGGAACATGAATATATATATATATATATATATATATATATATAATACACACACATATACTCAAGAAGGATAAGTAGAGAGAAATTAGCAAGACAAAACAACATAACTGAGCAAAGCTAAAAGGAACAAATAGAAAGTTCAATAAATTGATAGAGTTGATTGGCAGTAGAGTAAATTGGTTCTAAGATGTCTTAAATTATTTGGAAATTAATACTACGTTATAAAAGTTTTAGCCAGGTATTTAGGGTTGAGGTAACACCCATAGGTAGTTTCAGGAAGTAAGGATGCAAAGATCAAACATTATGGATTGTAGAAGCAATTGTACAGTGACTTGCATCAAATATTATGTTTGTTTCTGACAAAACTGAAAAGCTAATATTTGTCTGGCAAGAGAAGAGGAAGACACCAAAATAGCACCTCTTCAAGCACTAGGTTTTTAGAGAGGGTAGAGACGTTCCTAAAAGGAAATAGAAGCAAGACTTCCAAAGGGGAATAATAGATCTGAGGTAGAAGAGTGGAGACAACCCTCAGGGTGATGGAACATGGAAAAAGAATTATAAATAAAAGACAGGAAAGGAAAAGAGAACTTGTAAAATTGGGGCATAAAAAAAAGGTTTGAAACTATTCTGTAAAGAATGAGCTGAGTGCTCTTAAAAGGAAGAACCTGCTCATCCTCTTAAAAATAATTTGTCAGAAGAATAGACATTCTCAGATAAGAGATCAAAAAACAAGGGCAGAGTAAAAAGAATGTAGTAGTAATTAATGATACCTTGTCCAGGTTTACTGAGACAGCTATTGATCAACTCAATAATGACAATTGGGAATTTCATTACCTTCTTTGAAATGTATCCAAAATGTTAGAGCATCTTCCAAAACTTTTCAAAATAGATGACAACAACCTATTTCTGGTGATTCTCATAGGCACAACTGACACTTCCAGAAGGAACCCAAATAGGATTATTAATAAATGTAGAGCCTTAGAGAAAAAGAAATAGAAGACAACAAGAGTTCAAGTTGCAGTTTGCTCCTTTTGCCCATTGAAATCAAGAATTTCAGAAGAGAAAAAAAAAATTATAATTTGGGAAGTGACCAGTTGGTTAAAATGTTATATGTTCTCTGCTATATTTTATATGTTTTTGAACAGGATTTGACTTTCTGAGTCATAGCTTGCAATATAGGGTTGACAAATTACTAACTCACTTTGGAATATGCTTAGTAGAGACTATGAAGAATGAAGAATGAAGAATGGAATATTCCATGTGTCTTTCTATTCTAATCAGAAAGGGTCTTAAATGTGATAAAATTCCCCTATTGAATCTTTCCCCTCACTGATTACTACCCTTTTTGGGCGCTCAGGGAGGAGAACAGTAGGAGAGGCAGGCCTACCACTGATTGTGAAGACCTAAGTATGGGCTGAAGCTAATTCTGAAAGGTATCATGAAGAAAGTCTGTGACTTGTTAGGTGAGGGTTAGGGAAGTAGAGAATCCCATTAGCTCTGCCTTAAGAAGGAGTCAGAGGTAAGGGAATTGGATTAGAAATCTCCAAAGGGGCAATGTAAAGGAATGCAGCATCCCTGGACTTTTTACTTGTAGAGTGGGGAAGTGGAGGTAGGTTATTACTGCTATTTTTGAAGTAGTGACCTTAGAGAATATCCTAGACTTTGTTCTATCTCAGAATTGGAGGCAAGAAGCTATCTTAGTATGGGAAAGGGGAGCTAAGGGAAATTTTCCCTACCCAGATAGGGTATCTGGAAGGAACATGGACCTAGGAGGATTTAATCAACCTCTTGGTGTGGGGTTGAAGTGGTACTCCCTGGTACCTATTTGGCAGAGGAAATGAAGAATTAAGCATCTCCTTTTCTCAAGGAGTTAAGTTAATAGTGGAGAAATTTTCCCCATTAGTTGCCTGGTACTTTCACAATGGAGCTTAAAGTAGTACTGGGCTTTCTCCACCCAGACCAGGCCATGGGATTGTGGCACACCTTTGTAGCACATATCCTTGATTAGAAAGATGAGAGGCTATGGATGGTTGAACTATCAAGGAGGATAGTTGCCATGGTTAGAATTGGTAGAATATATGTGCAATCTACAGAATTTTAGGGAAAGAAGACAATAGTGTTGAAAAGGCAGTGGTTGCAATTATAGTGTCTCTACTTCCTATAATTTTTCAATATTTCTTTTGTTTTTTTCCCTTTTCTTCTCTTTCTTTAATTTTTCATGGAATGGGAAGGTTAATAAATAATAATTTTAATTATCAAGAAGTTCAGGCATATGTGGATACCCTCATTTCCTTGAATCCATCATCTTACAGACTTTCATAACACAAATTACAACAAAATATTTGGAATTATCTAAAAGTAAATTTGGGTGTTTTGAGAAGTGGTGGTTTCCCTGCCATGCAGGGTCGGTGGAGGGGGTCTTCAATCAAAATCTTGAGAACAAGTTTTGCATCATATTAGAGAGGTGATCTATGTTTTGTAATAAGTTTGACTAGATGGACTTCTAAATATGAGATCCCATAAGGGGATATTTAAGGAACCCTAACCTTAGACACTCATTATGTCAGTTTCAGTTAATATCCTTGCGGTCTGATTGTTAGTGCTTCCAACTCACCTATCCAGGATTTCTGATTTCTTGATTGCTCCTGATATCTGAAATGTGCTTACTCTTTCATGACTAAATCCCTGGTTTTATCCATTCAGACTTCCAGTCATTTAAAATGTGTTTCTTGAGTACCCACAGTGTAAAAAGCCTTAGAATAGGTTTGAATTCTCCCACTAACTCTAAGCTTCTGGAGATTAGTGATAGGCATTGAGTCATCTCTGTCTCCTCTAAAGTGCTGACCTAGGCCTGGATGGTTAGGGTCTTCAGGTACAAAGTATGAGAGAATTATGATTTAACATGAAGTTTGATATTAGTTGAGGAAAAAGGTGAAAGAGCTGTTGTGGCTGCAGATATCTGGGTGTACATTTCCCTAGTTAAGGGACTGAGCTTAGCCACAGAATATCAGAAAGCCAGTGTTAGACCAGATGCGTTATTATTTCTCAGATCCTTTCTTTGATGTGCCCTATATCTCTGGTCCAGAGCAGCACAGAACCAGATGATAATACAATTCATATTAATTCATCATTTGATTACAGAATCATAAATGGAAAAATAACTAAGATCATTATGGACCAGAATTAGATCATAAGGAACTCAAGGGCTGGGGGTTTAGGGAGAGAGAAGAAGTTTGGACTAGGGAACTGAATTTTTTTACCCTGAGGCTATGTTAAAATTGCTTAATTTTAATATCTCTATAAAGGCAATGGGGACAAGGTAGCATGGGATAAGGCTCAAACTTTAACAATTTGACAACAGGGGGTGATAGTGGTTTTTTTAAAAGGAAAATTATTTAACCTTTACAAAAAAAGTAATTGGAAATTAATCAACAAGAGTTTTATCAAGCCCTTACTATATGTTAGAAAATACAAACAAAAGATTCAAATCACTTATAACTATTTGACAATAGACACTCTCTGTTTGTTACATATTTTTCCCTATGATTTAGTTAGGATAAGTCCAGGAAGGACATGTTTTCTTTTGCAGGGTGCCAGCCCTAGCCCTAGCCCAGATAGACATCGCCTTTACAGACAATTCTCACTTTTTGTAAATGGATAGTTCCTGCAGATTTCTACGTGAAACAATTTCTTTTGTTTTTGCTTAATACAAATTTTCCTGACATAGGGTCAGCACACTTTTTAAGGTCATGTGGGTGCCAGGGACAAAGGAGCAAGAGCTGGCGGAGTAATACTGGGAGTAGGGGTGACTATGTAGGGGCCTCACTGGAACTGAGAGGAAAACTATGCAAGGGGGAGCAGACAAGTAGGGGCTGGACATGAACAGAGACAGCAGAAAAAGGGCCACAGCTGGGGTTGGGGGCAGACATACAGTCCCAAAGGCCAGATCAATGGAAGACAGCTAGATGGGGAGGGGAACACACAGGAAGGTGGGCTAGTGGGGCAGAGGCCTTCTCTCACCACACCAGAGATCTTAAGCCAAGTCCCCAGTTCCTGAAGGGGGAGGCGATATCTCTAAAACTGTTCTGCTTTCAGTTTGAAATAATTTTTTTTTTTTTTTCTGGCGGGTGAGGTGTGGGAGATCACAGAGCACCAAGCAGAGGAGTACGAGCAGAGAGAAAAAACACAGTACTGCTCAGTAAAGTTAATATGGGTGTTTGTTTTTTGTTTTTTTTTTTTGAAATGTAGATTTCTTTCAGAAGTTTTTGTGTAAAATCAAATTTGCATAATGTGAATTTACTTAGAGAAGAACTGTCTGTATTTTCCATGTTGTATACTAACGTATACTTTGGCTTTCATAGGTAACTGAGAACAGAATGCTATGGAAGAAAATTTGAAATTGTTGGCTCGGTGATCAAATACACAAGCACTAGAGATTTTTCCATACTGTAGTTTTATGTGATAAAAAGTTTGTTTTATAATATATTAGAAACAAAATAATTCTGATTATGATGGGCAAATTTGTTGTAAATTTTAAAGTTGTTTAAGGTAGACTAGGATGTTGAGGGAGTCAGTGTAGTAAAATAGAAAAATCTTGGATTTAGAGTATAAGTACTTGGTTTAAATCCTGGTTCTGTCATGTGTTTCCCATGGTGATGAGGGGAAGCATTTGATTTCTCTGAACCTCACTTTTCTCATCTGTAAAATGAGGCAGGGAGTAGAATAGGGAGCATTTTTTAAAGTCCCTTTCAATTCATCTGTGATCAAGTAAGTAAACTGAATCTGAATTTCCTTGGGAGGTTTGGATTTGTTGTTATAGGTAACTTAATGAAGTACAAATTTGTATAGTAAAATCACTGGTAAATTTTAAATCAGAAATATTCCTTTTTCCCCTAAATACATATTATATCCCCCTAAATACAACTCACTAAACAAACTTAGAAATCTTATGATTTTGCTCTAGAATTTGAGATGTGTCTGGGATAAATATACTACAGTGACAGGACATTAGTCTATATTTTAATTACCACATCAACATATGCATATCAAATGTGCTTCAAATTTAATTTCTTGGATTAAAAAAATCTGCTCAATTTTCCATTTAGTAAAATTATAAATATAGAACATCATGTCACACATCTTTAAACTAGCAGAGCAGACTATCAGGAAGGAGGAAGTATCTTAAAAATGTTATTAAAGTATGATAATTCAAATGATGTACATGTTTTAATAGCATTATTACATTAATACTTTTGATGCATATTCTTGTTTTCTAACATGGAAACACAAACCAACATAGAATTTTTCTTACTAATAAGAAGTGATGTTATTTTTTATTTCAACTGATGAAATTATGTATTATTAATATTCATTTTGCTATGACATATTGTGCATAGGACCATTGTCAAGACTGAATCACAAAGCATTGAACTTTAATTTGCTAAATTAAATTTGTGAATTGAAGTCATTGTCCCAGAATTTCTTGTATCAATCCCCATCTCTTCATTTTCCATGCTTTCCAGTCTAATTCAGGTCTTCATTCCCTCTGGGTTGAAATAACCTTGTTGGCCTCTCAGTTGCCAAACCCCCTCCACTGTAATCCAGTTTGCACTCCACTGCTAGTTTAATTTTCTTAAAACATAGGACTAATCACATCTCTCCCTTGGTCACACACTATTCATAAAACTACATTGCATACAGAAGAAAGTTCAAAATCCTTTGTGTGTCAATCAGGCTTCACATTATTCACAGCCTAGCTAAACCTTCCTTGCCAGGTTTATACTTAACTTTTAAAAACACTGCCCCAAAGTAGGCACATTGTGTTAACCACACTGAAGTTACTCAATAAACTATGACTGACGCATTGATAGGCTTGTGAACCCCAAATATTATGATAACCCCTTTAAGTGAGGACATTTGCTTTACTTTTGTCAGACTACAAATCAGGAAAATGAATTCTCATAGTTTTCCACAGCAAACAACAGACTCTAAAATCATAGAATCTGAGAGGGGACAGGAGCCTTAGAGGTCATCTAGGTTAAAACTTTGTTTTTACAGATGAGGAAAGGAGGGAATGGAGTTATCTGAATATGCACATATAGCCAATTAGGTGCCATATCAGTTACTCCTTATAATGACATTTCCTGTATAAGTGAATGATTGTGTTGAATAGGTGATTAAAAACACATGGGAAAAATATAAAATGTTTTGCAATGTATTCTGGAAGCCTGGGCAAGCATCAAACAGTATGATTTGGAAGTTTGTGGCATAAGAAAATACCAACAAAGAGACAGCATGAACTTAAGAATGCTTGTCCTTTTGGAGAAAAGACACTGAGACTATATCATGGGTATAATTGAGACAGAAGCCATGCAGAATATCACAAAAGGACATTACTAGGGAGTCCAATGCTTGAAGACTGAATGAATAGGGTTGCGCTAGAGGCCAACCACCTTGGAAGTATGGCTATAGGGCATGGGAAAGAGGGGAGGTGAGTTATAAAACTTGCCACCTTTTATTTGGATTCATTATTCTGGTTTTCTGAAAATTCCAGTTTCTACCTTCTGAGTGTGTCAGCATCCTACAAAAAAATCTACAATACTTCATCCTAGTATATTTCCACTTATTGATATCAGTCTACTGCTTTCTCCTTTATACTCTATTATCTTTCATAATCCATTGTCCAGATTAATAGAATTCTTACTTTTTCAATTCAAGTTAACAAACAGTTACTAAGTGCATACTAAGTAGGAGACAGAAACAAAATGATTAGAAAACAAATGAATAGTGAAAGCAGAATGTAGAGGAAATACAAGCTCAGTTTTGAAGTTAGTACTATGTAGGTAGACATATCTGGAAGACAAATAGAAAAGTAGGACTGGAGCTCATAGCAGAATTTAAAGATTACTCTAGATAGAAGTTATCCACAGAAAGGTGAAAATTGAAGCTGTGGGAATTTTATATGAATTAAACCCAGACCTATGCATTTACTTTATCAGTTTACATATTTTAACGTCTTTAAAAATAGACATTTTAATGCTAAAATAAGGTTGCAGAGGAAGAATATTACACTCATTAATTATTCCCTCTTCTTGGTGCTGACAAGATGAAGTTGGGGACTAAATGACAATAGAGTTAGGATAATTTCTCTTTTAAAAACTTGATCAGAGCAATTTACCAAATCAACAGTGGTTAACATCTCTTTAAGATCTTTTCCTTAGTTTCCATAAGTATGGTCTTTCATGCTTCTTCAGATCTCTAAAGAAGATGTTAGGATTTCTCCAGGTGCTTCTGACGACCAAAGAAAGTAAAATGCCAAGGTTTTATCATGAAGGAAAAAAAATCTATTTTTCCTACTTATTTCAATTATGTGCAAATAAAAAATTATACTCTTTATTTTTCATGGAATACAAAGGAGGTGTCTGTTCAAATAACACAAAATGACATACAATAAAATAATTAAATAGGTTTGGGAATGTAAATTCATTATCTCTGAAGAAAAATGCATTTCTAGAGTACATTCTACCTGACAGAAAGAGAAGTAGATGCAAAGAGTATTGAGTGACAGAGGGAAGTCATCCTGAAACTATATTAAAATTAAAACGTTGTCATGAATAATCTTCATGTTAGTAGATTAGATATGACCACATGCTGATTTGGTTATGAGAAACACCAATTAAATTTTTCTGGACTATTATTTAACCAGAAAAAATTGGTTGAATAGAAATTTTTAATCAGCAGTATATTTTTTGAACAATGAAATTTGTTGAAATTGTTCAACGTGATTATGCTAGTAACTTTAATATCGTTTTTAGAAGTAAGTCCTGGATAAAGAAAGTTATAAAAATAAAGATCCAGCCACATTATACCTAGAAGTTGCAGTAGAGATGGTCTAGTCTGACCACCTTATCCTCTGGGTGAACAGACTGAGAACCATGGAGCTGTGTTTTGACTTCTTTTAGTACAATTTATCTAATTTCATCATCATGAATTCTTTGTTTTCTTAAGATAAAGTGATATCTGTTTCTGTCTGTCTCTGTCTCTACCACACATACTGCCCCCCCCCACATACACACATGCACAATGATATCAGTAGTAGGGTCCTTGATAGAACATTCCAGAACAAAATCTAGACTGAGAATAGAATTGGTCCAGCTGATTCTGGTCCCAATGGTTCTGAGTTTCTAGCTTGGTTCAGACGAAAGCATGAACAGTTGGATTTAAGATATGGGATTGGAATTCATATGATGAGAAGAGGAATTCTTTTGGTTCTTCTGTCAGATTAGTTTCTCCACTTTCCACATCCCACAACATATATATATATATGTGTGTGTGTGTGTGTGTGTGTGTGTGTCTGTGTGTCTGTGTATACATATATGTGTGTATATGTATGCAAGTATATATATGTATATATACATACATACATATATACCCACCAAATAATAATAAATTTTAAAAAATAAAAGGTAAAATTTTTAGAGATAACCTTAATATCCTTACAGATAATGATGTACCTTTGGATAAACATTATAGAGACCACACAGTTTTAAGTCATGGTGAAATAAAACTGAGAAGTTAAGATTTAGGAAGCAAAAGGTAGTAAAATCTGACTTATTTAATGTCAATGCAAAGGGTATTTACTTTGGGCAAAACAGATGGCTTAACAAAATTTGTTTGTATAATAGGGTCAGGAGAAAATAGAGGAGAGAATAGGAGAAAATGAAATTGCTTCTTATTCCATTGACTGTTGTCCAACCCATTACTGAAACAGGAGGTTTCATCATAGCCTAAATTTCTTTTCCAGCCCCTTTCACATAATGCAGTGGATGCCTACTAGTTCTTGCAGCAAAATCAGAAAAGACATACCTTATTGCATAGCATCCTAGACCAGCCAATAGTTCTTGAATATGACATAGGATACATATGGCCTCAGATAAATTCAACAAGGCAACAGTTCAAATGGTAGCCGAATATCTCATAATGTCACCAGATGGTGTTCAACAGGCAGTTTTGGCATGTTCTACTGTGTTGCAAAAGTGCTTCGGTCAAGTTTTTTCACAGGCTGCACTTAGAGGGATACAGCAATTCAGAATACAACCTAGCTGGGTTGTGATGGGGGAAAAAATGTAGAGAGAAGCAGGGGAAGAAGGAATGAAGGATCTAAAACATCATTATCTTATATCCGCAGTTTTATGAATAATATATATGCCAGAACTCAAGAAAACAAGGTCAGAGTCCCTACTCTTGATCCCATATAAGAGTCTTGAATCTTATAATGTGTGGAAACCTTAGCCCAATATATTAATAATTGAAGACACCCTTGATGTGGTGGAACACAAAGGAGTTCTACAGGACAACTTTCACAGTATTATGTGTGATTAGAACAATGGACTCTGATTAAAAAAATGAAGTAAGATCACGAAACAAGTAATATGAAAGTTCATTACCTTATTTATACTATTAGGAATTTATAGGCTAAATTGTTGGTGAAGTTGAAAGCATGGCAGATTAAGAGTCTGAATTCCTGGGTTCAAATCTCAAGTTTGTTATTTTCTTTCTACTCTACTTTGGGCTAGTCTCTGAACCTAATTTTTCTTAGCTTTAAGAACAATGAACTACATTTGGGACAAGGGGTAGTAATCTTAACCTCAGGCCCACAGGCCTGTGGATAGATTGCAGAAAATCCATTAAACGTAGATGGGAAAAAATGTGTTTATTTTTACTATTTTTCCTTAAATTTAGCACTTTTTTCATTTGAGAAGAACTCTCAAGGCTGCAGTAGATTGCAAAAAGAGTAGATGACAAAAACAGGTATGTGTGTGTGTATGTGTGTGTGTGTGTAGAAGAACCTATGGATCAGATGATACTGCATGTGTTTCCAGTTTTAAAACACATGCCATAGCATTTTATAAATAACTTTCAACTATCACTATTTTTCTATTTCATTTATCTGCATATCCAAATTTTCCATTGGTATGGAAGATATGATAAAAGTATATATATATATTCACATTTTAGTAAAATAGTAATATACACAGAAAGATAATATTCAGTGAAAACATTTTGTGAAATGAATTTTTGTTAGCCTACCTGTGTTCAAATTTCAGTAGCAGAAGCACTTTGTAAACAGAGAGTTTGTGCCAAATTAGAGACTCAAAGAATTCTGATATTGCTACTAAAAAGAATCACTGATATATTCCCCTCACATGTGCACATTATGATGAAAATACTGTAAATACAAAATTTACACTTCAAGGTAATTTGCCTCTCTCACCACTGGCTCATTTGCACAAATTACATTTTATGTTAATTTGCGAGAAAAGATATCATATAATATGGAAATTTTAGATTTCTGCTGATAATGCAAAAAGTATGTGCATACAACTAGTGCGAAGTAAAATTACTAGATAAAAAAGTATGAAAAACATTTTATTACAAGGTTTCATCGTATGAAATGGACATGTGACTGAAAATGAAATTTCATGAAGACAATTTTTCATCCCAGGTATCAAGCTTCCAAATAACCCTGTTGATTCATTTGCATTACAATTAATCATTTATTCAGATGGGGAATTAAGATAGTTGAGAAATCCTTGGCTGCTCTTTTATGGTTTTATTCTGGTTTTATTCATACTTTGGCATAGATCTCCTCTGACTGTTCCAGAGTTATTAATTAATTGACCATGTATCCAAATGGAAAACTTTGAAAAGAATGGGATTATTATAGAGAATTCATGAAGTATAAAATGAAAATTTATGTAGTGCCAATGTATTCAGAATGTTATTTGAACAATTGTGATTTGTTTGTTCAAAAAATACTTTAAATTAATGTTAATACTATACATACTTAATGTCCTAATCTTCAGTTTTGAAAAAACAGAATTAAATTCTGTATTTCTGTAGTTAGAATGGATTATCCTTAAAGAAGTTATTATCATTAAAGGTCTGTTTCTATTCATGAAATTATTGTGTACAAGGGTTCTTAATACCATATGGGTCCATGGATAAATGCAGAAGCCTATTTTTTAAAATAATCATATTTTCTTATACATGGTTTTCTGTGTAATCTGTGTATTTATTTTGTGCATGTGAAAACATCATTCAGAAGAGGGAGCCCTGAGTTTCACTACACTCCTAAAGGGATCCATAAAACAAAAGAAGATTAAGAATTCCTGCTCTTAGTCATCCACTTCTGCCCAAAACGGTAGCAGGCAGTTGGTTAAATAATGTCTTTCAGGATATTATTGTGCACCTATGAAAAACAAAAACATCATAAAGAACATCCCTTAAGAGGCTTCTCATTGGAAATTTCCATAACTGATTTACAGCAGCTACGAATCACTCTTCCCATAATATATCACTGAATGCCTCTACAGTCTACCAAACCAATTTATAAACATCTTGATTTACTGTTATTTCAAAAGCTTCCAAGTACGCTTACTTTGAAAAAAGGCATGTGAAAATGTTCAGTTTCATAGGTATTTTGCTTTTTATTGTCTTTCTTTATAGTAGAAGTTATTTTTTTCCTCCCTAATACTTATGAAGATCTCTTAAATATAGTTTCAGTCTTTCAAAGAAAAAAATTCGGAAGTGTGTAATTATCCAGTTTGAAATTTGTTTTTGTTGTCTGTCCATTCTTGAAGAGGACCAATGGCATCCCTTCTTTCCCTTCAACTGGATTAGCATTTGTTATCCCCTCATCTCCAGTTTGGACTATTTCAGTCTTAATATTTATTAATCCTTTAAATGAATTCTGATAGTTTTCTTTAATTTGTTATTATTCTGGATAATTTAATTCTTCTCTCATTCATATAGTCAACACTTCGGTTCAGGTTCAAATCTCTTTACATATAAATTAGACTTCTAGTTATCTACATTTAGTTCAATTAACTAGAGTCATAACAAGATTACATCAACTGGGATTTTTCCCAGGGTACCAAGATTTGGTATATTTCTTTCTTCTCTGCAGAAGTGCAAAATCTACGGACACTATGGCTTATGTCATATTCTCACGACACCTGTCCATCATTCCAGTGCCCGTCTTCTAGGTTGTGCCTTTCCTACAGCCATTCATCAATGCTTAGTTAATTAGATATCTGATTTATAGATTCCAAGCTATTCATTTTTAAGGTTCTTAAATCTTATCAGATTTTGAATATGCAATAAAAAGTAGAACTATATTCCTATGGAAGATTTTAATTGACACATATGTACATTATGTATATGAAGGTATGCGCATGTATGTAAATATGTATATATACATATATGTGTGTGTCTACCAATAAATCAGTCTTTCTATCCATTTTTGTTGTTGCTCAATCATTTCAATCGTGGCTTACTCTTTAGGACCCCATTTTGGGAGTTTCTCGGCAAGGACACCGGAGTAATTAGCTATTTCCATCTGTAGCTCATTTTACACATGAGAAATTGAGGCAAAAAGGGTTAAAGCACAGGGTGATGCAGCTAGTAAGTGTCCAGGGACAGATTTGAACCTAGAAAGATGAATCTTCTTGACTTCAGGCCCAACAGTCTATACACTGCATCATCTAACTTCGCATATACTTATACACATATACACATACATGTATGCAGGCATACATTTTGTGTTTGTATGTGTATGTATGTACTTATACACATACACATATATAATATTTAGAGAAATAACATATTTACTCTTTTCTCAAATTATTGCTGAAAAAACCACATTTATGGATGGCTAAAAATTACTACAACGAACAATTTAGTTTGTTAGATGAAATCATCAGCAAATATCAATACCATCTACTAAGGCATACAACATGTAGGACACACTCCTCAGATCTAAAGATCCACAAAGGTATAATAACATTTTTATATTGGTTAAAATATAATTGTAGTGACAGGACATATCCATAAGATTAAAAAACAGTGAAATGTAGTTGGTACTAATGTTAATGATAGGTACACAAAATAAAAATAATAAAACTGTCACTCTTTGCAGATGCTATAATGGTATACTAAGAGAATCCTGGAGAATCAATTGAAAGACTACCCGAAACAATTAACAACTTAAGCAAAGTTGCAGGACATAAAATAATCCCACATAAATCAGCAGCATTTCTATATATCACTGACAAAGCCCAGCAGCAGGAAATAAAGAAATTCCATTTAAAATAACTAGGCAATATCAAATTTTGGGAAGTCTATCTGCCAAGACAAACCTAAACATCATTGCAAAATACTTTCTGCGCAAATAAAGTCAGATGTACATATTTGGAAAAATATCAATTGCTCATGGTTAGGCTGGGTTACTATAATAAAAATGAGAACTCTACCTAAATTAATTCACTTATTCAGTGCCATACCAATCAAAGTACTAAAATATTATTTTATGCAGCTAGAAAAAATCTGGAAGAAGAAAAAGTCAAGTATATCAAGGAAATTAATGAAAAAATTCAAAGAAAGGTAGTCTAGTCATACCAGATCTAAAACTATATTATAAAGCAGCAATCATCAAAACAATTTAGTACTGGCTAAGAAATAGAGTGGTGGATTAGTGGAATAGGTTAGGTATACAAGACACCATAGTAAATGACTATAGTAATCTATTGGGTGATAAACCTGAGGACTCTAGTTCTGTACAGAACTCACTATTTTACAAAAATTGCAAGAAAAACTAAAAATAATAATGATAATAATAATAATATGGCAGAAACTAAGTGTAGACCAACATCTCACACCCCATACCAAGATAAGGTTGGTTGAAATGGGTACATGCTTTAGACATACAGGGTGATACCATAAGCAAATAAGTACAGTAGGGAATAGTTAACCTGTCAGATCTACAAAGAAGGGAAGAATTTATTATCAAATGAGATATAGAGAACATGATGAAAGTCAAAACAAATAATTCATTCATTCATTTCCTCTTTCAATCATACATTAAACCTTTTAAAATTTGTGTCTGTCTCCATCACTGCCTTTTGAAGTCCAAACTTTCTGCAAGGCCCAAATGTTGTTCAGCCTCTTCCCCAAGCCTTCACTAGTACCTCCTCCTTTTATTCTCTTTCTACCTCCTGAAATTTCCTCTTAGATTTTTTTGCTACAGTTCTTTTCACTTAGGCCATTTTCTGTTAAGTCAGGGCAATTTCTGGGCATGTCTTCCCTCTAAAAAAAATTTCCATTTATATTGGATGTATTTTCAATTATGTTACTCATTGATCAATGTTTTTAGTGTCTACTCTTATTCAAAAGATTTAAAATTTTATTTTTTTTGTATTCCATTCATCAATGCTTATCACAACTTCTCCATACCTTATTGGATAGTTGTTAGGACTATTTTATTCCCTCTTCTCCTATTCCTCATGACAAGGTGGACAACCTTCTTGGACAACAGATGCTATGGTTGCTATCACAGAGTCATAACTAGTTTGAGGTCCATTTCATTGAACTTCCCAATAGGATACTCATATCTGGAGTGTATAAAGTAGCTTCCTACTCAAGGGATATTTTTTCTTCATTGGCACTATAGTCTCTTCTCTTCTTGTTTGGGATACTCTGCTGTTCCATATGGTGGTGTCACCACTAATGAAGTTGTACTGTTGCGTGCCCTATGATCAGGACTGACAAGAAACTCCAATTTCTGACAAAGTGAGGTTGGACTTTCCTTACCTCTAATTTAGAGAGTCCCTTTCTTTCTTTAAAATGTAATTCAAGCACCATATTCTACTTGGCTATATTTTGGGCCCTCCTGGCTTAGAGTGAAAGTCAGTGCTAACTGTTTCTCTTTAGAACAGCAACCCTGAGGGTCTTTCCCTCCCAGCTTGATTTTTCTTCTTTTTTCTTTCTAATTAAAAGGACTATCCCTGGCCTATTCACTGAATGGGCATTACCTCACTCAAAGGGAGAACCTTAGAAGGCCTTAGCCTTAAAAAGGGCCACAGTCTCCCATTGCATTCTGAACCATTTCCTGTGACCTGTTGAATATCCGGCCAGTGAATCCAGGTAGCTCTGGAGGAGAAAGTGAGGCTGTTGACCTTGCACAGCCTTGAATCAAAGTAAACTGCAAGTCATGTCATCATTTCACTGATGTCATGGTCTTCTTCGTATACGAAGGACAAACACAACGACAACAGCATTCAATTTCTATGAATGTAGCTATTTTGTGTACACGGTTGTATGTGCACATACATATATGTGTATATGTGTGTGTATGTAAATATAATTTATTTACTTATAATTTTGCCACACGGAAGTTGGGACTGTCTCATAGTTTGTCCATGTATCTCGCGTGCTTAGCGTTGTAAACACTTATTGGCCGATTGTTTGATTGATTAATTGGTAAGGCTCAGGAAGAAAAAAAGGAGTTTCAATTTATTAATTATGTGAAAAAGTAAAAGTGGAAACTTGAAAAATTGCATACAAATACGGGTACAACAGGCATGAATATATAGAGGTGAGGAAATTAGCATAGTGAGGCTTGAGGTTTTAACTCAACGTTGCCTTCCTGCAGAATGGTTTAAGAAGCTACCCTATAGGACTTTGAAAGAAGCAAAATTATCATAATTACCACCACAGGAAATATTTTAGATACAAGATGAAACAGGTCATGGAGTTGGAAGGAATAGAAGGAAAATGTAATATCTATATTTTTTATACCTGATCCTCTGTTCACTTTGAGCAAGTCATTTCAATTGGACAAAGCATAGTGTTTCACACTCCAAATAATATATCCCAAAGATATTTTGAGGTTTAATAAGGTAATATATATGAAACATTGAGATTTTCAGCAAAAGATGTTGCTGGGTATTTGATTTTAAACACACTCTAGGGCTTAATTTTATTGGCATGTCCTGATAGGAGGGTCCCTTCAAAGAACAATAGAACCTAAATGTGTTATAAGGGTACTGAGATAAAAGAGTTATTAGTTATTGCATTTTTTCCAGGGCCAGCTTCAGGCAAAACTAGCAAGTACATGAACAAGGTTTATCTTTAGCAACCCCTTTCTACTCTCCCTACAATGTTGGCTGGCACTGCTCTCCTTATACACCTGGCACTCCCAACTGACCTTGGCGCTCCAGTAATATAAGTGTTTCCCCTGTTATTTTTAATTCCAATGAGGATTGGTCTTTCGTTTCCTTCTTTCTGTGTTCTATACATTGAGGTGGTTAACTGGATCAGCTAGTCTTTTAAATGTATTAATATATAATTGTGCAATTTTTCTGAGGTACCTTTCAGATACTTTCCTTAACGGAGACCTCCTGGAGATATCACTACTTTAAATGAAGTTGGTAGAAATTCCAAGAACTATGATTGGCTCACTTGGGAAATATTTAAAGATGGGCAAACAGGTTTCTCTCTGTTTCTCAAATGACATCATAAAGACATCAATCAGACTATGTAATCAGCCTCTCACTTTTTAAATTAAACACCAAAGTTAGAATCAACAGATTCAGGATGATGATAATCTTATACTGAAAAGGTGGAGCTCCTGGGATTGATGGAACTGAAAATGACATTTTCTAATAATGAAGTCCTTATTTTAGAAATCTTATGGACAATTTATAAGGAATACATTGCCCATGAATTACAAGTTTAAGATTTGACAATATCACAGCTTAAATAATCAACAGGGCAAAGTGTTATAATGTGTTTATAACACTTTTATAACATTTGTAACACTGGTTAACCTATTAAAATGAGGGTTTTATTATTTCGGGAACCAGTTCTATTTAGAGAAATTAAATTAAATGGAGAGTAGTCTTATAAGAAAGAGAGTAATGGTCTTATAAGAAAGCACAGTGCCCGGGGTAGAAGACACAAAGATAAGTTAAAGCATGTCAATTTTAAATAGCCTCAGTTTTAAACCCCACCTTGATAGGGAAAGATGAATCCCAGTCCCTGACAAGTTTAGAATAAAGATGTTTTGTTTTGGGGGTAAATTGAGTCTTGTATGACATTAGAGGGATTTAGGGGCACTGATAGATAGTCCAGATTAAATTAATATGCCCATAGATGTTACAAATACTATGAATTATGCTACAAGTATCTTGTCCTAATAAATGCATTTCTGTAGGGAATAAGGCTATTAGGTGGAACAGTCAAGAATCCAGTCTCAGGCATTTACAAACTGTATAACCCCAGGCAAATCACTTAACTTTGTTAACTTCACCTGTAAAAGGAGCCAAAGAAGGAAGAGGCAAACTACTCCAGTATGTTTGCCAAGAAAATCCCAAATGGGGTTAAAAATCATCAGACATGGTTGAATAACAAGAAGATAAAATTCAATCATTTATTTCTAGATTCACTTATTAAATCATATGAAAGTGATAGGAACTTTATTCCTACCAATAAGAAGCAACAGTATTGTTAGTTATTTCAATTCAATAAAACCAGAATGATTTTTTTAATTTTTCATTAAGAAAATAAATCAAAATTTCATCCAGGACTTAAATACACACACACACACACACACACACACACATATTTTTAGACTGAGGAACTGGTCGACTATGATCCAAATACATTCCATTCAAAATATATTACATAACCATAACCCTCCTATGTATGTCTATCAATAAGTTCATATCTAAAGCACATATTAAAAAGTAACTATCTTCAAGATTTTGTTAGGTATACTTAATATGTCATTTCCTAGTTTAAAATGCCACCACCTAATCATTCTCTGTTTTTGTTTTTCCTTCTTATTTTGTATTTCCTTATTATTTGTATTTCCTTCTTCATGATGATTTCCATATTGACATTTTATAGTATATAATCTCTTGTTGCAATGCCATTTACCTAGATCTCTTAAGCATATTCTATGCCTTAGGTATATTTAACTACCACTTATACTCTGTATAACTATTTTTGATGTTATATGTAAACTTCAGTAGTTCTTAAAACAGATGTGAATAGTAGTTTTGTTGCAATCACAGATGCTCAATATGTTTAAAAATACAAGAAATTAAATGCTTTTTAAAACACTAATTGTAATAAACTAACCCCCACGCACAACATGCAATTTTTTAACAGCATGGTAAAACTTTTCCTGAGGGTTTTCTTAAATAATGCAGTAACAAATGGCAATAATACATAGTTTAATAAACAAGTAAATAATAAAATCTTACTGATTCAGATATAATTATTGGTATATAAGAATTGCAGAGGTGATCATATCAGTTTTATTAAAATGCTAATAGATCTTCTTTCGCTGGATTTTTTCTTGCTTCATTTCTTCATTGTCTTCTACTCAATTGTACTCTAAATTTATATAAATTTATTCCTATCTTACTTCTTTTTGTTTCTGTGCATTTCAAGACCAGACACTCTAGATTATTCTCCAGTAAATCCCTTCACTACAAATTGACACAAATTTAATATGATTTATGCTAGATTTCTAAATTTCAAGCATATCTTTATATCGGGGTTGAAGAGATGGAAATACCAGTCACTAAAAACACAACAGCAAATTTCTTGATTGATATACTAGGGATTCACATTACTTTTTCGTTACAGCAAAAATTCATATTGGAATGAGATGGAAAGAAAGGTTGGGAGATGAACCATAAGAAAATAGCTACAGAAAATAACTTCCCAAAAACCTACAGAATAGGAAATACAACTCCATTAAAAACTGTCATTAAATGTGGTTGATTTCTTTTGCCATGTTAAACCCTTCTGATCTCTATTCCTCAAAAGAAAAAAAAAATAAAGCTCATCATAAGATTATTTTAAATTAGTTCATTGTTTTGTTTTTTTTTTTTTTCTATCTCTGACTTTCTAATTTCAATATCCCTTTGATCTACTGGGAAGTATTTTATCCAAACTCAAGTTTTGCTTTAATATATACTAACACAAAGCCTGAAATATCTTTTGGCTTATACTTTTAAGGGAAATATGATGATATGCGGCTTATCTGAGATTTGACTCAGTGAGAATAGGTTCTAAAGAAAGTAGTTATCTGATAAGATTACATTCTTATTGTGAGGAAATCTTTCTTAGGGGACTAAAAGTACCTGCTCTATCTTCCTCATCCACTCCTTTCCAAGGAAGTATGTTAGACTATACACATTTTACCACCAAATGTAATGTGATCTTGACTTATGTGTTTATATCATTATATAAAATTAAAGCAGTGAGAGATACATCAAAACTCAATACTCTGAACGGGAATGTCATTTCAGCTTTGGGATCAAATAACAAGCCTGGGGGACTTGGGGGAAAATATTGAAACAATCAGATACAGAATTAAGAAAGTCTACAAGTTGTTAGGTTAGGATGTCTTGGACAGCATAGTGTCATAAAAAAAACAAAACAACAACAACAAAAAAAAAACCTGATATAAAATCATGGCTTTGTTCCTTACTCCTACATGACCAGGTATTTTATACCCTATAGTGATTCTGCTGACTTATCCCATATACCCCACAAGCCATGACTGACAGTCAACCATATACTGGACCCATTATTATTGTTCATTTGTGTCCAGCTCCTCATGACTTTATAAACCATGATGTCTATGGGGTTTTCTTGGCAAAGATATTTGAGTGGTTTGCCATATGCTGCTCTAACAGGTTAAGGCAAACAGAGGTTAAATGACATGCCCAGAGTCATACAGGTAGTAAAAGTGTCAGAGGCCAGATTTGGACCCAGTACTTTCTGACTCCAGATGCAACACCTCATCCACTGAGGCACCAAGCTGGTCCTACAACCTCTTTTAAATCAGGAGACTGGTTCAATAGAGGAAGGAGTTATATGAGAAATTCAGACCATGAGCAAAATGAATACTTCTTTTATTTGTTTTGCCATAAAACTCATGAGTTAATATTCACCCATTCAGATAAACAAACCCTTGGATACTGGAAACATTTATCCTACCCTAGCAAAGGCCATAAGAGTGTGTGTCTTTCTGCATGAGTACAAGTTCAATAAATTTACAAAATCAACCATGAGGTTGAACCAGATATCACTATTCATGTATTTTCTTTCTTATTGTAATCCCTTAAATATTCTAAAACTTATCTAGTAAAATGGCTGATGAAGCACATATGACAAAGGCTGCTGGAACCGGTGTCTTGTGTCAGCCTTTTCCTTTACTTGCCATGTTTTTTGATGAAGTGCCGCTCAGGGAGCAAGAACTGTCAATATGGAAGGAGGTTGTCCATTCTTGCAGTTATTAGCTCATACCCCTTTGTTCCTGAAAGAAAATAATGTATTTGCCACTGGTCTAAGAATTCTCCCCAGCCAGAGAGAGATGTTTTTTTTTCTTTTTCTTTTTTTTTTTTTAAGTACACAAAGTTTGAACATGAATCAGGTACGGAACAGGTAGTTTTATTCCCATACACGCACAAAAGAAATGGTAAGCAATAATGAGACATAAAATTGTCAGATCAGAAACCAGGAGCTTATCACTACTTTCAAAAGAAATAATAGTGATAAAGTACTTAACATAGTGCCTGGCACATAATAAGTGCTATATAAATGTTAGTTATTACTATTAATACTACTACTGCTGCTACTACTACAATTGGTTGAGAGGTTAGTATTCTAGGCCCACTAGGACATTTGCAAACAGTTACTGCTAAGTAGCTACTTTATAGGACACCTCCACTGAGCAACCAGAGCAATACTAAGTAGTCCTCTCTCTCTCTCTCTCTCTCTCTCTCTCTCTCTCTCTCTCTCTCTCTCTCTCTCTCTGTCTATCTCTCTCTGTCTGTCTCTCTGTCTCTCTCTCTCTCTGTCTGTCTCTCTGTGTCTCTGTCTCTCTCTCTGTCTGTCTCTGTCTCTGTCTCTGTCTCTCTGTCTCTGTCTCTATCTCTCTCCTCTACCTGTCCATCTATCTGATTATGCTGTTGTTACTACCTCAACTTATAGGGTAGCCACTTTGATACCGAGGAAAGAGGTGTTGCCATATATCTTTTGAAATCTCACAGTGTCATGTGCCAAAGGAAAAAAAGTAACAAATAGGAAACAGCACAACAATACTATGCCACACACAGGTTTGCCTAAGAGTCCCTGAGTTCACAGCTTAGAGGTAGGAAGCTGGTTGGAGAACCAAATAGGTATTCTAAAACAGCATTTCTTAAATTGTGAGTCATGACCCTAAGGGGTCATGGAAAATTTGGCAACAATAAAATGTTTCTAAACACTCAGCAACCAAAACTTAATTAAAATCGAATGTAATGAATTCAAGGTTTGTGTGGTAGTGCTTGCCCATGTTGCATGTAAAAGCAGGCACCCCAACCTACACAGCAGAGCTGCTATCACAGGCTCTTAGATCTACTTTTCTAAAAGGAAAGGCAACTTTTGAGGGGTCAACAACCACTTTAATCACACATATGCATCACTCACTTAGTTCAGGGGAAAAAGTCAACACCCTGAACTTCAGAGAAAATATAGAAAAATGCAGATCAACAGACAATGCATCTGGCTGCCTGACATAAGAAATACGTACATCATAGATCAACAGATAGATGCAACTGTCTGACCATACACATATTGTTACCAGAGAGAAATGCACTAACATCCGAATTTTCAAAGCTGTGGGGCTCCTTAACAGCGGCCCCTAGTCTCATCTGGCCAAACAAACATTTTCAATGAGTAAGCCCCAAAGTGAAAGTTCATCTCAGAATATTACATTTTTTACAGCCAGAGGGCATCACAACCCTTGAGAACCAGTGTCTCATTAACAAAAGGTGTAGGCCTTCCTATAAATCTTCCCTAACCAAGCTCCTCTTAATGGGCAGGCCCATTAATGGATAGAGAAGATCTTCCTATAAAAAAACAAAATTGCTTTAACAATAAACAAAAATGCATTATCAATACACTGCATCATGCAACTTCACTGCAGCCTTAGTTCAAACATAGCATGTACACTTTTTACACTTTGCACTGCCCATGCACTTAGGCTACAGAACACCAGTCTACCAAAACTGGGATAGAGGTTTCCAGTAGAAAACGTTCAAGAAGTCCTGCTCTAGAAGCCTCAGAGAATAGCCCTTATACTTGGAAGCAAGCAAGTAGGAGAAGGAAACCTGGATTGGGGGTGGGGTGGAGGGGGTGGTTGGAGGGGACAGGGAATCACCTATTTAGCAAATTCATGTAATTACACTTCAGTAGCTGTGTAAAACTGTTTTCATTACAATATAGTATGGACTTCTGAGTATTCTTGGCTGATAGAAATCAGTTAAAATGTCTGCTGCTCAGACTCTGAAGGGGGTAGGGTTAGTGGAGAGTTCCTCTTTCACAAATATCTGGAAGCAGGTCTATGCTAACCTTCCAAACCTAGAAAGCTGGATGGCCTAATAGAATACTGCAAATTGATTTTAGAATAGAGATTAAGGGTGTTATATAATGTTTTCTTACTCTGCTGGGAACTGAGAAACTGAGGTAGCATCCTTAACAAAAGTCAGAGGTAGATCATTGTACACAAGAGGTAAAGTCAGATAGGCATTTCTGTGCTGTTCCTTTGATCTGACATTAAAAGTGGTTGCCCAGAAACTAGAGGAGGCCCCCTTTAAGAGAAAAGTGTGTAAATTTGCCACATCCTTAAGACCTTGATTGGCAGTAAACAATATCCTTCAGTAAATCCAATTTTGCATAAATGAATTTTGTGCATGAATTATCTTTTTTCTTCTTCTTTTTTTAAATGTCAACACAAATTTACCACAAATCACCCCTTCGGAGTTACTTGCCTCCAAATGAAGGAAATAAAATAAACAGGATCAATTCTCTTCATTTTAAGAAAAAAGTTATCTAGACCTAGAACATAGCTTCTTGGGGGTAAGAACACCAACCCTTAGGGGGTCCTTGCCCTTAATTTAGGAATCATGGGTATCAGGGACTAGTGGTAAAACATTTTTCCCAGGGCAAGTCAGCACCTGTTGAGTAATTGTAGTGTAAAGTACCCTGAGACACTAAGAGATTAAGGGAGTTCCCTAGAGTCACATTGGCTACATATGGCATAGGTGAAACTTGAACCCCAATCTTTCTGACCCCAAATATGGTACTCCTTCTGCTATACCATGATGCCTTTCAGGCTGAATCCTACAGTAGGGAGATCTATCTATCCATCTGTCTGTCTATCTATCTATCTGTCTCTATCTCTATCTTTCTATTTTACTCACATGTTTGCACTGTAGTAAAGGTAGTAGTAGCAATAGTAGTAGTAGTAGTAACTAACATATGTATGTGTGTTTGTGTGCTTATACATATTAAAACTTTTGCCTAGAGACAAGGTACTTAAAGACTATACAAGAAAAAATGTATTTTCTCTCCTTCCATTTCCCTACCTACTTAGATGCTCTCATTTTTTTTAACTAGTACACTTTTCTCTTGTAGGTAAAACTGAGTAGTAGAAACTTGGAAATTGGTTTCACATTAAGTAGGTACTTTTCCCTTCCTAGTAGGAGAATCACAATGTAGATACTGATATTGAAAGAAGAATTAAAAATGTATTTGAATAATATCAATAATCCTTGCATAGCTTCTTTCAGTGCTTTAGGGTGGTATGGCCCTGAATTAGTCCCAGGGCACTGAACTATGGAGGGACAGAACAACATTTATTTCTTGCCAGAAATAACAAAGTAGGTAGAAACAACAAAGTCAAGCATCTAAGTTGTTAGGAAGAATTAGTTAAAATAAAAAGCTACCATATGTCATACTTCTTTCAGAACCTACTGCCCGAGTTGACACCTCCTTGGCCTGATCTTGCTTGCTCCCTCTCTTAATAACAGATCCCCCCCAGAAGTATCTTGCTACTAACCATGAATCTCTGCCTATGAAAACCAGTGTCCAAGGGAGCCATGGGCTGAAATTAAGGGGACTATATGATCAAGCAATAAGAACCCAAAGATGAGTCTCATTCTATCCCAATGATAGCCAGTCATAAGACTTGTCTCCAACAAAACTGCTCCTGCCCAGACAACTCTCATAGGTCCCAAATTCTGTTATTTCCCCCACTGTACAACCCTCTCCACTTCTGCACTGAGATGACCCTAACAGCTTCCTGAGCAGCCATAGCAACAGCTAAGTAGATGTCACACAGGTTCACAATAATTATTACATCTTTGACTTCATTATCTCTCACCTACATATCAAAAAATTTGCCATTGTATTGCTGTTTTTCATCTATAATAGAGTAGAAAAGCTATATCTGTCTCACTTCTCTACTCGCACAGCCCCCACACTAGGTCAGTCCCTCATCACTTCTCCTCTGTCCTTTTGTGCTGGCCTTCCTGCTTCAAGTCTCTTCCCCTTTTCAAACCACCTTCCACATAGTTGCCAAAGTGATTTTCCTAAAGCACAGGTATCATCACACCATTACCATATTCATCAGATTTCATTTTCTCCCTCTTGGCTCTGGAATCAAGAATTATTTCATCTTTTATCCATTCTTTTTGGGTTTTCTATTTGCATAAGCTTTACAATACAACAACTGTACAAAGTTTCATAATTATGAGTTCATTAGAATGATTTATAAATACTGTGTATAAGCGCTCATTTTTGTACATAAATGGTATGTGATCAAAATAATTTAGAGCCAATTGCCTTTTAAAAATGGAATAATAGATTCTGACTTCCCTTTACTCTCTGCCTCAGAAAATAGCTTTGAGTTACAATTATTGATGATTTTAAACAAATGTTGATTATAGAATTGGAACAAAGAGAAACCTGAGGATTCATCTAGTCTCCCCCTAATTTTATGAATGAGAAAACTAAGGCTCAGAGGTTAAATTACTTGCATAAAGTCACATAGTAGTTGATATAGTCAGAATTTGAACCCAAGTGCTCTCTCTTGTTGTAAATTTTGTTTTCTTTCTTCTACCTCATTATACTTCAATGTGGATATAAATGTTCCTCAATCTTGCAACATGCTCACTTTTTTCAAACATAAATAAAAGATAATCTCATCGATGAAGAAGAAAACAATTTACTTTTATATTGCATATAAGTCAGACATAGTGCATTTTATAAAGCAGGTGTTTTGTAAAATAGTAAATATACATTCTTTAAGTTGTTACTATGTGTTAAGCACTGTGCTAAACCTAGGCATACACAGAAAGGCAAAACCAATCACTGCTTTCAAGGATCTCTTAGCCTACTAGGGGAACAGCTTGAGAACAACTATTCTAAATTAGAATCATAGAAGGAATGCAGTGGCATTGAGAGGGGATCAAGAAAGGCTTCCTGGAAAAAGTGGGATTTTATGTAGAACTTGAAGTCAACCAGAGACATTGACAGGTGAGGGGAGAGACAGAGAGAGACAGAGACAGAGACAGTAAAAGACAGAGAGAAAGAGAGAGAGACAGAGACAGGGAGAGACAGAGAGAGAAAGAGAAAGAGAGAACAAAAGAGAGAGAGAGAGAGAGAAAGAGGGAGGGGGGAGGGGGAGAGACAGAGAGAGACAGAGACAGTAAAAAACAGAGACAGGGAGAGACAGAGAGAGAGAAAGAGAGAACAACAGAGAGAGAGAGAAAGAGAGAGAGAGAGAGAGAGAGAGAGAGAGAGAGAGAGAGAGAGAGAGAGAGAGAGAGAGAAAGAGAGAGAGAGAGATTGAAGTTCTAGGCTCGAGGGGACAGCAAATAAAAATTCATGGAGTGAGGAGATGAAGTGTCATATGTGAGGAACTGCCAGGTGGTTAGGTTACATTGGTTATGGGTAAATATTTGTTGGATTTTTGTGTTTTCATGAAGGAATGAATTGAGCACTTTTACTGAGTATTAAGCATATGCTCACAAGGAAGCATTTTTATTTTAAATTAACTGCCAGCCAAACACTCACAAGGTTTCAATCACTAAGGAACGATTTCGTTGGTAGCAATCCTACTGCCTATCTCCCTAAGCTTTCCTGAATGAACATGCATATTTGCAAGGTCGAGGGTAGAATTTTATATTAAGAGTTTACATTCCTGGCAAGGGGGAGCAAGATGGTGCAGTAGATAAAGTTCCAGCCCTGGAATCAGGAAAACTCCCCTTTCTGAGCTCAAGCTGTGACAAGCTATGAGAACCTGGGCAAGTCACTTAACCCTGTTTTCCTCAGTTCCCTTATTTTTAAAATAAGCAGAAGAAGGGAATGGCAATCCGTTTCAGTGTCTTTGATGGGAAAACCCCAAATGGGATCACAAAGAGTCAGACACCACTGAAGATGGCTGAGCAACAACAGAAGGGAGAAGCTGCAGTTACATGGTAACTGCAGTGAATGAAGTATATTAAAGATTTCAGGGAGGGAAGAAAAAATGGGAAATTTAGAAAAAGGACACAGTCCAAGAATAGAGGCATGATATAGAAGTGATGAGGAAGAGTAGAGGAGAGTGCAGTGGGGTGGGAGACATGAACTGTCCACATATTTGCTGGAGTTCTCTCTTTGCCTAAAGAAGAGTACCTCAAAAAAAAAAAAAAAGGTAGCTTACTCCCTGACTTAACCTAGAGATCATTTTAACCTTTAAATTTGGAAAAATCAAAAATAGAAAAATTCTATTCTAGATTTTATTCTCATTTACAGGGAGGAATTGGTTGTTGCAGTAGAAATGATGGGAATCGTGGTGGGAAATGACCACTCACTACTAGAGCTTATGATAGAGAAAGAGAAGAAATCAGGTCATAGCTCAACATGTATCTTCAGTTTTAGGAGAACAGATTTCAAAAGGTTCAGATTTGTCCTTGTTTTTTAGGAACTTCTTTCTGCCATTCCAACTGCTTACCTGGATAGGGACTCTGAATCACCTTACCTGGATAATATGTGTGTGTACACACACACACACGCACCTATATACACACATGTATACCTATGTATGCATATACATGTATACATAGATGTATGCATGTATGTATGTATACATACATATATATGTATGCATATGTGTGTATATAGGTGTATGTGTATGTGCACAAACACACACACACACATCCCCAGGTATTATTTGCTTTCCATTTTCTAATTTTCTTATTAGGGTCCTATTATACCACTTGTGGCTGTGTGCACTTTGCTTTCCTACACATTCTTTCCCACCAACCAATTGTACAGCTCCTTCTTGATACTGGGCAACTTCTAGCTAACTTGAATCCTTGGAAAGATGCAGAATAAATATAAAAGAGATATAAAATCTAGATGCTTAACACTGACATACATATATAAAAGGCAGTATTTAGAGTGATACAAAAGTGCCATAAGTTTGCTGGAATAACTATAGCCAGAAATTTTGTGAACAATTCAAGGAGAATGCAGAGAGTTCAAATCAAATGTTGTTAATTTAAAAACCTACTGCTAGAAGTAAGTCAAATCCAAAATTTTCCATTATTATGTCTTTGAAACTTTACTCAAATTCTGTTTCTCCTGGACTTTTTAGGATTACTCAGTGAAAGAATAATATAAGCATTGCTTTAACCTACAAGTCAATGTCATTTAAGTGAAAGGGAGAGATTATCATATAAACTGTATATAACATTGTCATAGCTTCTCTTTTTTTTTTCTGCTGGTGATCTTTTCCCTGGCTGAGACCCAATACAATTCTGCTTTTCTACTTTTCTGTACATTTTTACATTGTTCCTAATTCCCTTTCTTCCTTTTCCTTAATGTTCCATCATTGCTATCCACCAATCGTGATCCTGATCTCTCTGTGTTTCTGTTTTTGTGAGGTAACCAGAACCTTTTCCCAAATTTCTGTATTATTCTTCACCATTTAATAGTACTGACATGAAACTGTTTCCCAATTCCCATGGAAAGTACATAGTGGCTTATCAGGAGGGTCTGTCTGTCCCCAGTTCTCCTAACATCAGTAGTAAAGCTGCCATTTATTTTGTTCCCTGGTCACATAATTTCAAGCTGATAGCCCAATTACCATCTGGAGGGACTTCTGAAAAAAAAAGTGTCTATATAGCCAGCTCCTGTTGTACTTGCTTTATGCTAAAGAATCAAAAATTCAGGCACTGAATTCACTGAATGATGTTCACATAAAGAGAGACAAAGCATTTCTGCACATTGAAGTCCATTTAGTTTCCAGTGTCAAATGCTAAATCACAGTATATTTTTGGTTTAGAGCTATGTGAACACTTTCAACAAATGTACTCTACCATGAGATGATCCTTGGATACTCTGACCATGAAATTATCGATACCATCACTAGCACATGAACCAATGGACTGAACAAAAACTACAAATGTCATCTGACTAAGAGGAAAATAGCCTATTCAGATGAACGTTGGCTGGCAGGGGCACTAGGCAACATTAACAGCAACATGCCATTCAGATGAGACGAACCTTGGGGAAAAAATATCACATTATAATGAAATACTTCCAAGAACTAAAAAAAGAATTTCTAGAATTATTGAACATATAGGTTCACTGTCCTGTGAAGTTGTAGCATTGCAATTTGTCTTTATTATCGACAGCTATATGCTCATTGTTTAAGACTTTTTTTAAGCATAACAAAGAAGATGCTAAGTCGATTTAGTTCTTGGCCAACATAATGAATCCTAAACTCTGATCCATAGAGAAAGGGAGAGAAGTGACATCTGAGGTCAGCCCTTTCCTTTCATTTTACAAGTGAAGAATTGAAAAACTGAGAAGTGTTACAACTCATTCAATTGTCGTAGAAATAGTAAGTAATAGAGCTACGTACTCCAAATTCCATGCTCTTTTCATAGCACCACATCATTTAATATAAAAATGATTGTTTTTCTTTCCTTGACAAGGAAGGTAACAATTGAGCCCTACTTGGAATTATTTTTTGGGGGTAGGGTGGGGTGAGGAGCTAATGACAGAGAACTAATTGCCAATAAGCACATTAGCTTGAGGGACATAATCCTACACTTTCAGTTCCTGTAGATGGACCATAACACTTGCAGCTTTGAATGTAATCCAAAATACAAGGAAAGTGCCATCCTAGAGGGTTTTTTTAAATATGATACTGAAGTAATAAAAAAGAGAAAGAGTTGAGATCATCCTACTAATAACAACAACATCAGTAATACAGCTATGAGATTTATGGAGCACTTTAAGGTTTGTGAAACATTTTACATCTTGACTATTTGCTAGTGAAAAAGAAATTCAAAAAGACAAATGAGAAGAGGGAAACAATATATAAATACACACATATATAATATCATATATGTGCTTGAAAACTAAAATTTAAATTATAATTAATTATAGCCCCAAATCTCCAATTTACAGTACCTCATAATATAAATTAGAAAGATAGAATTATTAAATAAGAAGTGATTTCAACCCTCCCTTAGCAGAGAGATACAAGATATACTCAAATGATCATAGTGTAAAATATTAAATGATGTGTGCATAAGAATAGTGCAAAGCAGTCCTATGTGGTATCTAAAAGCAGGGAGAGGGAGGAAGGATTTGAAAGGGGATTGCAATCAGGGCAACCCATAAGAATGCTATCAAAAGACTGAGAAAACCTGTGCTGGGAATATGAAATTATCATCATCATCATTGCTCTTATTGTTTTTACTTTAAATAGAAAATTATTGCCATTGGTTAGCAAGACCCAGGCAAAATTATTCGGAAATGAAGATATTGTCAGTCAGTAAATGTTTGAGTTCATACTCATGATCTAATGTGGAAGAAAACATGCAAACCACTACATACAAACTAGATCTACACAAGGATAAATTGGAAATAGTCATCAAAGAGAATGTATTAGAATTAGGGAGGCTAGGGAAAACCTTATAGAATGGGGTGTTGTAGTTGAGACTAGAAGGAAACCAGGCAAGACAGGAGATAAAGATGGGAATAAAGAGAATTTGAGGCACCTGTAAAATCAATTGAAAATAAATGGAGTTAGAAAGAAGTGTCTTCAGGGAGAGCAATCAGCAAGGTATTTCAATAGTCCGGGCATGAAGTAGAGAAAGGGAGCATATACAAGAGATGTTATGAAAATAAAACTGGCAAAACTTGGTGACGGATTGTATGCCAGGATAAGAGAGTGAGGAATAGAAAATGGCATTTAAATTGTAAGTCTAGGTGATTGGGAGAATGCTGGTAAAGTTGATGAGCAGGGAAGGTGGAAAGAAAAGAGGATGCTAGAGGACAGAGTGAGCTCAATTTTTGACATGTTGAGTTTAATTGGTCAATAGGACATCCAGTTTGAGATGTTCAATAGGCAGTTAATGTGAGACTGGAGAGGTTAATGCTGGAAAAATAGATTTTAGAAACATAAGAGAGATAATCCAAGGTAACTGATGAAAATACCAAGGGATATAGAATAGAGGCAGAAGAGAGTCCAGGATAGAGGCTTGGCAGCCACAGATAGCACAGCCTGAATAAGGTACTGCTAAGGTGCTGGATCAATTAAAGGACACTCTCTCCATTGGGGAGAACAGACAATAATATCAACAACAATATATTTTAAATAGCTAACATGCAGATAGCACTCACTTTGTGTTGGGCACTGAGCCAAGCACTTTATAATGATTATCTCATTTGGGCCTCACAACAACCCTGGTAGGTAAGTGGTATTATTATCTGAGGCATGCAGAGGCTGTGTGACTTGCCCAGGATCACATAGTTGCTAAGACCAGATTTGAATTCAAGTTTTCCTAGCCATGATCAGCATGCTATATCTTGTGCCACCTAGCTTCCCCTGTTTACACTGAAGAGGGAGATCAGAAGCCACAAAATAGATTTAAGAAGAAAATGAGAAGACAGGTAGTAGAGGTTTTAATATGATGTTAAACTCACTTTGTTGATTTTATTTTACTATCTGATATCCCTAAAACCACAAAAAGGAAAACACCAAAATAATTTAAAATGTTAGTATGTTGATCCATTAGAGTGTAGCAATTAGAAGAATAATGAAAATGTGAAGGTGATAAAAGGGAGGAGTACAAGTCAATTTTTAAAAGATAGCAAACACATCGCACAGAGTGAAAATGATTTTTTAAAACAAAGATTATGAGAGATCTATTCAAATGTGAAGAAAAATCAATTTCTCTCTTAATTCATTCAGATGCACTTTTTGTACTCAACAAAACACTAAGTTAAGAAATCACATTCTAAGAGAACATTTGTGACAAAAAATTAAAAGGTTTTCTGACAGCATTTCTGTGTAATGATATTAAGTACTTTGGTGTCAGGACCTATAACATTTCCTAGACACCATTAATCATTATGTACCCTTTCCAACAAGGTCAATATTTATTGGGGATCTATAGATGCATTATTTTGCACATTTCTTCAATCAGAGTTTTATAAACAAGCATAATTGCCTTCATCTAAGAAATATGCATTTTAAGATCAGTTATTCTCAATTCAGTGTCCTTTATCTGTCTGCACCAATGTCTATGATGAACAAGGGCTTGAACAAACAACCTCAGAAGCCTGTTTGAGAGCTATATCCAATGTTGTAGAATCTATGATCTGCCAGAACTGTTGATGCTCTCTCTTCAATTTCTGCACATAGAGAACAAGTTACATTTTCAGTATAAAGTTAATTTATATTTCTGACATTGATTTTATAGGAAATGTACTACTGGAACTCTTTTTTTCTCATTTTGGTGTTTGGTGTATTTTTATACTTAATAAACCAAATCTTCATAACATGAACAAATTTTTATAGGGTTTTGTTGATATGAGAGGTAGGAGCTTCTTACTTATTTTCTTATACTCACCTAAGGATTATAATGGGAGAGATGGGTCTTTTTAACTAACCAAAAGGAAATTCACAACAGCAAGGATAGGCTTTTTAATCTTTACCAACAAACTAAATAGTTTCCACATAAAATGAAAAAATATTCAAATTCATTAAAAATTAAAATATGAAGGCATTGTTATGTATTTCATAAATCAATGTAAAAAAAATTCTCTTTTCTCTAAATGCCTGTGATTGAAATTAAAAAGAAAAGAAGCTAAGAGTTTCTGACACCATAAATTTTTTGCCTTCCGTCATGTTCTGGGTACAGCATGTCTCCTGAGGGAAAGAGGTTAGGAGCCAGGATGTCTTCAATATGGCTCAAAGTACTTTGCCCCGCCCCAAGTCAATTAATCTCCTCTGAAACGGCACAAGCCAACTTCCACTTTCTGAAGCCAGCCTAGTCCAGTCTCCCAACTGGAATGTGCTGTTTCTAGGGCAAAGAGCAGCAATGTACCCTTCCATTCCAGGATGTCCATTTCCTGCTGCATCCGTCCTTTGAAGGAAAAGGAAGATGAAAGTTTTTGGGGAATGGGTCTTCTTTCAAACACTGCACAGGTTTGACTTCCATTTCCTGCCTTGCCCTTTCTCTGCCTATTTCCATATTTTAATGGGAAGAGAAGTAGTAAGGGGGGGGGTTGCTTTCATCTAATCTTGTGGCTATATCCCTCTCATCTCATGTTGCACTTGCCTCCAACCCAATCTCCACCCTCCTTTGTGAAGATTACTACCCTCTATCCAAAGATAAACACTCTCACATCTAGAAATAGCCTTCATATCTTATTGATTCTGAATCCTTGTATATCATATCCCAAACCCAATTCCCTACCTCATACCCATCAATTGATTCCTTATTCCCATTCCTCTGAACTCTTCCACCCCGAAGTTTCAATCAAATACCAATTAACCCTTCCACTTTACCCTCTGGAATTCCATGCCACTTGCAACAAACTTCCCTTTATTCTTAATTTTTTTCTTCTTCTTTTCCTTCCCTATACTAGCTATAAACTGATTCTTGACACCCCTAGAATGACATAGTCTTTCTGGCTGTTCTTTCTGGTACTGGCTATATTCTCTTTCTTCTCATCTCTCTAGTTGAAGAAAGGGAGCTGTAATACTTCTCCCCATTGCCACTTTCAGGTTAACCCCCTATCTCCATCTTTAAGTAACCTCTCCTCTTTGAATGTCTTCCAATTCATGCTGTGGGTATGAGCTCTGTAATACTTGCACTAACTGATGAATTATGCTAGAATTTCTCTTTTTCACAGAGGAATCAGACAATAGAGTGACATAACAACTATCCAATCAGGATAATTTCTGATGCCCAAGGTTGCTTGATATACCAGTGATGCTTTAGGAAGTAAACTAGTTAAAATCAGAGACATCTACAATTGTTGAAACCAGCCTTGAACAGCTCAGAGAGAAAAGCAAACATCTTGATTTCCTAACTTATCTAAGAGGAAACAGACATGTTGGTTTCTGACTTACCTAAACAGCAGCAAACATCCTGCTTTCTAATTTATTGTATTTTCAGATATCTTTCCCTAGAACCCCACTTACCACCTGACTTCCCAATTTATTGTGTTTCCATGTATCAATACCTCATCCTTTCCAACTACCTTTTGAGCAGATGTTAACATTGTCTCACTGCTCCAGTTTGCACACTTCTTTTCAGGCAATGAATGCATTTATAATCTTTGTAAACTGTGATCAGACTCAGATTCATTCCAGTTCCCCATTTTTGGACCTGGGGTTTCTTCTGTTCTAACAGTTCACAGGGACTTTTTTTTAATTTTAATAATGTCTACCATCCAATCAAAATCATGATAGCTATTTTCTACAGATCTCCCGATCACTCCCCTTCCTTCTTCAGTACATTTAGTACATGCTTCACAATTTTCTCTCCTCCCAGTTTCTGTCATAATGATTTCAAAATACCTATTGACTCTACCTCAAATTTCCTAATCATGCAGCTCCTTAACCTATTCACTTCCCATGAGTGATTCCTCTATCTCACTTCAATGTCACACCCTCTATCTTTCTGTAACCCAGAAAACATCTCACGTCCACGTTAAAGAATTCTGAGATCCCTTTATCTAACCATAACCTATTGATCACCTGCCCCTTTCCCTTTCCTTACAAAATCCTACTCTTGATATGCACCATGACCTCTAATCCCATAACCCCTCAATTCTCTCAGGTCATTTCCTCTAAATAGCTCCTATCTGCTCTTTTCTCTATCTTGACCCTTTGTTGAACCAGTCCTACTCTATATTGTCTTCTCTTGAATCACTTAGACCTTTGATTATATCACCAATTATGCCTTGAGAAGCCTCAATTTTGTTATACTCACACCATTTACGTCCACACATATGCACGTTTTGCTAAGCAATGGTGGAGAAAATCACGTAATCCTTCTCAATGGACCTATTGCAAATTTATATTACACAACCCCAGCTGGGCCCTTACTGCTACTAGACAATCATTTTATAACTGCCTGATCAACACCCTATCTCTCCACACTGGTTCTTCCAAATCTATTACTCTCTCCTCAAACCTCATATAGCTCCTTCTCCCACATGCTCTCAGCTAAGATCCTTGCCTCATATCTTAGAGAAAAAAAATTAAAGCTATTTTCCATGAATTTTCTCTTCTTCCCTCTTCCTTATCTCCTATTAGTCAGCTGCCTTCACCTTCTTCAACCCTGTTCCACATGTTGAAGTGACTTTACTTATTACCAAGGCTAACTTCTCTATGTGTTCAAGCAATCCCCTTCTATCCTGTCTCCTTTAATAGACTTTCTCACTTATTTTCAATCTATGACTTTGTACTGGCACATTCCCTACTATCTACAAACATACTCATGACTCCCTTAACCTGAAAAAAAAATCTCACTTGCTGTCATCCTATATCTCTTCTGCCCTTTGTAGTTAAACTCCTCAAAGAGGCTGTCTACAAGAAATGTTTCCACTTTTTTTTCCTCTTACTCAATTTTTAACCTTTATAATATGACTTCTGACGTTATCATTCCACCAGAAGGGCTCTTTCCAAAGTTATTAATAATCGTTCCACTGACAAATCCAATGATTTTTGTTCAAACCTCATTTTCCCAGACCTCTCTGCAGCCAATGACTGTTGCTCACGCTCTGCTCCTTGATATTCTCTTCTCTATTGGTTTTTGGGGCAGTGTTCTCTCCAAATTCTCCTCTTCCTTATCTGATCGCTCCATCTCTGTCTCCTTCTAATCACAAATGTTTCACAGAATTTGATGTGGGGCCCTCCTCTTCTCCCCCTATGCTACTTCACTTGGTGAACTCATCATCCCCCAGGGATTGAATTACCGTCTCTATGCTGATGATTCTCAAATCTGGTTATCCTGCCTCAAATTTCTGCTAATGTATAATCTTGCATCTCTGATTGCCTTTGAGACTTCTTACATTGGATATAAAGTAGACATCTTAAGCTAAACATATCCAAAATAGACCTAATTATCTTTTCCCCTAGCTCTACACCTCCTACCTTCTATATTTGGCAATACCATCCTCCCAGTCCCTTAGGTTCACAACTTAGGAGTTATCTTTAACTGTTCATCTCCATATCTAACCTGTTGTCAAGGCCTATTGATTTCATTTCAGCAACAAATCTTTAATATACCCCCTTCTCTACTCTGAAACATCTCATGCTCCATGATGTCTCATGACTTCATACCTGGGTGGACTTTTGCAATAACTCACTGGTAGGTCTGTCTGCCTTAAGTCTCTTTTGCTCTTGTTGGTCAGTCATTTCAGTCATGTCTGACTCTTCATGATTCCATTTTGGGTTTTCTTGACAATATAGTGATTTGCCATTTTGTTCTCCAGATCATTTTATATATGAGAAACTGAGGTTAAATGACTTGCCCAGGATCACACAGGGAGTAAATGTCTGAGGCCAGATTTAAACTCAGGAAAATTAATCTTTCTGATTCTAGATCCGGTGTTCTATCCATTTTTCTTTTTTATTGGTCCCTTATCATCTCTCCCCTCTCCTGTTTGTTCTCTATTCAGCCACTAAAGTGATTTTCTTAAATCTCAGGTCCAACCATGTCACTCTCCTACTTAATAAACTCTAGTGGCTCCCTATTACCTCCAGAATCAAATAAAAAATATTCTACTTGGCATTCAAAGCTTTTTATAATCTATCCCCCTTATAATTTTCTACATCTTACTCACCTTACTTTCTGCCACATTCTCTTCAATTCAGTAACACTGGCCTCTTGCTATTTCAAGAACAAAATAATCCATCTCTCTGCTCTGGATAGTTTATCTCCCATTCCTGGAAAACACTTCATCAAGTCTTCCTACTGACTCCCATGTCTTCCTTTACTTCCTAACTAAAATCCCTTTTTAAATACTAAGCCTGACTCAATCCCTCTTATTCTAGTTCTTTCTCTCTGTAAATTATTTCCTGTTTCTTCTGTATATAACATAGAGCGCTTAATGTTGATTGGTTGATTGAAATACATGTGCACACAACCTTATGAAAGCTAATCTATGGCAGAAAATGCCTTTGTAGAATATCATTCGTAATTCAGAATGCATACAGAGTATTATCAAAGCATAATATAACAAAAATATTACTTTAAAAGCCAGAAATGTTATAAAAATATCTCTAATCCCACCACTATGCCTCTACAAAAATTCAAATAAAGGCACTTGTGACAGACAGACTAGCCCAGTCTACATAATATTGCTTACTACTGCCCCAGTGTGGCATAATAATACAAATCAGAAGTACTTTAAATTTTTAGAAAAGGGAAAAAAAGTTTGCCAAAAGTGTTTTCTTATTATTCTCCATTAAATACCTTTAGAAATTATGAGAAACCTTAAAATATACATCAAATGTCTAAAGTTAAGCATGCATAATAAGGTCAGATGGGAATCAAAAGTTTTTTTTTTCTATTCTTTGAGTGACTTCTAGTTTAGACACATTATTGACTCTAATATCATGTGAATCAAACACCCTAAACTAGATGGAAGCATCCAACCATGAATTATCATTGTTATCATTTCTCTATCCACTGATTATATTATAAGACTGGTATTTGGGGGGAAAGAAACACCATTCTGATTATTGAGGACCAAATGAAAAAAGTAATATTAATCTACATAGGCAATTGAAATTTATTTGTGTAGTAGAACATATCATAGCAATGCCATTTAACAGTAATACTGCCCACTTGAAATAAGTCTGTTATGTATATTTCATTCAGTATATTTTTGGGACACTGCCATTTCATCAAGGAGAACATAGGCTTCATGATCAAATGCATCTCCTCAAGGCCTGAAATAATTTGATTTTATCTTCACATTCCTACCACTTGGCATCATGGTTAGCATATAGTAGGCATTTAATGGAATTTTGGTGAACGAGTGAATAAATGAATTCCTAGTGAAAAAGAAATTGATAATAGTGTCAGCCTAAGAGAAGCATTCCTAACAAGGTGAACCTGGAGCAAATACCTTATTCTTGTGAGATAATAATAGTAATAAAAATGACAATAATAATTTATGTCATCCTTGGTAAATATCCTGTTCAAATCTTGTATGATCAACTATATCCCTTCATGTACACTTAAATATGAAAGTTTCTTCTCTATTTTAAGTTATGTCGATTAGTTTTGAAATGTCATGATCCCAAACAGTGCTCCATCTTCAGATCTCTTTTCTCTGTCTGCTCAAAATTAATAAAGTGCAGGATTCCTGATTCTAGTCTCTATATTTCCTCTTCAACACTTATAGAACGAAAATTGATGCTGGACAAATTGTGCCTAAACATAGTTTACTGAAGAGCTGGACTGAGAGTAAGAAGACCCACTCTAGTTCCAGTTTTCTTAAAACTTAATTTTATGAACATAGAAAAGTCACTTTACCTTAGGATATATGTTTTCTCATCTGTAAAATGAACTTTTTGGACTACCTGATCTCTCAGTTCTTTTAGCCCTAAAACACTATTAATATACATTGATTTTAGAACTGTGCTGACAATTCTGAGTTTTGATCATACAAATACAACATTTGGGTTTTGTTCAATTTTCTAAATGAAAACCTTTCTATTTTTGTTTGCTTATTTTTCACCCAAAACAACTACCTTACCTGTTTCACTCTGTAAGTAAAGGACTGACATTCACTCTTCTTTATTTTCTTGAAGGTAAATTTGCTGGTCAAACTGTGTGTTCATCCTTCGTTGCTGAAAAAGACCATGCCAGCACAGAAATAATGATGACTTGCACTTGACTTTTGTTTATGAGTGAGGGCTGTGCAGGTCACCAGCCTCACTTCTCCTCCAAAGCCATTTGAATCCAGTGACCAGATATTCATCAGGATGACAGGAGATGACCCAGGATGAGACAACTGCTGTTTAGTGACTTGCCTAAGGTCACACAGCTAGTGAGTGTCAAGTATCTGAGGTGAGATTTGAATTCAGGTCCTCCTAAGTCCTGCACTGGTACTCTATCCACTGCACCACCTAGTTGCCTAGGTCTAACAGTAGTACTACTCTCAACTACTTTCTGAAAACAATTTTGAAGGGAAAGAGTGCTAAAGCCTTTTGCTAGTATGATAACCATAAAAGCATCTACTTTCTAAGGGAAAGAATTATCTCTTTAGATAATATTAAAACATTAGTAACCTAAATATTTCTTTGCAATGTCAGTTTAAGAGGCAAGAAAATATTTGAGTTCACCAGATAAACAATTTTCCTCTGAAATATAAACTAAAATATATTAGTCAAACAAAAATCTAGAGTCATTCCATTCATATAAAAAGTAATATTTGAACAAAATAATGAAGACAGTATGGTGGTAATGTTTTACATATATACACAGTTTCACAGATTTTTAGAAGCTTTCTATTATATATACATACACACATTATATATATATATATATATATATATATATATTCACATCTGATCTCATTATAATTAGAAAGGAGGTGTTGCTTCCATATTATGAGTCTGAGATTCAGGGATGTATGTTTTCTAGAGAGAGAGAGATAGGAACTGCAAGACCTGAGATTAGCAACTGAAGCCCTATGACTCCTGGTTTAATGCAAATTCCATTACTCCAATGATGACAAGTAGCTTACATTACCCAGGAGCAGAGCTGGAGGGCAAAAAAGGGAACTGAAATGATGGCAATTCAATGAGAAGTCATTTCTACGTAAAATAAGTCATATGGAATTCAGTGGCCCATAAAATCAGTCAATTATTTTCATTTCCAAGGATAATCTGTAGAGATTTCTTCTAACATGTGTTTCTAGTTTTTATAATTTCCCAGACCACTTTGAAAAAATTAAGACAATATATAAATGTGAAAATTATTACCAATTTTATCACCAATAACCATTACTAACTGTCATAAAATTAATTTTCATAGCAAGAAAAAAAGATAAAACATTAGAAATGGGAAAAGAACTGAGAAATTTTGGAAGAGGTGAGAAATCACACTTTGTATTTATTTTGTAATTGATTTAAAGAAGAAAACTTTATTTAAGTATTACTGATCTTTTTCTTTTTTTAATACACTTATAAAATTCTTATCTTACCGTGCCAAAAAAAAGGGCAGGGTTGTGAAGGAAAAGTGATTAGGATAGTTGAAAAAACAAATTATATTCCCTGAGGAAAACACATATGGTATAAGAAATTGATAAAACAGATATTAGAGATGTCCATTTGAAAATAATGTTAGAATAAAATAATGGACAAAGGAGAATTAGAAAGCAGATGGTAAATGTCACTTGATTGTCAAAATAAGGCTCACAGTAGATATTTTCATTCTTGTTAAAATGTAGGAATAGTCAAAGATTATTCCCTAAGATTATTTATCTAATATACCTTTATACATTGACCCCCACCAGACAATTGGATCTCCTTGATAAGTGTATTAGGAATGAAACTGAAAATATTATCATACCCTTACTTGTAGTCCAATGTGCATCTACCTTAGACTATAGCTTATGGGCCGGACCACTATAAGAAGGAAACGATGAGTCTAGATATTATTTTGAGAAAAATAATGAAAATTGTTGATACAACATGTTTACATTGTAATAAGAATTTTAAAGGAAATAATTTATAATATGTATTCCTTGGAATAATGTGGTTAATTTAAGATAAACTCAACCCTGTCTCCCTAATTCCAAAATCAGGATGAGGAGACTCCATGTCAAATTTGAGTGAGTTAAACTGACAATAAATAAATTATTTCATAAAGAAATAGAATTCACTGTACTATGAAGTAGCAATGGTAAGAAATGAAAATGTAGAGCGTTTGGGGAGAAATGAAAGACAGCACAAATAGCTACTAGAAGAAACTGATTTACCTGTCTTGGAAGCTTGAGATCATAGAGAATGACTGTACTTTAGGAAATGGCCTTTAGGTTCACTATTGGCAACAAAATCCTGGTCTCTATAGACCATAGATCTAACCCACTATAACAGTACTTGTATTTTTGCATACTATTTGAATATGTCTTCTGATAATGAGGGGCATAAGTTGGGTACATTTATTTGCACATTATTGCTAATATATCCTATTGTTTATAATACATATGCATGTGCACATGCATAGGAAGGACCAGGTTAACATAGGTTAACATAAGAGTTAAAGATCCAATATTGACAAGAAAGAGTATCCCCAGAAGCCAAAAATGTACTGAAGTCTTCTAAACACCTTGGCATTTCTTGTCACAATTAATTGAAAAACATTATCACAGTTAAACAATGGCAAGATCTAAGCATCATGGATTCATAGATTTGAAGTACTAACAAATGGATAGACGGGGAAAGGGAAACTGGGCATCCTAAGAGTTAGAGGAAAAGAGTGAGGGTATTCCAAGCATGACTGAAAGTTAATACAAAACCAAACTTACGAGAGATAGTATGTCATATAGGAAGAGTAAGATCAGTACTTACCATGTGTGTGCCTATGGGTTTTCTCAAGGACTTAAACTGTTATTCAGAGGAATTGATATCTGATCTTACTCGTGAAAGGAAGCCAAATGAGTCTGTTGAGTGTGTGAGAAGATGACAGGGAATTACATGATCCTTGCACTTAGAAAAATCACTTTTGGGAAGAAATTTGATGTGAAGGGAAAAATGTGGAGACTACCATAATAATCCAGAAGAAAGTGTTAGTACTTAGCATTTATATGGTATTTTAAAGTTTAGAAAGTACTTGACAGATTATCTTTTGAGTCCTTACTGGAACTCTGTGAGGTAGGTAATATTATTCCCATTTTGTAAATGAGGAAATTGCCTCACCAGAGAATAAATGACTTGTTTCTTTTTGGTCTCAGAGCTAATAATTATCTGAGGCATCATTTGAATAAGTGGACAGAAAGGTAGACGTTCCAGAGAGATATTATGAAGATAGAAATAAAATTTGGCAAATGATTGAGTATGCAAAGTGAGTCAAAATGAGGAGTTAAAGAGGAAACCAATGTTACAAATGTAAGTAACTAGAAGTATTATACGGACTCAGTAATAAGGAAATTTAGGAAAGACATGATTTTGAGGGCAATTGAGTGAATTGTTTTGAGTATGTGGAATTTAATGTGCCTACATATTAGCCTTTTGAAAATTTTCAATAGATAGTAGAATGTGAGTTTAGGAGAGACTCTAGTTACTATGTAGATCTGGGAATCAAATACATAGATATGATCATTGAAACTATGCAAGACGATGAGAGTATAGAGAAAAAAGTGGAAATTCAAAACAGAATTAGGAGACAATGAGTGAATATTAAGCCAAAGACAAAAATGAAATAAAAGAAAACCAAACTGAGAGGATATGGTAAGACAAGTTAGAGAACAGTGTCATTTAAGCCCAGAGAGGAAAGATTTTCCAGGAAGAAAATATAATTAGCAAGAGGTCAAGAAGGATGATGATTGAGAAAATGTCATTAGATCTGGCCACTAAAAATGGTAACTTTGGAGAAAGCAGATTCAGTTAAATCATAATATCAAATGGAAGATTATTGTGGTTTTAGGGAAAAATGAGAGGAAAGGAAGTAGAAGAACTAATTGTAGATGGATTTTTTCAGTTTATCTCACAAGGGAAGAAAAAATAAGAATCATAGTTAACCATGGTCATATGATTCCAAAGGTAATTCTAAAAGGTAAACTCTTTCCTCTGACATTCTAGAAAACAGAAATACACCTTTTGTGCAGTAGAACACTAAGCAATCTAATTTCATCTAGCCATATCACTAACTTCCTTTGTGAGCTATTAAAACTATCATAAAATTCTCTGTCTCTGTCTGTCTCTGTCTCTCTGTCTCTCCCTGTCTCTCTGTCTCTCTCTCTCCCTCCCTTCCTTCCTCCCTTTCTTCCTCTTTCCTCCCCTTCTTTACCCTCACTCCTTTATCTCTCTGTCTTTGCATCATAAGTGCCTAGTCCAATGTTCAGCACAATTAGCTGCTTCTTGAAATAAACCATCTCTACTCAAACTCCCCCTGTAAAGAGTAGCAAGTGATAATTAGGTAGGAAAAAAATACCATTCTAACATAGATAGGAATTACATGGAATTGATTTAGCTTCAATACATAAATTCTCTACAATTCTCTCATAAACAGTGGTTAGATTTTATTGTTCCTATACCTTAATGGTTCTTATGAAGCAAAACTGAAACAAAGAATATATATTATTGACTGATAATGAAATGTATAGGCTAGTAATCTCTCTGTTCTCTACAATTACGTGGTTGAATTCATAACTAATAGGGACTATGTTTATCTTTCCTAAATGCACTGTGGGAGACATAAGGGAAATATAAAACTGTAAAACTACCCTCGTGGAATTTACCACTTCATTCAGAAGCTAAGGCACAAAATAGGTAATAGCATGACATTGCTAACTCCAGGCAATAAAGCTGTTAGTATATATTGGAATCAATATGACTTAGTGTGGTCAGATCAACATCGTGGAAGAACTGGGACCTGAAAAGTCTTTGAGGGCTGGGAGGATAATAGATCAGAAACATTTCAGATGGGAAGAATAGATGGGAAGCTCATAATAACTGGAGTCTCCCAGGGTGGATATTGATCATGATGGATTTTAGGGATAGTGAAGAGACCAGAATGAATGGAGGGAATCATATTGGGGAATAATGAAAGATAATTGTAATTGTGTACATTTACTAATAGACTGTATTTATATAGTACAAAGCACTTTATATGTGCTTTCCTATTTGTTTGATATCCACAACAGTCCTGTAAAGTCCTGTAAAGAAGCTGCTGTTATTATCATCATTTCATAGATGAAGAAATTGAGATTAAGAGGTTAAATGACTTGACTAGGGTCACAAAGCTACTAAGGAGCTGTGATGATTTGAACTCAGGTCTTAGATTGCAAATTCCTTGCTGTATCCATTAATCCCCTCTCTCACCTGCCAATGACATGATGAAAGAATGAAAGCAAAAGGACAAATAATCAAATAAAGATGACCTAGTAATTATACATAGCACTTTGTTTTGTAACTTTGTTTCATTTATGTAATACTGCAGATTTATAATTCTCTGAGAAGTCATTTCCCTGCTAATCTGTATGAAATATGATGAAAGCCTTGATCTAGTCAAGATAATGTAGAAGCTGACTTGTCAGAACTCAGGGCGGTTTCAGGGCAATTATTCATGTTTTGGCGAGGAGAACTTGAAGATGAAGGTTAGAGTGGAGGCAGTATGATATAGACATGGCCAGGAAGTGGATAAAATTGCATGATTTGAATATTAACATTTTGAATATCAGAGACAATGTGGTTTTGTGGACAGAAATCTAGATTCAAAGCTAAAAGTTCTATGACATGCTATGGCCCTGGGCAAGTCATTTAAATTCTCAGTGATCTAGGAAACCCTTTATAGGACTGAAGAAGAAGAGATGATAAACACTGATATAAGGACAACTCCTTACCCCTTTTATAGGATTATGGTGGTCCCCTATACCAATGACATCACACATCTATATCTCTATTTTGAATATAATAGCATAATAGTATTAACTCATCGCATATTCATGTACATAAGCACATGCAAACACACATATACACATAGATACACAAGCATGCATGTGTACTTGCACACACACATACACACACACATACTTCCAATAATATCAGGAACGGATTTAAATAAAACTCTTCTAAGCTTATAGACATTTTCCTCTTAGGCTATTTCCAAATAGGGATTATCCTGAGATCAGTTTAAGAAATATACTTTTGAGTGCACAGAACTAAGTCTCCTGACTAAATTGCCACCCCAGGAAAGAAAAAGAATCCATAAAATAATTTACAACCTCTCAATTCTTTGTGCAACATATAATTATTTCAAGTTCTGAAAGAACCACCTACAGCAGGTGAAAATTAGCCTCTTAAATGAAAAAAATGCCCCTAGTTCTAAAAGTAGATCTTATTTTAACCTCACAAAGTTCTGCAATTAAAACATGACGAGACAATTGAATGACTGGCAAGTTAAAGAATTGATAACATTTCAGTCAACATTGAAATTGCCTAGTCAAATCATAGTCAAGCATTTTAAAAATGATCTACACATTATTTAGAGAAACTAGGAACTGGATTTGAAAAGAATTTTAAATGGCATTTGTAGAGTGATGCCAGTATGAAGGATCCACATGACATGCCAGTCTATAAGAATTCTACCAAAAATGCACTGACTTTGCATAAGACACATTTCTTAGGTACCACAAGATTCTTAACATTTCAGATATAGTAGTGGATTAAAATTTGGCTATCACGTAACCACTAAGTAGAATTTCTTCAGGAATGTTAAAGTGATCTGAAGTGAGCAGAGAAATAAGTTGATAGTAACAGATGCTAGAATAAATTCAGCTGCCAACAGCATCCTCTCCCCATATGGACTTTTTGAGAAAAGGGGGGGGGGGCAAATGAGTTTAAAAGGGAGGATAGTGAAAATGTTGATAATTTGATCTTCTCTACCCATATAGTTCAAGCTTTCATTATCCTTTGAATTATTTTAATAGTTTACCAAATGGCCTCCCTACCACATACTTTCCCTCTGCAATTTATTCTCCACACAGATGTCAAGGTAGTTTTCTTAAAGCATGGGTGTAACCATACCACCCCCTTTATCAAAAACCTTTCAGTGTTCACCTATAGTAGAAAACACAAATACCTGAGCCTGACTTTGAAAGCCACCTAGTGACCTGTGTAGCTTTACTTCAAAACACTATTCCTCCAGTATTCTATATTCCAGACAAATTTTCCTCAACCTCATTCACAATTCGGTTGCTGTGCATATACACAAGCTGAACCCTATGTTTGAAGTCCATTTCTTTATTTTACTTTTAAATGTCTTAAAAGTTAATAAACACTTTTTTACACTCATTTTGCCCCCTTCCAATGGAGCAAAATAAAGAAAAACAAAACCCTAGTAACAAATATGTGTAAACAAGCAGATCAGTTTCACTCATTGTCTGTTTCTGACACATATTTCATTTTGCATCTTGAGTACTTGTGTGTCAAGAAGACAATAGCTTATATCATCCAGTCCTTCAGAATCATAACTGGCCATTGTATTCATTATTCAGTGGCATGAAATCTTTCAAAGTATTTGTCTTTACAATGCAGTGTTTATTGTTTAAATTGTTCTGATTAAATCACTTAGCAGACATTCACATAATCCTGTGATTTCTTCTTTGGTCTTTTCATATTCTACCTTGTATTGTACTTGTTTGCATGCATGTATCCTTCCCTCCAAGTGTAGGATGGCCGTTATAGACAGGGAACTTCTAGGTCAGGAACTCTTGATTTCAAATGTTAACTCTGACAAAAAAAAATGGCTGTGTGAATGTATCCATCTCTCTGCTGCTATTGTCCTCCCTTTGAAATTATCTCCCATTTACATTGTATCCATATGGTTATTTGTATGTTACCTTCCCACTTGAATGAAAGCTCCTGGAGGACAGAGATGGTATGCTTGCCTTTTTTTCCTCTTAGCACACTTCCTGACACATAGTGTCTTACCTCTTGATTGATTCAAGAGCTCAGTGTCACAGGTAAAAATAAGAAGACAAATTAGAGAATGGTTTTCCAATCTGCATTTGTAGAGGGAGTATCCAGACTGAGAATTATGTACCTCAATCAAATGTCATGCCAAAAGCAAAAAACTAAAATCTTCTTTTGTGATCACAGTGAGATCTTAAACCATATCCATATATTTTATCTTGCTTTTGTACTGCTCATTGTTTTTAGCAATTGACTTGAAAGAAAGCATCATGATTATGTGTGTTAGATTTAGAAAGGATACAAATGTGAGAAAAAAAGTTATCATAATGAATATATCAGAAATCAAAAAGACCCCAACATGCTAGAATGTTAGATTGATTTTAATAAAGATAAAATGTAATGATGACAAATGTTAAATTGTACTTTCCAAGTTGACAGATTGATAAAAGTTCTTGTGAAAAAATGAAGTCTGGGGTGTTTCAGTGGACAAAAATTTCAGTATGAATCAATGCATTAACAAAGGAAATTTAAATAAAAGCTAATGACATTTTACACTGTATTATTAAGTGTAACATTCTGAAAGAGGGAAGTGATGGTCCAGGTGCCCTCTGCCTAGGTCAGATAAAGACTATATTTCAAATATTGTGTTCTGGTCTGATAACATCCCTTAGCAAGTGAACTAACAAATACAGGGGTGGTTCAGTAGACTGCAACCATAATGTTAAGGGAAAAAGAGATGATACCATATGATGAACATGTGAAGGAACTGAGATAATTTCACTTGTAAAAGAGAAGAAATAGTAGGGATATAACCATCTCCAAGTATATTAAGATTGTCATGTGTGCGAAAAAAAAGCATTTAAAAAGCAGTCTTCTTCTTGGCCTCACAGGGCAGAAAAAGGAACAACATATGGAAGTTCCAGAGAAGCATACGTTAGCTACATATGTGGGAAAGACTTCACAAAATTTGAAGCTAGTTATCCAAAGTTTAATCAGGAGATAGTAAGTTTCACATCACTAAAAAAAAGACAGTAATGACAACGTTTCACTTAGAATCATATATTTCAGATGCCATCAAATGCCCAAATCAAACAATACATTTTCACTGTCCATTTGCGTCAAAATCAAAACATAAATTTGAAAAAAATAATGTTTATTCCTAATGTAACTGTGAACATAATTACATAGTAGAATGGAAGAAAAGAAAAAAATGATGTAATGGACTTTTAAATGCCAAAGTCATTCCAATGAGATTCTTCATTTCAAAATAGCTCTAGCAGGCTCATTTTCAAGGCCTAATGTGTGAGAGTTAGAATCAGACGAGAGAGGGAGGATCGATAAGTTGTATTATAGATCTTCTCATCTTAGATGAAAGTTTATTCTGATTGTATAACTGGGCAACTTCTACAATTATCCACACCCTCCATCCCCCAACATGACCCTACTTTCATGATAGATAACAACCATTGTCCTGGGATTCTGTCTCCACCTGCTGGTCAGCATTGGAGACTCTCAAAGTCTTTCAAGACCTCATTTATTTCCCTATGGGGGTGGAGATGGTCTACAAAGTGTTTCTCCCAGTTCCTCTTGTTAACCATTTCTGTTTCCATTAAATTAACCACTGGAAATCTTCCATTTTTGAGTACACAAGCATCCTTAACAACCTCCTTACAATTCCCTCTTTCATTTCTGTTCGTTGTCTTTTTGAACAAAAACCAAGCGATTGTACCTGAATTTATAAAGGTAATGTTGGTGACACACATGGATCAAAGAAAACAGAAATGCAAATTTTGAAGTGAAATTATGTATAATAAGTCCATCGTGTTCACCTAGAATACCCTTAAAAATCCACAGAAAATAGAATGAGAAAAACATATCAAAGGAAATTGTATACACACAGACTACATGTAAATGAAAAAACAATAAGAATGTGTTAAACATTTTGGGCAAAACTGTGCAAATTGCTGAGAATACAAAAACAAAAGACAAAAATTACTCTCAAGAAACTTATATTCTACTCAATAAAAATAAAAGGCAATAGACTTTGAGTTAAAAACATTGAGTAATGTTCACGCTACCTTTCAAAAACTAAAATAGCAATTTTTTTTTTTTTTATGAAATGGTAACTAAAGAAATTTAGAGTTGCATATATTATTTGTGGTAAAATTCATGTAATTTGGTTTATCTGGTTTCATATGCTGTGTGGCTTGTATGTGTGTTAGATAGTTTCTCAAAAGATTTATCAATTAAAAAAATCCAACCACAAGTGTTTTATAGAATCTCTATATGTCTATCTAAAAGTATCTCCCAAATCTCCACTAATTCAACCTGCTTTTTTTTCAAGAACCTCCATTCAAGAAAAAAGTAATTATTTTATTATTTTAAATTAGTAGCACCTGTAAATCCAATCACAGCAGCACACCTGAGGATATCTGCTGTGAATAATTTCAAGAATCTAATTGCATAGTATAATGAACTCTCTATTCAGCAATATGCTAAACATTGTTCAATAAAGTACAACATAAAATTCATAGCAAAATCCTTAAAACATATCACTCAATATATATGTATATATGTATAAGTATACATATATACACACATACATACACACATATATATGCACATTGTGTATATATATATATATATATATATATATATTCATATGAAATAACAGTACCAACATCCTTAATCAATGCCAAGTATCCAAGTGAAGTCCTTTTTAAAAATTTGACACTGTTTCCCCCAGGTCACAATAGGAACAATCTCCTTAATCAAAAGTCCTCTTTCATCTTAACTCAAGTTTGACTTCTTAGTCCCATGGTTCTTCCTCTGTGGGCTGACCACTTCTGACTCTCACCTGGATTCATATATAGGCAGCAATCTGCTCCTGTTCTATATCTTAGCTCAGAGGCATTGCTCTACTCAGAAGCTTCTGCCTCTGGAAAAAACAAAGTTCAACAGGCCAACAACAATACTAACACACACCTCCAGCATCATTATTTCAATTCACCTCAGATCTCAAAGGTGCCCTCCCTCAACTGAAGGTCCCCTCCCTCAGCTAGAGGTCTCTTCCCTCAGCTTGGAGGTCTCCCTTAGCTGTCAGTTCTCCTCTTGGCTCTCTTCTTCTCAACATTGGTTCACTCCTTCAATGTTGGCTCTCTTCATGTTTGTTTCCTCAGTACCAGCTCTTGCTTTATATATAGTTCTACTCAGTATCTGATTGGCTAGAACCCACATGTACATATCTGATTGGCTAGAACACATATGTACATATCTGACTGGCTAGAGCCCACATGCACATAACTGATTGGTTAAAACTCAATCCAGAAAAAGAGCAAAGATCCTAATTTGCTTGCAGGTAAAGCACTCAAACTTTTGTCATTAAAAAAATTTACAGTGACCAGGCCCCTGGCCCCTAACACTAGAAACTTGGGACAGTGACCCTGTATATCAGAAGCAAAGCTCAATTTTAAAAACCACGAAATAGGTCAAAAAATGAGCAAGAAGCTAAAAAGAACTTTGACCATAAAAAGTTATTATGATGACACAAGATAAAAACACAGTGAAGATGACAATATTGTTAAAATACCTACATCCAAAATCTCAAGGGAGAATATGAGTTGCTTTCAAGCCTAAATTGCCTTCATAAAAGAGTTCAAAAAGGATTTTAAAAGTTAAATATGAGAGTTACAAGAAAAATTGGGTGGAAAATGAAAAACATTCAAGAGAAAGTCAACAGCTTGTAAATGGAAGGATAAAATTGAATTAAAAAAACTCCTTAAAAATAGAATTAAAAATCGTGTGTGATAAAGGGCCATGGAAAGTTTGATTCAAAATAATTAGAAACTAGATAATCTAATCATAATGAATGCATGGGTCATGGGAGTAGGCTGAGTCAATATAATAAAAATGACAATTATACCTAAATTAATTTACTTATTCAGTGCCATACCAATCAAACTACCAGATAATTATTTTCCAGAGCTAGAAAAAATAATATCAAAATTCATCTGGAAGAACGAAATGTCCAGAATATCAAGGGTACTAAAGAAAAGAAATGCTAGGGAAGGGGGCCTAGCCTTACCAGAACTCAAATTGCATTATAAAGCAGCAATCATCAAAATCACTTGGGGTACTGGCTAAGAAACAGAGTGGTAGACCAGTGGAATATGTTAGGTACTCAAGACATAGTAGTCAATGAATATAGCAATCTACTGTTTGATAAACCCAAGGACTCCAGCTTCTGGGATAAGAGTTCACTGACAAAAATTGCTGAGAAAAATGGATAACAGTGTGGTGGAAACTGGGCGTAGACGAATGCCTGACACCATACACAAGAGTAAAGTCCAAATGGACACATGATCTAGGTATAAATATTGATACTATGAACAAATTAAAGGAGCAAGGAATAGTGTAATTGTTATGTTTTTGGAGAAGGAAGAAATTTTTGACCAAAAAAGAGGTAGAGAACATTATGAAGTACAAAATGGATAATTTTGATTACACTAAATTGAAAAGTTTTTACACAAAAAAATCCAATGCAATCAAGATTAAGAGAGAAGCAGAAAGCTGGGAAAGGAGTTTTGCAACTAGTGTCTGTGATAAAACCCTCCTTTCTAAAATATATAGCAAACTGAGTCAAATGTACAAGAACACAAGTCATTCCCCAATTGGTAAATGGTCAAATGATATGAACAGGCAGTTTTCAGAGGAAGTAATTAAAGCTATCTATAGTCATATGAAAAAATGCTCTAAATCACTATTGATTAGAGAGATGCAAATCAAAACAGCTCTGAGGTACCACATCACACCTATCAGATCAGCTAACATGACAAAACAGGAAGATGATAAATGTTGGAGAAGACATGGAAGATTTGGAATACTAATTCATCGTTGGTGGTGCTGTGAGCTGATCCAGCCATTATGGAAAGCAATTTGGAACAATGGCCAAAGGGCTACACAAATGTGCATACCCTTTGGCCCAGCAATACCCCTTTTAGGATTGTATCTCCAAGAGATCATAAAAATGGGAAAGGGTCCCACATGTCCAAAAATATTTATAGCAGATCTCTTTGTGGTGGCCTAAAACTGAAAATCAAGGGCATGTCCATCAATTGGTTAATGGCTGAACAAGTTGTGGTATATGAATGGATTGGAATACTGTTGTGCTATAAGACATGATGAACAGGAAGATGTCAGAGAGTCAGGGAAAGACTTATATGATCTGATGCTGAGTGAAAGGAGCAGAACCAGGAGAACTTTGTACACAGCAACAACCACAGTGTGTGATGAGAGTTTTTCTGGTAGACTTACTCCTTCGTAGCAATGCAAGGGCATAAAAAATTTCCAAGGCAAAATGCTTTCCATATCCAGAGAAAGAACTATGGAATTTGATCAGAGAATGAAGCAGACCATTTACTTTTGTATTATATTTTGTTTTATTTTTGATTCTTCCATTCAACATGACTAAGGTGAAAATGTACTTAATAGAAATATACGTGCGGACCTTATATAAGATGGCACACTGTCTGTGGGAGGGAGTAGGGAGGAAGTGGGGAATTAGGAAGAGGGAGGTGAAGTGATTGTAGAACACTGAAAATAAATAAAATAATAATAAAAATTGACACAACTGCATTAGATCAGGAAAAAAAGAATGAGTGGGCCAAACAACAAATTATCAAAACAATCAATAATTTCATCAAAGAGAATAACAATAATGAAAAAATACACCAGAACTTATGAGATGCAGCCAAAGCAGTTCTTAGAGGAAATTTTATATCTTTAAAAGCTTACATGAATAAAACATAGACAGAGAAGATCTAAGAATTGGGTATGCAACTAAAAAAGCTAGAAGAAGTACAAATTTTAAGTCCCCAATTAAATACCAAATTAGAAAGTCTGAAAATCAAATGAGAGATAAATAAAATTGGAAAAAGAAAACTCATTAGTAAATAAAACTAAAAGCTTATTTTATGAATAAAAACAATAAAATAGATTAAAAACTTTTGCTAATTTGATTTTTTTTAAAATAACACTAAATAGCCAGTATCAAAAATGAAAAGGGCAAATACACCACAATTGAATAGGAAATTAAAACAATACTGAGGAGGTATTTTGCCCAACTATATGCCAATAAATATGGTAATCTTAGGGAAATGGATGAATACTCACAAAAATATAAATAACCCAGACTAATAGAAGAGAAAATAAAATACTTAAATTATCCCTTTGTAGAAAAAGCAATTGAACAAGTCATTAATGAATTCCCTAGGAAAAAATTGCTAGGGCCTAATGGATTTGCAAATGAATTCTACTAAACATTTAAAGAACAATTAAATCCAATACTATATAACCTATTTGAAAAAAAATAGGGGAGGAAAATGTTCTACCATATTTTTTTATGATATAAATATGTTGCTGATGCCTATGCCAGGAAGAGTCAAAGCAGAGAAAGAAAATTATAGATCAATTCCCTAATGAGTAGTGATGCAAGAAATAGATTACAGCAATTTATCACCAGGATAATACACTATGACCCGGTAGAATTTATAGCAGGAGTGTAGGGATAGTTAAATATTGGGGAAACTATCAGCATAATTGATTATATCAATAACAAAACTAGCAGAAATCATATGATTATCTCAATAAATGCAGAAAAGAGCTTTTGACAAAATACAGCATCTATTTCTATTAAGAACACAAGAGAGCATGGGAATAAATGGAGCTTTCCTTAAAAGTAGTATCTATCTGAAGTCATCAACAAGCATTTTATGGAATATAGATAAACAGAAGTCTTCCAAAAAGATAGGGGGTGAAAAAAGGATGGCTATTATTATTATTATCATCATTCAATATTGTACTATAAATACTACTTTTAGGAATAAAAGAAAAATAAATTTCAGGAATCAGAAAAGGCAAAGAGTAAACAAAGCTATCACTCTTTGCAGATAATGTGATGTTATAATTGGAAAATCCTTATAGAATCAACTAAAAATACTTGAAAAAATTAACAACTTTAGCAAAGTTGCAAAATAGTAAATACATTTGCATAAATCATTGTCATTTCTATATATCAGTAACAAAGCCCAGTAGCAAAAGGCAGAAATAAAAATTCCATTGAAACTGATTGGAGACACTATAAAATATTTGGGAGTCTATCTGACGAGGTCAACCCAGGGACTATATGAACACAATTACAAAACACTTTTCATGAAAATAACATCAGATCTAAATATTTGGAAAATATCAGTTGCTCATGGTTACACTGAGCTAATATAATAAAAAGGAAACTTGTAACTAAATTAGCTGACTTATTTAGTGTTGTATCAATGAAACTACCAAAAATTATTTTATAAAATTGAAAAAATAATAATAAAATTCATCTAGAAGAACAAAAATCAGGAATATCATGGAAATTAATAAAAAATCTGCAAAGGAAAGTAGTATAGTCAATCCAGATCTAACACTGTATTATAAAGCAGTAATCAGCACAAGTTCGTTCTGGCTAAGAGGTGTGTTGGTGAGTCAAGAGGAAAGATTAGGTGCACAAGACACAGTAGTCAATAATATCATAACTACCATTTGACAAACCCAAAGACTTCAGCTTCTTGGATAAGAACTCAATGTTTGATAAAACCACCTGGGAAAGTTGGAAAATAGTATCGCAAAAACTAGGTATAGACCAACACCTTACATTAAAGGTCAAAGTGAGTATATGATTTAGATATAAAGGGTGACCCCATAGGCAAATTAGGAGGGCAAAAAATAGTTCGCCTGTCAGATGTATGGAGAAGAGGAAAATTTATGACCAAATAAGATATAGAGAACATTATGAAATGCAAAATGGATAATTTTGATTACATAAAATTAAAAGTATTTGCACAAACAAAGCCAAAGATTAGAATGTAAGCAGAAAACTGAGAAAGAATCTTCACTCCCAGTCCTTCTGATAAAGGGCTCATTTATCAAATATATAGAGAACTGAACCAAATTTATAAGAATCTAGTCATTCCCCAAATTATAAGTGGTTAAAAGATATAAAAAGACAATTTTCAGATTAAGAAATTAAAATCATCTATACTTACATGAAATAATGCTCTAAATCACTGTTGACTAGAGAAATGCAAATTAAAACACCTTTGAGGTACCGCCTAACACCTATCAGATTGGCCAATATGACAGAAAAGGAAAATGGTTGGTGTTGGAGTTGTGGGAAAATTGGAACACTAATGCATTGTTGTGAGGGTCAAATGAAATCATCCTTACAATACACATCACAGTGCTTGTGATACAGGTCTGGCATAAAATGAGCAATTAATTAATGTGTGTTGCCTCAACAATCTTATGTACTTACATGGCTTTTTATTATCATCATTATAGTTGACCTTTACTAGGCATTATAAATCTTCATAAGCAATTTGCATGAACTGTCTCTTTTAATCCTGACAAGATCTTTATGATGGTATTAATAGAGGTATTAGTATACCTATTTCACATTTTAGGAAACTGAAGCACAGAGATTAAATGACTTGTGCAGATTCATACAATTAGTAAAGGTCAGGAAAGATATCCAAACCTGGGTTTCTTTTATTTCAAAGCCAGAAATAAGTAATGCCTCATTGAAGCCATCCTAAGATCTTGAAGCCTATGCCAGTAGCAGATATTACTCAATTCTATCAAGCGATGTTTTTTTTTTCCTACTGGAAAATCCGTGTGTTTGTGTGTGTATGTGTGTGTAATAGGGTGTATTATTATTGACTAAGGATCAATATAGCTAAATTAAAAAAGATTCATCACCAGGTTCATGCAATGTGATGAATATTTTGGTCACTTTGACTCTTAAATCCCATCTAAGCATTGAGAGGGTCCATTCCAACAAAGATTCAGATTCGTGAAATAAAATACATAATTTTTCCCCATTAATGCCTATGATTCTTCAGTGCAGGAAATTCTTAGTGAATATAAATCTGCCAGTGCATAATTGCATTTTTTTCTTTAGGTTTTTTGTTAGAGATTTTAAAAGATACTTCAGTTACCATGGTAGAAAGTTGTTTGATGCGCTGAGAAGTTAAGGTACCATCCCAGGACCAGACAAATAATTTGTATCAGAGCTGAAACTTGAATACAGGACTTCTTGATTATGAAACCAAATCTGAATCCACAAAAATATCTACTGATAAGGTTGTCAGTTCCCTTGATACGAGCACATCTTATAACTCAATATTCCCATATAATAAAGAAGGAGAAAGGGGGGGAACTCACATTTATTTTTTTTTAATAAAAATTTATTCATTTAACTTTTTACATTTATTTTCACAAAATTTTGGGTTCCAAATTTTCTCCCCTTTTATCCCCTCCCCCCACCCCAATGCACCGAGCATTTTAATATTCCCTATCACCAATCTGCCCTCTCTTCTATCATCCCTCCCTTCTCTTGTCCCCATCTTCTCTTTTGTCCTGTAGGGCCAGATGACTTTCTATTCCTCATTAACTGTATGTCTTATTTCCTAGTAGCAAGAACAATACTCAACAGTTGTTCCTAAAACTTTGAGTTCCAAATTCTCCCCATCCCTCCCTCCCCACCCATTCCCTTTGGGAAGGCAGGCTATTCAGTATGGGCCATATCTGTGTAGTTTTGCAAATGACTTCCATAATAGTCGTGTTGTGTAAGACTAACTGTATTTCCCTCCATCCTATCCTGCCCCCCATTGTTTCTATTCTCTCTTTTGATCCTGCCCCTCCCCAAGAGTGTTGACTTCAAAGTGGGGGAGAAGGAGATAAGCAAGGGGGGGGGAATGATGGAAGGGAGGGCAATGGGAACTCACATTTATTAATTGCCGGTTTTATGCCAGACCTATATCACAAGCACTGTAATGTGTATTTTAAGTATGATCTCGTTTGTCCCTCACAACAACCCTGGAAGATAAATGCCATTACCCCCTTTTTCAGTCATAAAAACGGGAAGCAGACAGAGAATTGGCATGATCAGGGTTCGAGAAAAAAAGAAGTTGTCTATACTCATTGCTTCTACTTCTTCACCTTTCATTAAGCTATCAACCATGTGTAATCTGATTGCTGATCCCACTACTGGAAAAGTTATCAATGATCTTTTAATGGGTATTACCCTTTTTGATTTCTCTGTAGCTTTTGGCATTATCAACCACCTGCTCATCTTTGATATTTTCTCATACCATAGTTCCTATGATGATACTCTCATTTGATTTCCCCCTTACCTCTTGGATTCTTCCCTCTGAGTCTCTTTTGCTGTTTCATCATTTACATTCCATTTCTCTACTGATGTTCTTTAAGCCTCTGTCCTGAGTTATCTTCTCTTCTCTTTTGTGTTATCAATCATCGTGGTTCCATCAATTCAATTATTAATACAATTATCATCTCCATGCATATGACTCTAAATTTTATATCCAATACTTATCTTTCTCCAGAAGTGAATAGCAGCTCATTAGACACATCCACTTGGCAGTTATATAGACATATGGAACTGTACTTTCTGCACTTTTTACTTATATCCCATATCTAAGAATTTGAAAAATTTTGCTAATTCTATAACTATGTATCTCTAGCAACTATCTTATCTATTCAAGCATACATGATTGTTATCTTAGACTCTCCTCTCACTACTGAAATAGTCCTCTAATTAATTTTATTGCCTCCATTTTCTTTCCTTTTCAAATCAGCTACAACTTGAAGAATGCTGTTCTTGAAGTACCAGTATGGGTATGTACATCAAGATCAGAAATTTACAGAAGATTTTATTTGGAAAGATAAAAGTGCTCTCTTGCTCTTGCTCTCATTTCTCTCTCTCATATCTCTCTCTCTCTCTCTCTCTCTCTCTCTCTCTCTCTCTCTCTCTCTCTCTCTCTCTCTCTCTCTCTCTCTCTCTCTCTCTCTCTCTCTCTCTCCATTTCCATCTGAACCAGAACCTGATAAATTTCTAGAGTCTATGGATCATCTGAATAAAATGCCCATTCTAATTAAGGAGCAATCCTTTACTTGGATTCATCCAATGATACTGAATTCTCCTAAATGTTGTGATTTTGCAGGGTTTCTACTAGAGTTTTCATTTGTTTCTGAATATGACAGCTTTCACCTATTTATTTTTGCTACCATGTTCTGGTTCTCATCACTCCAATACTTCTATGATTAGAATCCAAAGTATCCTCAGGCAATACCATGTCTTTCCCCTATTTTAGAATCTTTAATAATAACCTTCCTTTATGATTAAAAAACTCCATCAAATGGCATTAAAAACTCTTCATGATCTGGTCCAAGCCAACATTTTCAGATTTATTTTACATTCATTCATTTCTTCATTCATTCATTTCACATGATTTGCATTCTAGACAAACTGAATTATAATTGCTCCCTGAATTCAACATTCTATCCCCAGTCTCCATGCCTTTACACAGATTGTCTTCAAATTAAGTAAATGCACTCCCTTGATACCTTTTTGTCTTAGATTTCTTCAAGGTTCAACTCTATTAATCAATCAAGAAATATTCATTAAGCAAGTCTTATGTCCCAAACATTATTCTGGCAGCTGAGGGGGGGGAAACAGCAAAATGAAGCCAAACCTACCTTCAAAAAGTTCAGTTGTTATATCCTACAATAATTTTCCTTTAGTTATTGGTAGTATTTTCTCTCTCCAAACTACCTAATGTTTAATTACTTTTTACACATTGGAATACCCAATAAAATGTAAGCTACTTCAGGAAAGAAGTGCATTTTTCCCCTTTGCAACTTCAGCCACTAGTACAGTTCTTTATGGTACTCAGCTCAGATTACTATTTCCAGAAGTGAATTTTACCTTGTCAAGCTAGAACAGGTGCCAGTGGAGAAAGTTCTCACATGGTAAGACTGCTGACCTTTCAATGTCCATCAGAAAAGACATCAACTGTTAATCTATAACTTATAGTCTTAGAGAGATACCTTGGTACCAAGAAATTAAGTGAATTTCCTATCATCATACAATATTCTAGAAAGAGCAGCTGAATATTGGATTCCTATGATTCGAAGGTTGACCCGCTATCTAGTTATCTGGTATGATGTTATTGCTTGTTGACATCAATCTCTTAATATGGAACAAACATCATAAATTAATATTATTCCATATCATGTTATATACTATACTACTATATAAGTAATACAAATGTACACATTACTATTGCTAATAAAATCAAAATTTCAAATAATCACGAATTTGCTTGGTGGGCACTACATTACTATCAAAGAGATAATTTCTGTTCAAAATTGTAGGCATGTGTGTTCTTTCATTGCTGAAGAAGACGATGCCATCAAAGAGATAATGACATGACTTGCACTTGACTTTGTTTTAAGTGAGGGAGGGCTGTGAAGCTCACCAGCCTCACTTCTCCTCCAGAGTCATCTGAATCCAGTGATCAGATATTCATCAGAATGACTAGAGATCACCCAAGGTGAGGAAATTGGGGTTAAGTGACTTGCTTAAGGTCACACAGCTAGCGAGTGTTACGTGTCTGAGGTGAGATTTGAACTCAGGTCCTCCTGACTCCTGCACTGGTGCTCTATCCACTGCACCACCTAAACTGCCCTTATTATTATCAAAGAGATAATTTCTGTTCAGAATTGTAGGCATATGTTTGAAATAGATTACTCTTCTCACTGGATATCAGGGTTAGAAGTATGACAGAAGCCAAATCAGCAACCCTTGTTTAAGGGGATGACAAGCTAAAGAATCATTAATTCCCCAGTCATATGGAAAGCCATATTTGTATTTCACACATTTCCTGGGTGAATGAATGGATGATGCTAGCTAGATGGAGGGCACTGGGTTGTAAACCTCAATGATACAGAAAAAAAAATAATAGCATTGTAAAACATGTATACCTATTTCATCTTTTTAAAGAACATAGCCATTATTTTTATCTTTTCTCATACCTCTATGTATGCAATAACATCATAAATGCTGAATGTATCCTGGGTTTCTGTGAATAACACAAGTAAAATTCTATCTGATAAAATACATGCAGAATTTCCACTTTTATTTTGGTGTAACAATGAAATCACTGTAAATGTTTAAAATAAGGAAGAGCAAAATGTTCTTGTAAGTATAGTCGAATCATGTGTTATGTTTCTAAATGCAAACGTCATCTGATTATTTACATTTTTCCCTATTCTTGATCTTTAAATTAGTGGCAGTTCAGCTTTAAAAAAATCTCCAAGATCTAACGTTGACAGCAAAATGAAAAAATAAAAACAAAAAGGACAAGGATTATTCTACCCACAAGTTTGATGCATGTGGCCAGCCCTCTCCCTTTCTTTCTCTGAAACCATAGCAACAGGTGAAAAATAAACATGACTTAATTTAGAAGATAATTTATAAGGAAAGATGAAGGCATCAACATCCCAGCTCCTTTCTTCACTGTTTCCGTCAGGCAATTACTGGATTGTCAGGTAAGTATATCACTTTGCCCAAATAATATTGAGCCGTCCTATTCTAAACTTTGGTTCTATGGCAGGACCCAAACAAATTACTTAACTGAAGGACAGAAAAAGATAGACTTATGACTAATGGGAAAATACCCTTGTACCATTTTACTACTTATGTCTTCATCTTAAAACTGGGAAATACAACAAAATTTCATGTACAATGATACACATCATTGTGTAACAGTAGGGAAAACACAGTTCAGGAATAAGAAAATCAGTTATCTCTCTGGACCCTACTACCACTGAAGTAATAGTTATTGAATAATAAGAGAGAAAAATTGCAGGACATTAATTTTACTTGTTTTATTTAGTCATGATTTTTGCCATCTGAAAATGTGATTAATTCCTATTTTGCTATTTGTCCTGCTTGACTTTATACAAGGTGATTACAGTACCTTGAACAAAGGTAATTAGTTGCTTTGCTGTAGTGTTCAATGACACTTAAATAAAAGCAATTAGACAAGTTCACAATGTTAGTGCCAAGACACTCCTTATTGTGAAGTGGAGCATCTGGCTTTACTTAATTGCTGAACTTCCATAGGAAATCCTTTGGGGTGTCAATCAAACATTATGGAGTTGCTTTAGCTTAAAAAAGTGTTTGCCTTGTCAATACGAGAGAGAAAGTGACTTACAGAGAAAAGATGAGATAGAGACAGAGAGAGACAGACACAGAGACAGAAAAAGAGAGACAGACTGACAGAGAGAGGAGAGAAATACTACTATAGAATATGATTCTGTTGCATACATAAACTGTTTCCCTGATAGAAAGCATTGTTCAAAAATGAGATTAAAATATCTGGCAACTTGAGTTCTATGCAACACTTCTTTTAACCACAATAAATTTTCCTTAATTGGAAGAATTCTTTATTGGATCATGTAGAAATGAGTTACAAATGCATAATCTGCAAAAAGAAAACCAAAGTTATAGCAATAAGGGCTTGACTAGGTCATACTGACTTATTTCTTAGCGTGTCTTCTTAAGAGGTGGAAAGGTCAGGAAAAGGATGAAGAGATAAAGGGAAAAGGGTATTCCTAATGGGCTTAGGGCAAGGGCTTCTGCTTCCATATTTTTCTCAGTGCTATAATTTTCTTCCAATTTGACCCTGACCAAGCATGTTCAAAAACAGGCATTTGGACAATTAATGGACTATAAATAACTGAAAATCTGGGACACTCAGAGAAACAATTTATGTAGCACTATTCAATCAGAAAGATCCTAAAGGGATTTCACTACACCAGTGCAGAAAAATACGGAAGAAAATTAAGTCTTCATATATTTCACTGTTTAAAATAACAATATTTAACTAATTTGCTGCACAAATTGAAAAAGATATTGGATGTAAACTGAAATGGAGTATCAGATTATGAAAAAATGAAGTGTGTTATACCTGTAAGTAGTCATTGGCTTAGGTTTCTATATATATATATATATATATATATATATATATATATATATATATATATATAATATATATACATGTATATATGTATGTAATAGCAATTATATATGTATTATATATACACATACATATATACATACACACATATACATGCATACACACATTTATACAAGTACATATACTACCCACACTTCCTCCATATAGTAAAATAAAACTCTTTCATAACAAGTTGTCTCATGCTATAATATAATTGCTTTCTATGTCATCAACATCCTCCTCCTCCAATTTATTTTATATATGTATGTATAGGTATATGTATGTTCATATGCATATGTGTATGTATGTGCGTTTATATTATGTTATATTTTTTCTATTATATTACTATAGTCCCCAAGATATTTCATCATAATTAACTTTCTAGGTTGTCCAAAATGCAAGCTATTGAAAGAGGACTCTAAACGTGTGATATTTTCTATATATCTAAGGCAACTGATATCACCATGAAGGCCTGATACATTGACATCGCTCCAAAGGCAAAGAATTCCTAATATGAAGAAATGGAAAATGTGTTCAAACTAAAAAGAATACTATCTCTAGGCAGACTAGCGGAAAGCACCTGCTGAACTTGCAGGATTTGTTCCTAGCAACAGTAACAGTAGTCAGGGAATATATATATATATTTATATATACACACACACACACATATGTATACATACATATATAGTATGTATATGTGTGTGTATACATACATCTACTATGTATTAGGACTGCAAGGCACCGGGAATACACAAAGAGGCAAAAGACAGGCCCCATCCTTGAGGTGCTCACAATCTAATGGGGGAGACAGCAAGCAACAGTCATGTACAAGCATGTTATATGTGCTAGAATTAACAGGAATTGGGAAAGGCTTCCTGTAGAAGATGAGATTTTAGCTGGGACTTGAAGGAAGCCAGGGAGGTCAAGAGGAAGAAATAAAGAGAGGACATTCTATACAGGTGAAAAGCCAGAGAAAATGACTGAGAAAGATGGAGACTCAACTAATGTCGTCAGATCTATGGGTCTGTTCTAATCCCAATTCAGTCACTTTGACCTGCTATCCCTGCATTCATCTATGGCCACACTGCTCTTCCCTCTCTTAACATTTTATTGTTCTCTCTGTTCACTTTTATCTCTATATTGCCCCCAAATTATTGTCTTTTGAATCCAATTCTAAGACATAAATTGGCCATCCTTAATCATTTGTGAGGAGAACATGCATGTAAAACATAGTTTCCTGACCCTAGTTTAATTCTCCCTTTGTGCACAGAAGTAATAAAAATATCTTGTCAAATAATGGAAAATATAGAGAACTGAAGTGAGAACTGAATTTTTCACCAAAATAATTTAGTCTCTCTGTCTCTCTTTTTTAGGAAGGTATCTTATATGACTAAGGATTCATTGTAAAAATGAGCAGTCAATTCAATTTTAATCACACTAATAACTGATTTACTACAAACAATGATATTGGAAAATTCAGACTGTTGATATTACAACAAATATTATTTGATGCAAACTCTGCTTCTGGAGTGTTATTTTCCAAAATCTTAACATTTTGAACAGATTCTTCAGTCCATTGTTGTTTTGTTTTGTTTTGTTTTTGCCTGACTCTGAGAAGTCTGTATTTATATTCTTTTGGAACAAGATCAACTACCCCAACAGCTGTTCTTTAGCTAAAACAGACAGCTAAAAGCAAATACAAAACCTTTAAAATGATTTCAAAGTTATCTTCTACTTATTCAGTCTAACAACTGGCAGCTCATGTGATTGTTGCTGTTGTTTGTTCCTAAAGCCAGAGCTAGGAGAGATGGAGAGATAATCACCTACCTGCCACAAGATTGTGTTGTGCTTTATTTTTTTACTATGAAACACACAAGTATAGCAATGTACCAGATAAATCTTCAACAAATTCAAGAGGGATAGCTCATCAGAGCAGTTGATAATCCCAAAATCATGTGTACTCCTCTGGTCTTGGAAATATTTTATAAGTGTTTCATGCCATCTTTCTACTTATGTTTTGCTTAGGTGAACATGAAAATTGGTTTTTGGGTCTCTGAGGACTTACCAATTGAGTTGGGGAAGCCCATGTAGAAGTACAGAGGATTAAAGGCCGATTTGAGATTTTTAAATTGGTACATAAAATACAAAATGCATAAAATATACATTGATGCCTCAGAATCCCTAAAAGTATGCAGAAACTAGGTGTTTAAAATTATTTGGGACTAATTATTAAAAAAAAATCTCTACATAACCAAACAGACATCACTTTCATTTGATATTGGATGCACAAAGTCCAGTCTACTAACAATTTCATAAAATATCCCATTTAAATTTAAGACAGTCTAATGATTAAGTAGTAAAAATTTTGTTTCTCTAAGTCCCTGACACAGTGATAGAGTGCTCTGCCTAAAGTCAGGAAGAGCTGAGTTCACATCCACCTCTGAGACTTACTAACTGTGTGACTTTACACAAGTCACTTAACTAATTTCTGTTTGCTTAGTTTTCTCAACTGCCAAATGGGTATAATAGCATCATTCTCCCAGAACTGCTGTGAAGACCAAATGCAATAATATTTTTGAGTGCTTAGCTTAGTGTCAGGCACATGGAAGTTGCTATATGAATGTTACTGTTAATATTATTATTGTTATTAACACGTGGTTAAAGATTTAACCGTGACAAGGGACTCACATTCCTCCTGAGGCATTTTCTTCACTTCTAAATATTTCTAAATGTTAGAAAACTATTTCTTACATGGAGCCTGTCTGTCTTCTTTATGCTCTACCCAGAGCTCTCAGTTCTATCCTCTTTTAACCAAAGGACATGCAGTCTCTCTCCCACCTGATGCCCATCAAATAATAAAAGACAGGTTCTTACTGTTTCCTTGATTCCCTTAATGGATGACCAGGTGACTCAGTTGATAGAGGGCCAGGCTTGGAATCAAGAACCCTGTTACTTATTTGCATGTCCTCTCCATAGCCATGTTTGAACTCAGAAAAATGAGTGTTCTTGACTCCAGACTCAGCAGTCTATCCACTGGCCACTTAGCTGTTGTACTGCCTAGATGCCAAGCAAATATTTATTAAGTGCCGTCTTATGTATTAAGGACCATGCTAAGCACTGGGGCTACAAAGAAAGGCAAAAACAGTATCTGTTCTTGAGGAGATAATCTAATAGGGGAGAGAGCATATAAATAAGTATGTACAAACAAATTGTTACAGGATAAATTGGATAAAGTCAGCAGAGAAAAGGCACTAGTGTTAAGAGGGTCAGGGAAAGGTTTCCTACAGAAGGTAGATTTTTAGCTGGGACGTCAAGGAAGTCAAGGAAGACAGGACATAGATGTGAAGGAAGAAGATGCTTTGCTTTGTCTAAAACTATCCCCTCGCTTTTGTTATACTCCCTATTACCCCGCTTTTGTTATACTCCCTATTACCCTTACCCACACCTACATGTTTCCCCTTTTGAGTTTCAAGTATTTTCTGCCCTCAAATTGTCTGTGTTCAACTCTCCTACTTCAAAGTTAAGTACATTGTGATATTCACCTCTATTCCTTTCTCCATATTTATATACCATTCTCAGTATCTCCATTTTGAGGAATAACAAGTTCCCTAACTCCTTCTTCTTTCCTCCTACTACTAGATTCTTCCTCTTCATGTCCCATGTTCTCAATTCTTCAAATCATAGAAACAGAAACAATCAACACCTAAGGCCATCCCTACTCCCTTGCCTTGATTCTCTCTGTCATCTTTGAAGATATTAACATTCTGAAGGGCTGTTCCTTTGCTCTCTCCCTATTTGAATGTTATCACTATTATACAGCATCATAAAAGTCCTTCCAACAATTTCACTGAATAGCAACCTTTCAAATATTTCTCTGGACTCTTGTTTGTATTTCAAATTCAATATTGAGCTGTGGTCTTTTCATCAGAAACACTTGAAGGTACTCAGTTGCATTAAAGGTTCATTTTTCCCCTGTAGTATTACACTCAGCTTTACCAGAGAAAGCTTCTTGTTATAAATGCATATTTTTATTGTTTTTTCATTTCAACATACTGCATTCCAAGATCTGCTCTCATTTTTGTAGAAGCTACCAGGGTTTATGGGATGCTTCAGTGGTACCTGCATTGAGACTGGTGACCTGCACAGCCCTCCCTCACTCAAAACAAAGTCAAGTGCAAGTCATGTCATTATTTCTCTGATGGCATGGTCTTCTTTGGCAATGAAGGACGAACACACAAACACAACATTTTTTCTTTCTTTCAGATGGGAATTTTGAATTTTGGCTATGATATTCCTGGGACTGTTCCTTTTGGAGTTCTATCCAAGAAGTGAATGGTAGATTTTTAAAAATCTTTACTTTGTCCTCTATTTCTAACAGATCTGGGTAGTTTTCACCTTATTATTAAAAGATAAAACTGGACTTTTAAAAATGGTTTTAAGGGAATTCAATGGATTTTAAGTTTTCTCTCTTGGACTTATTTTTTAAATCACTTGTATTTGACATTGCGCTTCAAGTTTTTAGTTACTTTTTTTCAGTCTTAAGATTGTATGCTATTATTTCTTATTGCCTCGGGTAGTTATTGACTTCTGTTTGATCTACTCCAGTTTTAAGTTAATACATTTATCATCAAGGTTAAGTATGTTCTCTTCTAAACTATTTATTTTCTCCTAATTCTTTTCTCAATAGTTTTTATTTAATTTTTATTGCCTACTTCAATTCTTCTGGATATTCACATAGTACTTGTGGAAAATTCATTTTCAACCTTTGAGTTCTTGAATGTTTGTGCCATACTCTGTCCCACCCTGGTCACCTGGGCTCTTGCTATGTTTCCTTCATCTGAAAAATCACCTGCCCTCCCAGATTTTTTGAGATTCAGTACCCTTGATCTTCAGGACTCCCTGTAGCATCTCAGAACAGAATGTTTGGAATTTTGGAGCCCTTAGGTAGGCCAAGTCTCTCTGTCTTCAAGTAGTGCAGCATAGTGCTGTGTTGTGTCACACTGGAGAGTACCATACTGAGCCCTGCTGGCTTTCATTCTCATCGGCTTCCTGAAGCTTTCTCAGGGAATTTCTCTATTCTTGCTTCCTGAGGATACAGCTTCTTGCAGGCTACATATGTCCCATCTCTGGCAATATTGGTACTATTTTTTTGCTGGGTGACAGAGATGCATTTCTATTGTCTGTGGCCTTCTAGCTGCTTATATGTTGTTCTGAGATGGACAAAGTCATTAAAATTTCTCTTTGGATATCTTGAACATAATCCAGTATGGTGCAAACCAGAATTTTTCTAGAGGGTGATTTGGGGGGAGGTGGTCAGGAACTTGGCAAAAAGTCCCCCGGGTCTTTTTTATTTTTTTAATGTGGACTATTATTTAGTCACTTAAGACCTATTTTGTGTTTTGTCAGCTTATTTTTTAACTTATATGTCATTATAATAATAATGATGAAAATTATTCATATCAGATTTTGCCACTTGCTCCGACCTGATTTTTCTTCCTAGTACTCTGTGATTACTGGCTTATCAAATGTATAATAGGAATAATAATCATCATGGTCATGATAATGATAATGATTGCTATTACGGCTTTTCAGTCATTTGGTCATGTCCAAGTCTTCAAGACCCCTTAGACCATACTGTCCATGGTGTTTTCTTGGAAAAGGTACAGGTGTGGTTTGCCATTTCCTTCCCTAGTGGATTAAGGCAAACAGAATTTAAGTAACTTTCCAAGGGTCACACAGCTAGTAATATCTGAAGATGAATTTGAACTTTGATCTTCCTGACTGTAGGGTAGTTCTCTATGCTCTGAGGCATCAAGATGCCCTACAATGATGATGATAATTTATATTTAATAATTATCTAAGGTTTGCAAAACATTCTGTATATTCCATGTCATCTGATGTACCCAACAATGCTTTGAAATTGATGTTATTATCATCCACATTTGAAATGCAGAAGTGAGTTTGAGAGAGATTATGTGATGTCCAAGATGATGCACACCTACTAACTCAGCATTTGAATTCAAGGCTTCCTGATTCCAAGTCCAATGTTCTATATCAATTTGGTTAATTTTTCCCTCCTTCCACATCCATTTTTAAGCCCTTGATAAAATATACAGATCTCCATGGAAATGGATTTTTGTTCATAAGTCTTAGTTAAATATATTCTATCCCTAGCCAAGAATTCATCATTCTAACACCTTAAGTTATCATTGAGATATCTAAGTTTATTCTCAGACAACCTTTTCCTCATCAACAATCAGGTTTCCTATGGTATTATAGGGAGGGATGCAGTTGAAAACACAATTATAGTTCTGTCAATGTGATCGAAGTAAGCACTATGCTTAGGAGGAATATTGTAATTGGCCTAGGAAACCCTCTTGCTTTCTGATGTCTCAGATTATAGAAACAGAAATCTGTCTTTTGACTTCTTTTTTCCCTATGATGCTAAATATCTGATAATGCGGGAAAAAGTAACTCAACAATCATTCAGCCAATTACATCATAGTGCAATAGCGTTTATTCAATCTAGCGTTTGAGAGCAGATTCTGACGGAAGAAGAGCAAAGAGACCATGAGTTTATTGGATAATTGAGGTTAGAAAGAGGGAGAACCACCAACAAGGGGGAAAGTCATCCAAATATAGAATTTAGAGATTCTGGGAAACTGATTTTTCATGACTTCATATTTTTTTCCAAGGCCCAGCCCAGTAAAATAGACTTTTTTACACTTGTTTTGGTTTTAAATGACAAGCTGGTACAGTTACTTTTGAAAGGCTTATCATTTTAAGAGGATACACACACATATACAAATATAAATGTATATTTATTGAGATGTATGTGTATGTATGTATGTGTGTTGTGTGTCTGTGTGTGTGTGTACACCTCAGATTTGGCCCAATTTTTCTGTTCTTACTGGGATAAACATCAACAGACTTCCTCCTTTCATCTTTCAGTTGTAAACTGTAATATTGGGTTAATTTTAAATGTACTTCACTTTGCTTTTGAAATGTTGCTGCAGCCACTTCCTATCATTCTGTCCTTTAACACCTATTTCCTATATATCATGTTATACAGGAAAGAACACTACACAAAGGAGTCAGTTTCTTGTAATAATTCTGCCACTGATTAGCTTTTTGATGCCAAACAGTTCACTTTTAAATAAAGCAATTGAACCAAACGATCTTGGTTAAGAGACCATGATTTTCACTATTTTTTGTCTTATGAATGATTTAGAAGAAGAAAATAAGCAAGCATAGCTTTAGGAGAAAAAAAAGACTGTTTTTCAAAATTCTTTTAGGTATTTTCCATTCTCATTTGACATGACCTTTGAAATCTAGAAGTTTTGACTTAACTGAGTGTGACACTGATAGTTAACCAACTTAATAAGGTAGGATCACATATATTTTAAACCCACGTGCAACTGTAGATATCAGGCAATAAATGTTAACATTCCTCTATGGCTCAGAAATGTTTATATAAAATGCTAATCTTACTTTTTTTTTTCTCTCAGCAATTTGATA